>OW804098.1:10348927-11067606 GCA_942159475.1 Sthenelais limicola
CCCCCCGCCCCCCATTCCTGCCAAGTTCCCCCACTCAACTGGGACTATTTTTCTTCTCACTGGAGCTGCCACCTGGTGTGTGTTAGAGGAGTACCGAATTAAATAATGCCAGATGTATTTATTAATTCGGTCTTTGTATTTATTTATTTGGTGGTTGCCTTGATTAATTTGGTGTTTTTATGTATTCATTCGGTGACTTGATTTATTAATTTTGTGTCTGTACTTTTAATTTGGTCTGTACCTTTTAATTTGGTGAGTGTATTTATTAATTCGGTGAGTGTATTTATTAATTCGGTGAGTGTATTTATTAATTCGGTGACTGCATTTATTAATTCGGTGACTGCATTTATTAATTCGGTGACTGCATTTATTAATTCGGTGACTGCATTTATTAATTCAGTGACTGCATTTATTAATTCGGTGACTGCATTTATTAATTCGGTGAGTGTATTTATTAATTCAGATATTAATTCTCTGTCAGTACTTTTAATTTGGTCTTACATTTACATTTTAATTTGGTAACTATTTTATTAATTTGGTCACTATATTTATTAATTTGGTGAGTATTTTTTAAATTTGGTGTGTGTATTTATTAATTTGGTGACTATTTATTAATTCTGTCTCTGTATTTATTAATTTGGTATTTCTATTTATAATTCGGTGACTATTTATTAATTTGGTATCCCTATTTATTAATTTTGTCTCTGTATTCATTAATTTTGTATCTCTATTTATTAATTCGGTGACTATTTATTTATTTTGTATCCCTATTTATTAATTCAGTGATTATTTAATAATTTTGTGTCTGTATTTATTAATTCGGTCATTATACCTTTTAATTTTGTCAACTGCATTTATTTATTCTGTCCCAGCATTTATTTATTTGTATCATTTTTAAAAATGTTTTGTGGTTGTATTTTAAAATTCGGTCTGTCTGACTACCAGAAAAACACTGAATTATGTAGGTAACACTTGGCGCCTCATAGCTGAGGGGAAATCTCAAGAGGCGCTAGGCTGAGGGCATCTGCATTGCAGGCCTTTCGAGATATCCCCAAAATGTTAATAATGTACAATTAGTTAGTGTTGTGCGTTGTGGTTGCTAAATCTCCCTATTTCTCAGGACCAGACCCACACAGCCACCTGGTGTATAGTGTCAGGAACTAACGATACAAGATTCTCATTGAGCTCATACTGTATGTGACATGTGGGTCAGATTTTCAGAAAATGTACAATTTGCAGCTTTACACATTTAGTAAATTCTGCTAAATAAGGCTGCAATTTGGTCAATACAAGGTAAATTCGAGTATATTCGGCATTGCATTGATTCTAGCAATCTGTTTGGTTACATTGAACTGTATTTTGAACTTTATTTTCTGTCTTAAATATGGGTTATTTGAGAGGATTTGTGAAGGCGAATTGTACGTTTTCTGAAAATCTGACCCATGTAGCCCGGCTTGTAACAACGCTGGTACATTATTACTGAACGACGGGCGGAAGAGGAACAGTGACGGGTTGTCATGGATACACCAACACAACACATCCAGGATGACGAGGGCTGGAGATGTCACCTTGCCTCTAAAGCTGGTTTTCCATATATGTGATGTGTTTGAGGAAAATGAGTCACAAGTCGCAAAAATGGATGAAAAGATGAGATCACGCTGATTCTTATGATGGTAAACAAACACACAATTAACTAAATAAATAAACAAAGTTTGCAGTAATTTTGGGTAGACAATTACTAGTAAAGTAGCTTAATATACTCTATAGGATGACCTTGGAAAATCGAAGTATATTTATTACACTGTCTTTAAATTTTGTTCTAACAGCACTGAGAATATAGCAACAAAGATATCCTATAAATAAATCACTATAGAAAATATCCATTTTGCGAGTTGTGACTCAATTTCCTATGACACATCACAAAATATGTGTATCATCCATCGTACATGTTCCGCCATATGTCATCTGCCATCCATCCTCCATCACATCTATTTCCATATATAAATGGGTCAAGTTTCCAGAAAATGTACAATTCACCTTCACCAATCCTCTCGAATACGGAATACACTGAGATAGTATTTATCATTTTTCACTCTAATTTAGCAGAATTGGAGAGATGTGCAGAACTGTTGCATGGGTGTCATGCTGGTGCCAGTCACATATGGATGGGCTGGCCAGAATAATACAAGGTTTGGAATTAGATTAAATATGAGAATCGAGATAAAAAAGCTAGGTAGTTATAAGTTACTATACAAAGTTTGAAGCAGAACCTCCAAACAAACTTTGTAATAGTACAAGGTACGCGTTTAGAGTGTACAACATGGTTAGCTGTGTTCATGGGTCAGTTTTTCAGAAAATGTACAATTCAACTTCACCAATCCTCTCAAATAATCCACATTTAAGACAAAAATGAGCTTCAAAATGCAGTTTAACATAACAGAACACATCCTTTGAATCAACTCGATACCAAATATAATTATACTCTGATATTCCCGGTATTTATCATTTTCAGCCTAATTTAGCAGAATTTCCTGAATGTGTATTGCTGCCAATTGTACATTTTCTGAAAATCTGACCCTTGTACTTTTGCTCCATCTAGCGGAGAGGGCAGCTTTAATGTACTCAAAATCATTTCATTCATATACAATTTTCTTATACAACTTCTCCGCTCCATTTTAATATCAATTTCAAATTAAGAACTTTTCTAAATCATCCTGTGCCCACGGGAAAGGGAAGGAAACAAACTTCTTCAATTTCAAAATAATTTCTCTATTGGAATAATTTATCAACGTCAATAACTATTTTGACCAAAGCGATATAATTTTGTTTAGAAATATCATCTCAAATATGTAATTTTAGCATCTTATTGTTTAAAAAAAATGAATAATTATTATAATATATCATGCATATATAAGCAGGTTAAGGGCAGATTTGCGATGAATGTGGACGATCAAAGCACCAAAATTAATTTAATTGTATTATACATGATTCCCATTGCCTTAGCTTTCCACTTTCTATGGAAAACACTTCCCCCTGAGACATGATGGCGACAACGTTAAAAACCTATATAGGTCAGATTTTCGGAAAATGTACAATTGGCAGATGTACACATTTAGTAAATTTAACTGCATTTTGAACCTTTTTTTCGTCTGAAATTTTGTTATTTCATAGGCTTGGTGAAGATGAATTGTACATTTTTTTGACGATTTCACCCATATCTACCATACCAATAGCGCAGCTTCTAAGCCATTAGGATCAACATCTTGCTGTCTAAACATACATTTTTTGTGTCAAGGAATACGACTATACCATTTGGAAAAAAACATGGCTTTTATGCTTTCCTTACTTCTAAAATTTCGGTCCAGTACCACCTTCCTTTGCTCATTGTTGCCTAGCATTACATGGGTGAAGTCGCGAAAAAATGTACAATTCACCTTCACCAATCCTCTCAAATAATCCAAATTTCAGACGAAAATAAAGTTCAAAATACAGTTCATCCTGACCAAACAGATTGATATAATCAATGCAATGCCGAATATACTCGAATTTACCAAGTATTGACCAAATTGCAGCATAATTTTGCATAATTTATAAAATGTGTACCGCTGCCAATTGTACATTTTCTGAAAATCTGACCCACATATGGGTCAGATTTTCAGAAAATGTACAATTGGCAGCTCTACATATTTAGCAAAACCTGCTAAATTCTGCAAAAAATTGATAAATTTGGGGTATATCTGAATATATTTGGTATCGCATTGATTTAAAGTATCAGTTCTGTTATGTTAAAATGCATTTTGAAGCTCATTTCTGTCTTAAATGTGGGTTATTTGAGAGGATTGGTGAAGGCGAATTGTACACTTTCTGAAAATCTGACCCATATAATACTGGTACCACAGACGTAATGTTCATCACTATCAAACCCCATGTCTACATGAAATAGGATATTAAGGAGAAATATTTGAAGGTCTTCACTTGTTATTTATGAACCGTCTCCTCATGTTACCTTTCTATACCGTTATGTGACCTAGGATGATCAAGTTTCAAGTTTCTCATTTTTCCAATATCCATACTAATTATTTTGTATTTGGTCTCAAATATAAAAAATCGGTGAAAAAAGGCCAGGTTTTGTATCATCTCACCAAAGTGTTTCAATTTTAATGCACTCATATGGGTCAGATTTTCAGAAAATGTACAATTGGCAGTTGTACACATTTAGTAAATTCTGTTAAATAAGGCTGTAATTTGGTCAATACTAGGTAAATTCGAGTATATATTCGGCATTGCATTTATTCGAGCAATGTGTTTGGTTTGGTTGAACTGTATTTAGAACGTTTTATAACTTTGTTTCAGTGTTTATATGTGATGTGTTTCAGGGAAATGAGTCATAAGTCGCAAAAATGATATTTTTTAAAGTGTTTATTTTACAAGATCACTTTATTGGAATGTTCTGATTTGTGTGGAGTTTATCACTTATAGGTATATCAATCGATGTATCAAATGTCAGAACAATGTATATATCAAAACGAAAGGATATATTACATATATGTAATATATCCTTTCGTTTTGAAGGTCCACGTATGGAGTATATTTAGCTACTTTACTGTTTATTGCCCCCCAGAAATATTGTAATTTTTTTATTCAAAAATACAAATATCACACTTAGAATCTAGAAAAACTTATTAGATTATTAGACTGTTCACTATCATTGAAATCCGCTTGATCTCATCTTTTCAAATATGGTCATATCTCAAAATCCATTTTTTGCGACTTATGACTTATTTTCTTGAAACACATCACATATACTAATCTAATTCTATTACAATGGACGTTACCTCTGGGCCTAGACTGGAGAGGCTGTCCCCCAGTTCGGAGGGACTCTCTCACCTCTGAGCCTAGACTGGTTAATCTTGCATGTCATTGTTGTCTATATATGAGTTAACTGCAAGGCTACAACTCACTCAATATTGTAGGTGAAACTTGTTTAACAACTCTTACCTTATACCTTGATCCAGGGTGTATAATTTAACGCTTAGGTCTACATGCGTGAGACAACATAACTGCCTTACTAGGGTTTGAACCCATGAGCTCAAAGGGGGCTACAGTTAACAAGACACTATACGTAGGTGGGTCAGATTTTCAGAAAATGTACAATTGGCAGCTCTACATATTTAGCAATTTCTGCTAAATTCTGTTAAAAAAATATAAATTTGGGGTATATCTGAGTATATTTGGTATCGCATTGATTTAAAGTATCAGTTCTGTTATGTTAAATTGCATTTTGAAGCTCATTTTGTCTTAAATATGGGTTATTTGAGAGGATTGGTGTAGGTGCATTGTACATTTTCTGAAAATCTGACCCAGGTGTGTGGTTATTCCCTATATGGGTCAGATTTTCAGAAAATGTACAATTAGTAGCTGTACACATTTAGTAAATTCTGCTAAATAAGGCTGCAATTTGGTCAATACTATGTTAATTCGCATATATTCGGCATTGCATTGATTCTAGCAATCCGTTTGCCCAGTTTGATCTCTATTTTCGTCTGAAATTTGGGTTATATGAGAAGATTGGCGAAGTTGAATTATACATTTTCTGAAAATCTGACCCATAAGTGAGCAGCCAGCCTTATCTATTACACTTACTCTTGAACCAGGTTAGACATGATACGCTAGATATACACCCTTTGTGCCAGATCAGGCTGCTTGTGGTACGACATGGCAGCAACCCAGCTCACTCTATCTCACTCTGGGTTGCTGCTGCCATGTCGTCCCCCCCCCCCGCCTCTCTCTTTCACACGCCCTGTTTCTCTTGCTCTCTCTTCTCACCCTCTCTTCATATGGGTCAGATTTTCAGAAAATGTACAATTGGCAGCTGTACACATTTAATTGATTCTGCTAAATTAGGCAGCAATTTGGTCAATACCAGGTAAATTCGAGTATATTTGGCATTGCAGTGATTCTAGCAATGTGTTCGGTTAGGTTGAACTGCATTTCATTCACATATGAAATTTGGGTTATTTGAGAAGATTGGTGAAGGTGAATTGTACATTTTCTGAAAATCTGACCCATTTCTCTTCCTCTCCACGGACCCTGGCATGAGAAACCCTTACTTAAGAATTTTCTTCCTTAGCTACTTTTACTCATACATACACAATTTCATAGGATCCATAATTCGGAGAATGATCCCTTTGGTGTATGAATTCTTTTCGTAATAAATACAATATAATTTGAGTAATTGTCTCTGTATTACTAATAAACTGATGTTTGAAATAGTTGGAATGCATAGGTAGAGAGAGAGAGAGCATGGGAATGGGGTTGCCGTGGTACCTTTTCCTGGCGACCTTGAACAGGACACCCAGTCATGCGGCAATCAACCCAAATGGGTCAGATCTTCAGAAAATGTACAATTCACCTTCACCAATCCTTTCAAATAACCCACATTTAAGACAGAAATGAGCTTCTAAATGCTGTTTAACATAACAGAACTGATACTTTAAATCAATGCGATACCAAATATACTCAGATATTCCCGGTATTCATAATTTTTTAGCCTAATTTAGGAGATTTACTAAATGTGTAGAGCTGCCAATTGTACATTTTCTGAAAATCTGACCCACATCCTCTGGCCAATGAGGAGACAGCAAGCAGCAATGTACAGCAAGCATTATACCATAAATCATACTGTATGAGCTGCACCACGACAGGTGCAAGTCCATGTCGAATATAAAACTAATCTCAGGTAAGAACAAATTATTGCTTTTTAATTTTTTTTTTAACATATCATTATTCAGGTAAATAAGTGCTGGCATATGCCAAAGCAATACGTTGTAAGGTTCGGGTAACCTGGTATTCCGCCTTACCCTGAATTTTCGCTTCGACTTTAACAATTAGAAATAGTATACTATGTGTTGAGAGTCATTTTTTTTATTACTAGTACGGCCAATCATTTACAGAATATAACAAAATACGCTGGTCAACAATGTTGATATCCTATTGCGTTGCCTTCTACATATTTACATTCATATTAATACACTTTCTAATACTGCTGAAATTTATATATTCCAAAATTATTCACTATGAGAATTTATTCTCTCTATCATTTACTTATACCACTTTCGCTAATTATCACAATCATTTAGGTTCTTCTCACATCACAAAGTATTACTATTCCGTTATGTACCTTACTTATAACTTGTAATTACTTATAATTTGTCCAGGAGAGTGGTAATGAAAGTAATAATGAGATGAGAATTCTGTTCTAAGAGTCCAGTTTCTCTATTTCCCTCTTGCACAGCCCTCTCTTTTTCCTACTAACATTTTATTTCTCACTCTTTTCTCCCCCGATCTCTTCACTCAACATTCTTTCTCTCTTAATTGCTTTGTATTATAGTTTAGTGGTTTACATTCAGCAGTATTTATAGATTTGCAATTTCACTTGACATAAAAAATCTTCAGAGAACGCAACATCTAGGTGTAATTATTTCTAAACTAAGCTACGACTAATATAGCATTTGGGTAAGATTTTCAGGAAATGTACAATTCGCCTTCACAAATCCTCTCAAATAACCCACATTTAAGACAGAAATGAGCTTCAAAATGCAGTTTAACATAACAGAACTGATAATTTAAATCAATGCGATACCAAATATACTCAGATATACCCAAAATTTATCATTTTTTAGAAGAACTTAGCAGAAATTACTAAATTATGTAGAACTGCCAATTGTATATTTTCTCATAATCTGACCCAAGTTTACCCCGGTTATGTCCCACATGACATGGAGAGGTGGGGTATAACGCAATGTTACATCTGCACCTGTGCAAGTTTAAGAAACGGGAAAACCGATTTATTACTCAATTCACATAATAATTGTTTAGATTAAAACTGTCCGAATCCCTAATAGTTTTAATAGTTTTTAACCAGGATATTCAGTTGTTCTTCCGCTAAATGTGCCTGCTGGAAGTGAAATTACGGCCGCGCAGTGTCCAAACCCTCAACATTCTGAGCCGATACAATTCAATTCAATTCAAGGATTCTTTTATTAATGATCTTAAATTTATAATACAGGTTATTCGACGTCTGGATAAACAGATGGCTGATTAACCAGGTCTTCCGGCGAGTGCCTAGAATCTTGATTTACTTTAGTTACATTTCAACAAGAATAACATGAAAATGGAAATTTAAATTATAGTTATGCAGTGAATGAACAAAATGTTATATAATGAAATATGAATTAGGGATTAACAAAGAGATGACATATGACGTGAATGGAGTCAATTCATAGGATTTCTAATGACTAGAGATGCAAAGAATTCTTTTTTTTTAAAGAAATTTTATTGAGGACATTTCCATGTAAACATAGTAATCTCATGCACACTCAATGGCAAAAAATTATTATACATCAAGATTGTTATAATTTAAGTTTTTAAGTTTCTAGATTATTATATAGAGTATATACCATGCAAAATGACATTCGTGAGCAATACAGTTGTCACGGTTTATCACAACAAATCAGGTTTTTACACTAGATAAGGTCGCAAGACGACACATATCTTTAAGGATGAGGTAACTATTAGATTTTACCAACCTGATTTTTCTAGTGTCTTTTTCATGTCGTTAAAGCCAATATAATGTTTAATACATTACAAAAATACGCTCTGTCCGTCATGGATGGGTCTCAGGCGTTGCCTCTCGAAATAAAATAAACAGAAAACTGTATCTAAATTACCTCTTAAATTATCTATCGTACTTATTTCTATTCGAAACATCATAGTATTACATCTCGATAATCTCAGTCATTTTCTCTTGTCCATGTTAAAAATTCTCTAGCATACATCCACAGCCTTATTTCATATCTATTTTATTTCCTGGCCGTTTTGTATACTTTGACAATCTAAATATCCCTTTACTAGAGATATAATGACAAAACTACATTGTCCAATTTATATAGACACAATCTGTACTAGTAATACCCTTTCTAACAGCTATGTTGCTTTTTTTTAATTCTATCCTCCCTCTACATTCTTACTACGGTACCATGCTTTCAGAGACTTTATGAACATAGTTTTTTTTTGTTTTTAAAGGGTTTTATTCCAACATATCTACCGTCTGGGCTCATACAATGCTAAGACATTTTATTACATTGACCCTATTTTTATGGTTTTTTTTGGATTTTCGGGTTTTTCTTTCCCTCCACATCTTTAAATTTAACTTTTAACTCCATCAGAGCATCACTTTATGAACATAGTAATAAGTGTTCTATCTATTCTTGAATATAATAATTAGTCTGATTAATGAACATAGGTCGTTCAGCTGTAACAATGGTCATGTAGACATAATTAGGTAATGAAATTCATGTCTTTCTTCTCACGAAAGGTATATCAACTCAAAAAAGATCATGCTAGTATATCAATAGAAATTACAAAAATTTGTATCTCCCAAATACACAAACACTCCACCAAATGGTCCGAGTGGCAATGTGTAGAATATGGTGATGTTACCTTTTAATATATTGTCATTTGCTATCTTTTTATCTTTTTTATCTTGTCAAGATACCATATGGTCATCATGACTTTATTCTTATCTCTAAGACAACACTAACACTCCACAACCAAGTCTGAGTGGCACAGTGAAGTCAACTGTAAAGTACAACATACCAACTATCGAAACTATACTCTCAAATACAAAGTGATAATAATAATTTAACACATAGAAGTAAAACTGTAAATAATGTATATATGTTTTGTATATATTGACTGAATAACAAAAACTATATATGTAAACGGATATTTTGAAAGGCTTGGCCCGGCAGAACCAACCCCGAAAAGGGGAGTCGGTTACCAAGTTGAAATAAAATCTTTTAAAAAAAACATGAGAAGCTTTTCTGCACAGATTGCTGTCTCGGTCAGAAGAGACGTGAAATACTTCCTCTTTGAGATTCTAACCTTCAAATTGGTTACACATGCTTAATAAGAGACTGGAGGGGATAGCTCTCCACAGAGTAATTTGTGTACAGTCTAGAATATATATATACAGCTTTCTCCTTCCACAGTGAAGGAGTTGGGCAATGGGTATACCATATACGCACGATCCTTGGCACCTTTCTCCTCTCACTCACCCCATATACTCAACCCAATATCATATGGGTCAATGTTTCAGATAATGTACAATTGGCAGCCCTAAACATTTAGAAAATTCTGCTGAATTAGACTGCAATATCGCCAATATTAGGTAAATTCGAGTATTTTTAGCATTGCATTGATTCTAGCAATCTGTTTGGTTAGGTTGAACTGTATTTTGAACTTTATTTTAGTCTGAAATTTGGATTATTTGAGAGGATTGGTGAATGTGAATTGTACATTTTCTAAAAATCTGACCCATATACTCAACCCAATGTCATATGCCCTTGACATGAACACGTACACTTTTCTTCCACCTTGACTGAACCTATATTATTTTTTTTTTAAATATTTTTATTGGCCATACACATTTAACAAAATAATTCTTTAATCGAGAAAGAGGAAAAAACGCACAACAGTCCACGCAGCTATATTTCATGCGTAGCCTTATACAAAATACATATGAGAGGTTTCAGGGAAATGAGTCATAAGTCGCAAAATTGATATTTTTCAAAGTGTTTTTTCCCACAAGATCTCTTTGTTGAAATGTTCTGATCTTTGGTGGGTGGGGGGTGGGGGTGGGGGGGTTAGCATTAATAATCATATAAATCCATGCATCAAATTTCGGGACATTGTATTAAATATATCCTTGCGTTTTGAAGGCCTTTGTAAGGAGTATATTTCGTTACTTTACTGGTAATTACCCACCCAGAAAAATGGCAAACTTTTTTTTTCAAAAATAAAAATATCAAACTTAAAATATAGAAATACTTATTAGGTGTCCTAGTGTTTATTATCATTAGAATCAGCTTGATCTCCTCTTTTTAAATATGGTGGTATCTCAAAATCCATATTTTGCGACTTATGACTCATTTTCCTAAAACGGATCTCAATGAGAATAGGATCATTTCAATCGGATGGTATATATTACACATACTTACTAAGACTGGCATTTATCGCCTATTAGACCCAGTTTGGTCAGATTCTGGGGTGTATTTTTTCACAACAGACCACGGCAATCACTTCCGGCAACTTCCGGTAAGAAATCGGGGTTATAGATGTCAAAAGAACTGGTACATAAAAGTCAGTAAGTGGTAAATAACAGTCGAATCTGACCAAATCGGGTCTATTACATTACATTGATACTTTAAATCAATGCGATACCAAAATATACTCAGATATACCTGGTATTCATCCTTTTTCAGTCAAATTTAGCAGAATTTCCCAAATGTGTTGATCTGCCAATTGTACATTTTATGAAAATCTGACTCACCTTTCAAGAGGAGAAAAGTTGCCAATGGATGTCCTTAACTTGACCTAGGGTGGTTGGGGTCGACTGGTTGGCTATAGGTTCACGCTCAACCTACGTCTTGCTATACTTATTTCACTTTGGTTACCATGGACACATGTGCGCCAAAACAAACAAACCTAAGATGCGTCGTGTAGTCGCTATCCTGTGCTCATTAGAGCAGGTCTTATTTCAGATGTAAGTGGGGGCATACATGGGTCAGTTTTTCAGAAAATGTACAATTCACCTTCATCAATCATCTCAAATAACCCAACTTTCAGACGAAAATAAAGTTTAAAATACAGTGCAACTTAACCAAACAGATTGCTAGAATCAATGCAATGCCGAATATACTCGAATTTCTCTAGTATTGACCAACTTTTAGCTTAATTTAGCAGAATTTGCTAAATGTGTACAGCTGCCAATTGTACATTTTCTGAAAATCTGACCAACATACAGGGGTCAGAATTTCAGAAAATGTACAATTGCCAGCTGTACATATTGAGCAATTTCGCCTAAATTCTGCTAAAAAAAAGGATAAATTTTGGGTATATCTAAGTATATTTACTATCGCATTGATTTAAAGTATCAGTTCTGTTATGTTAAACAGCATTTTGAAGCTAATTTCTGTCTTAAATGTGGGTTATTTGAGAGGATTGGGAAAGACGAATTGTACATTTTCTGAAAATCTGACCCACATACATACATACTAATCAGACATACCTCCAGGGTTCTCACCAGAAATATTTGACAGCGTAGCAGGGCCCAACAACCATAAAATTGGGTCAGATTTTCAGAAAATGTACAATTGGCAGATCAACACATTTAGGAAAGTCTCCTAAATTAGGCTGAAAAATGATGAATACTGGGTATATCTGAGTATATTTGGTGTCGCATTAATTTAAAGTATCAGTTCTGTTATGTTAAACTGCATTTTGAAGCTCATTTTTGTCTTAAATGTGGGTTATTTGAGAGAATTGGTGAAGGTGAATTGGAGCAGTCCGGGGGCATGCACCCCAGCCCAACCTCCCGGGAATCTTTTTTAGCAGAATGATCGAGTGCTGTTTATTGTGCTCTGCTAATGTTTAGGGCAATCTCCTATAAGTATTAACAGTTTACATAAGGTCCAACAGTTCATAGTCACGCTGTACATGAGTCAGATCTTCAGAAAATGCACAATCTACATTTCTACACATTTCTCAAATTCTGCTAAATTAGTGTGAAAAATGATAATACTGAGTATATCTGAGTGTATTCTGTATTGTTTTCGTTCAATAAATCTGTCTGGTTATGTTGAAATGTATTTAGAAACCTGATTTTCATCTTAAATCAGGGTTATTCAAGGGGATTGGTGAAGGCTAATAGGGGATTTGCATGTCTCACTGCGCATGTCTATGACAGTGCATGCTGGGATAGATTCAGTTCAAATCTGACATACAAATATTTAGTAAAAATTTCATGGAAAATAGGAAGAATGTTTTCAACAATATCATAGGTTGGGTAAATGATTTATAGAAACCAAATGCATGATGGGAAAGTTGAAGTTGTGTGTTATAGAAATATCTAAACCACATGGATATTGATATTGGACCACTGATAAATATTTCAAGCTAAAGATAACATCTTTTCTATAGATTTTATACTGTACCATTACTCCCATAATTCCATGCGAATCAAAATTCAAAATGGCGGCTATGCAAATCCCCTATTGTACGTTTTCTGGAAATCTGACCCATATATTTTTTAGGTCTAATAGCAAAGTATTATGACGCATATAAATGCAATTAAGTTTGTTTATTTGAAATAGAAGAAACATTACACGGGCATCGGAAGCTAATTTGAAGTGGGGGGGGGGGGGGACAAGTTATAAGTTTGACCTTTTGTTTTTATCAAAAGCCAAAACATTGTTATGGATACTATTAATACGATCCAAATGCGTTCTTATAGGATACACATTGTGTCATATTAAGTAAAAGGAATAATGATAAAGTCAAATTACAATAATGTTATAAGTTAAAATTTGGTTAAAACAACATGTATATTTTCATTACGATTCAAAGACATTATTTATCATAAAAAATTGAAAACAGAACTTTCTTAAGGTTTTAAAATTACAACCATTCACTATTTGTTCATAATAATTATCTCTCCCACCATCTCCCTATAAGGGTCAGATTTTCAGAAAATGTACAATTGGCAGCTCTACACATTTAGGAATTTCTCCTAAATTAGGCTGAAAAATGAAGAATACTGGGTATATCTGAGTACATTTGGCATTGCATTGATTTATAGTATCAATTCTGTTATGTTAAACTGCATTTTGAAGCTCATTTTTCTCTTAAATGTGGGTTATTTGAGAGGATTGGTGAAGGTGAATTGTACATTTTCTGAAAATCTGACCCTTATACCTTATTGACAGACAGTTAACCCTATGCCAGATACATCAATTAATTAGCACCACACTAATCTACCACTAAAATTGATATCACTATACATTCAAACAGATATATTTGTATTTAAAGTTCAAAATACAGTTCAACTTAACCAAACAGATTGCTGGAATCATTGTAATGCCGATTATACTCGAATTTACCTAGTATTGACCAAATATCAGCCTAATTTAGCAGCATTTACTAAATCTGTACAGCTGCCAATTGTACATTTTCTGAAAATCTGATCCACATGTGATGTGTCACAGAAAATCAGTCACAAATTGCAAAATTGACACTTTTCAAAAATTGACATTCAGTCAACATAGTGATCTTAGCCACTTAATGTTTATACCTATATTATTAAGGCCTTGATAGGCCTTAATGACCACATAACTGAATTAATTCTATGTTTGATAATAAGCCCTGGAGGGCCGTCATGTATCGTGACATTCTTTAATAATAGGTATATGTAGTGGATATGAGGATCAGCGCAAGTCTAGTATAGCTTGCTGTTGTTTTAACTCTTATATAACCGGGTCGGCCTTCAAGGTCAAGGTTGGAGCTCCGCTCGCTCAACCTTTCAAGCCTTTCGGATCTGTTCCGTTTTTACTGTGAATGAAATGTTAAGCTTTACCCTAGTTACAGATTACCTTTCATCTTTCTGCATTGACCAGAATACGTACTGTATTGCATAACTGTGATGTATTGTGTATATCCTGTATCACTTATTCCTGTACAAAGAACATCTTGCCATTTACTTGTACACACCTTGTTATTGTACGGGTTGTATTTGTGACTATTCCGGAAATCCTTTCCGTCAGATGTCTTGGTTAGCCCAGCTGACCATGTACCTTGTGATCGCACTGTGGGGGAAATAAAGCTACGGAAACAGAGATCGTTGTCCATGTTTTACTTTACCTTAGTTGAGAGGAGAATCGAACCTGGGTTGTCTAAGTAATAGCACGAAGGTTATCGCGGGCTGGATAACTAGTGTCACCATTTACTGATAAACTACCTGTAGGAGAGCCTACAGCCCTGGATTGGTAATCGAGATATCCGGAGGTTCACTACATATACATAGTTCTGTTCCACCTTCAAGTCACTACCAGGCTTATGATAATACAAGGAAGATCATTTTATATAATTATAAGAATACATTGATGTGAGGGTAATTAATATAATTCCCATATTTTTTTATGAATATAGTAATTAGATACTGAGAACATATTGTGATATAAAATCAGCAGACAACATGTTTTGGCTTATTCCAGTGGGAGTTCAAATGTGATCCGTTTTAGGAAAATAAGTTATAAATCGCAAAATTAATATTTTTCATAGTTTTTTTTGCAAGATCCCTTTATTGAATTGTTCTCATATTTAGAGGGTTTAGCACTTATAGTCATATAAATCCATGTATCAAATTTCGGGACATTGTATTAAATGTATCCTTGGGTTTGAAGGCCTTTGTATGGAGTATATTTAGTTACTTTACTGATAATTACCCATCCAGAAAAATTGCAAACTTTTTTTCCAAAAATAAAAATATCA
This sequence comes from Sthenelais limicola, assembly GCA_942159475.1. Lineage (NCBI taxonomy): Eukaryota > Metazoa > Annelida > Polychaeta > Phyllodocida > Sigalionidae > Sthenelais > Sthenelais limicola. The sequence continues at coordinate 10,364,315 of OW804098.1, forward strand.
AACTTAAAATATAGAAATACTTCTTAATGTCCTTCATGTTTACTATCATTGGAATAAGCTTGATCTCCTCTTTTCAAATATTATGATATCTCAAAATCCATATTTTGCGACTTATGACTCATTTTCCTAAAACGGATCACAATTATCAAGCCGTATTCTTCTTTTCCTCCAGTTATTTTCACTTCCATCACCATATGAGTGGAGCAGGTCTAATTTGGGTCATACTTGTGACACTTTATTTACCTTTTAGTTCAGCTCGGGGAAAGACCTGAACAGCTAGGACTATTTTAATATAATTTATATCCATATTAAAATTCGAGTTGTATTCTATCAATTAAGATCAGATAACATGCACATTTGCCAACTTTTTAAATTTGTCATTCTGAGAGCAATTGTACAGATCTAGGTGACCTGACCCATATGAGTATGACAGATAGAGATGCATATAAGATATAGAATAGATCGACCATACCATGCAATAGATGGACCAATAGAGAGAAAGATAGAGACATGGTGAGATGGATCTATATAATTCTAGACTGAATAGACAGTATACAGTCAGATAGATGCATAAATGGATAGATAGATAGATAAATGAATGGGTAGGAAAGATAAACAGATAAATAATATATAGCGGAGAAAATGTAGACAGAATTTTCAGAAAGGGTGTCTCTGTCCATATGTGATGTGTTTCAGGAAAATGATTCATAAGTCGCAAAGAATAGATTTTGAGATATCATTATATTGGAAAAGATGAGATCAAGCCGATTCCAATGATCTAATAATCTAATAAGTATTTCTAGATTTTAAGTTTCATATTTCCGTTTTTGAAACAAAAACTTTCCAATATTTCTGGGGGTTAATAAACAGTAAAGTAAGTAAATGTAGTCCATATGAGGACCTTTAAAACGAAAGGATATATTACATACATTGTCCTGAAATTTGACACATCGATTGACATATGTATGAGTGATAGACCCTCCAAGAATTAGAACATTCCAATAATGTGATCTTGTGAAAAGAAAAATATCAATTTTGCGACTTATGACTCATTTTCCTGAAACACATCACATATTATGACCAAATGCCTATACAGAGCAGTCAGTTGCTCTTCCTGCTTGCCTACAAAAGGTGGGCCAACATCCCATTCTCTGGCGATCAATGAATAGTGATCAGGACTCTGGATTGACATCTAACTGGAACCAAAGAAAAACACTTTAAAATTACAAGGGTTGGGGGCAGAGTGGAGCATCAATCTTTCGATCATCGACTGGTTCCAGTGGTGTGCTTTCAGGTCCTGTCAGTGGCTTCAGTAAAAGGTGTCCTTCTAAAAATAATAGAAAACATCTGCTGTAAAGATATAAAACATAAAATTGCTAAGATGAAGGGTTCCTAAGTTTTGCAAGCACTTTAAGTACTCTTATGCGGGACAATCAATCAAATGTGATGTGTTTCAGGAAAATGAGTCATAAGTCGCAAAAAATAGATTTTGAGATATCATTATATTTGAAAAGATGAGATCAAGCTGGTTCCAATGATAGAAAACAGTCTAATAATCTAATAAGTATTTCTAGATTTTAAGTTTCATATTTTTCGTTTTTAAAAAAAAGTTACCAATATTTCTGGGGTCAATTTACAGTAAAGTAAGTTAATGTAGTCCATATGAGGACCTTTAAAACGAAAGGATATATTACATTGACCTTTAAAACCAATAGACATATTACATAGATTGTGCTGAAATTTGATACATCAATTGATATAGCTATACGTGATAAACCCTCCAAAAATTAGAACATTCCAATAATGTGACCTTGTGGAAAAAACACTTTGAAAAATCTAATTTTTGCGACTTATGACTAATTTTCCTGAAACACATCACAAATTATAACTTCAAATAATGTATTAATATCATTATGAATTTGTCTTGTAGATGATGAAGCTAAGGGATGGATTCTGCATTATTTCTGCTGTTATGTTGCTGGGGCAAGTGCAAGGCCACGACCAGACGGGTGATGATATACTGGCGTATTTACTGGAGCATTTGGTAGAACTTGGATTCTTTCCTACTGGTCCACCAGGACCACCAGGAGCAACAGGAGCAGCAGGACCAACAGGTGCAACAGGACCAGCAGGTGCGGCAGGTCCAGCGGGTGGACCAGCAGGTCCACCAGGTGCAACAGGTTCAACAGGTGCAACAGGTTCAACAGGTGCAACAGGTTATACAGGTGCAACAGGAGCCACAGGTGTAACAGGAGCCACAGGTAGAACAGGAGCAACAGGAGGAACCGGACCGAGTGGGGCAAGTGGGGCACCAGGAGCAAACGGAGCATCTGGTGCACCAGGAGCATCTGGTGCATCGGGAGCAGATGGGGCCACAGGTGCACCCGGAGCAGATGGAGCCACAGGAGCGAATGGTGCACCAGGTCCAACAGGAGCAACGGGCATGACAGGTCCAATAGGACCAAATGGATTGACAGGTGTAACAGGAGCAAATGGCACAACAGGTCCAATAGGACCAATAGGACCAAATGGAGCAAGTGGAGCTAGTGGAGCAAGTGGTGCAAGTGGAGCAAGTGGAGCTCAAGGTCATACCGGGCCGAGAGGAGCTGATGGACAAGATGGTCGTACAGGTGCAACAGGAGAAAGTGGAGCCCAAGGTCCACAAGGTCCAACAGGACTAGCTGCTGCACCCCCAGCAGGAGGAGCTACAGTAGCAGGTCTTAAAGGAAACCCATTTGTCAATTTTGACACTATGAGTATGTTGCTGCTGATTCTGTTGCCAATCATCCTGCTACTGCTCTGCCTTGGGTTTTGCTTCACATTCCGCGTCTGGTCCGTCTCACAAGCTACTGCAAAGATCAAAGAAGTTGTTTCGTTCCGGTCAAGGCCATGGCCATTATGGCGAAGAAAAACTGTTCTGCCTGGAATTTATTCCCCAACTAGAGCAGTCAATGCTATCTGATGGTGTCCGATGTGGTAATGTTTTGTGACTCCATTTATTCAACAGATTTTTCTTTCCCATTCTATTTCTTCCCGAATTTAACAGTGAATCCTGCGTAAGCCATTTACATTGAGGAGTACACGTGTATGGGTTTGATAACTGACAAAAAAAAAAAATTAAATGTGATCTGTTTCAGGGAAATGAGTCATAAGTCGCAAAATTGATATTTTTCAAAGTGTTTATTTTACAAGATCACTTTATTGCAATGTTCTGATTTTTGGAGAGTTTGTCACTTATAGTTATGTCAATCGATGTATCAAATTTCAGCATAATGTATGTAATATATCCTTTCGTTTTAAAGGTCCTTATATGGACTACATTTAGTTACTTTACTGTTTATTGACCCCCAGAAATATTGGAAACTTTTTTTTTCAAAAACGAAAATATCAAACTTAAAATCTAGAAATACTTATTTGATTATTAGACTGTTTACTATCATTGGAATCAGCTTGATCTCATCTTTTCAAATATAATGGTATCTCAAAAACTATTTTTTGCGACTTATGACTCATTTTCCTAAAACACATCACCATTGATTTGTAAATTGAATGTAAAACAGCTCATGATAAGACTTTAAGATGTATGCTAATGAGTCAAATTATAGGAACAGTGGTTTAATATTTACCTAAAGTTAACTATTCATCTTTTCTCTGTTAGGAGTGTGCCTTGGTAAACTGTACTTTAACCATTCAAATTGTGTCTCCACTATAAAATCGCTATAGCCGGTTATAGACTTCAGCATGCTTTAGGTATCAAGAAACGTGTATTGACTCAAGAGCCTGTATTAAAGAGATAAACGGAAAAAAACTGAAAATAGCATTTTGTTTAAACTTTGCCTTGTGAAAGAACAAGGTTAGGTGAATTCAAAAAGCCAATAAAAACATTATGTCACCAGGTTAGTTTTCATTTCAGGGAGCCCTGAAATGTATGGTTGTTCACTATAGAAGTCTATGAGAAAAGGACAATTTTTTTCGTTTTTTCAGTATAAAAAAATAATTGAAAATAACTTTTTCCTAAAAATCTCTATAGGCATAGCTAACATATTGCTTTACCCTCTCAAGCAATAAAAAATGGGGGTCACCGACTTTTTAAAAAAGTTATTCAACTGAATCTGCATCGTGATGAGTTAAAAACAGGAATATTGAAGATTTTCAATGCTGAATAATATCTTTCAAAATATGTTGATACCCTGTTCTTTCATGCATGAGGGTAAACCTGTATAGTGGCTATGTTTAGAAGTCATTTCAACTGAATAATGTTATTTGTCTGTCTGAAATCTTGGAAAAACTGAGAAAATATTCATTTTCCCCACATGTATACTTAAGTACTAAACTTTGATGGTCTCTAGAATGAAAAAAAGATATGCTGAGATCCATTTTTTTTGCTTCTTGTTATCCCCCAACCATGTTCTTGCTCAAGACAAACTCTGAAAGAATTATTGTCATTCCTTATTTTTCATGCATTAGTTCCTTGAACTCCCGCCTGCAGCAGTGCATATGACAGTGGTTTATCTCTTTAAAATGTCCATTTTGGGAGTGAGAGAGGGTTTCTGGGAGTGAGAGAGGGTGTTTGCTTTTTTCTGTTGTTGTGAAAGTATTGCCTAAAGCTAATGTAAAACCCCCGATTATATCCAAGATGCATTTTTCATGTAATACTGTGCTCGACATCCACCACCATGTGCTTTTTACATGCTTCATACTGTAAAATTATCAATGTTTTCAATAGTTTAAGTTAGCTAAAATGGCACCCCCAACCGGAATTTCCTAGTGACATTTTAGCCAAGTAGAATTATCTAATTAATGGAAGGCTACATGGGAAAATACCAACGAACAATACAACCTACCTTAGTAATTAACCTACCTTATTACTTAAGTGGGGGAAGTCATTCTTCTAAATACAACAAAACAAAGGAAGGGAGACATAAATAAGTAAATAACCAGACCAGCTAGTAGGGCATAAGGGTCAGATTTTCAGAAAATGTACAATTGGCAGCTGTAAACATTGAGAAAATTCTGCTAAATTAGGCTACAATTTGGTCAATACTATGTAAATTCGAGTATATTCGGCATTACATTGATTCTAGCAATCTGTTTGGTTAGGTTGAACTGTATTTTGTACTTTATTTTCGTCTTAAATAGGGGTTATTTGAGAACATTGGTGAAGGTGAATTGTACATTTTCTGAAAATCTGACCCATAAGCCTAGTGTTAATGTCCATAGAGCGGGGACACTACAATAAAGGATTACTTCTATTGGAATAGGGAGTTACTCTAAATGCTCGGATCTCGCTTGATCTCGTATATATCAATTGGGATAACTTCTAATGGATTGATGTCTCGAATGGGAATTATGCTTGGCTTGTGATGTATGTAGATATAAAGTAAGGCATGGAGTACAGAATGGCTTTTTTTATTAGTCTTCCGATAACACAGTAGTCATGTATAGCAAGTTATAGCATGGTCAGTGTTCGAGGTGGCAGGGGTTCCAGTCAGTTAGCTTAGATGTGATGTGTTTCAGGAAAATGAGTCATAAGTCGCAAAATATAGATTTTGAGATATCATTATATTTGAAAAGATGAGATAAAGCCGAATACAACGAATGTAAACATTAAGGATATCTAATAAGTACTTTCATCGTTTTAGTCAGATATTTTTATTTTTGAAAAACAAAGTTTGCAATAATTCTAGGTGGATAATTACCAGTAAAGTAGCTAGATATATACTCAATAGGATGATCTGAGTAACATACTGATATAATTAATAAACAGTCTTGAAATTTGGTATATCTATTCATTCAACCACAAGGACTAGACACTCCAAAAATGAAAATATTCGAACAAAGAGATCTTGTAAGTAAACGACTTTGAAAAACACCAATTTTGCGACTTGTGACTCATTTTCCTGAAACACATCTCAGATCTTCATCATACAGCATCGGGTAGTAGAGCTCTCAGGAAAGGTCTGACTATACAGTGACTGGGAACCCTTATATACTCTAAACATTGCAGATTCTGGATACATTTCATCATCCTTTCTAGGCATACTGCAATGTTCAGTGGGTATTTCGTCAGCCATCCAGGCTGTTGAGAAGGCACTGCGCATTGCACCAGCCTCCAGGTTAATGGCGGAGTAGCTCACATGCAATGTCGCTGGGGATTTCATCATCCAGCTCCATTGCATCAGCTCGCTCTCCCCAGGGGTTAGACCCCCTCCCTACCACCTCTTGACTGATCGACCAATAATACAAGTAAATAAATAAACAAGTAACACACATATAAATAGATAGGTACAATTACCCAAGTATCATTAAAAATAAAAGGGACATTAACATCCTCCCCGACAAAGAAGAATGGCTGTCCCAGCCACAAACGAGACATAAATTCAAAACATAAATTATAACCTTTTAAAAACATTTGATCACCTCGGTGAACATCCTGTGATCTAGAAGCTCGCTTCCATAAATATAAAAACACATTATTTACAAGTCAACATTCCGATATGTCCTTAGACACAGGTACATGAACTCCCTAGGGTATTCCTCATATTTTAAATATAAAAATATAAATACAGTCTAACCTTTAGGTTCTCCTTTTTAAATATAAATACTGGTGCTGCCACCTGGCGGAAAACTAATAAACCTTGAGAACCTTAAAAATCCCTTGGGAAAGACTGGTGCTGCCACCTATCGGATCACAACAAAACCCTAATAACTTAAAGAACCTCATTAAAAATAAAAGGGACATTAACACTACACATTAATCCCCTATCCCAATACACAACAAGCTGCCCATACCTGTCAGAGTGGCTAGCATAAGGGGGGACCATTAATTATTACCAGAGGGAAGGGGAGTCGGGAATAGAATTATTTATTTCTCTTGCAGGTTTTGATTATTGAATGTATTATTATTATCATACATGTCTTTTATTATGTAACTATGACATTATACCTTACTCGATTTTAGTGTAGAAATTATTCTGTATCTGTTTTATGACACAAACTTGCGTTGTTATTACGTCATACATACTGACCCACCCCTCATGCGGGAGGTACCTCTGGGTATAAATGTACTTGTTCTCGCCTAGAGAAGGCACTCATTAAATGGACCCAAAACACAACGTTTCTCTGACTTCAACATGACGTATGAAAATCCTATGAATTTGTAATGTATGTACACTCAGTCCTATAAGTCATAATATGAGTAGTTTCGGTAAGATTTGTTTTGTCTTAATAGCTCAGAACGTAGCTTGAACACATGTATCTCCTTAGGCCAAAAAATAAATAGGTGTGTTTCCGATTTACCCCCTCCCCCTACCTAGATAAACGTTACCTACCTAAAGGAAATTGACCATACCTGATTTCTTTTTTAGCATACTTTACTTTTTTTCTTTTTTTTTGACAAAAAAAGCTAATAAAAGCAGAAAAACAGGTTTTCAAAACACATTTCCCTTGTTTAAAACAACTATTGTTATAAAATAGACATTTTTTTCAGTGCCTAGGAGGTGGTTTCCTAATAAAAAAAATAAAAAAAAAGTTACCACCCCCCTACCTAGTTTTCAGCCAGATAAATCGGAAACACACCTATTTTTGTTGGCGTAAAACTTGTTCCACGTTTACCAGAGAGACAGACGATTAATATGAGATATGGGTCAGATTTCCAGAAAATGCACAATTGGCAGCTCTATATATTTAGGAAATTCTGCTAAGTTAGACTGAAAAATGAAGAATACCGGGTATATCTGAGTATATTTGGTATCACATTGATTGAAAGTATCAGTTCTGTTATGTTAAACTGTATTTTGAAGCTTATTTTTGTCGTAAATGTGGTTTATTTGAGAGGATTGGCCAAGTTGAATTGTACATTTTCTGAAAATCTGACCCATATAGAGTTTGGAAGCCTCACAACCATAAACAAGCCTACATCGGATATGGAAATAATAGCTAATAACGCATCAGAAACTCTGCAATAGTTTCCCCATACTACACTTTACCTGACAATGCTTTCCCAATCGCTATATGTCTGGGGAAACTCATTTCCCTCGACGAGGGAGAACTTTGTCCAATACTGAGCAATATCTCATCTAGCGGCAGTTGGTGCATGTAACGGGTCAGATTTTCAGAAAATGTACAATTGGCAGCTGTACATGTTTAGTAAATTCTGCTAAATTATATATGTGATGTGTTTCAGGAAAATCAGTCATAAGTCGCAAAAAATAGATTTTGAGATATCACCATATTTGAAAAGATGAGATCAAGCCGATTCCAATGATAGTAAACAGTCTAATAATCTAATAAGTATTTCTAGATTTTAAGTTTGATATTTTCGTTCTTTTAAAAAAAAGTTTCCAATATTTCTGGGGGTCAATAAACAGTAAAGTAAGTAAATGTAGTCCACATAAGGACCTTTAAAACGAAAGGATATACTATATAAATTGTACTGAAATTTGATACATCGATTGATATAGCTATAAGTGATCAACCCTCCCTCCAAAAATTAGAACATTCCAATAATGTGATCTTGTGAATAAAATACTTTGAAAAATATCAATTCTGCGACTTGTGACTCATTTTCTCGAAACACATCACATATTAGAAGCCCTTCAGCAAAAACAACCAGACAAAATCCACCTAAATTTTGGATGACTTTCAGATGTGTCCAAAAAGAACGGAACAACAAGAATTAGTTAACAGTGATCAGTTTACATTTATTTATTTCCGATTCATGTAGAAGATTGCGTTTCCAAGGGAAACAAAGATTGATGTCAGTTAAAAGTAAAGTTTGAGCGGGAGAGATCGTAGGAGGAAGAGGAAGGAGAGACAGAAAACATGAAATCCCTATCCCATATATGACTGGTCATTCCATGTAATTCAGTTAGTCCCTTTAACACCTTTGCATATGAGGCATCTTACTTCTCAACTTGCCACTTTAATTCAGATTTGGTCTGCCCTTTAATTCACACCTAAACGCCATCCCCTCCCCCTCCCAGCCATTACCAGCATGATTCTGATCCCATCCGCTGATATCAGAATAGAGTGTGTAAGTGTCATGGCGGCGGGGCGCAAATTAACAAAAATTAGTCGCGTAGTTGTACCGATGTGTGGACCGGAAGTAAACAATCTCCATAGAGTTAGCATTGGGGCAATAAATAATCACTCTTTACATCGCCCCTGTAAAGGTTTAACGATTATGGAGGCTCTAGTTGAAATCGTGTGCCTCTAGAGATGGATATATGTGAGTTAGAAGTCCTAAAACTATATGATCGTTGAAAGAACAGAGATTTAATATCGCGGTAACGTTGGGGCTATGGGACTTTCGCACGACATGTCCACATGACGTCATGAAACTGCAACAGTAGCGTGACTCAAAAAATCGCGCGGTGGACTACTAACGAGCCCTGTCAACAGATTCTTCACACTGATATCCAGGATGGGAGGAGCCAAGATGCTATCAATGATTGACAGACATCACCCCAATCTATTCAAATTGATGTTATCTCATCAATCTAAAGAGTAGAAAATATTCATTTCTTGACTGATGTTAACTGAGACTGCAGCTTTAAGTGGGTCAAGTTTTCAGAAAATGTAATATTGGCAGCTCTACACATTAAGGAAATTCTGCTAAATTTGGCTGGAAAATGATGAATACCGGGTATATCTGAGTATATTTGGTATCACATTGATTTAAAGTAACAGTTCTGTTCTGTTAAACTGCATTTCAAAGCTGATTTTGGCCTTAAATTTGGGTTATTTAAGAGGATTGGTGAAGGTGAATTGTACATTTTCTGAAAATCTGACCCAAGTAAGGTTGGAGAGGGAGCCCATTAGTCCTAATCTCCTGGTGTAGCATACTGTGAATGTCTATAAGGTTTTAGTCACAGTTATTTCTATTTTTTTTTTTTTTTTTTTTTTCATTTAACATATTTATACAGCCATAAGTGATAAGGATATACAAGGCTAACGGGGGCTATTATTTAGCATTGTCCATGATTTTCCGCCAGGGGCTGTTAGGTGCAGTCCTACTACTATAGAAGGAAAGGAGTGGTGCATAAGTAAAGGTAATTAGTAATTAGTGTAGAAGGAAAGATGATAGTTGATGATAATATTATTGGCTAATCATTCTATGCACATATATGGGTCAGATTTTCAGAAAATGTACAATTTAACTTCGCCAATCTTCTCATATAACCCAAATTTCAGACGAAAATAAAGTTCAAAAATACAGTTCAACCTAACTAAATAGATTACTAGAATCAATATAATGCTGAATATACTCGAATTTACCTAGTATTGACCAAATTGGAGCCTGTTTTAGCAGAATTTACTAAATATGTACAGCTGCCTATTGTAGATTTTCTGAAAATCTGACCCATATATACATTTGTATACTATACAATGGTGAACATTCCCAGTGGGAGGGGACGATCCAGATATTAGTTATAGCGTTCCTCGTCTCCTTTATTAGTTGTGGGGGTGGGGTGGGGGGTGGTTGGGGTGGGGTGGGGTGGGGGTGGGGGGTAAAGGCTCATGAAAGTGTACACTCGTCAGCTCTACCCATTCAGAAAAATCACAAATACTTGTTTTATCGATGTCATAGTTAGTGATTTATTATACTGTTGTCGCCATCAATTGTCTCGGAAGATCGGTTAAATAAATTAGTGGAGAACACGATTCCTGTGGTTGTTACTCTGTTCGTCCAGCCTCGTCCAAGGTTCGTCTCGGTTCGTCTTGGTTCGTCTCGTGCGTCTTAATCAGTGTTTTAAATGTGGGAATCTACTACGTACTATGGGAGTTGGGACTTAGCAGAAGTAATCCTCCTAGAGTGGGGATCGCACCACCTAGGACTTCTGGAGTATTAATTAAATGGAGTTGGATGGGGATCTGCCCAGCAGGGCCGGTTGACGTCTATCTCCGAAGAATGTAGACACAAAGCAAAAAGGTAGAGTTGGCGATCTTGGCTCGTTTATTATACTCAGCAGTCAATCTGGGGAGGTCTATCTCGTACCCTGCCTGGGCTCCAACTGCCCTTACCCTGAAATCCCACCCCTATTTATACTCCCTCCCCCCATGGACCCGTCCTTGCTCACAATGCAAGACCCTAGCGCCCCAGGCGGTGGACGAACGTACCCCAATACATCGCTCGTCCACCACCTCCCAACCCCAACTACAACAATACCCTCCCCTTAATAAATTTTGGACCCCAAAATTACATTTAAAGTTATTATCCCCAAAGTTACATTTTAAAGGTTATTATTTCACAATGATCGCAACACAACTTGTAAACATCTAGTAACATTACTACTCAAATTTAAGGCACTTCTGGCTCTCATCCTTAGTAACAAAAGTTCAAACTACACTAATCATCAGTTTATCACGCGAGATATCTGTTTACACCGCTCTTCTCAGCTAATCGTCCTCCTCCTGGTGGTGAGTTTTCCAGACCGTCTGAACGAACTTTACGAGGCCAGGTTCCAACTCGGTACGGGTGAGTCTCTCTCTCACCATTTGATGAGGATGGGACGCGATCTCTGGGAGTTCCACAGACAGTTCGGGATTGGGTACGTTCGACCCCACATTTCCCCTCCAGACGAACGATCGTCTATACTTAACGGTCCAGATCCCTCCTTGGTCCGCGACGTCCCATTGCTGGCGCCAGTCGCTCATGGTCACAGTTGGTGGCACCCACATTTCTGCCGGGACGGGTAGCTCCACACGGGGATCAAATACCGATCCTGACAGTAATGGGGTGCGACTTCTTTTCCCGAATGGTCCTGCTCGCGGGGGTGGGGTCGTCCTCCTATTCTGGGTAGTGGTTCCTGTCTTCTCCTTCTCCGAGGGTAGTTCGTCCTGCTTATCTCCCTTAGGGCCTAGGGTCAAGTCATGTACCGCCTTCTCCGGGTCGAATTCCTTTTCCCCGGCGGTCTTTAAGGCCTCCAGACTCTTCTTGGAGCCCGGAGTCAGGTCCAGAGGTACCGCCCACTCCATATGCTCGGCCTTAGCTCCCACCCCCAGCTGGAATATTGGGGTGTGGAGTGTCGATGGGGCCGCGGACGAGAGGCCAGGGCGGTCCATCTTGGGTTCGTCCAACGAGCTGTCAGGGTCGACATCCAGCCCTCCCGAGATGGTTAGAGATGGGCCGGTGGTAGTGGATGGTTGCTGGGACGTGGCGTTTTCCATCGAGTTCAACACCTGTAACATCAGCTGCTGGGAGCGAGGTGTCGATAGACTTGAGGGCCACCTCGTCCACAGCCCCGCTGGGTGCTTACCATCTGGGGGAGTGTACATCACGTGATGTCTCAAAGGTTGGGACTGGTGTGCTGGGGAAGGCTGAAGTCCTACAGCTGGAGCTACTTTTCTGTCAGTCACTATCGGGGATTCGTCCTCGATTTGGGGCTCTACGTTTGGAGGGTTCCCTTCTGCGAGTGTGGACGAGACCCGGCCCTTCTGGGGTAGTTTGGGGGCCAACTTCGGAGGGTCATGGATGGTGGTAGAACTAACCGACCTTATTTTCTCTGTTGTTCCTTCATGTTCCTCCTGATGCCCTCCTTCCTTCTCCGTCTCAGGTACCTCGGGAGAACCGGTGGGAGATTCGTCCTCCCCAATGGTTATCGTTGGCTCTGCTCCCAAGTCTCCCTCGTCTGTCTGGTTTAGTCCAACCAATATATGGGCTTCTTGGACTTTGACATCTTCTCTACCCTGACTTACACCACCAGTAGTCTGTGCGCTGGACGGGAGGTTCTTTTCTGGAGATTTCGATCTGGTGCTAGAGGTAGCAGCTCGACTCTTAGGGGCCTTCTTGGACTGGGACGAGTGTTCGTCCCGACGAGAGCGACCCTCCTTGGATTGTCTATCCCGGGGCTCGTCCGTGCTTCCTGAGGTGGCGGAGCTATGGTGAGACCAACTCCGTGGTTTGTGTTCTCTCTTTGCTGGTGCCGAGTTGCTGGACTTGGAGGAGCTCGAGTCTTTGCTGCTGGACTTGGAGGAACTTGTGTCCTTGTCACCCCCTCTTTCTTTCTTGACCTCTGTGGTTCGAGGAGGCTCACGTGAATGACTGGTCTTTTTGTCTGACTGGTCACTTCTCTTCTCTTCGTCCCATGAGCCACATGCCGCCTCTGGTCTGGGTACTGCCCTGGGCGTGGCGCGTCTGGGGGAGGTGCGTCTATCTGTGGCCTCACTACTGACCACTAGGCGCACATCTTCCTTGGATCCAGCAGATTCTACCTTCCTCTTCTTGGTTGGTGGTTCCTCTTGACCCAGCAGAGCCTTCATGACTGGCCCCCCGGGCAACCGTGGGCACATACGCTCCCCTGAGCGAAACAGCATTATCTCGTCCTCGGTGGCTGGACGAGCGAAGAGTGAAGGTGTCCGAGAAGTCACCACCAGAATACGAGCCATGTGTGGGTCTATGTCGATGTTGACGCCATGGTGTGATTTCGTGTGTGGACGAAGATCAACACCCCGGGAGCCGTACGCTGCCTTCCCACAACCACTAATGGGGCACAAATGGCCTCGGAACAGAATTTCGTGTGTCCCCAAGTGCTTGATCAAATACGCTCTACTTGCCAAGATTCGGTTGCAGGCCCAACAGGCGAAAGACCGGCCATCTGGTTCGGGTGTCACTGCCTCCGCATCCATTCTGGTCCAACTGAGCTCGTCTTCCTCGACGTTCATCATATTGGTAAGGTTAATCGAGGATGCTTGTTCTACTTCTTTTTCGGTGCTAGACTCAACTCTCCTACTGTCACTGTTGATCCCGGAAGTGTCCTGCCGGTGTTTTCGGTTTCCGGTAGCTCCTCGTCTTCCCGTTGGGGCCGCCACCTCCTGGTCTGAACGTTCAGTACTGTGGTTTCCCACTGGTGGCGCTGCAGTACCGCCATTCGTCCGGGCACGACTGTCTCCGGGTATTGTCACCTTCGAGGCCACGACCTTCCTGGTCAAACCCAACTCCTGAGCTTTTCCGTTGTCGATCGTCTGCAGGTTTGCCGACTTAGAGTGATGCCTATGTCCTGATTCTTCTCTCCTCCTCTTATCTTTACTCCTCTTCCTTTCCTCTCTATCAGGGCTCCGAGGCTTCCTATCAGGACTACGAGACCTCCTCTCTCTCTCGTCTCTACTCTCAAAATATGGAGTCATCATTCTTACCGGTGCTAATTGTCCAATGTTCGACTGTTCAGGTTGGCTTTCTGAGTCAGACTGAGGATCATCTGTCTCTTGGGCTGGGGACGTCTGGATCTCCTGGGTGACCACCCTCTCGGGTGCCCCAGTCGATTCGTCCTCCTGGTCCCGTTGCCTGGCTATCTTCAAACTGTCCCCATGGACCACCTTAGTCTTTCGTCCCCACCTGATCTTGTAGGTGGTGGACGAGAGGCATTTTTCTATCTCCCATGGCCCCGTCCAGAACCTCTGCAGTTTTGGACACACCCCCGTTTTTTTTATGGGTTGAAAGAACCACACCTTCTCCCCTTCTTTATAAGAAGCCTCTTTGACCTTGTGGTTGTACCAGGCTTCATCTTTTTCCCGAGCTACTCCTAACTTTTCCCAAGCCACCCGATGGGCCCCTGCCATCTTCATATGACAGTCCTGGACGGGTTCGAATGGGTTCGTCCCTGTCTCCGGGGAAGGATAGCACAACTCCCATGGCAGATGAGCTTCTCGTCCGAACATCAGATAGTTTGGTGAGAATCCAGTAGTTCGGTGTTGCCCGGCTCTATAGGCTGAGCTGACATATGGGAGCCACTCGTCCCACTGGTCTTGGACGTCTGTGATCGTGATTAACATGGCCAACATCGTCCGGTTCCATCTCTCCGCTTGCCCGTCGGCCTGTGGATGGTATGGGCAGGTTCTTGTTTTGTCAATTCCCATCAGCTCAGCCATGGCCTTGAATAAATCCGACTCAAAATTTCGACCCTGGTCTGTGTGCCAAGTCCTGGGCGCGCCGAATTTGCAGATAATCTCTCGGACGAGGATCCGCGCTACTGTCTTTGCTGTCATGTCTACTAGGGGCAGGGCCTCTGTCCACTTCGAGAACAGATCGGTCACGACCAGCACATACTTGTGGCCTCTTTCTGTGGTTTTGAATGGTCCTGTAATGTCAATGGCCCACTCTTCCCCAACGGTAGCCAATGGACGAGCACCCATCTTAGTTCGTCTTCGAGTCCCCTGCTGTTTGGTCTGTTGGCATGTTGCACAGCACTCAATTTCTAATGAAATCTGTTTATCCATGTTCGGCCAGATCTGTTTCCTGCCTATCTTTTCTTTGGTCCGATCCCTCCCCGCATGTAATCCAAAAGGCCCTTCATGAGCCTGTCGTATCAAGGATAGACGAGCCGTCCGTGGAACGAAGGCTTTCCACGTTCGTCCACCGTGTTGGTCTAAGGTCATCAATCCCAACACCCCATTGCGAATGGCAAGATCGTCAAATTTTCGGAGCAACCAGTGGGACTCTACATCCCCGAATCCCATCCCTGGTTCTGGTCTCACTCCTTCTTCCACCCCTCTCCGGAATTCTTGAAGCATAGGATCTTTTTCCTGGTCATTCCTCAAGTCCTCTATTGCCTGATCAACTCTCAAAGTACCCACTATGCCTGGTTCGTCCTCGGCCTCCTCGTCCACCTCCAATCGTCCACACTGGTGACAGGGCTGTCGTGAGAGTCCATCTGCATTCCCATGTCTGGTGCCCGCACGATGTTCGATCCTGAATTCGTAACACCCCAATTCTTCGATCCATCGGGCCAACTGGCCCTCTGGCTCCTTGGTTTGCATCAACCACTTTAACGCACTGTGGTCGGTTCTGATCAAGAATCTGGCACCCACCAGATAAGGTCGGAACTTCCGCACCCCAAAAATGACTGCTAAAAGTTCCTTTCGGGTGACGCAGTAATTCTTCTCGGCTTTTGTGATGGTTCTACTGGCAAATTGCAGTACTCGTTCTCTCCCTTCTACTTCCTGAGATAATACCACCCCCAATCCTTCCGCCGAAGCATCACAATCTAGGATCATTTCAGACTCTGCCTCGGGAAAGGCCAGTAAGGGGGACGAGCATAGAGCTTGGACGAGTTCATCTTTGGCCTTCTCGCATTCGTCCGTCCATTCGAATGGCACTCCCTTCTTAGTGAGGCCATGGAGAGGTGCTGCGATACGTGCAAACCCGGGGACGAATGATCGATAGTAAGAGCAGAACCCCATGAATGAGCGGACATCCTTTCGATCTTTTAATGCCCCCCACTTCTTCAGTGCTTCGATCTTGGAAGGGTCTGTCCCCACCCCTTTGCCTGATATAAGGTGTCCAAGGAAGCTCACCTCCTCTCTGAACAGCTGACACTTTTTCGTTTTGATTTGTAGACCAGCTTCTCTTAGTCGGGTGAATACCCTCCGTAGTCGTGCTGCACATTCGTCCACCGTTCGTCCAAAGACGATGACATCGTCTAAGTAGACTAGACAGTCTTCTCCTATCATTCCTGATAGGACCGCATCCATTAGCCGTTCAAAGGTGGAGGGTGCGTTGACCAATCCGAAGGGCATCACCCTAAACTGGTACAGGCCCTTATGGGTACAAAAAGCAGTCTTTTCTTTTGAGTTAGGGTCCATTTCGACCTGCCAGTACCCACTGGCGAGGTCAATGGTTGCAAATACCTTGGCACCGGTCAAACTGTCAAGTATGTCGTCCATACGGGGAAGGGGATAGGCGTCTTTGCGGGTCAGTTGATTTAACTGTCTGTAATCTACACAAAACCGCCAGACACCGTCTTTCTTTCGTACCAAGACCACTGGCGAAGCCCACGGGCTATGTGATGGTTCTGCCACTCCCATCGTCAACAGCTTGTCAAGTTCGTCCTCCACGAGTTTCCGGCGATGTATCGGCACCCGTCTAGGCCTGGTCTTAATCGGGGCGTGGTCTCCCGTGTCAATCGTGTGGGTCGTCCATGCCGTCCGACCTAGTCGTTCGTCAAAAACATCTCTAAAGTCTTTGTACAGCTTCCCTATTAGTTCCTCTTTCCCCCGAACGACAGTACCATCAGTTTGATTCCAGAGGGCTTCGTCTATCAGCTTTTCTTCGTCCTGGACTTGCTCTGTCTCTCCTGGAGGGTGCTGGGTCTGTTCAATTCGTCCCACTGGATATAGATCGTCCTCCCCTCGTCCGACCGATGATAGTTCGTCTTCAGAGTACTCCTCCACCTCCTCCCATTGTCCCACCCGTTCACCTGGGTGTAGTTCTATGTCACTAGAGGTGGGGTTGGACACCCGCACCAATGTTTCCCCTGCTACCACCCGACTGACAGTTCGGGCGGTAAGCAGTCCTGACTCGAGCCAGTAAGGCTCGATCACCACCTCCTCCTGGTGGCCCCACTCCTGGACTCGAACCAGGAGATTTACCCAGGTGCCCGAGGGAATGGTCGTCCCCTCTCCTACCTCCACAGGACCCACCTGTACGATGCTGTGGTCGAATTTGACTGTCTCGTTACTGACATCCACGACCCCTTTCAGAGGTCGCAACACATCCATCCCCAGGATGCCCATATAATTTATGTCCACTACGATGGCCGGAACTGGTATGACTACTCCTTGGAATGTGACTTCTAGGTGTACTCTTCCTAAGATTTCCATGGGCTCGCCTCCCACTCCTACCACCCTGACTGCAGTGGGCTGGAGCACTGGTTTGTTTACCATCTGCTCCCACACCCCTCGTCCCAGCAGCGTGACACAAGCGCCTGTATCCACCAACCAGTCTATTTCCATTCCATTGCATCGTCCTGAGACGAGAATTCCTTTCGAATGGTGATCCCACCTTCCCTGGACACTCGTCTCTCCCGTTGTTGTTCGTCCAACGCTCGTGCCGGATGCTGCTGGGACAGTGGTCCGGCCACCTACTGTCCCCCGGAGTTTTCCGCCGCCGGACTTCTATTCTGACTGACCCGATGAGGGCATTCCCTTTTAAAGTGGCCTACCTCCCCGCATCCATAACACGTATTGGTCATGTCTCTATTCCGATTTGGTCGCTGCCAGTTGTCAGCTTTGGCCAAGAGAGCCTTCATCATCTCCTCCAGCTGGTGTATCCGGTCGTCTGACCCTCCTCCTGCTTGGACCGCTCGGATGGACGACTTCGTCCGCACGCTCTGTTCTTCGGCTGCAAAATGGGCGCCCCCATGTAGCACTGCTGACCGGGCTTCGGCTAATGTTTTGGGCTTGGCTTGAGCCACCCACCTCCGGAGATGACCGTCTGCTAGTGCGGAGGGGAATAAGTCCTTGCTCAAATCGTCCAGAATCTCTTTATCCGCGGCCGGATAAGCCAGTCGGGCTAGACGTTCGATTTCGTCCGCGATCTGTTGCAGTCCCTCTCCATCACGTTGCTTCCTGGCCCGTAGCTCTGTCCGGTACAGTGCTATTTGATCCGCTGGCTGGAATCTGTCTTGTAACGCCTGGACGAGCTTGAGAAACGTCCCTTCTTCCTCGAAATCCACCTTCTCGAGTAGCCTGAGAGCAGGTCCCGCCAAGCATACACCCAAATGTAAGCCCATTTCGTGGCCCGTCCACTGGTTCAGTTCGGCTACTAACCGAAAATGGTGAAGGAATTCAGTGAGGGATCCCGTCCCATCAAAGGCTCTCGGGGTGACTTTCATCTTTTTCGGCCCTGTCGTCACAGTCGGAGTGGGTTTCGTCTCTCCGGGTTCGTCTTTCGGGGTGGTGTTGATTCCCTGTTGGAGAACTCCAGCTCGTTCGTAGCCTTGGCCCAACCAGCTACTCCACGTTCTCGGATGCACTCCGATTTCTCCAGACGGCGATAGAGGGTGAGATTCGTCAGTAAGGATCCCACCGCTGCCACCATTGTTGTCGCCATCAATTGTCTCGGAAGATCGGTTAAATAAATTAGTGGAGAACATGATTCCTGTGGTTGTTACTCTGTTCGTCCAGCCTCGTCCAAGGTTCGTCTCGGTTCGTCTTGGTTCGTCTCGTGCGTCTTAATCAGTGTTTTAAATGTGGGAATCTACTACGTACTATGGGAGTTGGGACTTAGCAGAAGTAATCCTCCTAGAGTGGGGATCGCACCACCTAGGACTTCTGGAGTATTAATTAAATGGAGTTGGATGGGGATCTGCCCAGCAGGGCCGGTTGACGTCTATCTCCGAAGAATGTAGACACAAAGCAAAAAGGTAGAGTTGGCGATCTTGGCTCGTTTATTATACTCAGCAGTCAATCTGGGGAGGTCTATCTCGTACCCTGCCTGGGCTCCAACTGCCCTTACCCTGAAATCCCACCCCTATTTATACTCCCTCCCCCCATGGACCCGTCCTTGCTCACAATGCAAGACCCTAGCGCCCCAGGCGGTGGACGAACGTACCCCAATACATCGCTCGTCCACCACCTCCCAACCCCAACTACAACAATACCTTTCTAGAGGTTAGCGGAGGTTGGCCCATATATGCTAAAGCATTGCAGCACATACGACCTACAGGTGTGGGTAATAAACACTTGTTTATTACTCGCACCTGGCTGCTTTATCACCCGCAGATGAAATGGGTCAAGTTTTCAGAAAATGTACAATTAACCTTCGCCAATCTTCTCAACTAACCCAAATTTCAGACAAAAATAAAGTTCAAAATACAGTTCAACCTAACCAAACAGATTGCTTGAATCAATGCAATGCAGAATATAATAGAATTTACCTAGTATTGACCAAATTGCTGCCTAGGTTTGCAGAATTTACTAAATATGTACAGCTGCCAATTGTACATTTTCTGAAAATCTGACCCAAATAGTTCCATTCCTGTTTATTCATCTCTCTGCACAAAGTTGTAAAAGGCTTGTTACTGGCTGCATGCACAAGGCTCTAACTTCCAGGGTGGCTTACATAGATCTCAAGTGAGATTACCTCGGTATTGTTTCCTCCAAAATAATCTTTTCAAGGAAGTGAAGCTCTTCCAATGCTATTCCATTCGGAAAATTGCATTTGCTTCAACCCACTTACGGCAGCTGGGCTTTACTGGGCTGATGCATTGTCACCCAGCCTGAATTATAAAGGAGGGAGTGAAAAAGAATCGAAGAAGGGATGGAGGGGGATGGAGGAATTAAATAGAAACTACATGCTGAGAAATACTACCCGTTTTAGATGGGGGGCACCTAGTATTTTCATTAAAATGATAACTGTGCAGGGAAAGGAATAGGCCTAAATTATACACTGGCCATATATGGGTCAGATTTTCAGAAAATGTACAATTCAACTTTACCAATCCTCTCAAATAACCCGAATTTCAGACGATTTCAGAAGTTCAAAATACAGTTCAACCTAGCCAAACAGATTTCTAGAATCAATGCAATGCCAAATATTCTCGAATTTATCTAGTATTGACCAGATTTCAGCCTAATTTAGCACAATTTGCTAAATGTATATGGCTGCCAATTGTACATTTTCTGAAAATCTGACCCATATATAGAAAGGTATGTAAAGGAAACAGCTATTATCACAAAACAAATCTTGCCAAATTAACTCATAGGCCTAGATTAATGACTTAGGACCGGATTCACCAATATTCTGCTGTGTTAATAACTTATGTTTAAACTTTAATTTGTAGTCAAATCAGCTGAGGGAAAAAGAGAAAGGGTCCGGGTTGGTCTGGGCGGGTCCGGGCGGGTCCTCCAAATACAAATGAGGACGTTTTAGAAGCCCTGTAGCAAACACGAAAAATACATCCAAAAAATCTTAGCCAAACTCAACTAAATCTGGACAACATGGGTGAAATCACCAGAAAATGTACAATTCACCTTCACAAATCCTCTCAAATAACCCACATTTAAGACAGAAATGAGCTTCGAAATATAAATCAATGCGATACCAAATATTCACTCAGATATTCCTGGTATTCATCATTTTTCAGCCTAATTTAGCAGAATTTCCTAAACGTGTAAAGCTACCAATTGTACATTTTCTGAAAATCTGACCCACATTCTCCAAAATGTTGGTCAATTGACTTTTAGATGTGTTGGAAAAGTATGGAACAAGTAGTAGAGTATGTTCAGTTCTTGACTGATGTTAGTTGAGAGTGCAGCTTTAATAAAGATTTAGCTGAGAATTCATGCAACCAGCTTTAACTTACATTGGGTGGCTGCCAACTAAATAGATTGCAGTACTATTTCTGGGGGCCCTATCCGTCGCCATCATGCACTCATGTTTTGCTGCTAGCTTTGAGATGAGAGATGAGAGATGCTGGATACTCTGCAGCAACCCTTCCAGCCAATTATGGACGCAAATTAGTCACATAGAAGCGAATCTGAACGTGTGTAGGCAAATTCGCCTTAGACAAAAATGTCAGCATATGTGATGTGTTTCAGGAAAATGAGTCACAAGTCGCAACATTCATATTTTTCAAAGTGTTTTTTTCACAGGTCTCTTTATTGAAATGTTCTGATTCTTAAAGGATTTAGCACTTATAGTCAAATGAATCCATGTAACATATTTCGGGACATTGTTTTAAATATATCCTTGCGTTTTGAAGGCCTTCGTATGGAGTATATTTAGTTACTTTACTGGTAATTGCCCATCCAGAAACATTGTAAACTTTTTTTTTGTCGCCTTAATGATACATCAAGGAAAGCAGTCTGGTCAAGCCTCATTTGTCTCATCTCGTCTACCAGATCATACAAATGCTGACCGTATGGCGGTGGTGGGGGTCTGTACATTCCCTGTTGAACATTAGGCAATTGTACAAACCCTTGCTGTTGCTGCTGTTGTACTGGAGGCCTATATTGTTGCCTCTGCTGTTGCGGCCTGGGTTGCTGCTGTTGCTGCTGTTGCTGCTGTTGCTGCTGTTGCTGCTGTTGCTGTCGCTGTTGTCTACGAGGATGGGTGTTCCTACCTCTCCCCTGATTTTGTACATTGTCAGGAACTTGTTGAACTGTTGAACTTGTTGAACTGTTGAACTTGTTGAACTGTCAGGACGCCCAGGGATGGACCTCGGCGTTCCACCTTGGCCCGTCCCTGGGCATCCAGACATTCCTCACGGCCACAAACCTCGTGGTTTATTGGTAGAATAACAGCAGCAGCATATTGATGAACTCATAATAGGAGTAAATCTAGTAAGGTCTTGTTTGTCGTTATAGTGAAGAAATGCGGGCCATTCTTCGTAATAATTCAGGGTCAGTAGTTGGGCGAGAAATTAATCAACGCAACACACAGAGATGTATGCTTCGAATCAGTACGAGCCTTAGAAGAGGTCGATCCAATCTTGCTGTTTATTCTTATACTAGACAGATTAGAACAAATACACTGGTCCTGCGCTGATTGGCTTTGGTCCCGTTGGTCCAATTAATTGACAGGTTAGATAAGAGATCCAATCAGCCACAGGATAACAATGACAGACAATTATTAAAACGAGGCTCAGAGTGACCACTGCCACTCTGACCAATCTCTTTGGGTGGTGACCAGGTCACGGGGTTATCTCCCCTCCCCTCTCCCTCCCACTCTTTAATCAGTATTCCCCCCCTCCCCTGACCTGGCGGTCAGCCCCTCCCCTCCTTTCCCATGTGATCAACTTTGAGATAACGGTCAGACCTGGACCTCACCTGTACCTTTGGACTTTGGGATGATAAGAAATCCGCGAGCGTTGTGGCGGTAAGAAAGTGTGGGTAGCCTTCTGGCCGGTAGGGGCGCGACGAATGTCTGGCTGAATGAGACAACTTTAACTCAAAATTAGACAATTTAGGCTTGTCAATTTTACATACGTCCCAATCTCATTTGGTTCGGAGAACTGTACAACATAGTTCTCCGAACCACTCTAAGGAGCAGACAACACACACTTTCAGAGGTGCCTACGCAGTCGTTCCAATCCTCTGGTTCTGCGATCGGTGGATAACCATCCTTGAATATCTCCTCTAGGAAAATATCCTCAGCTTCGAGGTATTGTGGGAACTCTTCCACATACTCAATTCTTTCCGCCGGTGGCATGTCTAAAATACTATCTCTACAGGATAAAGTAAGATAATACTTGTGTGATCAGCTAATGCACCTTCCAATAAAAGCCCAGCTCAGAGTCCCAAACATACAACACCCATAAATACAATGGCAGTTTTGAAAAAGGCACACTCACCTGACTCCTTTTGCTTGCTTCCAAGGTCGGATACTGATCTGACCAACTAACTAGTCCCTAATCATGGTCGCCAATGAAGAAATGCGGGCCATTCTTCGTAATAATTCAGGGTCAGTAGTTGGGCGAGAAATTAATCAACGCAACACACAGAGATGTATGCTTCGAATCAGTACGAGCCTTAGAAGAGGTCGATCCAATCTTGCTGTTTATTCTTATACTAGACAGATTAGAACGAATACACTGGTCCTGCGCTGATTGGCTTTGGTCCCGTTGGTCCAATTAATTGACAGGTTAGATTAGAGATCCAATCAGCCACAGGATAACAATGACAGACAATTATTAAAACGAGGCTCAGAGTGACCACTGCCACTCTGACCAATCTCTTTGGGTGGTGACCAGGTCACGGGGTTATCTCCCCTCCCCTCTCCCTCCCACTCTTTAATCAGTATTCCCCCCCCCTCCCCTGACCTGGCGGTCAGCCCCTCCCCTCCTTTCCCATGTGATCGACTTTGAGATAACGGTCAGACCTGGACCTCACCTGTACCTTTGGACTTTGGGATGATAAGAAATCCGCGAGCGTTGTGGCGGTAAGAAAGTGTGGGTAGCCTTCTGGCCCTTCTAGCCCAGAACGCAGCTTTAATTTTTCATGGGAATTAGCTGGGAATCCATCTTTCTTGTAAATTAGCAGGCAATCCAAATTAAATCAAATTGTTAATATCCTATCTGTATTCGTGGTGGTTGATTGCTAGTTCTGTCTAGCCCTTAGATATTTGGTTCATTCAAAACGTGACCCAGCAATGTACTACGATATGAAAACATATGTGGGTCAGATTTTCAGAAAATGTACAATTGGCAGTTCTACACATTTAGGAAATTCTGCTAAATTAGGCTGAAAAATATAAATACCAGGTATATTTAGTATTGTCTTGATTTCAATTCTTCTGTTCGGTCATGTTGGACTGTGTTCTGAACCATATTTATGTCTGTTTGAGACAATTGGTGAAGGCGAATTGTACATTTTCTGAAAATCTGACCCATCTATACTCTTTGTTCATAAGTTTGACAAAAAGGAGGTGACCTTCTGGAATTGAATCCAGGACTGCCATGCAGGAAATACCTAGCAAGCACAGACGAAAAGTTTTGTACCTACACCTACTTATGGGTCAGACTTTCAGAAAATGTACAATTGGCAGCTCTACACATTTCGGAAAATCTGCTAAATTAGGCTGAAAAATGATACCGGGTATATCTGAGTACATTTGGTGTTGCGTTGATTTAAAGTATCAGTTCTGTTATGTTAAACTGCATTTTGAAGCTCAATTTTGTCTTAATTGTGGGTTATTTGAGAGGATTGGTGAAGGCGAATTGTACGTTTTCTGAAAATCTGACCCATATACATGATGAGGCAAAATAGGATTTGGAGGTTTCACTTTCAGTTCACGAACATTTTGTAGGTTACAACACCTTTCTCATTCACATGAGCTGCTTATTCATGTGTGTGTGTGGAGGCATACAACACCGAGGAACTAAAATAACATTAGCTTCAGGCTGTGTGGAAGTAAAGAGTGTGGAAATGCTTGTGGGTAAGATTTTCAGAAAATGTACAATTCAACTTTGCCAATCTTCTCAAATAACCCAAATTTCAGACGAAAATAAAGTTCAAAATACAGTTCAACCTAACCAAACAGATTGCTAGAATAAATGCAATGCCAAATATACGTGAATTTACCTAGTATTGACCAAATTGCAGCGTAATTTAGCAGAATTTACTAAATGTGTACAGCTGCCAATTGTACATTTTCTGAAAATCTGACCCTTTTATCATTTTTAGGGAAGATGCCCGTACCGTGTTTGTGTGTTACAGAAATCATTCAGTCGCTTTACACTCATCATTACATTGACTTTACCTCATCTCTATCAGAATTGGAAACTTGTTTTATTGATAAACCATTGTCATGATGGAAATAATGATGGAATCCTTATGATCTATTATTGGGTCAGGTTTTTAGAAAATGTGCAATTGGCAGCTCTACATATTTAGTAATCTCTGCTACATTCTACTTAAAAAATGATTGATTTTGGTTTATCTGAGTATATTTGGTGTCGCATTGATTGAAAGTATCAGTTTTGTTATTTTATACTGCATTTTGAAGCTTTTTCTTGTCTTAAATGTGGGCTATTTTATAGGAATGGTGAAGGTGAATTGTACATTTTCTGAAAATCTGACCTTATGGATTATTGTTTCTAAGAGAATTATACTTTCTGCATGTCAGACGTGGGGCTTTGTGAGATGAACTATAGACAGTCCTTGAAATATATCATTTGAATAATGACACCACAACCTCCAACTTCAGTATTTGCTGTTTTATTTAGGCATTTTTTGGCACATTTATAACACGACGTTTCAACCTGGTATGTGGATCTTCTTCAGGTGAAAAGACAGTAATATCAGACTAACGTTGTTAGATCCTATACCATAACGTATTCTAGATTCAATTTAAATAACTATACATTTCTGTTAGGAATCGTTTGATCATTTTTCAATATCTTCCTTGTTGCTAGTAATTGAGCTCTGAAAGTATTGATTATTAATTACATTATATATATGAGAATTTTTATTCACACAAATCAATACAGTTACATCAATGAAAAGGGCTTGGACCTCTAAACGCTTATGCGAGTAGATCTTCCGGCTAGTCCGTTAAACTTAAAATGGTGGATTGGCTTTATGCCTACATTTGACGAATTGTTTTACTTATTATTAAATTGAGTATTTTGTACAAATAATTTCTGCTAATGGTTACTACCTATCTTACATGGTGACAAAGTTAAGAGTGTTATCAGCATTAAAGGTAGAAGGGAGATGGATGTTAAGAGTAATATAACCGCTTTTCAATTCATTGTTTTAAAGCCGCATTCTCAGCTATTATAAAAAAAATCTCATCTAATTTACTCAAATTATGACTTGTAGGACCGAATTTATCAATATTCTGCTGTTGTTCTCCGGTGAGCGATAATGAGTGAAGCCATCCCAGGAAGGACTTCAGTGGGTCTCCGAAATATAAATGTGGACCTTTATGAAGGCCTGTAGCAAACATACATTTGTGATGTGTTTTAGAAAAATGAGTCATAAGTCACAAAATTAATATTTTTCAAAGAGTTCTTTTCACAAGATCACATTATTGGAATGTTCTGATTTTGGGGGAGTTTATCACTTATAGGTATATCAATCGATGTATTAAATTTCAGGACAATCTATGTAATATAAATACTTATTAGATTATTAGACTGTTTACTATCATTGGAATCAGCTTGATCTCATCTTTTCAAATATAATGGTATCTCAAAATCTATTTTTTGCGACTTATGACTCATTTCCTGAAACACATCACATTTGTAGTGCCATACGAAAAGGCCACTTTCCCAACTACTCACAGAAGTATTATTATACTGGTGAGGCGTGTAGTTATAGTGGGTTGCCACAAGGTGGAACCACTATTTAGAGCACTGCTTTTTCCATGTTCTCTCATACCAACCATCATGAGTTTGTTACACCATGTGTGCTAAACACCTCTTTACCCTTCATTTATTTACTATTGGATATGAGCAGTCATTAGCAATAAAACAGAATATTGATAGTTGATGTTTGTCCTGTTCTTATTTCTCCTCCATAAACGAACTAGTTGGTCACTACAGATTGACAAAATCAATCAAAAGTTAAAAATGAGGTAAAATGAGACATAAGTCGCAAAATTGATATTTTTCAAAGTGTTTTCTTCACAAGATCATATTATTGGAATGTTCTGATCTTTGGGGAGTTCATCACTTATAGCTATATCAATTAATGTATCAAATTTCAGGACAATCTATGTAATACATCCTTGCGTTTTAAAGGTCCTCATATGGAGTATATTTGGTTACTTTACTGTTTATTGACCCCCAGAAATATTGGAAACTTTTTTTTTCAAAAACGAAAATATCAAACTTTTAATCTAGAAATACTTATTTGATTATTAGACAAAAATTTGATTATTAGACAAAAATACTATCATTGGAATCGGCTTGATCTCATCTTTTCAAATATAATGGTATCTCAAAATCTATTTTTTGCGACTTATGACTCATTTTCCTGAAACACATCACAAATGAGTTTTGTTTATCTTTTTACCGATGTTAACTGAGAATGAAACTTTAATTGTCAGAATCACAAAGTTGAGTAGCACTAGCACTAAGCTATCCCACAGATAACATCCATTATCCCTCTCCCCCGCACTCCTATTTGGGTCAGATTTTCAGAAAATGTACAATTCAACTTCGCCAATCTTCTCAAATAATCCAAATTTCAGATGAAAATCAAGTTCAAAATACAGTTCAACCTAACCAAACAGATTGCTAGAATCAATGCAATGCCGAATATACTCAAATTTACCTAGTATTGACCAAATTGCAGCCTAACTTAGCAAAACTTACTCAATGTGTATAGGTGCTAATTGTACATTTTCTGAAAATCTGACCCTTTTAGCATCATCAACCTATCAATTACCAATCTATATAATCTATTTAGATTAAATTTAATTCAAACTATTCATATCTAATCAATCCGCACAGCATTCAAATAAAACCATTACAGTATTTATTCTCTTCATGTAGACAGTAGAGTGAATGACATTTTGATAAATAATGAAATCTTTCTTATAAATTTCCTTGTGTCGTCCTTCATTAACTAGTAGCAATAACAAAACATATGGGTCAGATCATCAGAGAATGTACAATCTGCTATCACTAACCCTCAAATAACCTAAATTTAATAGGAAAATGAACTTCAAAATAAGTCCTTTGAATGAAGATAATGCCAGATATGGGTCAGATTTTCAGAAAATGTACAATTCGCCTTCATCAATCCTCTCAAATAACCCACATTTAAGACAGAAATGAGCTTCAAAATGCAGTTTAACATAACAGAACTGATACTTTAAATCAATGCGATACCAAATATACTCAGATATACCCAAAATATATAATTTATTTAGTAGAATTTAACAGAATTTACTAAATATAAAGCTGTCAATTGTACATTTTCTGAAAATCTGACCCATATAACCAGGTC
This sequence comes from Sthenelais limicola, assembly GCA_942159475.1. NCBI lineage: Eukaryota > Metazoa > Annelida > Polychaeta > Phyllodocida > Sigalionidae > Sthenelais > Sthenelais limicola. Next base: position 10,392,494 of record OW804098.1, read on the forward strand.
AGCCTTCAAGGTTGAGGTTGTAGCTGTGCTTGCTCAACCTGTCAAGCCTTTCGGATCTGTTCCGTTCTTACCATAAAAGAAATGGAAGGAGTATGTAAGAAGGGATGGTCTAGAGTAACATAAAGTAATTTTATATCGTGGTTGTGTATTTAATGTACTACAAGCTGTAAACAGTATCATATTTATAGTATTCATTGTTGCTTCTAGGGATATTCATGGAAGACATTGTACTGTCTATTTCTGTCTATTTTGAGTCTGTAATGGTTTTGAATCGATTAATGAGACATATGAAGACATCACTGAGTGATACACTACGTTTTTTCAAATGTTCAGATAAATATTATGTAATTGGCCTTTAATACAATTAAAAAAAAATAAAAAAATGTCAGCTTTACCCTATTTACAGGTTACCTATCAACTAACTGTCTCTACCAGAATACGTACTGTATTGCCTATTGTTGATGTGTTTCATATCTCCTGTATCACTTATTTATGTACAAAGTGTATCTTCATGTCTACATGTACACACCTTGTTTATGTACTGCCTGAGTTCATGACTACTCCAGGAATACTTTCCGGCATTGTCTTGGTTAGCCCGGCTGACCTTATACCTTGTGATAGTAAATTTTGCTAAATTAGGCTGCAATCTGGTCAATACTCGGTAAATTCGAGTATATTTGGCATTGTATTAATTCTAGCAATCTGTTTGGTTAGGTTGAACTGTATTTTGAACTTTATTTTCGTCTGAAATTTGGGTTATTTGAGATGATTGGTGAAGATGAATTGTACATTTTCTGAAAATCTGACCCACGTACACCTTTGTCCTCACAATAGCTTGTAATATATTCTGACCATAACCATAACCATAACCTATTGCCATAACCAAGAGTAATACGATTGTCAATCATGTCACCAGACACCACCAGAAGCTAGACGCCATGCATGCCCTGGTCACAATCAATTAACACACCCGCCAGTCTGAAGCCCTTCCTACTACCTCACTTACAGGCCATAAATGTGATGTGTTTCAGGAAAATGAGTCATAAGTTGCAAAAAATAGATTTTGAGATTCCAATATATTTGAAAAGATGAGATCAAGCCGATTCCAATGATAGTAAACAGTCTAATAATCCAATAAGTATTTCTAGATTTTAAGTTTGATATTTTTATTTTGGAAAAAAAAAGTTTGCCATATTTCTGGGGGGTAGTAAACAGTAAAGTAACTAAATATAGTCCATTTAAGGACCTTTAAAACGAAAGGATATATTACATACATTGTCCTGAATAGACAGAACTAACCGCAGTTATGTATTTCTGATCGTTCTTCACCGAGTTTGAATTGGGAGGAATCCCGTGGGTTAGAAAGCTGCATAGACCCGAGGAACCCTATGTGCACAAGCCAGTTATTAGCTTTCCAAAGAAGGCTTACTGTAGCCTACCACAGCCATCTTTCACCATGGCCAAACATAACAGGTTGCGCAGCTACAGGTCTGTTACTGTAGCCGTCCATGGACGTCGTGTGTAGCCGTCCATTGTTTCAAATGTGTACAGTTAGCCTGAATTGTACTCCTGAGAAAAACAGTTTTAAATAGTTGTAGGGAAATGAGCATTAATATTGAGAAATTACTTTACCAAAGCAGAATTATGTAACATTGAGGAAACTTATATAATGGAAACATAACTCAGAACAGCTACTACATAGTGCACTTTTAATTTGCTTTTCATCCACTCTGAATATCAAACAAAATATAAGATTTTCAGAGTGGATCGGAGAGCATTAAATGATTCTATTGGACTGCTCTTGCTTTGCTCTATGTTCTAGATGCTCTAGGGTCAGACTTTCAGAAAATGTACAATTCGCCTTCACCAATCATCTCCAATAAACCACATTTAAGACAAAAATGAGCTTCAAAATGCAGTTTAACATAACAGAACTGATACTCTAAATCAATGCCATACCAAATATACTCAGATATACCCGGTATTCTTCATTTTTCAACCTAATTCAGCAGAATTTCCCAAATGTGCAGAGCTGCCAATTGTACATTTTCTGAAAATTTGACCCTCTAATGCATTCTAGACAAAAACACAGAGTGAACCACAAGCACACCTATAGAGTGGGTCAGTGGAATTACAGCTTTACAGTTGTAGGCATACAAGGCATAAACCTTACATGAATAATAAAGTGAAACAATAAAAGACAAAGTTTAAAGACAAGTGTATAATATTAATTAGTTGAATTCGTCACCTTATTAAGGATGGTCTCCACTGGCTGCGGTAGGCTCTGTAGTAAGCTCTGCAGTAAGCCTTGTGATGGTGCTGTGGTGGAGAGGAGTGACGAGGTCCTCTCTATATGGTTCACTGACCATGTAAACAAGGTCCTTGTCATTCCTCTCCACCCAAAGAACCAGCACAAACCATCGCAAGGCTTACCGCAGCCAGTGGAGACCACCCTTTATTTATCAACAACTGAGTGAATGAATCTCTCCTCGAAGCCATGTAGATCATATCATTTTCGATTTATTTTCTTAATTAGAAATCTATATTTTCATATTTCTTTCTCTTATTTTTTTGAAAGTTTAAGTGAACCTCTTGGGCTTCCGTATTGCACTGTAGACCTGTCAGCCAGCATGACGTCACTTCCGTGCACTGAAGGGTTTCTTTAATGAAACCATTGAAATGTAACCAGATTACAGCTTCCTAACTTTCCTAACTGGGTCAGATTTTTAGAAAATGTACAATTGGCAGGTCTACACATTCAGGAAATTCTGCTAAATTAGACTATACAGAGTTATATGTCAGCTCACCTTGCCTGAAATTGAAATATTTTATAGTTCTGTGTCAGAAACCAAGTCTGGATCGTGAGGGGCATATTATGTCATATATGGGTCAGGTCGTCAGAAAATGTACAATTTGCCTTCACTAATCCTCTCAAATAACCCGAATTGCAGACAAAAATAAAGTTCAATAGACGGTTCAACCTAACCAAAGAGATTGCTAGAATCAATGCGATGCCGAATATACTCGAATTTACCTAGTATTGACCAAATTGCAGCTTTATTTAGCAGAATTTACTAAATGTGTAGAACTGCCAATTGTACATTATCTGAAAATCTGACCCATATGGGTCAGGTCGTCAGAAAATGTATAATCGGGATTTCTACACATTCAATGAATTCTGCTAAAAATTCTGCTAAAAATGACTACATTCGGTATTGCATTAATTAAAAAATCCTTTCAGTTTATATGTTAAACTGTATTTTTATTTCGGACTTAAAACAGTTTCGTTCGGAAATCTGAGCTTAGTTTGAGTTATTAAATCGCCTGCGGGGAACACAGGGACCTTCAAAGATAATGCATTTTCCCCCATTTCCTCAATCCTGATGAGGACAATGGGGGACTAAAGTGAACCTAAACTGTGTGAATCAATATAAGGGTCAGATTTTCAGAAAATGTACAATTCATCTTCACCAATCCTCTCAAATAATCCAAATTTCAGACGAAAATAAAGTTCAAAATACAGTTCAACCTAACCAAACAGATTGCTAGAATCAATGCAATGCCGAATATACTCGAATTTACCTAGTATTGACCAAATTTCAGCCTTATTTAGCAGAATTTCCTAAATATGTAGAGCTGCCAATTGTACATTTTCTGTAAATCTGACCCATAAGTGTTTATATGCATGTGTCTACTATATTCCCCTATGGCCAAGTGGCTAAAGCCTTGGACTTTCAAACTGTACATTGTTAGGTCGAGTCCCAGAGCAGCCAGCCATTTTACATTTGTCTCATTTTTGAGTCATTTTATCTTTTAATTTCACTTATATCTTCACCTCTGGGACTCGGATTTCTTTTAAACTCACACATGTAGTTATTGATGAAATTCCCTTTCAATTGGTGAAAGAATTAGAGGGTCTAAGATCGAATTAAGGGAGAAAAGTCCGTTGGATAGGGTTTGGAGATATATAGGTTCTCTGTTATAGAGGCATGGGTGGCAGTCGTAAGCTTGTGTTTATTTTCGGTGAAAATGGTTTTCACATGGGCCACGATTCGTCCAGAAATTTTACCCGCTAGTACTTTTGCTTGGTGTACTTATTTTATTGTCTGTTTTTGTTCTTATAGTTGTCGTTTTTCTCACCTTGAATGACACTGGATGCCCACCACCCACCCACCCTTCACTCCTCCCGTCCCATTAGAATCCATATGTGTTAGTGTTTGATACCTGTGTGTAGCCTTGCCTCAAGGCTACACACACACTATAGTGGCAGGCAGTGGCAGGCAGTGGCAGGCAGTGGCAGGCAGTGGCAGGCAGCGAGAGGCAGTAGCAGGGGCAGTGTGTGGTACTGGGTTGTGTGAAGCTATGTGAGTGAAGGTGCAGTGTGTGTGAGAGCTCTGACAGGGGTGGGAGTCTAAACCAATTTTTATATTTAAAATTGCAACTTTCCTGTGTACCACATTATACATAAGTCGTCCCCTAAAAAGGCATCAGGAGGAACACAACTTGCCTTATAGACGATGTAATGGTCCCCATTTATATGGGAATACATAAAAAACAGGGCCAGGACTGCGAGTTCTGTATAAGTGAGAAGACCAGGGGTATTTGAGCAACGTAAGGAAGTTTAGCGGTGGTCTAAATCCGCCCTGTAGGGCTACAGGGCGGGTGGGTTGCGCAAAGTCAAGGTGAGGAAGAAATACATGATCTTCTTAGGTTGGGAACAGGCTGTGTAAGTAACTGTGTGGCCTATCTTAAGATGCTTAGATGAGAGGTGTGGCCACAAGTTGACAAATCCTATTGTTTGCTTTTTCTTTGTTTCAGCAGGGCCGAGAGATTATGCACGATTAATCAGAGCCTTGGATGTATTATATGTATGGATGTAACCACCTAAGGCAGGGATTAAAAGGATTATGTATACTGCTTTGTCTACTCGTGTGAACTTCATATTGTTATGTATTGAACACCTTACGGCAGTGCAGTGCCTTATTATGTGAGCTATGTGTCTGCTAAATTGAAACAGGATCCAGATATAGGATGTCGAGTGCAAAGAGAGTATATGGGTCAGATTTTCAGAAAATGTACAATTCACCTTCCCCAATCCTCTCAAATAACCCACATTTCAGACAAAAATAAAGTTCAAAATACAGTTCAACCTAACCAAACAGATTGCTAGAATCAATGCAAGGCTGAATATACTCGAATTTACCTAGTACTGTCCAAATTGCAGTCTAATTTTGCAGAATTTACTAAATATGTACAGCTGCCAATTGTACATTTTCTGAAAATCTGACCCATGTATTGAAGACCTTACGGCAGTGCCTTATTATGTGAGCTATGTGTGTGCTACTTGAGTAACCGGTTGGTTAGATGGCAAGAGCCATCATCAGCCCCAGGTCTGGTATTTGAAGTGAGATATTAAAGGAGAGTGCTGGCGAGGTCCAATAGTTCCTGTTGTTGTAGTTTTTCTTTGATCTGATAATTATTGAGTTTCCATAGTCGCTTAAGGTTATCGATCGGACACTGCAGTAATATATAACATAAGAGATAGTCGAAGGCTGGAAGCTCTAACATTAACCAATAATTAGTTATAACATGATGAGCTAATATTGTAAGTTAAAGCTTATGGGTCAGATTTTCAGAAAATGTACAATTCAACTTCGCCAATCCTCTCAAATAAACCACATTTACGACAAAAATAAGCTTCAAAATACAGTTTAACATAACAGAACTGATACTTTAAATCAATGTGATACCAAATATACTCAGATATACCTGGTATTCTTCATTTTTCAGCCTGATTTAGCAGAATTTCCTAAATATATACAGCTGCCAATTGTGCATTTTCTGGAAATCTGACCCATATAGTAATACCTTTCAATTGGCAAGTAACTGAATAGATAAGAAAGATAATACTGAAGCCCAATACCAATAAGAATCTCCAATGTTTTTGTGAGTATGAAACACTATTTAGTAGACCCTAACACAAAGTACAAAAACACTTGAGTTATTCAATTTCTTTATTTTCTTTTTCAACAATACACACAACAATTTGTGATGTATCAATGAATCATGAGTCATAAGTCGCAAGAAAATGTATTTTGAGATAGCATCACATTTGAAAAGATTAAGTGGATTTCAACGATGTTAACATTTAGGACATTTAAAAGATATTTCCATATCTTATGTGTGACTTTGATGTTTGAAAACAGGTTTTCAGTATGTCCTGAAATTTGGGACACATGTTCATGGGTCAGATTTTCAGAAAATGGACAGTTGGCAGTTCTACACATTTAGGAAATTCTTCTAAATTCGGCAGTAAAAAGATGAATATCGGGTATACCTGAGTATATTTGGGATCGTTTTTATTTAAAGTATTAGTTCTGTTTGGTTAAACTGTATTTTGAAGCTCATTTTTGATGTGTAGAACTGCTAATTGTACATTTTCTGAAAATCTCACCCATCTATGGTGGGGTTTGAACCCACAACTCTCTCAGGCCTCTGGTTCCAATGCCAAGTTAGTGATTTATTTTGACATGCCCCCTTTAGCTCAGTTTATATCTATATAAAGATTTTTATTCCGATTTTTGACAATACATATACCATATTTCGCATAATCATACATATTGAATCATAAGAAAATTATGAATAGGGAATTTGCATAGCCGCCATTTTCAATCTTGATTCGCATGGAACTATGGGACTAATGGTACAGTCTTAAATCTGTAGAAAACATGCCATGTTTAGCATGGAATATTTATCAATGCTCTAATGTCAATATCCATGTGTTATACATGTTTTCATGACAGAAGTCCCCATCTTTCCAATCATGCATTTGGTTTCTATAGATCATTTACACAAGCTCTGATATTGGTGAAAACATTCTTGAAATTTTCAATAAAAAAGTTGCTAAATATTTGTATGTCAGATTTCATCAGAATCCATCCCAGGATGCACTGTAACAGACATGCGCAGTGGCACATGCAACTCCACTATTGGGCATTAATAACCATCTGGGTCAGATTTTCAGAAAATGTACAATTCGCCTTCACCAATCCTCTCAAAAAAACCCACATTTAAGACAAAAATGAGCTTGAAAATGCAGTTTAATGTAACAGAACTGATACTTTAAACCAATCTGATACCAACTATACTCAGATATACCCACATTTAGCAGAATTAACTGAATGTGTAGATCTGGCAATTGTACATTTTCTGAAAATCTGACCTATCTGTATAACCAGGTCCTCCAGATCGCCCTAACAAAAGTAGCTTCAAGGATAACAAGGAGATATAATATGTACATTTATTCTCTTGGTTCTTTTTCAACATGTGAAGGCCAATCTCCAGTTTGAAGGCACATGAGTGGTATACTACAAAATGTGATGTGTTTCAGGAAAATGAGTCATAAGTCGCAAAAAATGGATTTTGAGATATCACCATATTTGAAAAGATGAGATCAAGCTGATTCTAATGGTAGTAAACAATAGTACATCTAAGTAGTGTTTCTATATTTTAAGTTTGATATCTTTATTTGTGAAAAAGAAAGTTGTTAATATTTTGCGGAGGATAATTACTAATAAAGTATCTAAATATACTCCATAAGATGACCTTAGAAATGCATGGATATATCTAATAGATTGCCTTAACATTTCGTACATGTATTAATATTACTCGAAGTATTAAGCACTCCAAAAAATAGAATATTCCAACAAGGATATCTTATATATAAATAACTTTGAATAATATCAATTTTGCAACTTATGACTCATTTTTCTGGAACACATCACAAATACGGACATCAAGGACATCAAAGAAGTTGAATAATAATTAGGTTGAAAGAGGTAGATACCATGCAAGTCAAAATGACCAGATTATTTACAATGTTGAAACCTACTTTAAAATTAATCAATTTTAATGACCTTCCTCCACACACCTTTATAACTACATCAATAGGGGATTTGCATAGCCGCCATTTTGAATCTTGATTTGCATGGAATTATGGGACTAATGGTACAGTATAAAATCAATAGAAAACATGCCATGTTCAGCATGGAATATTTACCAATGCTCTAATATCAATACCCATGTGTTATACATGTTTCAATGACACAAGCCTCCTTCTTTCCCATCATGCATTTGGTTTTCATAACTCATTCATACAAGCACTGATATTGGTGAAAATATTCTTGCAATTTTCGATAAAAATGTTGCCCAATATCTGTTTGTCAGATTTCAACAGAATTCATCCCAGCATGCACTGTGGTAGACATGCGCAGTGAGATATGCAAATCCCCTATTCTATATGTGGGGTGGTTTGGGGCTATAGTTGCCCTCTGAAGCCCGGCGTTATAAGCCTAGGGCCAAATCCTCATGATACTCTCAATCCTTAAAGGTATATATGCGGGTGTTCAATGAAAAATCGATTGTCCCCTGATATTTTCACAAAACCTTCAGGGGGATTATACCTTACTACATAAGAAAGAAAAAAAATCGAAAAAGTATATATCATGACTTAGTTTTTATTTTAAGGTCACTGGAAAATAAGAGTGCTTTAGCATGGAACGCTATGGGAAATGTGGAATTTTTTCATGTTTTACTTTATAGAAAAAATTGTCCACTGACTTTTTCGCTAAATGTTCTACTTATATCTATATGAGGTCATATATGCTCACATTTATTGAAAAAAGGATACATCACTGGGCTCAAAGAAAAGTTATGGTCATTTAAAGTTGACCACATCACCCAAATTTAGTAATAAAGCAGCATAATCAATGAAAATGAATCTTAAAAAACACGACCCAAAACAGCAAAACAGCTGTAATAAAAAAAAACCTTGTAGATATTGGAAATCGTGCACAAATACATCACAACTTATGATAATGTGCAATATTCACTTGAATATAAATATAAATGTGTGTAGGTACACCTGATTCACGGTGGCGGGAGTTGCCATGGCTACCGCTTACCTGTTTACCTATATCACGCACGGAGAGCAGTCACTATCTCTCCACTGAACAAGCAACATGTCAGTTGTTTAATATTGCTTGGCTAAAAAATCTTTAATAAAGGCGGCTCACACACTCGCTAGGATTTCCAGGTCTTGACCAGACCCACATAGAATATGACCCAAAACAGCTGTAATAAAATAAACCCTGTAGATATTGGAAATGGTGCACAAATACATCTCAACGTATGATAATAAGGAAATATTTCAAAGAGAAATAGGAGCCGCTAGGTGGCGTGTGTGTTGACACCCGCATATATCTTTAAACACCTTCTTGACTAATTCTTGATACGTGTTGCGTTACAGGGAAATGAGTCACAAGTCGCATAAAATGGATTCTGAAATATTGTCTTATTTGAAATGGATTCTGAAATATTGTCTTATTTGAAAAGATGGGATCAAGCCGGTTCTAATAGTAGTCAAGAATAGGACATAATTATAAGTAGTGTTTCTATGATTTAAGTTTGATATCTTTATTTTTGAATAAAAAGTTATCAATATTTTTCGCTGGATTATTACTAATAAAGTACTTAAATATACTCAATAAGATGACATTGGAAATGCATAGATATATTAAATACATTGCCTTGAAATCTTGGACACGTTTTACAGTCACTAGCAGCATTAAGCACCCCAAAAATAAGAATATTCCAACAAAAATATTTTATAAATTAAATCACTTTGAGAAATATCCATTTTGCGACTTGTGACTCATTTTCCTGAAACAGATTACATGTTACCCTGGGAGAGCCAGAGTTGCCCTTTGATGGGCCAATACAAATCATTTATCACCAGGAACCTCTTTCACTCTGAAATGGAGGTCATTAATCCCATAATAAACAACAACAAACTATGTCACCAAATTCATGGGACTTGGAACGATTGTGAAATACATGGGTCAGATTTTCCAGAAAATGTACAATTCAACTTTGCCAATCTTCTCAAATAACCCACATTTCAGACGAAAATAAAGTTCAAAATACAAATCAACCTAACCAAATAGATTGCTAGAATCAATGCAATGCCGAATATACTCGAATTTACCTAGTATTGACCAAATTGCAGCCTAATTTAGCATAGTCTACTAAATGTATACAGCTGCCAATTGTACATTTTCTGAAAATCTGACCCACGTAGTTATAACAGTGTATTAAGTAGTACAACAATGTAATAGAATGAGTTATGTAGCATAATATTATGAAAGAACACTATAGAGTGTGTGTAAGTCTTCAAATCTGATTGCTTATAATGTTAAAACATCATATAAAAAAAGTAACTACTCAGGTGACCACCTGTTCACCTGTTGACCACTGACCACTACCCAGGGTCGGTGTGTGGAGGTGCAAGGGGACGGCTGAGCACACAACTAGGATTCACTCTTTTATATGTGGTGTGTTTTAGGAAAATGTGTTACAAGTCGCAAAATTGTTATTTTTACAAAGTGATTTATTCACAGAATATCTTTGTGGGAATGTTTTAATTGTTATGATGCTTAAAGCCTCTTGTAGCCTGAATATATGTACCGAATTTCAGGACAATGTAATAAATATATCCATGTATTTCTAGGGTTGTCATAATGAATATATTTAGCTACTTTACTAGTAATTGCTCACCCCCAAATACAGCAAACTTTGTTTTCAATGATAAAAATATCAAACTTAAAATATAGAAATGCATATTAAATGTCCAACTGTTTACTATCATTAGAATCGGCTTGATCTCATCTTTTCAAATGTAATAATATCTCAAAACCTATTTTTTGCGACTTACGACTAATTTTCCTAAAACGGATCACATATGTGATATAAGGGTGTTAAACCCTGCCCACACACAGCCGATTTGCCTCCCGATTGGCCCCCGATTTTGAAGTCATAGGATTCATTGGGAGACCAAAAACGGGGGGCAATCGGAGGGGGGGGGGGGGGGAAATCGGCTGTGTGGGGGCTGGGTCTTGCAGAGAAATTAGTCACAAGTCGCAAAAAATGTATTTTGAGATATCATCATATTTGAAAAGATGAGGTCAAGCGGATTCCAATGATGGTAAACACTATAACACCGGATAAGTGTTTCTATATTTTAAGTTTGATATTTCTATTTTTGAAAAACAAGTTTGCAATATCTCTGGGCGGCCAATTACTAATAAAGTAGCTGAATATGCTCTATAGGATGAGCTTATTTATTGTATTGATACAACTCGGAGTATTAGATGACCCAAAAATGAAAACATTCGTACGAAGAAATCCCGTGAATAAAATACTTTAAAATATATCAGTTTTGCGACTTGTGACTTATTTTCCTAAAACACATCACATATGTGATGTGCCACAGAGACATAAGTCAAGAAAATGGACTTTGAAACAATACCATCATATTTGAAAGGAGAGATTCAGTGGATTCCAATGATATTAACAAACATTTAGGAAATCTAAAAGGTATTTTTATGTTATTGTTGTGCTGGTTCTGTAGGTGGAGAGGGGTGGCGAGGTCCTCCCTATATGCTGCACTGACCTATTGGTTTGGTTAGAACCTGATATTTGATCCGTTTCAGGAAATTGAGTCATAAGTCGCAAAATATGGATTTTGAGACATCACCATATTTAAAAAGAGGAGACCAAGCTGATTCCAATGAATGTAAACATTAAGGACATCTAATAAGTACTTTTATCTTTTTAGTTAGATATTTTTATTTTTTAAAAAAAGTTTGCAATATTTCTGGGTGGATAATTACAAGTAAAGTAGCTAAATATACTCAATGGGATGATCTAAGAAATGCACTGATATAATTAATAAACAGCCTTGAAATTTGGTAGATGTATTCATACAACCACAAGGACTAGACACCCCAAAAATGAAAATATTCCAACAAAGAAATCTTGTAATTTAACAACTTTGAAAAATATCAATTTTGCGACTTATGACTCATCTTTCTGAAACACATCACATATTTGATTCTTGATTTCCTTTGTTTGAGCAAACATTTGCAATATTTCTGAGTGGATAATTACTAGTAAAGTAGCTTTAATATTCTCCTTGGGATGACTTGAAATTGCTACATATATTCACAAGATGTACAACTCTAGATATCCCATATATGGGTCAGATTTTCAGAAAATGTACAATTTGTCTTCACCAATCCTCTCAAATAAGACAGATTTAAGACAAAAATGAGCTTCAAAATGCAGTTTAACATGGCAGAACTGATACTTTAAATCATTGTGATATAATACCATATATACTCATATATGTCTAGTATTGACCATTTTTCGGCCTAATTTAGCAGAATTTATTAAATGTGTAGAGCTGCCAATTGTGCATTTTCTGAAAATCTGACCCATATGACAACATTCCTATGAAGGAAACTTACGAATCAAACACTTAAGCGGTTTGGCCACTGTCAACAAAATCGTGGCAATGCATTGGTGATGCATTGGCGATGCATGGGCGATTCATTGGCGATGCATTGGCGATGCATTGGCGATGCATTGGCGATGCATTGGCGATGAGCTAGTTGATAAGATATTTGAAATCGATTGCATTGTCTTTGCATTGACTTGTCATCACTATGCTTTAGGCAATAGCCAGTGATGACTGGTGATGAATGGGCGATGTAACAATTGTATTGGTAAGGGTGGCAATTTGAACATCAAACATGTTTGATATTTCCCGTCAATGTGATTTTGCATCGGTGCATTGTCAATGGAGGTAATGTCTGTGCGATGTGTTGGCGATGTCTATGAGATATATATAAAAGCAAGAAAATTAATTCTCTAGTTGCTCATCTTTTTTTCCCTGTCGATGGCAAGATGATGCCACCACTGATAACCCTCCTCATCAACGTGCATCGCTGGCAATTACATCATCTTTGCATCAACACCATTTTGTCGACAGTAGCCGGACCGCTTTAATGAAATACATCCCATTTGTCTTTGCTTCTTGTAATCTGGTGAGAACTTGACTAAAGTAAAACAGATAGGAGCTGTTTCCCATGTTAGTCACAACCCAGTAAATCTGGGGGAGGGGGGTGCAATCTCAGCCCCCCCCCCCCTGTGTGGTAGTCTATATATATCCTCAATTTAGACGCAATTCATGACATAATATTGAGATTGACTTTAAAAGCTTCAAAAACAATTTTTGCCACCACAACAGGCAAATTAGTTAACCTTAATTAATCAATTTTAAAAGCATTTTGCAACATTTTCCCTCTAATACTTTGTTGATACCTCCAATAACCCTATCCAATAAACTTGGAAATGGGTAATTCATTTCCTCAGCCCACAGTTCATTATAAAATACTCCAGAATCACCCACATTCACAGTTTTCACCCATACCAGACTGACACCCCCCCAGACACGCCCCCCCCCCAGACACGCCCCCCACAGGCACGCCCCCCACAGACAGACCCCCAGACACGCCCCCCCCAGACACGCTCCCCCCAGACATGCCCCCCCAGACACGCGCCCCCCAGACACGCCCCCCAGACATGCCCCCCCCCAGCCACACCCCCAGCCACGCCCCCCCAGCCATGCCCCCCCCCCCCAGCCACGCCCCCCAGCCACGCCCCCAGCCACGCCCCCAGCCACGCCCCTCAGCCACGCCCCCAGCCACGCCCCCCAGCCACGCCCCCCACAGACACGCCCCATATTCACAGGAGTACACAGTATTTCTAACTCTACTGGATGGTTGCTAAATAATTGCTGGTACATGCCTCTCCCAGGCCTTCATTCTAATAACATCTAGCTTGAGGGGCCTGCTTCTATAGATGGTCACCCTACTATATAACAGTATGCACCATGTTCATAGAAGCATTGGTCGTTTGTTGTGTCTTTGAAAGACCTTGGTGAGGGCCACAAAAGCGAAGGGGTTGACGAGGGTGTCCACTTTAGCAACAAGACTGGAGGTGACATAGACCCAGTCTGGACATTGCATCCCCCAGGCCACCAAGAGTGACACGCCAGCATATGGAGTCCACACCAGCAGGAACACAAAGAACTGCATCAGTAATACCTGCAAATAGAAAAAAAACTCAATAATTTTTTTTAATTAATTACAATTAAGTGCCATTACAACTACACTGTCATGTTCCAAACCAAAATGGATGGCCACAGACAAGTTAGAGAGTGAAGGCCCTAGTCCAATAAGCTGATTCTCCTGCGATTTTGCGCCACAGAGGACCCTTTTCCACTAAATTTGATGAAAATCGCAGGAGAATCGGCATAGTGGACTAGACCCGTAATATAAAAACTAGGGTGTTCCTAATAAAAAAAGAAGCTCCTTAGCCTGACAATGACCCCCCCCCATCCAAAAAAAATCCCCCAAAACAAAAAGTATTGGAATAATTGAGATAATTATTTTTATTTAATTTATTACAATTAAGTGTCATTACAATTACCCTGTCATGTTCCAAACCAAAATGGATGGAAGTTAGTGAGTGAAGGCCCTAGTCCAAAAAGCTGATTCTCCTGCGATTTTGCGCCACAGAGGACCCTTTTCCACTAAGTTCGATGAAAATCACAGGAGAATCTGCATAGTGGACTAGACCCTTAATATAAAAACTAGGGTGTACCTAATAACAAAGAAGGGAGCATCCTGACAATGACTGAGATGGTATTGTTACTCCGCTTACAGACAATGTAAGTACCACCAGGGGAGCTGGAATCCTCCCACTCGCTGGAGCGCCCCTCTGATTGGCTAGCATAATAGCAATACAAGTTTTCTAAATCTAAATCTAATCTAATGCCCCCCCCCCAAACCCCCCCCCCCCCAAAAAAAAAATCCCCCAAAACAACAACCCCAATAAGCCGATTCTCCTGCAATTTTGCACCACAGAGGACCCTTTTCTACTAAGTTCGGTGAGAATCACAGGAGAATCAACATAGTGGACTAGGCCCTTAATATAAAAACTAGGATGTACTTAAAAAAGAAGGGGGTATCCTGACAATGAAACAATCCCCCCCCCCCAAAAAAAAAAAACCCAACAAACCCCCCCAAACCCCCCCCCAACCCAAAACAACCTAAAGTACATACTAGTGTAACTTGTTGATCTCTCCGGAAACCAGCCCTTTTCTTGGCCATCTTAATCTTGGTCTTTAAGGTCCTAGAGTTAGAGGCCTTTAGTCTGTGTGAAGAGGCGTACATCTCACTGATGACCTTGGTGTAGCAGTAAGCCATCACAAACAGGGGGATGAGGTAGCCAAACACAAAGAGACAGATGATGTAACCAGTAGGACAGGTGGGCCAGTCCAGGGAGCAGGCCAGGTGGTATGACTCCGGGCGGTAGGAACTGATACCAATGAGTGGTGGCAGTGACCAGGTGAGACCGAAGATGATAGGTACTATGATGCATACAAAGATGAACCGGCGCTGGTCGGATAACTGTGATCTGGAGACTGTTAGAAGAGTAAATAGATTAATATTAGACTGTTGGAAGAGGAAGTAGGTTATTATTAGACTGTTAGAAGAGGGAATAGATGCATTATTAGACTGTTAGGAGAGGGAATAGATGCATTATTAGACTGTTAGAAGAGGAAGTAGGTTATTATTAGACTGTTAGAAGAGGGAATAGATGCATTATTAGACTGTTGGAAGAGGGAATAGATCATTATTAGACTGTTAGAAGAGGGAATAGATTAATATTAGACTGTTAGAAGAGGGAATAGATGCATTATTAGACTGTTGGAAGAGGGAATAGATCATTATTAGACTGTTAAAAGAGGGAATAGATTAATATTAGACTGTTAGAAGAGGGAATAGATCATTATTAGACTGTTAGAAGAGGGAATAGATTAATATTAGACTGTTAGAAGAGGGAATAGATTAATATTAGACTGTTGGAAGAGGAAATAGGTTGTTATTAGACTGTTAGAAGAGGGAATAGATTAATAATTATTAGACTGTTGGAAGAGGGAGTAGGTTATTATTAGACTGTTAGAAGATTAAAATTAAAGATGAAATAGATTGTTATTAGACTGAAGATCTAATAGAGTATACTTTGACTGTTGGAAGAATTAAAGATTAAAACTGTTGGAACAGGTAAAAATTATAGACAAAATAGATTCATTATTAGTCTCTTGGAAGAAATATAGTATAACTTGCTATAATATGATATCTAATGATTACTATTAGATATTGTTATATGTGATCTGTTTTAGGAAAATGAGTCATAAGTCGCAAAATATGGAATTTGAGATATCACCATATTTGAAAAGATGAGATCAAGCTGATTCCAATGATAGTAAACACTAGGACACCTAATAAGGATTTCTATATTTTAAGTTTGATATTTTTATGTTTGATAAAAAAGTTTGCAATGTTTCTGGATGGGTTACCAGTAAAGTAACTAAATATACTCCAAAACAAAGGCCTTCAAAACGCAAGGATATATTTAATATAATGTCCCGAAATTTGTTACATGGATTTATATTTCTATAAGTGCTAAAACCTATAAAAATCAGAACATTTTGATAAAGAGATCATGTGGAACGAAAGCATTGAAAAATATCAATTTAGCGACTTGTGACTCATTTTCCTGGAACACATGACAAATGAGTCTTTGAGATATTGTATTGGATATTATGGAAGCTATTGTATAGGGAAAGAATAAATGGGTAAATTAAAGTGAACATAAATTTATTTGAGTAGATAAAAGATGGAATAATTTATTATTGGACTGTTGGATGAGATAAATTATAAACGGAATAGATTTGAATCAGATTGTTGGTATAAACAACCCTAATAGTGGACTTGCAAACCTGACATACAAATATTTTGTAACATTTTTATCGTAAATTGCAAGAATGTTTTCACCAATATCAGAATTTGTATAAGTGACCTATGAAAACCAAATGCATGATAGGAAAGATGAGGACTTGTGTAATGGAAAAATGTATTACACATGGATATTGACATTAGAGCATTGATAAATACACCATGCTGAACATGGCATGTTTTCTATCGATTTTATACAGTACCATTAGTCCCATAATTCCATGCGAATCATGATTCAAAATGGCGGCTATGCAAATCCCATATAGGGGACTTGCATGTCTCACTGCGCATGTCTATTGCAGTGCATGCTTGGATTGATTCTGTTGAAATCTGACATACAAATATTTTGTAACATTTTCATCGAAAATTGCAAGAATGTTTTCACTAATATCTTAGCTTTTATAAATGATCTATGAAAACCAAATATATGATGGGAAAGATGAGGTCTTGTTGTATGGAAACATGTATAACACATGGACATTGATATTAGAGCGTTGATAATTATTCCATGGCATGTTTTCTATAGATTTTATATAGTACCATTAGTCCCATGATTCCATGCGAATCAAGATTCAAAATGGCGGCAATGCAAATTCCCTATGTGGGTCAGATTGTCAGAAAATGTACAATTGGCAGCTGTACACATTTAGTAAATTCTGCTAAATTAGGCTGCAATTTGGTCAATACTAGGTAAATTCGAGTATATTCGGCATTGCATTGATTCTAGCAATCTGTTTGCCCAGTTTGATCTCTATTTTGAACTTTACTTTCGTCTGAAATTTGGGTTATGTGAGAAGATTGGCGAAGTTGAATTGTACATTTTCTGAAAATCTGACCCATTTCAGGTTGAGATTGCACTGACTGTGGATGAGGGTTGCAAGATTAAAATTCAACAAAACAAGATTGACAACCCTGATGAAATCGATCTGCATCTTGGGCTATGTTACAAATTAATCATGCCACATGACTTAAGGTTATGTCTTTCCTTTAATTACCTGTCTAAGAACAGCAGCTGGTAGGATACTAATTGACCCGATTATCTCATGAAGACAAAGTCATGTAATTAAAATGCAGATGATGCATGTGGGTCAGATCTTCAGAAAATGTACAATTCACCTTCACCAACCCTCTCAAATAACCCACATTAAAACATAAATGAGCTTCAAAATGCAGTTTAACATGACAGAACTGATACTTTAAATCAATGCGATACCAAATATTATACTCAGATATACCAGGTATTCATAATTTTTCAGCCTAATTTAGGAGAATTTCCTAAATGTGTAGAGCTGCCAATTGTACATTTTCTGAAGATCTGACCTATGTGATGGTGCGCAAAATGGGTCTGGCATGGTAGATGCAAAGCCTGGGTTCCATTGCCATGCTACTTCTCCTGCTACAACTCCCGTTTCTTTGGTGCCGCTACTTAAGAAGTAAAGTGAAGTAACGGGAAGTAGCCATTTCAAATTAAACATGTTTGAATTGAAGCCGCTACCTCCCGCTACTTGCTCCCGCTTCTAAAAATAGCTAGGACCAACGAAACAGGAGCAGTAGTGGGAGAAGTAGCGTGGCAGTGGAACCCAGGCTTAACAGACTTAGCGTTGGGTTTCATGCTCTTGCTTCTCATGAGAATAATTGTGATCCGTTTTAGGAAAATGAGTCATAAGTCGCAAAATATGGATTTTGAGATACCACCATATTTGAAAAGAGAAGATCAAGCTGATTCCAATGATAGTAAACACTAGGACACCTAATGAGTACTTTTATACTTTAGGTCTGATATTTTTATTTTTTGAAAAAAAAAGTTGCAATGTTGTTGGATTGTAATTACCAGTCCCAAAATTTGTTACATGGATTCATATTTCTATAAGTGCTAAAACCTATAAAAATCAGAACATTTTGATAAAGAGATCATGTGGAACGAAAGCATTGAAAAATATCAATTTTGCGACTTATGACTCATTTTCCTGGAACACATCACATAGATGTTAGTCTAAATTGAGCCCAAATAAAAGTATTTAAAAAAAATGCTAAAGGATTGCTTCCACCAATAGGGGAATTGCATGTGTTTGCATTTTGCTGCAACTGAGTCAAAGTGTGTAAAGCACTCAGTTATAGTAACCATATCCATCAACTACAAAGTGTGTAGAGCACTCAGTTATAGTAACCATATCCATGAACTACAAAGTGTGTAGTGCACTCAGTTATAGTAACCATATCCATGAACTACAAAGTGTGTAGAGCACTCAGTTATAGTAACCATATCCATGAACTACAAAGTGTGTAGAACACTCAGTTATAGTAACCATATCCATCAACTACAAAGTGTGTAAAGCACTCAGTTATAGTAACCATATCCATGAACTACAAAGTGTATAGAGCAGTCAGTTATAGTAACCATATCCATCAACTACAAAGTGTGTAGAGCACTCAGTTATAGTAACCATATCCATGAACTACAAAGTGTGTAGAGCACTCAGTTATAGTAACCATATCCATGAACTACAAAGTGTGTAAAGCACTCAGTTATAGTAACCATATCCATGAACTACAAAGTGTGTAGAGCACTCAGTTATAGTAACCATATCCATGAACTACAAAGTGTGTAGAGCACTCAGTTATAGTAACCATATCCATGAACTACAAAGTGTATAGAGCACTCAGTTATAGTAACCATATCCATGAACTACAAAGTGTATAGAGCACTCAGTTATAGTAACCATATCCATCAACTACAAAGTGTGTAGTGCACTCAGTTATAGTAACCATATCCATGAACTACAAAGTGTGTAGTGCACTCAGTTATAGTAACCATATCCATGAACTACAAAGTGTGTAGTGCACTCAGTTATAGTAACCATATCCATGAACTACAAAGTGTGTAGAGCACCCAGTTATAGTAACCATATCCATGAACTACAAAGTGTGTAGAGCACTCAGTTATAGTAACCATATCCATGAACTACAAAGTGTGTAGTGCACTCAGTTATAGTAACCATATCCATGAACTACAAAGTGTGTAGAGCACCCAGTTATAGTAACTATATCCATGAACTACAAAGTGTGTAGAGTACTCAGTTATAGTAACCATATCCATGAACTACAAAGTGTGTAGAGTACTCAGTTATAGTAACCATATCCATGAACTACAAAGTGTGTAGAGCACCCAGTTATAGTAACCATATCCATCAACTACAAAGTGTGTAGAGCACTGAGTTATAGTAACCATATCCATGAACTACAAAGTGTGTAGAGCACTGAGTTATAGTAACCATATCCATGAACTACAAAGTGTGTATAGAACACTCAGTTATAGTAACCATATCCATCAACTACAAAGTGTGTAGAGCACTGAGTTATAGTAACCATATCCATCAACTACAAAGTGTGTATAGAACACTGATTTATAGTAACCATATCCATGAACTACAAAGTGTGTAGTGCACTCAGTTATAGTAACCATATCCATCAACTACAAAGTGTGTAGTGCACTCAGTTATAGTAACCATCCATCAACTACAAAGTGTGTAGAGTACTCAGTTATAGTAACCATATCCATGAACTACAAAGTGTGTAGGGCACTCAGTTATAGTAACCATATCCATGCACTACAAAGTGTGTAGTGCACTCAGTTATAGTAACCATATCCATGAACTACACAGTGTGTAGGGCACTCAGTTATAGTAACCATATCCATGAACTACAAAGTGTGTAGGGCACTCAGTTATAGTAACCATATCCATGCACTACAAAGTGTGTAGTGCACCCAGTTATAGTAACCATATCCATGAACTACACAGTGTGTAGGGCACTCAGTTATAGTAACCATATCCATGAACTACAAAGTGTGTAGTGCACTCAGTTATAGTAACCATATCCATGAACTACAAAGTGTGTAGAGCACTCAGTTATAGTAACCATATCCATCAACTACAAAGTGTGTAGGGCACTCAGTTATAGTAACCATATCCATGAACTACAAAGTTTGTAGGGCACTCAGTTACAGTAACCATATCCATGAACTACAAAGTGTGTAGAGCACCCAGTTATAGTAACCATATCCATGAACTACAAAGTGTGTAGAGCACTCAGTTATAGTAACCATATCCATGAACTACAAAGTGTGTAGGGCACTCAGTTATATTAACCATATCCATCAACTACAAAGTGTGTAGAGCACTCAGTTATAGTAACCATATCCATGAACTACAAAGTGTGTAGAGCACTCAGTTATAGTAACCATATCCATGCACTACAAAGTGTGTAGCAGTTATAGTAACCATATCCATGAACTACAAAGTGTGTAGTGCACTGAGTTATAGTAACCATATCCATGAACTACAAAGTGTGTAGTGCACTCAGTTATAGTAACCATATCCATGAACTACAAAGTGTGTAGGGCACTCAGTTATAGTAACCATATCCATGAACTACAAAGTGTGTAGAGCACTCAGTTATAGTAACCATATCCATGAACTACAAAGTGTGTAGAGCACTCAGTTATAGTAACCATATCCATGAACTACAAAGTGTGTAGGGCACTGAGTTATAGTAACCATATCCATGAACTACAAAGTGTGTAGTGCACTCAGTTATAGTAACCATATCCATGAACTACAAAGTGTGTAGTGCACTCAGTTATAGTAACCATATCCATGAACTACAAAGTGTGTAGAGCACTCAGTTATAGTAACCATATCCATGAACTACAAAGTGTGTAGGGCACTCAGTTATAGTAACCATATCCATCAACTACAAAGTGTGTAGAGCACCCAGTTATAGTAACCATATCCATGAACTACAAAGTGTGTACAGCACTCAGTTATAGTAACCATATCCATGAACTACAAAGTGTGTAGTGCACTCAGTTATAGTAACCATATCCATGAACTACAAAGTGTGTAGACACTCAGTTATAGTAACCATATCCATGAACTACAAAGTGTGTAGAGCACTCAGTTATAGTAACCATATCCATGAACTACAAAGTGTGTAGGGCACTCAGTTATAGTAACCATATCCATCAACTACAAAGTGTGTAGAGCACTCAGTTATAGTAACCATATCCATGCACTACAAAGTGTGTAGAGCACTGAGTTATAGTAACCATATCCATGAACTACAAAGTGTATAGAGCACTGAGTTATAGTAACCATATCCATGAACTACAAAGTGTGTAGTGCACTCAGTTATAGTTACCATATCCATGAACTACAAAGTGTGTAGGGCACTCAGTTATAGTAACCATATCCATGAACTACAAAGTGTGTAAAGCACTCAGTTATAGTAACCATATCCATGAACTACAAAGTGTGTAGGGCACTGAGTTATAGTAACCATATCCATGAACTACAAAGTGTGTAGGGCACTGAGTTATAGTAACCATATCCATGAACTACAAAGTGTGTAGAGCACTCAGTTATAGTAACCATATCCATGAACTACAAAGTGTGTAGAGCACTCAGTTATAGTAACCATATCCATGAACTACAAAGTGTGTAGGGCACTGAGTTATAGTAACCATATCCATGAACTACAAAGTGTGTAGTGCACTCAGTTATAGTAACCATATCCATGAACTACAAAGTGTGTAGTGCACTCAGTTATAGTAACCATATCCATGAACTACAAAGTGTGTAGAGCACTCAGTTATAGTAACCATATCCATGAACTACAAAGTGTGTAGGGCACTCAGTTATAGTAACCATATCCATCAACTACAAAGTGTGTAGAGCACCCAGTTATAGTAACCATATCCATGAACTACAAAGTGTGTACAGCACTCAGTTATAGTAACCATATCCATGAACTACAAAGTGTGTAGTGCACTCAGTTATAGTAACCATATCCATGAACTACAAAGTGTGTAGACACTCAGTTATAGTAACCATATCCATGAACTACAAAGTGTGTAGAGCACTCAGTTATAGTAACCATATCCATGAACTACAAAGTGTGTAGGGCACTCAGTTATAGTAACCATATCCATCAACTACAAAGTGTGTAGAGCACTCAGTTATAGTAACCATATCCATGCACTACAAAGTGTGTAGAGCACTGAGTTATAGTAACCATATCCATGAACTACAAAGTGTATAGAGCACTGAGTTATAGTAACCATATCCATGAACTACAAAGTGTGTAGTGCACTCAGTTATAGTTACCATATCCATGAACTACAAAGTGTGTAGGGCACTCAGTTATAGTAACCATATCCATGAACTACACAGTGTGTAGTGCACTCAGTTATAGTAACCATATCCATGAACTACAAAGTGTGTAGGGCACTCAGTTATAGTAACCATATCCATGAACTACACAGTGTGTAGAGCACTCAGTTATAGTAACCATATCCATCCACTACAAAGTGTGTAGGGCACTCAGTTATAGTAACCATATCCATGAACTACAAAGTGTGTAGAGCACCCAGTTATAGTAACCATATCCATGAACTACAAAGTGTGTAGAGCACTCAGTTATAGTAACCATATCTATGAACTACAAAGTGTGTAGAGCACTCAGTTATAGTTACCATATCCATGAACTACAAAGTGTGTAGTGCACTCAGTTATAGTAACCATATCCATGAACTACAAAGTGTGTAGAGCAGTCAGTTATAGTAACCATATCCATGAACTACACAGTGTGTAGGGCACTCAGTTATAGTAACCATATCTATGAACTACAAAGTGTGTAGAGCACTCAGTTATAGTAACCACATGAACTACAAAGTGTGTAGAGGACTCAGTTATAGTAACCATATCCATGAACTACAAAGTGTGTAGAGCACTCAGTTATAGTAACCATATCCATGAACTACACAGTGTGTAGGGCACTCAGTTATAGTAACCATATCCATGAACTACACAGTGTGTAGTGCACTCAGTTATAGTAACCATATCCATGAACTACAAAGTGTGTAGAGCACTCAGTTATAGTAACCATATCCATGAACTACACAGTGTGTAGTGCACTCAGTTATAGTAACCATATCCATGAACTACAAAGTGTGTAGAGCACTCAGTTATAGTAACCATATCCATGAACTACAAAGTGTGTAGAACACTCAGTTATAGTAACCATATCCATGAACTACACAGTGTGTAGGGCACTCAGTTATAGTAACCATATCCATGAACTACACAGTGTGTAGGGCACTCAGTTATAGTAACCATATCCATGAACTACACAGTGTGTAGAGCACTTAGTTATAGTAAGAGCTGAGAGCATGCTGTACCTTCATGCTGCCACTAGATTTACCAAACTAATAATTGTTAAATAGAGTTAGATCTAGATAGACACAGCGGTGGGCGGAAGACCATGGTTATTCTGTATTGGATTATCATCTGTGAGCCCATATCTCAATGTTAATGCCATTTGATTATTGAACTTTACTGTACAATGTACTTGTTTGTTGATAACTCAACTGTCGTTATTACAGAAGATGTGCTGTATAAAAATACTAAATAAAAAAAATAAATAAAAAAATAGTAACCATATCCATGAACCACAAAGCTGGCTTCTTCATGAGATAACTATTGAGATAATTTAGGATTTAGTGGATAGGGCCATTTACAACTATTTATACAATTTAACCCATTCCAGGCTGGGGCAGGGGGCACAACATGATATTGTCTAACTTACCGATCCTACCAATCTTATTGATATGTATAGGTAATATTCAAAATATTGCCTTCATTTAACATATATGGGTCAGATTTTCAGAAAATGTACAATTGGCAGCTGTACACATTTAGTAAATTCTGCTAAATGAGGCTGCAATTTGGCCAATACTATGTTAATTCGAGTATATTCGGCATTGCATTGATTCTAGCAATCCGTTTGCCCAGTTTGAACTCTATTTTGAACTTTATTTTCGTCTGAAACTTGGGTTATGTGAGAAGTTTAATTGTACATTTTCTGAAGGTCTGACCCATATATCTAGATTATCACCCATAATTATTTCACCATAATTGCTAAAAAAAAATACACAATAGTGTTAGTGGATCGGACCTTTAAGAGCTACTTACACAATAAGGGTTAGTGGATAGGACCTTTAAGAGCTACTTACAATATAAGGGTTAGTGGATCGGACCTTTAAGAGCTACTTACAATATAAGGGTTAGTGGATAGGACCTTTAAGAACTGCTTACACAATAAGGGTTAGTGGATAGAACCTTTAAGAGCTACTTACACAATAAGGGTTAGTGGATAGGACCTTTAAGAACTGCTCACACAATAAGGGTTAGTGGATAGGACCTTTAAGAACTGCTTACACAATAAGGGTTAGTGGATAGGACCTTTAAGAACTGCTTACACAATAAGGGTTAGTGGATAGGACCTTTAAGAGCTACTTACACAATAAGGGTTAGTGGATAGAACCTTTAAGAGCTACTTACAATACAAGGGTTAGTGGATAGGACCTTTAAGAACTGCTTACACAATAAGGGTTAGTGGATAGGACCTTTAAGAACTGCTTACACAATAAGGGTTAGTGGATAGAACCTTTAAGAACTGCTTACACAATAAGGGTTAGTGGATAGAACCTTTAAGAACTGCTTACACAATAAGGGTTAGTGGATATAACCTTTAAGAGCTACTTACAATACAAGGGTTAGTGGAAAGGACCTTTAAGAACTGCTTACACAATAAGGGTTAGTGGATAGGACCTTTAAGAGCTACTTACACAATAAGGGTTAGTGGATAGGACCTTTAAGAACTGCTTACACAATAAGGGTTAGTGGATAGGACCTTTAAGAACTGCTTACACAATAAGGGTTAGTGGATAGAACCTTGAAGAACTGCTTACACAATAAGGGTTAGTGGATAGGACCTTTAAGAGCTACTTACAATACAAGGGTTAGTGGATAGAACCTTTAAGAACTAAATGGCACTATGTTTGGTTTGTAATAGACCAATACCTAAGTGGACTTGACCATTGCATTTGGGTGAGATTTTCAGAAAATGTACAATTTGCCTTCACCAATCCTTTCAAATAGCCCCCATTAAAGACAGAAATTAGCAGTTTAACATAACAGAACTGTTACTTTTAATCAATGCGATACCAAATATACTCAGATGTACCTGGTATTCACCATTTCCCAGCCTTATTTTGTAGAATTCCCTAAACATTTACAGCTGCCAATTGTACATTTTCTGAAAATCTGACCCATATAGTTTCAGTGAGGGTGATTGATGAGGCTTTTATTCACTTTAGACATTGGCCTCTCTAAATTAAAAGCAAGACACATACAGTGTCATTTCATATTTATCACAGCTACTTAGATAATTATACATATTTAAAGGAAATCCTCAATACAACTCTTGTTTTGAAGTTGTCTTTGAATTTGTGGACTTTTGCTGTCCTTATCTGTTTCCTTTATTAGGCATTTGTCATTATTATTATTCGATCAATATTTATCTCGCTTCTTATTTTATGTCCTGAAACAAAAGGTCTTAAGCCGCAAATATTTTTGATATTGGAAAAGATTAGATCAAATCCATCAGTGTGGAATTACAAACCTGCCAATCAATGTGTTATTTAAGTTACACCGGCATCACAAATGTTAATCGCACCCATCTGACTTGGCGTTTCTAATTACACTCATGTGTCAATGTAGTAATTGAATGGTATGGAAAGGATTTCTTATTATCTAGAAGTCACTGACTCACTGCAGTAATTGAACAGTAAGGGAAGGATTTCTTATCATCAAGAAGTCAGCGCTGCAGTTTGCGGATATGGTTACTGTAATTTGAAGATGGGAAATTAGACTTAAAGGTAAGAGCCAGCTGTCATGCTGGAAAGATGTTCCCAATGCTGAAATGGTAGCCAGGTGTCCATTAAAGGCCCTAGTCCACTAAGCCGATTCTCATGTGATTTTGTGCCGCAGAGGACTCTTTTCCACTAAATTATGTGAGAATCGCATGAGAATTGGCTCAGTGGACAAGAGCCTGTAGTCATTTGATAATAATAATAATAATAATAAAATTATTTTATTTCATGTCTAGCAGGTTACAAAAAATATAGGTAGTACACTTCAAGACTAGACCTGGTCTTCCCGTGTATGCCTAGCTACAGAGAGGGTTGAACCATATCCATGAACTACAAAGCATGGTATTGAAACATTTATTCTGCCAATAATTGAGACATCGTGTATTTTTGCTGACCTTGTAACAAAATCACCTTACATCCAACTTAAAAAAACAGAATAAGGCTATGAACATAAATCGGCTTGATTTCTCCAGTCTTTGTTATTCTTTTGGGCAGTCTGGAAGACCTCATTGCAGATGTACATTAAAGCCCAATTCCAGATGATTGTAATTGCTATGTATGATGTCATTATAATTGTATGTACAAACAAAAATCGGAATAAAAACCTTTATATATATACAAGAGGGTCGTGGACTTGCTTGTTGGGGTCTAGTGGACAAGATTGGCTACACCCAATGATCACTTTGGCACCCAGGAGACCCAGCCAGTCCTTAGTCTGTCCAGTGGACCCCCAACTTTACCCAGCTGTATACCACCCTTAGACTTTACCCAGCTTTATACCACCCTTAGACTTTACCCAGCTTTATACTACCCTTAGACTTTACCCAGCTTTATACCACCCTTAGACTTTACCCAGCTTTATACCACCCTTAGACTTTACCCAGCTTTATACCACCCTTAGACTTTACCCAGCTTTATAGCACCCTTAGACTTTACCCAGCTTTATACCACCCTTAGACTTTACCCAGCTTTATACCACCCTTAGACTTTACCCAGCTTTATACCACCCTTAGACTTTACCCAGCTTTATACCACCCTTAGACTTTACCCAGCTTTATACCACCCTTAGACTTTACACAGCTTTATACCACCCTTAGACTTTACCCAGCTTTATACTACCCTCAGACTTTACCCAGCTTTATACTACCCTTAGACTTTACCCAGCTTTATACCACCCTTAGACTTTACCCAGCTTTATACCACCCTTAGACTTTACCCAGCTTTATACCACCCTTAGACTTTACCCAGCTTTATACCACCCTTAGACTTTACCCAGCTTTATACCACCCTTAGACTTTACCCTGCTTTATACCACCCTTAGACTTTACCCAGCTTTATACCACCCTTAGACTTTACCCAGCTTTATACCACCCTTAGACTTTACCCAGCTTTATACCACCCTTAGACTTTACCCAGCTTTATACCGCCCTTAGACTTTACCCAGCTTTATACCACCCTTAGACTTTACCCAGCTTTATACTACCCTTAGACTTTACCCAGCTTTATACCACCCTTAGACTTTACCCAGCTTTATACCACCCTTAGACTTTACCCAGCTTTATACCACCCTTAGACTTTACCCAGCTTTATACCACCCTTAGACTTTACCCAGCTTTATACTACCCTTAGACTTTACCCAGCTTTATACCACCCTTAGACTTTACCCTGCTTTATACTACCCTCAGACTTTACCCAGCTTTATACCACCCTTAGACTTTACCCAGCTTTATACCACCCTTAGACTTTACCCAGCTTTATACTACCCTTAGACTTTACCCAGCTTTATACCACCCTTAGACTTTACCCAGCTTTATACTACCCTTAGAC
Source organism: Sthenelais limicola (assembly GCA_942159475.1). Lineage (NCBI taxonomy): Eukaryota > Metazoa > Annelida > Polychaeta > Phyllodocida > Sigalionidae > Sthenelais > Sthenelais limicola. The sequence goes on from OW804098.1 coordinate 10,420,859, forward strand.
TTTACCCAGCTTTATACCACCCTTAGACTTTACCCAGCTTTATACTAGCCTTAGACTTTACCCAGCTTTATACCACCCTTAGACTTTACCCAGCTTTATACCACCCTTAGACTTTACCCAGCTTTATACCACCCTTAGACTTTACCCAGCTTTATACTACCCTTAGACTTTACCCAGCTTTATACCACCCTTAGACTTTACCCAGCTTTATACCACCCTTAGACTTTACCCTGCTTTATACTACCCTCAGACTTTACCCAGCTTTATACTAGCCTTAGACTTTACCCAGCTTTATACCACCCTTAGACTTTACCCAGCTTTATACCACCCTTAGACTTTACCCAGCTTTATACTACCCTCAGACTTTACCCAGCTTTATACCACCCTTAGACTTTACCCAGCTTTATACTACCCTTAGACTTTACCCAGCTTTATACAACCCTTAGACTTTACCCAGCTTTATACCACCCTTAGACTTTACCCAGCTTTATACCACCCTTAGACTTTACCCAGCTTTATACCACCCTTAGACTTTACCCAGCTTTATACTACCCTTAGACTTTACCCAGCTTTATACTACCCTCAGACTTTACCCAGCTTTATACCGCCCTTAGACTTTACCCAGCTTTATACCACCCTTATACCACCCTCAGACTTTACCCAGCTTTATACTACCCTTAGACTTTACCCAGCTTTATACAACCCTTAGACTTTACCCAGCTTTATACCACCCTTAGACTTTACCCAGCTTTATACCACCCTCAGACTTTACCCAGCTTTATACCACCCTTAGACTTTACCCAGCTTTATACCACCCTTAGACTTTACCCAGCTTTATACCACCCTTAGACTTTACCCAGCTTCATACCACCCTTAGACTTTACCCAGCTTTATACCACCCTTAGACTTTACCCAGCTTTATACCACCCTCAGACTTTACCCAGCTTTATACCACCCTTAGACTTTACCCAGCTTTATACTACCCTTAGACTTTACCCAGCTTTATACTACCCTCAGACTTTACCCAGCTTTACACCACCCTTAGACTTTACCCAGCTTTATACCACCCTTAGACTTTACCCAGCTTTATACCACCCTTAGACTTTACCCAGCTTTATACCACCCTCAGACTTTACCCAGCTTTATACCACCCTTAGACTTTACCCAGCTTTATACCACCCTTAGACTTTACCCAGCTTTATACCACCCTTAGACTTTACCCAGCTTTATACCACCCTTAGACTTTACCCTGCTTTATACCACCCTTAGACTTTACCCAGCTTTATACCACCCTTAGACTTTACCCAGCTTTATACCACCCTTAGACTTTACCCAGCTTTATACTACCCTTAGACTTTACCCAGCTTTATACTACCCTTAGACTTTACCCAGCTTTATACTACCCTTAGACTTTACCCAGCTTTATACCACCCTTAGACTTTACCCAGCTTTATACTACCCTTAGACTTTACCCAGCTTTATACCACCCTTAGACTTTACCCAGCTTTATACTACCCTCAGACTTTACCCAGCTTTATACTACCCTTAGACTTTACCCAGCTTTATACCACCCTTAGACTTTACCCAGCTTTATACTACCCTTAGACTTTACCCAGCTTTATACCACCCTTAGACTTTACCCAGCTTTATACCACCCTTAGACTTTACCCAGCTTTATACCACCCTTAGACTTTACCCAGCTTTATACCACCCTTAGACTTTACCCAGCTTTATACCACCCTTAGACTTTACCCAGCTTTATACCACCCTTAGACTTTACCCAGCTTTATACCACCCTTAGACTTTACCCAGCTTTATACCACCCTTAGACTTTACCCAGCTTTATACCACCCTTAGACTTTACCCAGCTTTATACTACCCTTAGACTTTACCCAGCTTTATACCACCCTTAGACTTTACCCAGCTTTATACCACCCTTAGACTTTACCCAGCTTTATACCACCCTTAGACTTTACCCAGCTTTATACCACCCTTAGACTTTACCCAGCTTTATACCACCCTTAGACTTTACCCAGCTTTATACCACCCTTAGACTTTACCCAGCTTTATACCACCCTTAGACTTTACCCAGCTTTATACCACCCTTAGACTTTACCCAGCTTTATACCACCCTTAGACTTTACCCAGCTTTATACCACCCTTAGACTTTACCCAGCTTTATACCACCCTTAGACTTTACCCAGCTTTATACCACCCTTAGACTTTACCCAGCTTTATACCACCCTCAGACTTTACCCAGCTTTATACCACCCTTAGACTTTACCCAGCTTTATACTACCCTTAGACTTTACCCAGCTTTATACTACCCTTAGACTTTACCCAGCTTTATACCACCCTTAGACTTTACCCAGCTTTATACCACCCTTAGACTTTACCCAGCTTTATACCACCCTTAGACTTTACCCAGCTTTATACCACCCTTAGACTTTACCCAGCTTTATACTACCCTTAGACTTCACCCAGCTTTATACCACCCTTAGACTTTACCCAGCTTTATACCACCCTTAGACTTTACCCAGCTTTATACCACCCTTAGACTTTACCCAGCTTTATACCACCCTTAGACTTTACCCAGCTTTATACCACCCTTAGACTTTACCCAGCTTTATACCACCCTTAGACTTTACCCAGCTTTATACCACCCTTAGACTTTACCCAGCTTTATACTAGCCTCAGACTTTACCCAGCTTTATACCACCCTTAGACTTTACCCAGCTTTATACCACCCTTAGACTTTACCCAGCTTTATACTACCCTTAGACTTTACCCAGCTTTATACCACCCTTAGACTTTACCCAGCTTTATACCACCCTTAGACTTTACCCAGCTTTATACTACCCTCAGACTTTACCCAGCTTTATACTACCCTTAGACTTTACCCAGCTTTATACCACCCTTAGACTTTACCCAGCTTTATACCACCCTTAGACTTTACCCAGCTTTATACCACCCTTAGACTTTACCCAGCTTTATACCACCCTTAGACTTTACCCAGCTTTATACCACCCTTAGACTTTACCCAGCTTTATACCACCCTTAGACTTTACCCAGCTTTATACCACCCTCAGACTTTACCCAGCTTTATACTACCCTTAGACTTTACCCAGCTTTATACCACCCTTAGACTTTACCCAGCTTTATACCACCCTTAGACTTTACCCAGCTTTATACTACCCTTAGACTTTACCCAGCTTTATACTACCCTCAGACTTTACCCAGCTTTATACCACCCTTAGACTTTACCCAGCTTTATACCAGCCTTAGACTTTACCCAGCTTTATACTACCCTTAGACTTTACCCTGCTTTATACTACCCTTAGACTTTACCCAGCTTTATACCAGCCTTAGACTTTACCTAGCTTTATACCACCCTTAGACTTTACCCAGCTTTATACCACCCTTAGACTTTACCCAGCTTTATACCAGCCTTAGACTTTACCCAGCTTTATACCACCCTTAGACTTTACCCAGCTTTATACCACCCTTAGACTTTACACAGCTTTATACCACCCTTAGACTTTACCCAGCTTTATACTACCCTTAGACTTTACCCAGCTTTATACTACCCTCAGACTTTACCCAGCTTTATACCAGCCTTAGACTTTACCCAGCTTTATACTACCCTTAGACTTTACCCAGCTTTATACCACCCTTAGACTTTACCCAGCTTTATACCACCCTTAGACTTTACCCAGCTTTATACCACCCTCAGACTTTACCCAGCTTTATACCACCCTTAGACTTTACCCAGCTTTATACCACCCTTAGACTTTACCCAGCTTTATACCAGCCTCAGACTTTACCCAGCTTTATACCACCCTTAGACTTTACCCAGCTTTATACCACCCTTAGACTTTACCCTGCTTTATACCACCCTTAGACTTTACCCAGCTTTATACCACCCTTAGACTTTACCCAGCTTTATACCACCCTTAGACTTTACCCAGCTTTATACCACCCTTAGACTTTACCCAGCTTTATACCAGCCTTAGACTTTACCTTTATACCACCCTTAGACTTTACCCAGCTTTATACTACCCTTAGACTTTACCTTTATACCACCCTTAGACTTTACCCAGCTTTATACTACCCTTAGACTTTACCCAGCTTTATACCAGCCTTAGACTTTACACAGCTTTATACCACCCTTAGACTTTACCCAGCTTTATACCAGCCTTAGACTTTACCCAGCTTTATACTACCCTTAGACTTTACCCAGCTTTATACTACCCTTAGACTTTACCCAGCTTTATACCACCCTTAGACTTTACCCAGCTTTATACTACCCTTAGACTTTACCCAGCTTTATACCACCCTTAGACTTTACCCAGCTTTATACCACCCTCAGACTTTACCCAGCTTTATACTACCCTTAGACTTTACCCAGCTTTATACCACCCTTAGACTTTACCCAGCTTTATACCACCCTCAGACTTTACCCAGCTTTATACCACCCTTAGACTTTACCCAGCTTTATACCACCCTCAGACTTTACCCAGCTTTATACCACCCTTAGACTTTACACAGCTTTATACTACCCTTAGACTTTACCCAGCTTTATACCACCCTTAGACTTTACCCAGCTTTATACTACCCTTAGACTTTACCCAGCTTTATACCACCCTTAGACTTTACCCAGCTTTATACCAGCCTTAGACTTTACCCAGCTTTATACTAGCCTTAGACTTTACCCAGCTTTATACCAGCCTTAGACTTTACCCAGCTTTATACTACCCTTAGACTTTACCCAGCTTTATACCAGCCTTAGACTTTACCCAGCTTTATACTACCCTTAGACTTTACCCAGCTTTATACCACCCTTAGACTTTTAGACAGCTTTATACCACCCTTAGACTTTACCTGGCTTTATACTACCCTTAGACTTTACCCAGCTTTATACTACCCTTAGACTTTACCCAGCTTTATACCAGCCTTAGACTTTACCCAGCTTTATACCAGCCTCAGACTTTACCCAGCTTTATACCACCCTTAGACTTTACCCAGCTTTATACCACCCTTAGACTTTACCCAGCTTTACACCACCCTTAGACTTTACCCAGCTTTATACCACCCTCAGACTTTACCCAGCTTTATACCACCCTTAGACTTTACCCAGCTTTATAGCACCCTTAGACTTTACCCAGCTTTATACCACCCTCAGACTTTACCCAGCTTTATACTACCCTTAGACTTTACCCAGCTTTATACCACCCTTAGACTTTACCCAGCTTTATACCACCCTTAGACTTTACCCAGCTTTATACCAGCCTTAGACTTTACCCAGCTTTATACCACCCTTAGACTTTACCCAGCTTTATACTACCCTTAGACTTTACCCAGCTTTATACCACCCTTAGACTTTACCCAGCTTTATACTACCCTTAGACTTTACCCAGCTTTATACTACCCTTAGACTTTACCCAGCTTTATACCACCCTTAGACTTTACCCAGCTTTATACCAGCCTTAGACTTTACCCAGCTTTATACTACCCTTAGACTTTACCCAGCTTTATACTACCCTTAGACTTTACCAAGCTTTATACCACCCTTAGACTTTACCCAGCTTTATACCAGCCTTAGACTTTACCTAGCTTTATACCACCCTCAGACTTTACCCAGCTTTATACCACCCTTAGACTTTACCCAGCTTTATACCACCCTTAGACTTTACCCAGCTTTATACCACCCTTAGACTTTACCCAGCTTTATACCACCCTTAGACTTTACCCAGCTTTATACTACCCTTAGACTTTACCCAGCTTTATACCAGCCTTAGACTTTACCCAGCTTAATACCAGCCTTAGACTTTACACAGCTTTATACCACCCTTAGACTTTACCCAGCTTTATACCACCCTTAGACTTTACCCAGCTTTATACCACCCTCAGACTTTACCCAGCTTAATACCACCCTTAGACTTTACCCAGCTTTATACCACCCTTAGACTTTACCCAGCTTTATACTACCCTTAGACTTTACCCAGCTTTATACTACCCTTAGACTTTACCCAGCTTTATACCGCCCTTAGACTTTACCCAGCTTTATACCACCCTTAGACTTTACCCAGCTTTATACCACCCTTAGACTTTACCCAGCTTTATACTACCCTTAGACTTTACCCAGCTTTATACCACACTTAGACTTTACCCAGCTTTATACTACCCTTAGACTTTACCCAGCTTTATACCACCCTTAGACTTTACCCAGCTTTATACCACCCTTAGACTTTACCCAGCTTTATACCACCCTTAGACTTTACCCAGCTTTATACTACCCTTAGACTTTACCCAGCTTTATACCACCCTTAGACTTTACACAGCTTTATACCACCCTTAGACTTTACCCAGCTTTATACCACCCTTAGACTTTACCCAGCTTTATACCACCCTTAGACTTTACCCAGCTTTATACTACCCTTAGACTTTACCCAGCTTTATACTACCCTTAGACTTTACCCAGCTTTATACCACCCTTAGACTTTACCCAGCTTTATACCACCCTTAGGCTTTACCCAGCTTTATACCACCCTTAGACTTTACCCAGCTTTATACCACCCTTAGACTTTACACAGCTTTATACCACCCTTAGACTTTACCCAGCTTTATACCACCCTTAGACTTTACCCAGCTTTATACCACCCTCAGACTTTACCCAGCTTTATACCACCCTTAGACTTTACCCAGCTTTATACCACCCTTAGACTTTACCCAGCTTTATACTACCCTCAGACTTTACCCAGCTTTATACCACCCTTAGACTTTACCCAGCTTTATACCACCCTTAGACTTTACCCAGCTTTATACCACCCTTAGACTTTACACAGCTTTATACCACCCTTAGACTTTACCCAGCTTTATACCACCCTTAGACTTTACACAGCTTTATACCACCCTTAGACTTTACCCAGCTTTATACCACCCTTAGACTTTACCCAGCTTTATACCACCCTTAGACTTTACCCAGCTTTATACTACCCTTAGACTTTACCCAGCTTTATACTACCCTCAGACTTTACCCAGCTTTATACTACCCTTAGACTTTACCCAGCTTTATACTACCCTTAGACTTTACCCAGCTTTATACCACCCTTAGACTTTACCCAGCTTTATACCACCCTTAGACTTTACCCAGCTTTATACTACCCTCAGACTTTACCCAGCTTTATACCACCCTTAGACTTTACCCAGCTTTATACTACCCTTAGACTTTACCCAGCTTTATACTACCCTTAGACTTTACCCAGCTTTATACCACCCTTAGACTTTACCCAGCTTTATACTACCCTCAGACTTTACCCAGCTTTATACCACCCTTAGACTTTACCCAGCTTTACACCACCCTTAGACTTTACCCAGCTTTATACCACCCTTAGACTTTACACAGCTTTATACCACCCTTAGACTTTACCCAGCTTTATACCACCCTTAGACTTTACACAGCTTTATACCACCCTTAGACTTTACCCAGCTTTATACCACCCTTAGACTTTACCCAGCTTTATACCACCCTTAGACTTTACCCAGCTTTATACTACCCTTAGACTTTACCCAGCTTTATACTACCCTCAGACTTTACCCAGCTTTATACTACCCTTAGACTTTACCCAGCTTTATACTACCCTTAGACTTTACCCAGCTTTATACCACCCTTAGACTTTACCCAGCTTTATACCACCCTTAGACTTTACCCAGCTTTATACTACCCTCAGACTTTACCCAGCTTTATACCACCCTTAGACTTTACCCAGCTTTATACTACCCTTAGACTTTACCCAGCTTTATACCACCCTTAGACTTTACCCAGCTTTATACCACCCTTAGACTTTACCCAGCTTTATACCACCCTTAGACTTTACCCAGCTTTATACCACCCTTAGACTTTACCCAGCTTTATACTACCCTCAGACTTTACCCAGCTTTATACCAGCCTTAGACTTTACCCAGCTTTATACCGCCCTTAGACTTTACCCAGCTTTATACCACCCTTAGACTTTACCCAGCTTTATACCACCCTTAGACTTTACCCAGCTTTATACCACCCTTAGACTTTACACAGCTTTATACCACCCTTAGACTTTACCCAGCTTTATACTACCCTTAGACTTTACCCAGCTTTATACTACCCTTAGACTTTACCCAGCTTTATACTACCCTTAGACTTTACCCAGCTTTATACCACCCTTAGACTTTACCCAGCTTTATACCACCCTTAGACTTTACACAGCTTTATACTACCCTTAGACTTTACCCAGCTTTATACCGCCCTTAGACTTTACCCAGCTTTATACCACCCTTAGACTTTACCCAGCTTTATACCACCCTTAGACTTTACCCAGCTTTATACCACCCTTAGACTTTACACAGCTTTATACCACCCTTAGACTTTACCCAGCTTTATACTACCCTTAGACTTTACACAGCTTTATACCACCCTTAGACTTTACCCAGCTTTATACCACCCTTAGACTTTACCCAGCTTTATACCACCCTTAGACTTTACCCAGCTTTATACCACCCTTAGACTTTACACAGCTTTATACCACCCTTAGACTTTACCCAGCTTTATACTACCCTTAGACTTTACACAGCTTTATACTACCCTTAGACTTTACCCAGCTTTATACCACCCTTAGACTTTACCCAGCTTTATACCACCCTTAGACTTTACCCAGCTTTATACCACCCTTAGACTTTACCCAGCTTTATACCACCCTTAGACTTTACACAGCTTTATACTACCCTTAGACTTTACCCAGCTTTATACCACCCTTAGACTTTACCCAGCTTTATACCACCCTTAGACTTTACACAGCTTTATACCACCCTTAGACTTTACACAGCTTTATACTACCCTTAGACTTTACCCAGCTTTATACCACCCTTAGACTTTACCCAGCTTTATACTACCCTCAGACTTTACCCAGCTTTATACCACCCTTAGACTTTACCCAGCTTTATACTACCCTCAGACTTTACCCAGCTTTATACCACCCTTAGACTTTACACAGCTTTATACCACCCTTAGACTTTACCCAGCTTTATACCACCCTTAGACTTTACACAGCTTTATACCACCCTTAGACTTTTAGACAGCTTTATACTAGCCTTAGAGATAAAGGCTGAGATTTCATGCTTGAAGCTGATGGATACTTGATATCATAAATACTAAGGAATTGATAACAATGCTGTTAATGTAAGAAATAGAAGGGGAAGAGCGAAAAAAGCGAGAACTTGTGGCAGCTGTCTTTTTATAAAGGCAAACTATATGGAATAAGTTCCCAAAGAACTTGAAGGAAGAGGAGGATAGAGATTCTTTGTATATTGCTAAAATATACTATGGGGTAGGGAAGGTATAACATACTGTAATGTAATACAGTAATACGTAATGTACTAGACAGAGTCGCTGAACATTGAATTAAAGATAAGATATATGAGACTCTGAAAGCGTGGTAAAATGACATACCAAATATAAAGTTGTTTTTAGTAGTCTTGACACTATAATTATAATATATGGAATTATATAGGAACCGAATACGATTTGCACATTTTTCTGACGACCCGACATTCTAAGGCAGGGTAACTAACTGATTATTGCACAAGTTGCGTAGCAGCGAGTGCTTTTAATAATAGAAAACATCTTTTAGTCATGACGTTGAATTTTGGTGGTAACCTTGGCTAATAACGCATTGGTTGCCATAACTACCACAATAACTCACTAGTGAAATATGCACTGTGCATACGTCACTCTAGATACGTTGTTCTCAAAGCAATTTTAATGCGTATATGGGTGAGATTTTCAGAAAATGTACAATTGGCAGCTGTAAATATTTAGTACTTCAGCTAAATTAGGTTTCAATTTGGTCAATACTCGGTAAATTCGAATATATTCCGCATTGCATTCATTCTAGCAATCTGTTTGGTTAGGTTGAACTGTATTTTGAATTTTACTTTCGTCTACAATTTGGGTTATTTGAGAGGATTGGTGAAGGTGTATTGTACATTTTTTGAAAATCTGACCCATATAATAAAATGAAGAAGGGTACTTACAAAGATGTGCGTGAAACATACGGAGATATCTGTAGATGCATATCATGAGCAGTAAACCTATAGTGGTCATGGCAAAAAAAAAGATGAAGAAAGCGTCTCGACGACACGCTGAAACACAAGCAATACATTGTTTAAATGTCATATTGCTACATATTTATGTGATGCGTTACAGGAAAATGAGTCCCAAGTCGCAAAACTGATATTTTTCAGATTAGTATAAAGATCTCTTTATTGAAATGTTCTGATTGTTAGAGGGTGTAGCACTTATAGTTATATATATATCATATATCATATTTTTATTCTGATAAGACAATTACATGCTTCAGAAAGGGACGCCAGCCTCTCGCAATTAAGGTCTTCCTGGGGTATCCCAAGTCTGACTTTATACCACCCGTAGTTATATAAATCCATGTGACAAATTTCAGGGACATTGTATTAAATATATCTCTGCGTTTTGAAGACCTTCGTATGGAGTCTATTTAGTTACTTTACTGGTAATTACCCATCCAGAAACATTGCAAACTTTTTGTACCAAAAATACAAATATCAAACAAAATATAGAAATACTTCTTAATTGTCCTTCATGTTTACTATCATTGGGATCAGCTTGATCTCCTCCTTTCAAATATGGTGATATCTCCAAATCCATATTTTGCGACTTATGACTCATTTTCCTAAAACGCATCACATATGTCTCTGTTAGTATGACGTCTTTCTACCGTGAGGCGGCAGCTGGAAGACTGTTCACCTATTGTGTCTAACTTTCATACTTGTACCTGTATAACCTCAGACAAAATAAAGTACTTTTCAATTTAATTAAATTCAACTGTTATATTTGGCATTAGAAAATCCAATTTTTGCGACTTATGACTCATTTATCTGTAACACATCACATATGATGTCAAAAGATAAAAGAAAACCCACAAAAGGAATACAAAAAAAATGAGAGGAAACGTATATGGGTCAGATTTTCAGAAAATGTACAATTGGCAGCTCTACACATTTAGGAAATCACGCTAAATTAGGCTAAAAAATGATGACTACCGGGCATATCTGAGTATATTTGGTGTCGCGTCAGTCAATGCTATCTGTTTTGCTATGTTAAACTGCATTTTGAAGCTCATTTTTGTCTTAAATGTGGGTTAATCCAGAGGATTGGTGAAGGCGGATTGTACATTTTCTGAAAATCTGACCCATATATCACGAATGTGAAATTTGTCAATACAATTTGTTGTTAAAAAAAAAATAAAGCTTGCATTACCTGCCATATCAAATGACCATCGATGGCTGAACGCTGATATAACGACGAGAGGGTAGCTGACAATAGAGGGCACCACCTGACAGACAGATATGCAAATGATCATGACGTCAACGCCGGTGATCTTGGACGCGCCCCGCTTTATTGTACAATAAATCACCGCTAGGTTAGCAGCCATGGACGCCAGACCTGCAAACAAACACAAACAAAAGTTAATATTTTAGGGTCAGATCTTCAGAAACATAAAATAGGGGATTTGCATGTGCCACTGCGCATGTCTGTTACAGTGCACCATGGGATGGATTCTGTTGAAATGTGACATACAAATATTTGGCAACATTTTTATCGAAAAATTGCAAGGATGTTTTCACCAATATTACAGCTTGTATAGATGATCCATGAAAACCAAATGCATGATGGGAAAGATGGGGACTTGTGTTATGGAAACATGTATAACACATGAATGTTGACATTAGACCATTGATACATATTCCATGCTGAATTTGGCATGTTTTCTATAGTTGTTAGACTGTACCATTAGTCCCATAATTCCATGTGATTCAAGATTCAAAATGGCGGCTATGCAAATCCCCTATTGACTTTCACCAATTCTTTCAAATAACCCAAATTTAAGAGGAAAATCAGGTTCAAAATACAGTTCAACATAACCAGACAGATTTAATAAATGAATGCAATACATTCAGAAATACCTCGTATTTATCAATTTTCACTCTAATTTAGTAGAGTTTGATAAATGTGCAGAACTGTAGATTGTGCACTTTCTGAAAATCTGACCCTTTTACTGTGTGGAAAAATGTATGTAGATGCAAGAATCTGCTGTCACTCATTCATTGTATCCTTCTATTATTTGCCCTTATTTCCCTTTTATATAAAATCCAAAATAAGTTGGTGTCGAATTGAGATACTGTTGAAACAGAACATACAATAATAATGTTATTTGTATCTTGGACATATTATTCTACGAAGCCATAAAGAGCGTTCATCGACTCCACTGAAAACAAAAACGCATACATGTGTGTAATGTACAGGGTGGTCTCCACTGGCTGCGGTAAGCTCTGCGGTAAGCCTTGCGATGGTGCTGTGATGGTTCCGTAGGTGGTGAGGAATGACGAGGTCCTGCCTACATTGATCACTGGCCATGTAGGCAAGACCTCGCCACTCCTCACCATCACAGCACCATCACAAGGCTTACCACAGAGCTTACCGCAGAGCTTACCGCAGCCAGTGGAGACCACCCTTAATAGTTCTATTTGCATTTTTACATTTACATTCATTCGGAAAATAGATATTAAAAAAACCTTCAGTGAAAGACACATTTCTCCCAGGCGGTCCCTGGTTGATCTTGTTTAAGGCAGGTTCTGCCGTCACAGATGCCACTCTTGGAATAACAAGATAATAATGAAGCAGAATACAAGATAGCAATCTTGGAAAGCTTTCCTATTTATCTAAGCTACAGTGCAGTATCTCGCATCTAGCATCTAATATTTCTCATCTAGTCCCAATGGGGTAACGGTTGATTAGGGAAATTATTCTCACAGCATGTATCTATGTCGGTCAGATTTTCAGAAAATGTACAATTCGCCTTCACCAATCCTCTCAAATAACCCAATTTCAGACGAAAATAAAGTTCAAAATACAGTTCAACCTAACCAAACAGATTGCTAGAATCAATGCAATGCAGAATATACTCGAATTTAGCTAGTATTGACCAAATTGCGGCGTAATTTAGCAAAATGTACTAAATGTGTAGAGCTGCCAATTATACATTTGCTGAAAATCTGACCCATGTATCAATGTAATGATGTATCCATCCATCCATCTATGTAGCTATCCATCTGCATGTATGTATAAATGTATGTATGTATACATGTATCTATGCATGTATCTATGCATGTAAGTATGTATGTATGTGTGTATGTATGTATGTATGAATATATGTATGAATGTGTGTATGTATGTTTGAATGTATGTATGAATATATGTATGAATGTGTGTATGAATGTGTGTATGTATGTTTGAATGTATGTATGAATATATGTATGAATGTGTGTATGTATGTTTGAATGTATGTATGAATATATGTATGAATGTGTGTATGTATGTATGTGTGTATGTATGAATATATGTATGAATATATATATGTATGAATGTGTGTATGAATGTGTGTATGTATGTTTGAATGTATGTATGAATATAAGTATGAATGTGTGTATGTATGTATGTCTGAATGTATGTATGTATGTATGAATATATGTATGAATGTGTGTATGTATGTATGTGTGTATGTATGAATATATGTATGAATATATATATGTATGAATGTGTGTATGAATGTGTGTATGTATGTTTGAATGTATGTATGAATATAAGTATGAATGTGTGTATGTATGTATGTCTGAATGTATGTATGTATGTATGAATATATGTATGAATGTGTGTATGTATGTTGAATGTATGTATGAATACATGTATGAATGTGTGTATGTATGTATGTATTTATGTATGTATCCTGCCACCCATACATGTATGCCTGCCACCCATACACCCATCCATTTATTTGTTTTTAATGCATCTGCTTACCCATGCATCTGCCCATCACTCCCTACCCCCCCCCCCCCCCCCCAGCCTGCAGTGGTCACTATGTAAGACAAGGCTAGCACTAATGTGCTTCCCCTGTTAGTTGTCACGCACACAGGGCTCATGCCTACAGCAGACCAGTAGTTTTACTTCAATGTTAAAAGCAGAAAACAAATATAGGAAAATATGTGCATATTTGATACAAAATGTATGAACAGAAGAAAGTATATGAACATGACTGAAAGGGACGAGATCTCATGAGAGCTATGAGCCTCCTTATTTTGGCTTCCTTCGCTGAACGAAATTAAATATTTCTGACGTGGTCAACATATGAAATGGCAATGCTATGAATATGGAGTTTTAGGCAATATTGGCCACTTTCTTTATTTTATTTTTATAGTTATTTCTATCTATTATTTCTTTTAGAAATTATGTGAATATTTTGGGCTTCCGTAGGTAGTGATGGTAGGATACAGGAGGGAGATAACATTCCTTTATTGTGGAAAATAATGATTTAATTCCAATAACACACAAATAAAATAGAGCACATAATATTATTATGGATCAGGCCGTCAGAAAACGTACAGTTGGTAGCTCTACACGTATTTATATTGAATGAGAACTACTTCACATTGTAGAACTTCTGTCAATAACATTTGTTAAAAAAAATTAAAAAAATATTGGTGAAAAGATTATTCAATTTTCAATAAAAATGTTGCTAAATATTTGTACGATAGATTTGAAATGAATCCATCCCAACATGCACTGCAATAGACATGCGCAGTGGATATTGAACTGAAAGGGATGAACAAAAAAACCCACGGGCTTTTAAACTAAAGGGATAAAAAAAAATATTTCATTCCCATTTTTGTCGAGTGAATGGATGATTGTGACTAACATATGTGATGTGTTTCAGGAAAATGAGTCACAATTCGCAAAATTGATATTTTTCAAAGTGTTTTTTTTTACAAGATCTTATTATTGAAATGTTCTGAATTTTAGAGGGTCCAGCTCTTATAGGCATATCAATCCATGTAACAAATTTCGGGACATTATATTAAATATATCCTTGCGTTTTGAAGGCCTTTGTTTTGGAGTATATTTAGTTACTTTACGGTTAATTACCCATCCAGAAACATTGCAAACTTTTTTTTCAAAAATAAAAATATCAAATTTAAATATAGAAATCCTTATTAGGTGTCCTAGTGTTTACTATCATTGGAATCAGCTTGATCTCCTCTTTTCAAATATGGTGATATCTCAAAATCCATATTTTGCGACTTATGACTCATTTTCCTAAAACAGATCACATATTTCATTCACATGGCATTTTTTCACCAAGCCATCTCATCTCATTAATTCATTAAACCCCAATGATCTCTTCTTACTTAAAATAGGTTTAATGTAGCCTACATATGTTGTATATGTGATGCCTTTTAGAAAAAGGAGTCATAAGTCGCGTAAATTGGATTTTGAGATATCACCATATTTGAAAAGATGAGACCAAGCCGATTCCAATGAATGTAAACATTAAGGACATCTAATAATTACTTTTGTCTTTTTAGTCATATATTTTTATTTGTAAAAAATAAGTTGGCAATATTTCTAGGTGGATATTACAAGTAAAGTAGCCAAATGTACTCCATAGGATGATCTAAAATCGCACTGATATAATTAATAAACAGTCTTGAATTTTGGTACATGTATTCATACAACCACAATGCCTAGATACCCCAAAAATGAAAATATTCGAACAAAGAAATCTTGTAAGTAAACAACTTTGAAAAAAATAATTTTGCGACTTTTGACTTATTTTCCTGAAACGGATCCGTATCATATGTCAAATGCGGTGTAGGGAGGAAGACCGGAATCCCAATTCAGTTCCCGTTACTTAAGGCTATATAGATGGAACATAGCAAGGGGGAAGTCTGTACACTTGTTATTGACCGAGGGAGTGCGGGAAGTTAGAGGGCGTTCCGAGATCTTCCGCACTCCCGAAGTCACTAACAAGTGTACAAACTTCCCCAGAGCTTTGTTCCATATTTATTACACCCCATTAGTGAATAAAAAATATAAATAAATGAAAATAAAATAAGTAATTGCAGTTTTTGGCGGACCTACTTGTTGTATGCGCCAAGGGTGACATAATTTACATGTTATGCACCACCTTGACCAAGTGTGACATACAATGCTGAAGGTATAGGCAACTGCAGCACAGGGGTGTAATAAAATGCCAAAGTAGCAAAACCCTGCTTAAATACAAAGGTTTAAAAGAATACAACAATATGTGTTGTGTTTCAGGAAAATGAGTCATAAGTCGCAAAATCTATATTTTTCAAAGTGTTTTTTCACAAGATCACATTATTGGAATGTTCTGATTTTTGGAGAGTTCATCACTTATAGCTATATCAATCGATGAATCGAATTTCAGGACAATCTATGTAATATATCCTTTCGTTTTAATGGTATCTCAAAATCCAGTTTTTGCGACTTATGACTCATTTTCCTGAAACACATCACATATGTAAATCCCCTAATGTACAAGGTTGGTGCTTCATCTTCCACATGTCTTTATGACTCATCACCTGGGACTAAATACCGCATTTACTGCTCTTCAATCAAAACTTTAATTATTTGTGCGTTGAAAATGACAAATGGACTTTGTTAAACGTAAAGCTGCACTCGCTCTCTATCAGTTAAAAACTAAAGATTTTCTACTTTTGTTCCGTTCCTTCCCGACTCAAGTGCAGTTTTTTCGGCAGGGTTTACATTATTTATTAGTCCACATTTGCATTTCAGGCTTCCACCAAACCCTTTCTTGCGGTGGCCTCACTTACAAGTATCATAGTTCTATGGCAGTCTTTCTATATTTTATGTTTGATATATTTATGTTTGAAAAAATGTTTGCAATATTTCTGGGTGGACATTTACTAGTTGTCATTAAATGTGATGTATTCCAGGAAAATGAGTCATAAGTCGAAAACACTGGATTTTGAGATACCATTATATTTGAAAAGATGAGATCAAGCTGATTCCAATGATAGTAAACAGTCTAATAATCTAATAAGTATTTCTAGATTTTAATTTGATATTTTCGTTTTTGAAAAAAAAAAGGTTTCCAATATTTCTGGGGGTCAATAAACAGTAAAGTAACTAAATGTAGTCCATATGGGGACCCTTATAACGATATCATATATTACATATATTGTCCTGAAAATTTAATATATCGATTGATATAGCTATAAGTGATAAACCCTCCAAGAAATAGAACATTCCAATAATGTGATCTTTTGGAATAAACACTTTGAAAAATATCAATTTTACGACTTGTGACTCATTTTCCAGAAACACATCACACATTATATACTCTCCTCCAACTTAACTTCAGCGAAGTATGCTTTAACAAACTTAACAACGTAAACAATTATTGTAATATCAGGCTATTCCGAGAATAGCATCAGTGATGTTGAAGAATTCAGGGCCATTCTCCTATGAATATTTAGGGCCAGCAGTTGAGCGAGAAATGAATCAACATAACAAACAGAGACGTGTGTTTCAAGCCAAGTACCGAACCAGTTAAAAGAGGCCGGCTATAATCAATTCCTTTATTTTAAATGCTAGTAGATTACGGCGCTTACACA
This sequence comes from Sthenelais limicola, assembly GCA_942159475.1. Taxonomy (NCBI): domain Eukaryota; kingdom Metazoa; phylum Annelida; class Polychaeta; order Phyllodocida; family Sigalionidae; genus Sthenelais; species Sthenelais limicola. Next base: position 10,438,424 of record OW804098.1, read on the forward strand.
GGGCCTGGGTTCCCAACTTTGATGTGTTTTAAGAAAATGAGTCACAAGTCGCAAAATTAATATTTTTCAAAGTGACTTTTTCAAAGTGACATTTCGATAAAGGAATCTTTATCGAAATGTTCTGATTTCTCGAGGGTCTAGCACACTTAGTCATAAAACCTATGTTCCAAATTCCAGGTCATAGTATTAAATATATTCTTGCGTTTTGAAGGCCTTCATATTGATGATGCTTAGTTACTTTACTGGTAATTACCCACCCAGAAACATTGCAAACTTAATTTTTCAAAAACAAAAATATCAAACTTAAAATATAGAAATACATATAAAGTGGTTTAATATCATTGGAATCCCCTTGATCTCCTCTTTTCAACGGTGATGATATCTCAATATCCATTTTTTGCGACTTTTCGCATGACTCATTTTCCTGAAACACATCACAACTATGCAAAGTCTAAGCCAGAATTTTACAATGTAATGTCTTTGGTCCAGAATAAAAATGTTTTCAAATCAAAATAATTTTCTGAGCCATTAGAGAGAACTGATTATTCATCCCTAAGCCATCCTAACTTAAACAATGCAATAAATAGATTTTCAGAAAATGTACAATTGGCAGCTGTACACATTTAGTTAATTCTGCTAAATTAAGCTGCAATTTAGTCAATACTAGGTAAATTCGAGTATATTCGGCATGGCATTGATTCTAGCAATCTGTTTGGTTAGGTTGAACTTAGTTTTGAGCTTTTATTTCGTCTGAAATTTGGGTTATTTGAGAGGATTGGTGAAGGTGAATTGTACATTTTCTTAGAATCTGACCCATAAGTCATTACAGCTTAGACTTTATTAAGACAAAAATGAGCTTCAAAATGCAATTTAGCATAACAAAACTAATATACTTTAAATCAATGCGATATCAAATATACTCAGATATACCTGGTATTCATCATTTTTCAGCCTAATTCATCAGACTTTTCTAAATGTGTAGAGCTGCCAATTGTACATTTTCTGAAAATCTGACTCTTATATGCAGAACTGTGAACGACTGCTAACAAATGCTAATTTTTCACTCATTACAACTGAGTAGACGCATCTATTAGTCCATTGTTGGCTGTGAGCATACTGCAAAGATTTGATTTGGTTAATTTGATCAATAGGTCTGGGTCGTATTTATACCGTTGGATCATAGTTGAGGTAATTGGCCCATCTGTTCCTGTCATTACACAACTTTTCAGACTTTCAGTAAATTCTCAGAAATAGGTTTTAAGATGTAGTAATAGTTCTGTTTACTTTGCAAACCTTTACAAATCTTAAAATTGATTAAATGGCATGATTTGGTTTGATTTTAATTTATGTTTATTCAGGACAACAGAAATACATTTCAGCGACAAGCGATGATATTCTCAGAAGTTGTCTGATTGCATAAGGCAAAGGCGTTAAATTATTCCAATAAGGCAAAGGCCATCATATGAAGACTTTATATAAACATAACCATTTCTAACACATACAAGTTTAGACATGGTGGGTACATCGAGATCTTTTTCTCTATGATCAGTAGCATTTTCGCATCAGATTTATAAAAAAAAGCATATGTAAAACGTAGTGTTGAGGTATAGGCTATAGGTTACATAACTAAATACCTTACATTGAACAAATTTCTGTCCAAGGAACTTTATTTCGTCCATAGGCCTACATATGGAGGCTATCAATAGAGTAGGCCTAGGCCCTATCCATGTCAATTTGGAAAAATGTGGCCACCGAACTGCCAGTGAAACGTTAGGCCTAATGGCTATACGGTATACATAAGCAGTGAAGGAAATGGAGTCTATATAATGTGTTTTCTCAAGATGAACCCCCCCCCCCACACACACACACACAATGCTCTGCTTCTGGGGGCAAAGGGACGGATCTTTTGTCCAGAAAGTGTACCGCCTTGAATTGAATTGTTTTAATAGTTTGGTTATATTTCTGAAGATCTGAACGCCTAATATTGTTTTTATACGAACTCCCCTCCACCTCCACCCAGCCGTCTTGTTCTCCAACGCACTGCGGCCTTGGCGCTGTTCATGACTCAAGTCAGTGGACAGCACCGCCTGGTGTCAATTGATGTAACTAAGTGGCTCTTCCATCCTGTTCCCTGCGGCCTAGTCCCCCGCCCTGCAGCTCTTCCACAAATCTTATACCTTCCCCTGTAGTTATTTTCTTATTTTGTTATGGCTGACTGCCCTCTATTCGAATCTGTGGTAAGCGATAACTTTTTAATTATTCAGTAAGTGACACATGTTCCCATTTGAACTTGGCTCCCCTTGGCTCAGTCTAGCTTCTGGGATGGGTTAGAATGTTCCCGAAAAATAAAAAGCACTAAAACAGGCCTTCAGAAGACAGTGTCGGTACATAGTACGTTTATCCCTCGGGGGGGGGGGGGCAACCGGTCACGTGATTCGATATCATAGCAAAGCTATTCCGCCTACGGAATAGCGGTCGGTTGTGCTCGTCTAGTACATATGCCCCCCTACCACCCCTCACAAGTCATGTTGCCCAGGGGCCGCATTCTAGAAATAAAATAGAGACCTTTTTGGTTCTCTCTAATGGTCATATAGAAAGAATCCTGAAGTGAAATAAACTTGTTAGGACCAAGAAGGCGCAGAAAAAGCGTTGTGAAGCACTCAGGATAGTTACGTGGTTACTAACGTCATTTAGACAACGTCATCGTGACCGTGAGCCATGAAACGTCGCCGCGTAACATGGAAAATTTCCTAGGTCAGAAGGAGCAGATTTCGACTAGCCTTACAAACATCTCCTTAAAATCCTTTCTATGACTTTGCCACTATGACTTTGCCAATTATAAATGGTTGCTTGTGTCCGTACAGGATTTTGTTGTATGCACTACTAAACCAAACAAATACCACTGTCTCCCAGCATACATCTCTCGAACGGTGTGCACATAAAAACGGCTTCAATCGGAAGTACAGTGGAGAAAGCGGAGCCTCCTTTAAAGAGTAAGGTAAACAGATGTATTTATGATATATGATATGACTACGTGGGATTACCTAATCTTACATAATAATGAAGGTGAGCTATTTATAGTTGTGACAGTTACATGAAAAGTGTTTAAAAGGTTCTTTTAAATCAATGTAAACATGCTTATATATGCATTTATGATCAAATATATTGCAATACAACTATTAGTTTAATTTTGAATACTACATAAAGTGACTTTCTGTTTCTGTTCACTCAAAATAAGAACGTCTGGAGCAAATGCATTGTGCCATTTGCTATAAGAACCGTTACATATGTATAATATTATTAAGAAATAACTATATTTCTAACAGTTTACACTACTGGTACTACTGGCAAATCTCTTGGTGCGCCCTCATTGCACTCTTGAAACGCTACTTAAGGTGGGATCCCACTGGTTCGCTTGTATCTGCGCTCATTGCTCGCTCTTGCTGCGCTTGTTTATGGGGTGCTTGTCAGTCGCTCTTCATCCGCTAATATTTTTAGCGCAATACAAGCGCAGAGCGATTCTACTGAGATTCTACTGCTGCGCTTGTTTCCTATATGAAATCAATGGTAAATGCGTTTGTGCGCTCTTTACTGCGCTCTTGGTCCGCCAGTTTAACAGGTAGAAAGGGCGCTGTGTAGTTGCGCTCAAATCAAACACGTCAGATATTAGCGCAACGTCCTGCGCTCTTCTAAAGAAGCGCACATAGCATTTTTTAAGAGCGTATAGAAAGCGCAGTTACCGATTCTATTAGACCGCTCTATCTTCGCTTGTTATGCGCTCAAGACAATAAAAAAGAGCGGTCCATGAGCGGGCCAAAAAAGTGAGCCAGTGGAAACGCAGCCTTAAACAGGCATAAAAAGCGTCATGTAGTTGCGCTCATATCAAACAGAACAGATATTAGCGCAACGTCCAAAAGAAGCGCCAACATCAGTTATTAAGAGCATATTAAGGTGGGATCCCACTGGCTCGCTCGTATCTGCGCTCATTGCTCGCTCTTGCTGCGCTTGTTTATGGGGTGCTTGTCAGTCGCTCTTCATCCGCTAATATTTTGAGCGCAATACAAGCACGGAGCAGTTCTACTGAGATTTTACTGTTGCGCTTGTTTCCTATATTAAATCAATGGTAAATGCGTTTGTGCGCTCTTACTGCGCTCTTGGTCCGCTAGTTTAACAGGAAGAAAGAGCGCTGTGTAGTTGCGCTCAAATCAAACACGTCAGATATTAGCGCAACGTCCTGCGTTCTTCTAAAGAAGCGCACATAGCCACTTTTTAGAGCGTACATAGAGCGCAGTAACCGATCCCATTAGACCGCTCTGGTTTCGCTCAACCTTCGCTTGTTATGCGCTAATATCTGACGTGTTTGATTTGAGCGCAACTACACAGCGCTCTTTCTACCTGCAAGCGCAGCAAGAGCGAGCCATGAGCACATATACAAGCGACCGCTCATGGCCCGCTCTTTTTATTTCCCCAAGCGCACAACAAGCAAAGGCAGAGCGAACCATGAGCATTGCAATAGAATCTGTGAATGCGCTTTCTATGCGCTCTTAAAATTTGACGTTGGCACTTCTTTTTGACACAGCACTAATATCTGACCTGTTTGATATGAGTGCAACAACACACCGCTCTTTCTGCCTGTTAAACTAGCGGACCAAGGGTGCAGTGAGAGCGCACCAACTATTGATTTCAGAAGGAAACAAGCAGACCAGTAGAATCACTCTGCGCTTGTCTTATATTAAAAATATTAGCGGATGAAGAGCGACTGACAAGCGCCCTATAAACAAGCGCAGCAAGAGCGAGTCATGAGCACATATACAAGCGATCCAATGGAAACGCACCTTGAGGGCAAGACTACATGTATCATAACGACTTTGCCCATCTCAACTTCTCCTAAAACCATCAATACTTGTCATATCTCCATCCAAAGAGATTACTTTATACACACAGAGATACATACTTTAGTAAAAGGCCTACAGTCATTGCAGCCACCTGTCCCCCTTCATCCCCTTAGCTGTAGTAAAGTAGCGCTGTATTCCACTCTTCCTATTCATCTTCATTTTATGCCATACATACTCACTGAGACCTCATTATCTCAAACTATGTTTTAATTCTATTCATGATGGGAAATTGCCCTTCTAGCTAATGAGTAAAGTTTAAAGACCGGAAGAGGCAAAGTTAAGACATGTTTTGTTAAAGCGGGGTTTCTCTAAGGCTACATCGCTGCGGAATAAACATCAAAATGCGATAGCACTCTTGAACGGTTGCAATATATCAATGAGTAAAGTTTAAAGACCGGAAGAGGCAAAGTTAAGACATGTTTTGTTAAAGCGGGGTTTCTCTAAGGCTACATCGCTGCGGAATAAACATCAAAATGCGATAGCACTCTTGAACGGTTGCAATATGTATGGTCAAATGTGATGTGTTATAGGAAAATGAGTCATAAGTCGCAAAATTGTTATTTTTCAAAGTGGTTTATTCACAAGATTGCTATATTGAAATGTTCTGATCTTAGAAGGGTCTAGCACCTTCGGTCATATCAATCTATGTATCAAATTTCAGGACATTGTATTTAATATATCTCTGCGTTTTGAAGGCCTTCGTATGGAGTATATCTAGTTACTTTACTGGTAATTGCCCACCTAGATATATTGCTTTACCTTTTTCCAAAAAAAAAAATATCACTTAAAATATGGAAATACTTATCAGATATCCTACTGTTTACTATCATTGGAATCGGCTTGATCTCATCTTTTCAAATATGATGATATCTCAAAATACATTTTTAGCGACTTGTGACTCATTTTCCTATAACACATCACAAATGCTATGAATGACACGAACTAATTCTGGAGAATTTTTTTTCTTTGATTCCTTACTTAGAAATGCAATTTGTGGAGTCAATCTAATTTAAAATTTTTAATCAACTGTTTTTTATAATTAAAGTTTGATATATATGCAGGCATGATAGGTTTTTATTCTCGAAAAATACCAAGAAAAATCCTAAAATATGACCAATCGGAGGAAAATGTTCCATTTTAAGGTTCTAAATTCAAATCCAATGATACAAAAATCATAACCATTTGAAACCTAAACAACATTCAGGCTCCTAGTATCAATCTGAAGTCTTATGAACAAAGAAAACATCCTAATTTTGAAGGACTTTTGTTTTTTAAAAAAGGGTAATAAAGTCCCTAACTTAGGGTGTAGCGCTATAGCAGTTCTTGGAAAAGGCTATTAGGATCGTCCTGTCAATGTCCGCTTTATTTCATACATTATGTCGAGACGTCTGGTTTACTAACTATGCCTTAAGCCCTAGATTCTGACCACATTATTCTCCATTTCAGACAAACATCAGAAAGGTTATTTTGCCCATATGTTTGTTTTAAAATATTACAAACACCCATGTACTCAATATATTTTAACTTCCTCGATGGCCAAAATCGAGAGAAAAAGGGTATTATGAGGGTATAAACTGATCTGCTATCTGATTTCTGTTTATTTTCTTGAGGTAGACATAACGTAGCTCTAATAACCTGTTATGGATTTAATTTTCATATTTGAAGTGTATTACGAGAGATACGGTGAATATTTATGCCATAGATGTAACCATTAATGCATTATGAACGTAGTTTTGCTTCTCAAAATGCGAATTATCAGTATCACACTGTGAACCGTTCGGGAATGAATTCTTTTCCAAATAACGAGGGTATGGGTGGGAGGTAATAGGGGACTTGCCTGTCCGCCATCTTGAATCTTGATTCGAATGGAATTATTGGACTGATATGGCAGTATAAAACCTATTAGAAAACAGTCATGACCGGCATCGGATATTTATCAGTGCTCTAATGTCAATATCCATGTTTTATATATGTTTCCACAAGACATGCCCCCTCCTTTCCCATCATGCATTCGGTTTTTATAGGTCATTTATACATGATATTGGTGAACACATTCTTGCAATTCCCCCCAAAAAGGTGCTAAATCCATGTATGTTAAATTTGAACTGAATCTATCCGAGCATGCATATATAAATTGTATTTTGTTATATTGTAGATGATAAGTTTAATTTGGTTAGGAAATAATGTTTAATAATTAAACTCTTCCCATGAAATGTAACAGAATTGCATCTTTAGGACACAACGAAAATCACAATTGATTTATGAGAGTGTAACTGTTGTCTTTTGCCTGAATAAAAAAACAAACGTTGGGGGAAAAATGAACTGTAACATACTTGATGGAACCTAGCAAGGGGGAAGTCTGTACACTTGTTATTGACCGAGGGAGCGCGGGAAGTTAGAGGGCGTTAGCCCAAGATCTTCTGTGCTCCCGAGGTCACTAACAAGTGTACAGACTTCACCCGAGCTTTGTTCCATATTTATTACACCCCATTAATAAATAAAAAATATAAATAATTAAAAATAAAAGAAGTAATTTACGTTTTGGGCGGACCTACTTGTTGTATGTCCCCAGGGTGACATAACTCACATGTTATGCACCACTTTGACCAAGTGTGACATACAATGCTGAAGGTATAGGAAGCAACAGCACAGGGGTGTAATAAATGCGCAGTGGCACATGCAATCCCCCTATTGTATGTGAAGCAGAGGGCTGCAGTCTGGTCACCAATGTAGCCTGCACAACAAGCTTAGCGCACTAACGACCATCAGAGCAGCTCAGCGGTTATTATATAGGACTTGATGCTACCAGCCAACATGAGGGGCAGATTTACAGAAAATGTACAATTCACCTTCACCAATCCTCTCAAATAACCCACATTTAAGACGAAAATGAGCTTCAAAATACAGTTTAACATAACAGAACTGATACTTTAAATCAATGCGATACCAATTATACTCTGATATACCTGGTATTCATCATTTCTCAGCCTAATTTTGGAGAATTTCCGACAAAAATCAGCTTCAAAATGCAGTTTAACATAACAGAACTGATACTTTAAATCAATGCGATACCAATTATACTCAGATATACCCGGTATTCATCATTTCTCAGCCTAATTTTGGAGAATTTCCGAAAAAAATCAGCTTCAAAATGCAGTTTAACATAACAGAACTGATACGTTAAATCAATGCGATACCAAATATACTCAGATATTCCCAGTATTCTTCATTTTTCAGTCTAATTTAGCAGAATTTCCTAAATGTGTATAGAGCTGCCAATTGTACATTTTCTGAAAATCTGACCCATGATGTGGTAATAGGGCGGTCATCCTAATCACTGTCCCCTGAATTACATTAATGCTGGTGCTGTAATCTAGGGTCAGTTGCTGGACCACGCTGGCTTTACTTATAAGGTTTGTATTAATGATATGGGTCAGATCTTCAGAAAATGTACAATTGGGAGCTCTACATATTTAGGAAATTCTGCTAAATTCTGCTAAATAAATGATAGAGTTTGGATTATCTGAGTATATTTTGTATCGTATTTATTTAAAGTATCAGTTCTGTTGTGTTAAACTGCACTTTGAAGCTCATTTATGTCTTTGATATGGGTGGATTGAGAGGATTGGTGAAGGTTAATTGTACATTTTCTGAAGATCTGACCCATATGTATCAGGACAACGAGTCACAAGTCGCAAAAATGGATTGTGAGATATCATCATATTTGAAAAGATGAGATTAAGCCGACTCCAATGATAGTAAACAGTAGGACATCATCAAACAAGTAGGCCTAATTCTATAGTTCATTTTTATTTTTTTATTTTTGAAAAAAAACCATTTGCAATATTTCTAGATGGACATTTACTAGTAATGTGGCAAAATATACTCTATAAGATGACCTTAGAAATGCATGATTTGATTTGAATTTGAAAATATTTTATTCAGGACACAGACATTTCCATACGACTGTATGAATATTCCCAGAATAGCCTGAGTTATATTTACTTTATGTTACATTGAAATATTAATCAAGAAAAGATAGTAGAATACAAGTAATGAGTAAAAAATGAAATAAACAATAGAATATGATATCTACCGCTACTTTTTTGTTTACCTAAATGCATATCGACGAATGATCCGATCGCAGCATTCTTGCTGTTACTTAGTTATACAATGATACAGGAGATTTCATATCCGATTTACACTTTCTGATAACCTAGATATTCAACTAACACTTGTATAGATCAGACACATTTTCTAAAAACAGGTATACATATAAAACCAACAATTACACAATGTTCTGCATCGTGCTCTTTCATGTTGGCCATTGAGTATTACACTTCTTGTTATTTAACGATTTTAATCTTTTATGTCTTGAAATTTGGTAAATGTATTTCATATGCTACAAACAGTGGTTTAAGCAGTCCAAAATGAGAACATTCCTGCAAATTAAATATATCTTGTGAATAAATGACTTATGAAAAATATCAAATTTGCGACTTGTGACTCATTTTTCCATAACACATCACATATATCATGATATTGTTTCAATATGTAGATTTGAATTCAATGGGTTCTTTTGCTGTACTGACCTTTTTTTGCTTTATTTCATGACTATAAGTAGAATTGTTTTAAAATCAAATCACACTGCATCAGGTGTTTTATTGGGTACTGTATCAAAGTAGCCATTGTATCTTGTATTTTATACTACAACTGAATGGGTTATTCACTTCGAGCGGGAACAATACGCCCATTTGTGATGTGTTCCAGGAAAATGAGTCACAAGTCACTAAATTGATATTTTTCAAAGTGTTTTTTTTTACAAGATCTCTTTATTGAAATGTTCTGAATTTTAGAGGGTCCAGCTCTTATAGGCATATCCATGTAACAAATTTCGGGACATTATATTAAATATATCCTTGCGTTCTGAAGGCCTTTGTTTTGGAGTATATTTAGTTACTTTACTGGTAATTACCCATCCAGAAACATTGCAAACTTTTTTTCAAAAATAAAAATATCAAACTTAAAATATAGAAATCCTTATTAGGTGTCCCAGTGTTTACTATCATTGGAATCAGGTTGATCTCATCTTTTCAAATATGGTGATTTCTCAAATTCCATATTTTCCTAAAACAGATCACATATCTCAAATTCCATATTTTGCGACTTATGACTCATTTTCCTAAAACAGATCACATTTAATAGTTTGTGCATTTCTGTATGTGTGTAGTACAGAAGCATTGACGTCATCAATTGGTCTGACGTCATCAATAACGGTGATATTGACCAATCACAGATGAGCATTCTTATAGCAGTGACTCATGATTCCACACATTCAGAAAAAAACATGGCTGTCAAAAACTGCTTCAGCCAGCCTTAATACAAGTGTAAGAATGACAATTTTCTAATATTTCCTAGTTGTAGTAGCCTATAAAGAAAGAACTGTACTCGAGGTCAGGAACTAGTTCTATCTAATTATTAACAATTCCAAACCCCCGAAAATAATGATCAATTCCAAGACTGTGCTAAACGTATGCATGCGTTTCTGAGTCATTCTAAAGGGTATATTTAATAATTTACCAATTATTTAAAAAAAAAATAATAATTTACCAATTACTGACAATCAATAAATATGGGTCAGATTGTACAATTGGCAGCTCTACACATTTAAGAAATTCTCCTAAAATAGGCTGAAAAATGAAGAATACCGAGTCCTGAGTATATTTGGTATCACATTGATTTAACGTATCAGTTCTGTTAGGTTAAACTGCATTTTGAAGCTCATTTTTGTCTTAAAGGTTGGGTATTTGAGAGGAATGGTGAAGGCGGATTATACATTTTCTGAAAATCTGACCCATATCCCTAACGTTTGTTTCATACGTAGAAGATATAGAAGAATTTATTAGATGTCCAGATGTTTACCATTATTGGAATCCGCTTGATCTCATCTTTTCAAATATGCTGACATCTCAGAATCCATTGTTTGACTTACATAACTGATTTATCTGTGACGCATCACAAAAGTGTAGAGCTGCTGATTGTACCTATGCAGATGATCTGACCCATACCACGGACATGGAACACCTGGTTTACAGATGGTTGTTAATGTCCATTTCCTGATTTTCGTTCTGATTTAATATGTATGATGATGAGAAATATTATATGTATGATCCGACCCATACCATGCACATGTACATCCACTAATTGCCTTGGAATCTGATCACATTTTGCATTCTGGGATTATTGCTAGATTCCCATCCAATGAATCTGTTCCATTAATACTGGTATGCAGGTAATCATTATAACCATGGATCAGCTTACATCCCACCCAAATTAATTTATCTCCAATGTCTTCTTTTCCTTTGATGTGGTTGACCAAGTCTGAGTGAAGCCACTGCTCCTCAGTGACATTTTACAGCAGCCGTCAGGGGCGGATCTAGGGTCTAAAATGAGGGGGGGTCCAAGATAAAAAGGGCACATCAGTCCATTCCCCAAAAATGAGCCAGAGGGGCACAAAGGCATACAAGGAAGAGATCGTCAGAAAATGTTACTTTGATATACCAATTATTCATATTTGTCTAATTTAGCAGATGTTACCACATTTGTGGACCTGCCTAATGTGCATTTTCTTAAAATGTAACTGACTAGGGGGGTCCGGGGGCATGCTCCCCCGGGAAATTTAGAAATTTAAGGTGCCATTTGGAGGCATTTGGCGCTTTTGAAGCACAAAATACAGTATTTAATCACACATGAAAAGTGATCATTTTATCTCTATTATTTATTTTGACTTTTAAAAACTAGGGATGCAGTTTGCAAGGACCTTAGAAACATAAAACATACAACACACACTGGCAGTTGACCATGTATACAAATTGTAAGATGTGGAATTATCTTTAAAAATCAGTTGTGGCTACTGTTGCAAGTGATGTAAGGGTGAAGTAAGGTCCAAAAAATGTAAAACCTGAGGAGTGAAATGGTGTATTCTGGGAGCATTTTTTGATCATAATTAGCCAGTTTTGTTTGTATTTAAAGATACAAAACAAATAATTAGGAGGGTGATCTCAAAGGCAAATTTAACTAATTGACATTGAATCAAAATCTCCCTCAAAAGATGAAATCACATGTATCCAATGTCACATTGGGTTACCAGATCAATGGAGTATGGCTGTACTTCCTGCAGGCCTGCCTGCCAACAATAGGACAAATGTAAGGCAGCATACTTTAATTTTCTCACAACTGCCCCCAAGTGATTGTCCACATGATGTATAAATGTAAAGCAAACATAAGAGGAGGAACTTATGTCAGAACAAACATGTGTGGGGCCCATACACCCAAATTAGGGAGTCATGGAAACAGCATTTAAGTTCTTTGGGTTGTAAAAAAAGGCACTTTGGGCTATTCAAAAGGGCACTTATGAAAATTTTGAGGGGGGGTCAGGACGTCGGCGACCCCCCCCTTGGATCCGCCCATGAGCCGTGACAGTCCCTAACTTTAACCATCCTAAAGTCACCCTTTCTTCAAGACATACCAATCAAATAAAGAAAAAATACATTGGAGTGAAGAGCAACAGAGTAGAGGTCAGTGACCTTGGTCATTAGGTACCAGGACAGAATCAGGAACCATATATATATATATATATGGGTAAGATTTTCAGAAAATGTACAATTCGCCTTTACCAATCCTCTCAAATAACCCACCTTTAAGACAGAAATGAGCTCCAAAATGCAGTTTACCACAACAGAACTGATACTATAAATCAATGTGATACCAAATATACTCAGATATACCCAAAATTTGTCATTTTTCAGCCTAATTTAGGAGAATTTCCTAAATGTGTGGAGCTGCCAATTGTACATTTTCTGAAAATCTGACCCATATATGCCACATACCCAAGTTCCATCCAGTTGGTGTGATATAAGAAACTATTTATAGATGCACAATTGTGTCCTATCTGGGCTTGATACAAATCAGGGTTTTAAATTCTTAAATGCTCCAAATCCACTTCTCCTTAACATTACTCCTTCAGGGTATTGATTACTGGCATAATGATTTAGCACATGTGGGAAATTCAAACCAACTTTCCCCAAATCAAGAATTCAGCGGCAAGTGTCACTTTAAGGATACATAGTTGGGTCAGATTTTCAGAAAATGTACAATTGGCAGCTGTACACATTTAGTAAATTCTGCTAAATTAGGCTGCAATTTGGTCAATACTAGGTAAATTCGAGTATATTCGGCATTGCATTAATTCTAGCAATCTGTTTGATTAGGTTGAACTGTATTCTGAACTTTATTTTCATCTGATATTTGGGTTATTTGAGAAGATTGGCGATGTTGAATTGTACATTTTCTGAAAATCTGACCAAGACGCAGCACTGAGTAGTTATTGGTCTCTGCAATCTACCCGGGAGCCCAGATCTTAATGGCTACACTAAACGAAGCGAGGTGCTCGCTCTCGGTGCTACCTACGGAAGCCGAGAATGTTCACCTAATGTATTTTTTAAAAGGATAAAAAAAATGACAAAATAAAATTAAAAAATGAGGGAAAAATAATTTTTGGGAAAACATGTTGTAAACTAAAACATTTTTAAAAGTTTACGCCCCACAAAAATGAAAACAAAATAATGAAAACAAAACAAATATTTCTCTGCAAACAGTTTTTCTTGTGAACAAAAATAAAAAAGCTTTTAGTGTGAACAAAAAAAAGTGTGTGAACAAGACTCAAACAAGATGAGATCTCCCGAAAAATGATGAGAATAAGTGCTGCCATGTTGGATTCACTGGCAAAACAAAAGTATGCTAATTGTGGTGTCTGGGGTTTAGTCATGCTGACTGGCCTTGGTACTCATTCTCTACAACTCCTTCCCTATATAGGCACCAGGTGTAGTGACTGTATATTCCACTGGGGTTTCCAGGACAGTGCTGTATATATAGACCGCAAGAGGTCACTCTTATGCACTGCAGTCTTGTATGTGTGATTACTACTGTATTGTCTTATGTGATATGTACCCTGTATTCTCTGTATAACATGTATATTGTGATGTGACACCCTATGTGTGGTGTATGTATTTTATACACTAGTCCCTGTGAGGCTAGTTAGGACAGGTTCAGTTTGCAGTACTGACCTCCTGAGGTGTTGGAATGTTGATGCTTGTTGGAATAAAGATGGAAAGCTGGCAAGGACCAAGAACCTGAGTTAGTGATATTTTTTTAAAGCTTTTATTTATTCTGGGTAGATCAAGTCCCAGATAGTTTAGGGCTTTTCACTTGTCCCAGACGTGTTTCTGTACATAATGTGCTGGGTGTTTATCTATATACATATATCCATTCGTGGTTACACAATTTGTTTCTCGGTTGAGGTTTACAGTCTAACCGATTAAGAAGATTATGTACAAGTATATACTGAGAGTGTTAGTGTAATATAGGGTATGCTTGCGGAAAAGAAGAAAGGGAATAAGAGAGCCTTGCCACTTTGTTCGTTGTGAACATGTGTTGACTTCAAATTTCACCTTATTCGGTTTGTGCATCCCGTTAGTTATGGGTTATGTACATGTATAGTTGTGCGAGAGTTAGGACAGTGTGGGGTATGATGAGTGAAGAGAAACGTGCCACTTCGTTCATTGTGAACAGGTGTTGTTTTCTTCTGTTTATTCTTATTTTGGCTAGAGGTTAGTAAAATTAAAATTAAAATTATAGGGCAGGAGAATGAGAAGTGGTGTATTTAATTTTGTTCTGGAAGTGGTGTATATAGGGTATTTAACCATAACTTCTGGTTTGATTTAAATATCTCGATAGTGCCTATGTTTCTTTGCTTTGCCGAGAGTTCGTTCCAGGACCTCGCACATTTTACTACAGTGGTATTTTCTCCAAATCTGGTTCTGAATTGAGGAATTTTCAGGGTTGGGGCTTCGTTTTGTCTGGTGTTTCTATTGTGGGGGTTTGCATAATCTGGGTCATTTTTCCTTTTATAAGCTAGTGTTCTAAGGTGTGTTAGCCTTCTATTTGCTAATAATGGTACTCTGGCTTGGGAGTGAAGTAAATCAGTGGGTGTATCAAAAGGTAGGTCTAGTGACAGTTTTAGGGCTCTGTTTTGGAGTCGTTGCAGCTTGTCTAAAAGGGGTTTGTGGGTGTTGTGGACGAGAATGTCGCCATAGTCTAGAAAAGGGAGGATTTTTGCTTTGAAAATTTTTAAGGCTGCAGAGGGATTAATGAATTTTCTTATCTTGTGTAACTGGTGTATCTTGTACGTAACTGTTTTTATGAGTTGAGTTGTTTGAGTTTTAAACTTCAATTCATCGTCAATAGTGAGTCCTAGGTATTTGTAGGTATTGACTCTTTTCAGTTCTTTTCCTTCATAGGTTATAGTTTTGTTTGTAGCTAATTTTTTATTTCGTGTAGACCTAGAGAAAAACATAGTGTTAGATTTAGCAGAGTTGACTAGGAATAGGTTCTTTGTGCACCATTTGTGTAAATCATCAATGGCTGATTGCATCAGCTTGAATGTTTCATCTAACTGGGTTCCATGTATGTAGATGATAGTGTCATCTGCGTAGAGGGATAAGTGTGAGTTTTTGATATTTGGAGCAAGGTCATTAATGAAGATTATGAATAGTAAGGGGCCTATTATTGATCCTTGTGGTACACCTGTTTTTACTGCTATGGGAGGGGATGAAAGGTTGTTTACTATGGTTAATTGCTTTCTATCTTTTAAGTAGGAGCGACACCAGGACAGAAGGTTGCCTCTGATTCCGATGTGCTCGAGTTTTTGGAGGAGTATTTGGTGATTGACCATGTCAAAAGCTTTTTTAAAATCTATATATGAAACTATTGTGTCAGTGTTAGTATCTAATTTCCATGCTACATCATCTGTGAATTTACTGATAGCTCCTATTGTCGATTTTCCTGGTCTAAATCCGAATTGTTTCTGGTTTAAAATTTCATGTGTTTCGAGATAATCATAAATTCTTTTGTGAACTATTTTTTCTATTATTTTGCTGGGAGTGGGTAGTAGGGCTATGGGTCTATAGTTGTTTATTTTATTTTGGTTTCCTCCTTTAAAGAGTGGGACTATTTTTGCCAACTTCCATTCATTTGGGACGACATTGGTGCTTAGGGATAAATTTATACAGTGGGTAAATTCATTAGTAAGGGTTAGAAGGGCTGTTTTTAGTATTTTAGTGGGAAGGTTTTCTATGGATGAGGATTTGTTAATATTTATGTCTTTAACCAACTTCCATACCTCATTTATATTGGTACGGACATCTTGCAAGTTACTAAGAGTTGGTGGGGTGGTGTAGTTCCAATTTGGTTGTAGGCCTTTTGTCAGTTCAGAAGCAATGTTAACAAAAAAGTCATTTACGTAGGAAGGAATCTCTGCTGGGTTTATGGGTTCATTTTGTTCGTTTGTCAGGTTTATGGTATTGGATTTTTTGTTTGATGGAGAGATTACATCTATGATCTCCCAGAATTTTTTCTGGTCCTTGGCTTTATCATTCAATTCAGATAAAATGAAATTCCTTTTGGCATTTCTAATTGCATTGCTGGTATTTTTTCTTAGATTCTTTGCATGCTGCCAGTCCATTTCAGTCTTGGATGTGGCTGCTGTTTTTCTGGCTCTATTTTTTTCTTTAATTAGATCCACGATATCCTGGGTTATCCATGTTCGTTAGTTAGTGCGGTACTAATTAGCAGGAACCACAATTCACTACTAAGTGTCATTATTGCTATAAATACGATCACCTTTAATAGCAGACACTACAATTTGGTGCCGTGACCAGTTGGTACTTGTTGGTTGGCTGGAGAAAAGTACTAGTAAGTGTAATGCTTCTAGTAAGGAAGGAGAGGCAACTTTGCTGCTTGTCCTCTGTCCCTAAGCATGAAGTGAGTGGAAAGCCTATTGCTGTCAATAGGTGGCTCCTAGTAGTGTGGAAGTTCAGAGTCAAGTTGGCTGGTTGTCTTTCACCTCAGAAAGACCAGAATTGTGCCCGAATAAAGCAGATGCATTGATCACTGATTTGTTTCATTGATTCATGGAAGTGGTATTGGGCATAGATTTGCCAGGAAAGCAGTTGGAAGGTATCTCTTTGCTAGGGTTGGCAGGCCGAGAACCCCACCAAGAGTGATCCGAATTCTCAGTATTTTGCAGGCTGGGAAAAAGGACTCACTCAGGTGAAGGTATTTACTCGGAGCATATAAACCTAGTAGGAGGTAGATCGGTATAAATTGCTTTCTCCTGGTATTTCGGCTCAAACTATGTTCCTGCTCATGACAGGTGTAATCCTAGGAAAATGATGTTGTTGATTATATGCTAGACTATACTAAGAATGAATGAAGTTCCTCCTTTTGAAAAAAATAAAAATAAATAAAAAAAGGGGAATGAGTGGAGCTGAAGTTGACAGAAATTCTGGTGTGCATTCCGGATGCATTCCGGCCCGGAATTGGCGGCATTCCGGGCGGCATTCCAGGTGCATTCCGGGCGGCATTCCGGGCGGCATTCCGGCCCGGAACTCGGCGGCATTCCGGATGCATTCCGGCGGCATTCCGGGCGGCATTCCGGCCCGAGATTCGGCAGCATTCCGGATGCATTCCGGCGGCATTCCGGGCGGCATTCCGGCCCGAGATTCGGCAGCATTCCGGATGCATTCCGGCGGCATTCCGGCCCGAAATTCGGCGGCATTCCGGATGCATTCCGGCGGCATTCCGGGCGGCATTCCGGCCCGAGATTCGGCAGCATTCCGGATGCATTCCGGCGGCATTCCGGGCGGCATTCCGGCCCGAAATTCGGCGGCATTCCGGTGGCATTCCGGCGGCATTCCGGCGGCATTCCGGCTGGCATTCCAGTGGCATTCTGACACAGATACCAGTGGGAGTTCCAGCTATATGTTGATGGTAATTCAGCTTTGATCTAGCTGTGAATCTGGTTGGTTTCCTGCTGGTTGGTGGCAGTAAATGGCCCTGTGGTGTTTCCCATGCATGAGTAGGAAGGAATGGTTGGAATGGGAATTTGCCGAATGCCCGGATGAACCGAATGGGCCGGATGAACTGAATGAAGTAATTGCAGATACAGAATTGCTGGAGCTATTGTCACCCGCTTCATTTGTAGGAATGGTACATGGCTCAACTCCACTATTGTGGCTGTGGCTGGTGTGAGGGATGAGCCGAGGATGCCAGTAGAAGTTGTGGCAGCTATTGAAGTAGGGAGCAGCAATAGCCTGTCTAATGATGATGTGCTGGTGGGATTCTTTGTGTTGGAAACCAAGTCGGAAACTGCTGCAAAAAGCAGGTTGACAGAAAAGTCGGAGCCATGGCCCTCTGTGCGCACAGATGGGTATATGGTGTCCGAATGCGAACAGCCGGCTCTGCAAGTGGTTTGACGATATGGTGGCTCAGCCGGCAGGGAATGTTGCTAGTAAATCATGAAACCCTGTCTGCCCCTCAGGAAAATAAGAGAGGGGAGCAGGGGGTAATACACATGCCGCATTATGCATTGTTTTGAAGAAAGCGTCGACTGGAATTCTTGAATCTGAATGCCCTCTCATGAGCTAGGGGACGCCCATGTTTTTAGCGTTGAGGGGATGGTTTGCATCGGTCATGAAGGAATGTCGGATAGGCTATCATGCTTTGTGGCAGTGTACACCTTTGTGTACCAAAGCATGTCGGATAGGTTATCATGTTTTGTGGCAGTGTACACCTTGGTGTACCAAAGCATGCTTGCTTGCCGGGGCAGATTTTGGCGAGCAAGGCAAGTAAGGATATGGCCTGTGATCTTCGAGGTTTTGTTATAAGTTTGGTAGCCCCTGTTGTAATTGCAGACCGAATATATGCGGATGTGACTTTTGTCAATGTCACTGGCCAATTGTTGGAGTATTGTGGCTCTCATTGACTGGTTGTGCTGAGATGTCAGTAAAACATTGCCTGATACCGTGCCGGGTAACATGTTATGCTGGCACAGTGCTTGAAGTGGTCACACGTGGTTGTGTACATATGGCTCCGGGATTAGGTGGAGCTTGGTATGCTCTCACCTATGTGATTGAAGGTGGTATGTGGAGAAGCTGGTATACTTTGCATGGATTTTTGTCCTAATGCACAGGTGTTACTCAAATTGGTCCGGTGAATTCACCCTTGAGGCAGGTGAGCATTATGTCGGAATTTGCAAAGTGGATCCCTTAATTGCAATGGATATGAAGTTATCTTTCTAGATGCCTTCGCCAGTGTAGTTGTGTGGATTTAGACCGACTGGTGAAGATGTATTCTTTGAATCGGATAAATCTGAGTTAGGATGTTGTGTAGTTGGCAGTCGTAGTTGCTGGCGACTAGGATGTTGCCTCTGCACACTCCTACCGGATCTTCATAATCAGCCGGGCTTTAGCCGGGTTGAGTATGGCTGGTTGAACGTGGAAGCTAGGACCGGAGGTACCGTTGCCTCCGCAATAGTTTCCCATTGGAAATGATAGTATTGGATTCTGATCGCAGTTCAGTGACCAAATGAAGTATGTTGGGGGGAATATCGGAAGTGATTCCGGTTCCCGGGGGAAACCCCAGGACTGAAGAATATAGTTAAGCATGTGGTTGACATGGGGGATTCTGCGCCGATTAAGTGCCCCCTACCAAAAATGAAGATGCCAAAGTGCGGATCCATAATATGCTCATCAAGGGATTCATTGAACCCAGCAATGGACCTTGGGGAGCGGGAATTGTTGGTTGGTAAGAAAGATGGTACTAACCAACCGCGTATTAAGCACATAGTGCTCATCCCGAAAGTCGCCGCCATCTTGGATTTCAATAAGGGAGAAAATATCTCTTAATATCTTAGAAAGGACTTTGCTGTTTCATCCCAAATTGGCAAGGATATCTATGTGAGATAAGGAGGGAGCGTCAGGGAGAGAGAATGGGACTGTATGAGTCAAAACACTCCTTGGCGTGATGTCACATACGATGACGCAACTGAACACCATGTCACAACGAAATCTATTGGTTAATTCCTAGTGACATTACCAAGGCGTTGGTCTGCATGGTGACCTGTAACTATTTATTGTTGATATTTGAATGATATTATGAATAAAATGTAGTTATATTCAAAAACAGCTTAGAGTTGCCTTTGGATTTATTGTGAAGGGCCAAAGTGTTAATTGTATTAATATTAGGCAGGGATTACGGTGTGATTAGACTGTAATTCTAGCTTCTAGGTTGTTAAGGCATTAACAAGATGGCGTGGGTGACAGGTAAAAAAAAATGGCTATACTGTACTCAATGTGATCCACTTAAAGTCTCCATTTCCAGTTAGCGACGGCTGATTGGCAGTCTACTTAAGTACATGGAATCTGAGATGCTAAGTATTAGGCTATATTGGGCTGTTTAAATGTCCTCTATCTTGTTTCGTACCCTCAAAATAACCTTATTACACCATCACTCCAGATGGGTAAGATGGCCCAATGATGTACCAAATGTGATCTGTCTAATAATCTGATAAGTATTTCTAGATTTTAAGTTTGATATTTTCGTTTTTGAAAAAAATAGTTTCCAATATTTCTGGGGGTCAATAAACAGTAAAGTAACTAAATGTAGTCCATATTAGGACCTTTGAAACGAAAGGACATATTACATAGATTATCCTGAAATGTGATACATCGATCAATATAACTATAAGTGATAAACCCTCCAAAAAGTAGAACATTCCAATAATGTGATCTTGTGAAAAAAAACTTTGAAAAATATCAATTTTGCGACTTATGACTCACTTTCCTGAAACACATCACATATGAGTACAGTCTTCTGCCCACGTCTCTCACACTTCTTATACTTTTACTATGATCAGATCCACGCCTTTATTACTTATTGTGATTGGTATACAACACCCATGGCTATTACTCAATACCACAGGATATCCTCTTAGGGAGATCCTCTTCTGATTTATACATTCAAGTGGGTCAGATTTTACAGAAAATGTACAATTCGCCTTCCCCAATCCTCTCGAATAACCCACACTTAAAACAAAAAAGAGCTTCAAAATGCAGTTTAACATAACAGAACTGATACTTTAAATCAATGCGATACTAAATATATTCACATATACCTGGTATGCTTCATTTTTCAGCCTAATTTAGGAGACTTTCCTAAATATGTACAGCTGCCAATTGTACATTTTCTGAAAATCTGACCCAAGTAAGAGTTCAGTTCCCGTAGGTTCAAATAAGTGCATGATATCAAGGCTTCATCTCCCATAGCTTTACATAAGAGAATGATGTCTTTCTATTACAAAATCATATCTTTACATTATAGTATCATATCTTTCTAAAAGGGTATGAAGGCAATTGACCTTATACAGTGTCACTTATGAATGAAAAAAAACCTCAAAATAGAAAATTTAATTTGGGGACGGAAAATTGATATTTTCCGAAGTGATTTAATTACAGGATCTCCTTGTGGAAATGTTCTCATCTTTGCAGTGTACCGTATACAGTCGTATGAATCCATCTACCTAATTTCAAGACTGTGTATTAGATATATATATATATATATGACCCATTCTCACGAAAATGGTGCAGCCTGTCATAAAAGGGTAAAAATTATATTTTGTTTGATCAATCTGAGAGTTAGTAAGTTTAAAGGTAATATATAGGCGGTAATATATCTGAGTTTGCCATTCAATTAGACCAATTGGTTTTTGTACAGGAGATTATTAAAGATTGATGGAGAAAATTTGGTGAAAACACGTCGCACACCCCTATATCAGTTAGAAAAGATCATTTCTCTATTTAATTTATATATTATCAATTATTTCTATCACCATTCTCTAACTAAATGTTTTCTTAATGTAATAGCCAAGAAAGGTTTTTCTTTCCTGTATGAAAACTTTTTAAATCGTCTAGTCTGTCTAGTCTTTGTGGTTGTATGAATACATCTACCAAATTTCAAGACTGTTTATTAATTATATCAGTGCGTTTCTTAGATCATCCCATTGAGTATATTCAGCTACTTTACTGGTAATTATCCACCCAGAAATATTTTTCAACTTTTTTCAAAAAATGAAAATATCTAACTAAAAAGATAAAAGTACTTATTAGATGTCCTTAATGTTTACATTCATTAGAATCACCTTGCTCTCCTCTTTTCAAATATGGTGATGTCTCAAAATCCATATTTTGCGACTTACGACTCATTTTCCTGAAACGGATCACATTTGATGATGACGATAACAATAATGGGTTGTGGGCTCTCCCTGATGCTCTCCCTGGCCTAGGGAACAGTCCTGACATTTGTGATCTGTTTCAGGAAAATGAGTCATAAGTCGCAAAAAATAGATTTTGAGATATCATTATATTTGAAAAGATGAGATCTAGCCGATTCCAATGGTAGTAAACAGTCTAATAATCTAATAAGTATTTCTAGATTTTATGTTTGTTATTTTCGTTTTTGAAAAAAATAGTTTTCAATATTTCTGGGGGTCAATAAACAGTAAAGTAACTAAATGTAGTCCATATTAGGACCTTTGAAACGAAAGGACATATTACATAGATTGTCCTGACATGTGATACATCGATTGATGTAGCTATAAGTGATAAACACTAAAAAAAATTAGAACATTCCAATAATGTGATCTTGTAAAGAAAACACTTTAAAAAATATGAATTTTGCGACTTATGACTCATTTTCCTGAAACTCATCACATTTAGTCAAGCTTGCCTTTGTCCAATTATTTCTTTGATTGTTGATATGATCAGGTTTTGATTTATTGTTATTTTTTTTATTTATTTTCTTACCCTGCTAGTACGAGCCACGAAAAATGCCTGATTGTTGATTACTGGAATTGATTGTTCTTGGATTGTCTTGAAATTGTAATGTTTTGACGCCCGAACCCTTCGCGATGACAATTCGTCAATGCCTTGTGCGCCTGTTCTTAATTTCTTTTCTTTCTTTTTTTTGTCCAACATCGTATCTTTATTCATGAAACAATAAAAACTTGAACACTTGGTGAATACATCGAAAACAAAGGCATTCCTGTGAGCAAATGGAGGAAGAATAAAATGTTACATTTTTTTTCTGTTCTTGATTCTTAACTTTTTTTTCTTAATGTCGGCCAAATGAATTTGAGATGGGTTGAAAAAGGATGGAAGAAAATGCAGAAAATATCTTTTTTACTGATGTTAACTGTTGTACCATCGTAATCTTTGGGTCCTACGTTCAGACTGGGTATGACCATAAAGTGCCTTTCTGTCTCTTTTCCTCTGCCTCTCTCTGCCTTCTTCTCTATCTCTATTTCCCGGGTAAGATCATACACTGCCTCCCTCTCAGCTCTCCCACCCTTGATATAACCTTTATATGTATTGATAAGGGCATAAAGCAACCAATCCCACTCACTCACTCACTCAGTCATGAGGCAGTATCCCGGGAGACCAAACAACCGAATAGTGGTCAATTTAATATACTGTAAAGAATTGCATTCTTTTCGGTTGGTTTACCAACCCCATTATGCCGCCCTCCCTCCCCCCCCCCATCTTGGATCTCGGCCCGCCATGCCTGGGTCCAGTTGGGAGTGGGGGGGGGGGATGCTTGGAAACTTGTTGGGTGAGAACTTGTTGTCCTAGCAACCTGCTGCCTGGCTCGTGACGATCATCAACCTCTGACTTCTCTGACTGCTTCATTATACTAGAACAATGAATCTCTGGGCACATTGCCTTTAGTTTCTCATAATAGTGTTAGATTTTCAGAAAATGTACAATTCAACTTCACCAATCTTCTCAAATAACCCAAATGTCAGACGAAAATAAAGTTCAAAATACAGTTCAACCTAAGCAAACAAATTGCTAGAATCAATGCAATGCCGAATATACTCGAATTTACCTTGTATTGGCCAAATTGCTGCCTAATTTAGCAGATTGTACTAAAAAGTGTACAGCTGCCAAATGTACATTTTCTGAAAATCTGACTCAATACATTTTCAGGCGACTCGAGACAATTTGGCAGAAGACTACAAGTTGCATGCATAATTGAATGTATTCATGATAAGGATAGGCGAAAGATTATGGTTGATTTAATCAGTCCCTACTGTCCTTGCCATCCAGGGTATATAAACTAATTATCACTTGACCACTGGCTCACATAGATTAGGGCCCTGGAAGCTAATCTGCACATAATATTAATATATATGCACATAATATTAATAATATTAATATGTTGTTTTGATCATTCTTGCCACTTATGGGTCAGATTTTCAGAAAATGTACAATTCAACTTCGCAAATTTTCTCAAATAACCCACATTTCAGACTAAAATAAAATTCAAAAACAGTCCAACCTAACCAAACAGATTGCTAGAATCAATACAATGCCGAATATATATTCGAATTTACCTAGTATTGACCACATTTCAGCCTAATTTAGCAGAATTTACCAAATGTGTAAAGCTGCAAGTTATACATTTTCTGAAATTCTGACCCATGTATGTATATTATGCAGTATCCCCCCCCCCCTCACAAGGTGTGACTGGCCTGCGTGCCTGGTCCCGTGGGTGACTACAGTGACACCCCCTCACTACTGAATAAACGACACTTACAACAAAATCTTTGCTTTGACCAGACGTTCTTCTTCCAAAAACTCCTCATAATATAATAACGTTATTCACAATTGGGTATTGGTGGAAATGAGAAAATAACTATATAGGTTTATAATTTTTTGTTAAAAACAAGCACGTTAAGTCCTCCAAATTAAAAATTAAATGCTCATATTTGGTAAGAATTGCAAGGCCAGGGTTAAATGAGTAATGATGAAATGACATGACATGAGATATGTGATGTGTTCCAGGAAAATGAGTCACAAGTCGCAAAATTAATATTTCTCAAAGTGTTCTTTTCACAAGATCTCTTAATTGAAATATTCCGATTTTAGGGGGTCATAGCACTCATGGTCGAATGAATCTATGTAATAAATTTCAGGACATTGTATTAAATATGTTCTTGAGTTTTGAAGTTCTTTGTTTGGAGTTAATTAGTTACTTTACTGATAATTACCCATCCGGAAACAATGCCAACTATTCTTTTTCAAAATTAAAAATATCTAACATAAAATATAGAAATACTTATATGTACACATTATAGTGTTTACTATCATTGGAATCGGCTTGATCTCCTCTTTTCAAATATGATGGTATCTCAAAATCCATATTTTGTGACTTATGACTCATTTTCCTAAAACGGATCACATATGGTTACACAGCCATGCTACTTCAGGGGATTACAAGTTACAAGTTGAACCTAAAAGGGAGCTCATGATATTAAAATCACTTGTCAAGGCTTTTTAATGGTTAATACCATTGAGATCTGCTTCATCTCATCGTTTCAAATAAGATGGTGTCTCAAATTTCTTTTTTAATCTTCTTTTCAATCCAGTTTTGCGACTAAAGTCCAATTTCTGATCCCATCAAACTTCAAACGGAATCATCTGATCCTGTTCAAGCGCTGCAAAATGAAATCTCCATCACAACTCAATCTTTTCCAATTATCCATTGTAATATTTGGTTATTAAAAGATCAATACACTTTAAAATATCATTAAATGAGATAAGGTATCCAGGCGACAAAATCAAGTCAGATTATTATACTATGAGTTTTGCTAATCTTTCATTTAGTATTTATTACATGCCCAATAAATTGAAATTTGACCGTTGTCTTTCATTTTAATCTCCCAGTGAATTGAATCCCTGCAGAAAATATTACTTTCAGATGAACCCTTCTATGGGAAGGAAAAGCCAAATTTGTGTTTTTTGGTCGATGTTAACTGAAAAGTGTTAAAGAAAAATGAATTACAAGTGGCAAAACTGATATTTCTGAAAGTGATTGGTGCTCTAATGTCAATGTGATATACATTTCTCTATAACACAAGCCTCCTTCTTTCCCATCATTCATTCATTTGATTTATAAAAGTATTACTAAATACTTGTATGTGATATCTGAGCTGAATCTATCCCAGCATGCACTGTAACTGACATGCGCAGTGGAACAAAAAGTAGAAAATATTTTGCTTTGACGTTAACTGAGAGTGCAGCTATAAAATTTGTTTTCATATATCATTTTTCATTAAATTTTATATAAACGACATTGGTGAAAACATTCCTGCAATTTTTGATAAAAATGATACTTAAAGGCAAACGCTACTATCTAGTGGAAAATGAAAATAAATGTCATTTTTCTGAAACTTTGGTATTTGATTCTTGAAGTGTTTCTGGTCATAAAGATGGAAAAAAATCAATGGGTCACCGTGCTCATTTTTGAATTACAGTGCTTCAAAATTTGGTATACCAAAATAACCAATGAGGACTAAAGGGGGACTCATTTTGCAGTACCTCGACTTGATAGTTCATATTTGCTATTTATATTCACTCAATTTAAGTATAGTTAACAGTTTTGGAGAGAGTATTATTTGGCCAATAATTCTATGCCTCTTTTTTATAAAGTGAATTGTTATTTCTTTTCTGAAAACAACAAATACCTGATGCGAATTTTAAATTAAAAACTCGAAAAAACGCGCTATTTTTCACTTTTTTTTATAAAAACAATTTTTTTTTCTCCCCATCACAATTAAATGTCATTTTTCTGATACTTTAGTACATGATTCTTGAAGTATGTGTGTTCATAAAACTGGAAAAAATATAATGGGTCGCCGTGCTCGTTTCTGAATTACAGAGCGTTGAAACATGGCTAACAACTCAAAAATCTGCTGCTTTCAAAGTGTTCTATATTTCCTAAACATGTCTATTTCAGACAGCTACAATTATTTTTTTAACGTGATGACATACATTTTTTTTCCTTTATATATTTGAAATATTACCTGCACTATATGTGTAGAAAATGTTGGAACAATAGGAGTTTCCGTTTTTGTTTTATTCCCAAAACCGTGAAAGAAAAATGCAGCATTCCCCAATAGACTTGCATAGTAAATGGGTACAACTGAGAGTACCCACAGCTAGCAGTATTTCCCAAACATGTCTATTTCAGACAGCTACAACTTTTTTTTAAACGCGATGACATATATTTTTTTTTCTTTTTATCTGTAGTATATAACCTAAACTATATGTGTAGAAAATTTTGGGACAGTAGGAGTAGCCATTAATTGTTTGTTTTATTCTATAAAATGTGAGGAAATGGGCCGTTTTCTCATAGACTGCAATGCTAAAGGAATAGTCCGTAAAATGCCCGCATATTTGGTACATGGAAAAGGGGGGCGTGGCAGTGAATAGTAGCGTTTGCCTTTAAATGATCGATTCAGAATGGCAGATTTGAACTGAATCTATGCTGAACTGAACTGTAACATATACGGATCAGATTTTCAGAAAATGTACAATTCACCTTTACAAATCCTCTCGAATAACCCAAATTTTAGACAAAAATAAGCTTCAAAATGCAGTTGAACCCAGGACTGATACTTTAAATAAATACGATCCCAAATAAACTCAGTTATACCCAATATATTCATCATTTTACTGCCGAATTTAGCAGAATTTCCTAAATGTGTACAGCTGGCAATTGTACATTATCTGAAAATCTGACCCATATGCGCAGTGGCAGATATTGGTCAGAAGTTCAGAAAATGCACAATTGGCAGCTCTACACATTTAGTCAATTCTGCTAAATTAGGCTGCAATTTGTATACTTGGTAAATTCGAGTATATTTGGCATTGCATTGATTCTAGCAATCTGTTTGGTTAGGTTGAACTGTATTTTGAACTTTATTATTGTCTTAAATCTGGGTTATTTGAGAGGATTGGTGAAGGTGAATTGTATATTTTCTGACGATCTGACCCATATACAATCCTCTATCAGGATTACCACCTGTCTCTGTCAGTGTCTGCCAAGGAATCAAGTGGCATATTGTAGAGTTGTCCTATGATGTTGTCTGCCAACGCTGTGGTAAGCCACTTGGTAAGTCATGTGGGAAGCCACTTGGTGAGCCACTTGGTAAACCATGTGGGAAGCCACTTGGTAAGCCACTTGGTAAGCCACTTGGTAAGCCATGTGGTAAGCCACTTGGTAAGCCATGTGGTAAGCCACTTGGTAAGTCATGTGGGAAGCCACTTGGTAAGCCACTTGGTAAGCCACTTGGTAAGCCACTTGGTAAGCCAATTGGTAAGCCATGTGGTAAGCCACTTGGTAAGCAATGTGGTAAGCCATGTGGTAAGCCATGTGGTAAGCCACTTGGTAAGCCATGTGGGAAGCCACTTGGTAAGCCACTTGGTAAGCCATGTGGTAAGCCACTTGGTAAGCCACTTGGTAAGCCATGTGGGAAGCCATGTGGTAAGCCACTTGGTAAGCCACTTGGTAAGCCATGTGGTAAGCCATGTGGTAAGCCACTTGGTAAGCCATGTGGGAAGCCACTTGGTAAGCCATGTGGGAAGCCACTTGGTAAGCCATGTGGGAAGCCACTTGGTAAGCCATGTGGGAAGCCACTTGGTAAGCCATGTGGGAAGCCACTTGGTAAGCCATTTGGTAAGCCATGGGGGAAGCCACTTGGTAAGCAATGTGGTAAGCCACTTGGTAAGCCATGTGGGAAGCCACTTGGTAAGCCATGTGGGAAGCCACTTGGTAAGCCATGTAGTAAGCCATTTGGTAAGCCACTTGGTAAGCCATGTGGTAAGCCACTTGGTAAGCCACTTGGTAAGCCATGTGGTAAGCCATGTGGGAAGCCACTTGGTAAGCCATGTGGTAAGCCACTTGGTAAGCCATGTGGTAAGCCATGTGGGAAGCCACTTGGTAAGCCATGTGGGAAGCCACTTGGTAAGCCATGTGGTAAGCCACTTGGTAAGCCATGTGGTAAGCCATGTGGGAAGCCACTTGGTAAGCCATGTGGTAAGCCATGTGGGAAGCCACTTGGTAAGCCATGTGGTAAGCCACTTGGTAAGCCATGTGGTAAGCCACTTGGTAAGCCATGTGGTAAGCCATGTGGGAAGCCACTGCTCCTTTCATCTCAGAGGCCTTTTACAGCTGCATCCTTAGTTAACATTGAACAAATCTAAAAGTCATTTCACCCCAATTTTGGACTAGCAAAGTACCTGTGCTCCGGACGTCCCACACTCTCCCACATTTCCCCCTCTCCCTCTTTTCCCTATATGCCTCTAATTCTCTGCCTCTCATACCTGTTTTTCTCTCACAACCCCATCTCCGATTCTCTGTTTCTCGTCTTTTCAAATATGGTGATGTCTCAAAATCCATATTTTGCGACTCATGACTCATTTTCCTGAAACGGATCATATATACTACACGTAGCCAGGCACAGCATAGGTTTCCCGAACGGAACATGGCTGGAGAACACTCTTTAACTAGAATATTGTCTATGCATGAGGTGAGACACAAGACCTAGCTTCGAGGAGTTGGATTAGCTGCACGGGTGGAATAACTGTCTTGGTTCATGGTCATTATGGTTGAGAGAGATATATATGGGTCAGATTTTCAGAAAATGTCCAATTCACCTTCACCAATCTTCTCAAATAACCCAAATTTCAGACGAAAATAAAGTTCAAAACTCAGTTCAACCTAGCCAAACAGATTGCTAGAATCAATGCAATGTCGAATATACTCGAATTTATCTAGTATTGACCAAATTGCAGCCTAATTTAGCAGAATTTACTAAATGGGTACAGATGCCAATTGTACATTTTCTGAAAATCTGACCCATATAATACAGGGAAAGCGAGATGAGAAAGAGAAAGAATAGAGAGAGAGGGAGGGGGATCAGAGGGTGAGATAGAGGGTGAGACAGGAGAGAGATAGTGAGAGGAGAGGGAGGGTGAGAGAAGAGGGAGAAAGGAAGAGGGAGGAGTGAGAGAAAGAGAGACGGAGAGAGATTGGGGGCAGAAGGAGGGTGAGGGAGAGCGTAGAGAGATAATGAGAGGAAAGGGAGAGGGTGAGAGTGGAGAGGGAAAAAGAGGAAGGAGGAGGAGGAGTGAGAGACAATTTTGGATTTTGGATTTTGCAAAAGAAAATAAATATATGAATATCTAATATACTTCAATTTTTTCTTTGTATTTCTTGATAGTAAATCACCAGTAAGGTAGTTAAATATACTAGCTTAGGATAAATTATATGCATATATATAGATATATGGGTCAGATTTTCAGAAAATGTACAATTTGCCTTGACCTATCCTCTCAAATAACCCATATTTAAGACAAAAGCTTCATTTTAACATAACAGAACAGATACTTTAAATCAATGTGACACCGAATATACTCACATATACCCGGTATTCTTCATTTTTCAGCCTCATTTAGGAGAATTTCCTAAATGTATAGAGGTGCCAATTGTACATTTTTGTCTTCATAGTACTAGCAGCGCTAGACACGTCAGAAATAAAAAAACATTTTACTTCTGTCTCATTTTTCTGTAGCACAGCATATTTGGTTTTACACAAAGACGAATATACCAAAATCCCTTCAGACTTTTGTATGAGTTGAGAATGTAATTCAGGGCCTAGAGAAAGCTGGTAGAGCCACAGGTGGGGACGAAAGCTTAACAAAGTTGATTCATCGTTTTCTGCACACAAATTACCTCTTTTGTCAGTTGAAAAGACAATATATGTTATCCCTAGATGATTGATCATGGCTTGAAATAACGGGCGATGGTTCTAGATAATTTGTACACATGCAGTTCAATTGCAATTTGTGACCCAGGCACAGTAAAAATAAAAATTGAATTATTTTAACCAGTTATTTTCACAGAGCGCCTAACAAGCAAAGTCAGAGCAAAACCACAGCAGTCTAATAGAATCGGCTATAGAATATGCCCTCATTCAATAATCATTGAATAAGTGTAATGAATAGATAAGATTTCAAATCAAAGAATGGCGCTGTAAAGTGCTGCCCCCACTCCCTTAGTGACCAGAATTGTAACTGGCTTTAACCTAGGAGTCCATAAATGACATTTGTGATGTGTTTCAGGAAAATGAGCCATAAGTCGCAAAATTGATATTTCTCAAAGTATTTTTTTCACAAGATCACATTATTGGAATGTTCTGATTTTTAGGGGGTTTATTACTTATAGTTATATTGATCGATGTATCAAATTCCAGCACAATATATGTACTATATCCTTTCGTTTTAAAGGTCCTCATATGGACTACATTTAGTTACTTTACTGTTATTTGACCCCCAGAAATATTGGAAACATTTTTTTTAAAACGAAAATATCAAACTTAAAATCTAGAAATACCTATAAGATTATTAGACTGTTTAGTTACTATCATTGGAATCGGCTTGATCCCATCTTTTCAAATATGGGGATATCTCAAAATCTATTTTTTGCGACTTATGACTCATTTTCCTGAAACACACCACATTTGGTCGAGCCTGGCATTATGTAACTTTCCAGATGTCAACCTAACTGTCACTTTGAAATATCTGCATAGCCTACAAAAACAATTTTGCTCACTATTTCACAAGATATGATTTAATATGAATGTTAGACTTTTGATATCCACAGGAGTTAGTTAGGTAGGGTAAGAAGGTGAACCAAATACTAGAAAAGGAAGTAAAAATTCCGTTACTTTTTTTTTTTTAAATATTTTTATTGGCCACATTACATTACATTTTTATTAATTCATATTCACCTCAAAATTACGCATAACAAACACAGCTGTTATATTTCGTGCGTTGCCCTGTCATTACTACATTATTATTTAACAAGTTTCAAATTTGCTCACAAAACTCATCTCATTAGACATTACAAAATCAAGTATTTATAAGATTTAAATGGATGTTCTAACCGCCACGAATACATTCAATCTCCGTGGAGAAACATTACGATCTATTCTCGATACTCTTAGTGATCATTACCTTACACTTGATAATCTAGCCAACAACAGTGGGAAGTGTCACTTTAACAGAAGTGGGTGATTGCATGCATCAACTGGAACTGTCCTTTCCTTTCTGAGTTTGTTTGAAAACGGATGGGATAATAATAATTATGAGTACAGTCTTCTGCCCACGTCTCTCACACTTCTTACACTTTTAATACGATTACATCCACAACTTTATTACTCATCCTGATTGGTATACAACACCCATCTTGACATAGGTGTCAGAGCAGCCAGACATGGCTTTTCATGGAGAGGAAATAGGACATACCATAGGAGAAATAGGAAAAAGGTGCAGTGACATACTTTTCTGTGGTGAATATCTAAGGGAAATAGTGGAAAAGGAGGCTGGCATGGAAAAATGGCCACTGATATGGAACTTTTTGTTCTGGAAATAGTCAAATCTGCCCGGAAAAGAATTTGTAATATGAGAAATAGCTTGTACCACAGAGGAAAGGTCTGTGCGCATTGGTATATATGTCTACTTTGGGACGCAACAGTAGTCATGAAATCTTGTGAAACTTTGTCAGTGTAATCCTATATGATAGGTATAGCAATATCTGGAGTAATGAGTACCAGCATTGCGTTTTCATTGAATGATTAGTGAATATGTGAAATGAATGGGTCAGAACCTAAACCCATTTCTAATCCATGAGGAAATAGCCTTGAAGACCAGGAGATACTGCTTCATAGAGTGCAAAAACGATTTTGCTCACTATTTTACCAAATATCTGATATAATATGAATATTAGAGTTTTGACATCCACAGGAGTTAATTAGGTAGGGAAAGGTAAACCAAATACTAGAAAAGGAAGTAGAAATTCCGTTACTCGATAATCTAGTTAGGCCAAAAAAAAAATAGGTGTGTTTCAGATTTACCCCCCCTACCTAGAAAATCCTTACCCTACCTAAACAAATTTTTACCATACCTGATTTTTTCCCCATCATATCTTACTTTTTTTGGATTTTTTGACAAAAAAAGCTTATAAAAGCAGGAAAACAGGTTTTCCTAACCTGGAACTGTCCAAAGGCACATTTCCCATGTTCAAAACAACTATTGTTATGCAAAAGACATTTTTTTCAGTTCCTGGGAGGAAGTTACCAAACAAAAAAAAATAACAAAAAAAAAAAAGTTACCACCCCTCCCAACCTAGTTTTCAGCCAGATAAATCGGAAGGGGGGAGTGGTAACTTTTTTTTATTTGTTAATTTTATTTGTTTGGAAACCACCTCCCTGGAACTGAGAAAAATGTCTTTTTCATAACAATAGTTGTTTTGAACATGGGAAATGTGCTTTTTGTTTGACAGTTTCGGGTTAGGAAAACCCGTTTTCTGCCTTTATAAGCTTTTTTTGTCGAAATATCCGAAAAAAAGATATGATGGGGAAATCAGGTATGGTAAAAATTTGTTTAGGTAGGGTAAGGTTTTTCTAGGTAGGAGGGGGGGGGGGGGGGGGGTAAATCGGAAACACACCTATTTCTTTTTTGGGGCCTCATGCATATATTTTATCACAAGGCAGTATCCTGGGAGACCAAGCCACCGAATAGTGGCCAATTTAATTCACTTATTCAATTATGGTTGATTTAATCAGTCCCTACTGTCCTTGCCACCCAAAGTATATAATTTACTAATTATCACTTGGCCACTGGCTCACAGAGTCACTTGACTTGGGTGTGTTAAGATGAACGTTGGCAATCTTGTTGAGATGTAGCTCGGCGGGGAAAAGGACGGAAGTATGAGGGTAAGATTTTCAGAAAATGTACAATTGGCAGCTCTACACATTTAGTAAATTTTGCTAAATTAAGCTGCAATTTAGTCAATACTAGGTAAATTCGAGTATATTCAGCATTTCATTGATTCTAGCAATCTGTTTGGTTAGGTTAAACTGTATTTTGGCCTATATTTTCGTCTGAAATTTGGGTTATTTGAGAAGATTGGTGAAGTTGAATTGTACATTTTCTGAAAATCTGACCCATGATATGTTCATGTCTACACATTTTTCGTGGACAAAATGTATAAACGATCAGAAATGTTTATTGTTATCGAAATGAAACAAAATCCTCAGTGAAGCCTCGTTGTTTTTAATAATCGTACTGCAAATTATTTATCTTAACTTCTGTGATGTTATGATGAAAAAAACGCACAAAAAAATGATGTGTAAATTTAGCCTTCCCCAAGGGCCTAATGATTATGATTATGTCGACAAAGAACAAACAATGTACAATTCGCCTTCACCATTCCTCTGAAATAACCCACATTTAAGACGAAAATGAGCTTCCAAATGCAGTTTAACATAACAGAACTGATACTTTAAATCAACGCAATGGCACTCAGATGTACCCGGTATTCATAACTTTTTCAGCCTAATTTAGCAGAATTTCCTAAATGTCTACAGCTGCCAATGGTACATTTTCTGAAAATCTGACCGATATATAGATCTGTATTTCTCGTTGTGTTAATTTGTTGTGGTTGGGAGAGCCCTTGTCACTTGAAGAGTAGTGGTTGATATTTGATGAAATAATGTAAAACAATAGTAAAGCAGAAGATAGTATAATAATTATTGTATTAGCCAAACAGGGTTTTGTTGCACAAAGCTGGTCGTATCCTAATCTTTGCTGTTTGTTCGTACAGAGTCTCAATGCCTAGATCGTTCCCTAATCTTACCCAATCGCGTTCGTTCTTTGGGGTACTAAGGCCAAAAAAAATAGGTGTGTTTCCGATTTATCTGGCTGAAAACTAGGTTGGGGGGGGGTGGTAACTTTTTTTTTTTGTTAATTTTTTTTGTTTGGAAACCATCTCCCAGGAACTGAAAAAATGTCTTTTTCATAACAATAGTTGTTTTGAACATGGGAAATGTGCCTTTTGACAGTTCCAGGTTAGGAAAACCCGTTTTCCTGCTTTTATAATTTTTTTTTGTCAAAAAATCCAAAAAAAGTAAGATATGATGGGGAAAAAAATCAGGTATGGTCAATTTTTTTAGGTAGGGTAAGGTTTTTCTAGGTAGGGGGGGGGGGGGGGGGGTAAATCGGAAACACACCTATTTTTTTTTGGACTAATGAGAATTTGTTGCACAACCAATTTGTGGGTTCACGTTTGTGCACCCTTGTGAGAAGTAGACATTTCAGCGTGGTTTGAACTGTTTTGGAATTGGTTGGAATTACCAGTTCAATCACTATTATTAGAATGATAAGTGGCATTCAATGACTCAGCAGAGATATTGATATATGTGATGTGTTTCAGGAAAATGAGTCATAAGTCGCAAAAAATGTATTTTGAGATATCATTAGATTTGTATAAATGAGATCAAGCCGATTACAATGATAGTAAACAGTCGAATAATGTAATATGTATTTCCTGATTTTAAGTCTTTGAAAAAAAAGTTTCCAATATTTCTGGGGGTTAATAAACAGTAAAGTAACTCAATGTAGTCCTTATGAGGACCTTTGAAACGAAAAGATATATTACATAAATTGTGCTGAAATTTGATACATTGATTGATATAGCTATATGTGATAAACCCTAAAAAATTCAGAACATTCCAATAATGGGATCTTGTGAGAAAAACACTTTAAAAAATATCAATTTTGCGACTTATGACTCATTTTCCTGAAACACATCACATATTTTATCCACAAAAGTCCAGCCAAGGTGTTAAATCGTGGTTGATCTTTGACAGTTAAGAGTAGAAAACAGCATGCTCTTTTGCACAAGGGCTGATCCTACTCTTTCCTTCTCCTACTCGTTCTTTAGTCTCATACTCTTGACTGTACCTTCATACACAATACGGTACCAATGGGTCACCTGTACAATTCAGAGGAATTCCGTCTTATGACCTCACTACCCTTGTATATGTGATGAGTTGATGTGATATGTGATAATCTAATAGATTATTAGACTGTTTACTATCATTGGAGTCGGCTTGATCTCATCTTTTCAAATCTAATGATATCTCAAAATCCATTTTTTGCGACTTATGACTCGAATTCCTGAAATACATCACATATTTCATTCTGTACGTTCGTTCTTTGGGGTACTTACGAGAACCTGTTGCAAAACAAATTAGTGGGTTCACATTCGTACATAATCTTGAGAACATAGACAAATAAAAGGTGAAAATGGTGTTGCCAAACCAGAGTTAGGACGACCCTGTGGTATGACTCCTGCATCCTACTATTGGGTTCCCTCAATATAAAGTTCACTATAGCGATTACCTGTGTTGTTAGACATTATGGGCATTTGTATAAAGTAATTGTGATGTGTTCCAGTAAAATGAGTCACAAGTCGCAAAATTGATATTTTTCAAAGTGTTTTTCCACAAGATCCCTTTATTGAAATGTTCTGATTTTTAGAGGGTTTAGCACTTATAGTCATATTAAACTATGAAACTATGAAATATATCCTTGCATTTTGAAGGCCTTCATATAGAGTATATTTAGTTACTTTACTGGTAATTACCCATCCAGAAACATTGCTAACTTTTTTTTTCAAAAATAAAAATATCAAACTTAGAATATAGAAGTATGTATTAGATGTCCCAGTGTTTACTACCATTAGAACCACCTTGATCTCCTCTCTTCAAATATGGTGATATCTCAAAATCCTTAATTTGCGACTTATGACTCATTTTCCTAAAACAGATCACAATTATTCACTAATTTCCACACATCAAAGAATACTGATATTGTAAGTGCTTGCGCAGTGATTCGCCATTTCTAAAAGCATTTAGCTATTCGTGGATATGATGCCAGCTCATTGCAGAATACTATGGAATGCCATTGGGTCATTTATTCAGTATTTATTGATATCGGAAAATGATTTATAGATATCGATAAATCATTTTTCGATATCAATAAATGATTTAACGATATCAAGAAATCATTTTCCGATATCAAGAAATCATTTTCCGATATCAAGAAATCATTTTCCGATATCGATAAATGAATTCTTGATATCCAAAATGATTTCCGATAACCGAAAATGATTTTCTGATATCAAGAATTCATTTATCAATATCCCAAATTCATTTTTCGATATCGGAAAGTCATTTTTCGATATCAAGAATTCATTTTTCGATATCAAGAATTGAAATGAGAGTTCATTGAAACGAGAGTTCATTTAGAAGATCCAAATATAAGAGGGCTAATTAAGTATTAATTATTTTCCTTAATTAAAATGGTTCATCAAGTAAACCTACCTACAAGTGGAGGATGATTGGTAGGGTGATTACTACTGAAAACATTCTGAGCAAACGTCTCCGTGGGAAAATCATGAACAGGAATCTTACAAGATATAAATCATTTTCCTGTGAAACATCACATGTGGGTCAGATTTTCAGAAAATGTACAATTCACCTTCACCAGTCCTCTCAAGTAACCCACATTTAAGATAAAAATGAGCTTCAAAATGCAATTTAACATAATAGAACCGATAATTGAAATCTATGTGATACCAAATGTTATGTGTTTCAGGAAAATGAGTCATAAGTCGCAAAAAATAGATTTTGAGATACCATTATATTTGAAAGGATGAGACCAAGCCGATTCCAATGATAGTAAACAGTCTAATAATCAAATAAGTATGTCTAGATTTAAAGTTTGATATTTTCGTTTTTGAAAAAAAAAGTTTCCAATATTTCTTGGGGTCAATAAACAATAAAGTAACCAATATACTCCATATGAGGACCATTAAAATGCAGAGATATAGTACATAGATTGTCCTGCAATTTGATACATCGATTGATATAGCTATAAGTGATAAACTCCCCAAAGATTAGAACATTCCAATAATATGATCTTGTAAAAAAACACTTTGAAAAATATCAATTTTGCGACTTATGACTCATTTTCCTGAAACACATTAATATACTCGGATATACCCAGTATTCTTCATTTT
Source organism: Sthenelais limicola (assembly GCA_942159475.1). NCBI lineage: Eukaryota > Metazoa > Annelida > Polychaeta > Phyllodocida > Sigalionidae > Sthenelais > Sthenelais limicola. The sequence continues at coordinate 10,476,046 of OW804098.1, forward strand.
CCAGCCCAATTTAGGAAAATTTCCCAAATGTGTAGAGCTGCCAATTGTACATTTTCTGAAAATCTGACCCATATAATGAGGAATCCATCTGTCTATCTATCTCAAATGGCCGTAAAATATTTAATTAATAAAGACCTCATTATCTATATTTCTTGGGGATAAAGTTTGTTGTTAATGATTCTGATGAGGGAAAATTACCAGCTCGGATGATATTCATCTCATGTGATCAATTACGATAGAATTACTGAACTTAATGAATAATTAATTAGGTTTTGTTACAAGTAAATGCTGTCAGGAAAGAACCTAATATTATTATTATTCAATGGGGCCTAAAGCATCCTTTATTTCACAAAATAAACATATTTTCATAAATAACAGTTACATTTTTAGCCCTGTTTTGTTTAAAGATTAAATTGATTTAATGTTTAGATAATATAAGAATATATGATAATATTTGATATGTTGTATAAGACATATCAAAGACGTGTATGTGTGGTAAGCTGCATATCATATGGGTCAGATTTTCAGAAAATGTACAATAAGCAGCTCTACACATTTAGGGAATTCTGCTAAATTAGGCTAAAAAATGATAAATACCAGGTATATCTGAGTATATTTGGTATAGCATTGATTTAAAGTATCAGTTCTGTCATGTTAAACTGCATTTTGAAGCTCATTTTTGTCTTAAATGTGGGTTATTTGAGAGGATTGGTGAAGTAGAATCGTACATTTTCTGAAAATCTGACCCATTAACAAGGGCTAAGTAACACTACCTTTATTCCCATGGCCCACAATCTACCCTAGCCCCCACTCCTCCTCCTTTATCTCCATTATAACCAAACCACCACTGCTTGCTGTGACCACCAACATGCTCAATAATTGATGCTGAGAGTCAAGGTATGAGTGGGGAATTTATGGCTGATGCCAAAGCTCTGAGTCTGTTCTGAGCAAGCCATATATATCCATTACATGTGATTTGTAACTGTTCAGCAAAGCTTTTATTTTTTTTATTTTCTCTAATCGTCATTTGATCAGGGATAAATGATTTATATTTAAGCCAATATTTCCAGTAATCACCACTGCCCCTTCCCCTTTTTGACGCTAGATGGTATCGAGCATGCCGTGCGCAACGGCTTATTGACCACAAAGTATGAGAAGCTTGTGCAGGGAAGTACGCAGGAATGCAATAGTACGACAGAGCTAAAGGGTCAGATTTTTAGAAAATGTACAATTGGCAGCTGTACACATTTAGTAAATTCTGCTAAATTAGGCTGCAATTTGGTCAATAATAGGTAAATTCGAGTATATTGGGCATTGCATTGATTCTAGCAATCTGTTTGGTTAGGTTGAACTGTAATTTGAACTTTATTTTCGCCTTAAATTTGGGTTATATGAGAAGATTGGTGAAGGTGAATTGTACATTTTCTGGAGATCTGACCCTATTAAAGTATGTGGGTGAATGACAATTAATGTGCATTCACACAGTGTTTATTTATTTTTTGATTTTTGCAAAACGATTTTATTACCCAACTAGGACATAATTTGAATCAGGTTACATCGAGCTGACTTAAAACAACAATAATTGAATGCTATGACAATCACTATATTATTAGTAGTGTTTATTTACTATGAGGCTTCTGACAGCAGTAGGTACAAGGCCACACATATTCTCATGTTACTTGTTCTCAACTGTTTTTCTGTTTGGGACATTGTGTTAAATAATATGTGATGTGTTTCAGGAAAATGAGTCACAAAATTCACAAAATTGATATTTTTCAAAGCGTTTTTATCACAAGATCACCTTATTAGAATGTTCTACTTTTTGGAGGGTTTATCACTTATAGCTATGTCAATCGATGTATCAAATTGCAGGACAATCTATGTAATACATCTTTTCGTTTTAAAGGTCCTCATATGGAATACATTTAGTTACTTTACTGTTTATTGACCCCCAGAAATATTGGAAACTTATTTTTCAAAAGTGAAAATATCAAACTTAAAATCTAGAAATACTTATTAGATTATTAGACTGTTTACTATCATTGGAATCGGCTTGATCTCATCTTTTCAAATATAATGGTATCTCAAAATCAATTTTTTGCGACTTATGACTCATTTTCCTGAAACACATCACATTTTGTTATGACGACACCATTGACTCAACATGGACAGGTCCGATTGTAGTTTCACTGAAACATCAGCCGGGTCTGCTCAATTATGACTCATTTTCCTGAAACAGATCACATATTATTAGTAGTGTTTATTTACCATGAGGCTTCTGACAGCAGCAGGTAGAAGGCCACACATGTTCTCATGTTATTTGTTCTCAACTGTTTTTCTGTTTGGGACATTGTGTTAAATATATTCTTGCGCTTTAGAGTAACTTGATATAATCCATACGAAGGCCTTCAAAACGCAAGGATATATTTAGTACAATGTCCCGAAATTTGTTATATGGACTCATATTACTATTAGTGCTAAACCTTCTAAGAATCAGAACATTTCAGAATATCAGAATATTTAGCATAAATTACTTAATATGTAGAGCTGCCAATTGTACATTTTCTGAAAATCTGACCCGTATACCAATAGACACCTACATGTGGATAACCATCATTTGAATGTGTTGTAAGTACAGCTAAGAGATCTATTATCTTTTAGTCCCCGTTGATTGGTCTGGTGGGGACCCTTTGAAAGGCATAAGGCAGAAAAAAATGATAGGTGTGTTTCCGATTTATCTGGCTGAAAACTAGGTAGGGAGGGGTGGTAACTTTTTTTTTTTTTAATTTTTTTTTTTAGGAAACCACCTTCCAGGAACTGAAAAAAATGTGTATTTTTTATAACAATAGTTGTTTTAAATATGGGAAATGTGCTTTTTGACAGTTCCAGGTTAGGAAAACCTGTTTTCCTGCTTTTGTAAGCTTTTTTTGTCAAAAAATCCAAAAAAAGTAAGATATGTTAAAAATAAAATCAGGTATGGTAAAATAATGTTTAGGTAGGGGAAGGTTTTTCTAGGTAGGAGGGGGGGGGGGGGGGGGTAAATCGGAAACACACCTATTATTTGTTTTTGCCTAATATAGATATTGATATTTTCCACCCTGCTGCAGCCGGAAGACGCGCCCATGGAGTGGCCTCTATGGAACTCGCAGCTTCCTGTCTGTCTGCACAACAGGTCGCATGTGTCTAGGGACTTAAAAAAAAAGAAAAGAAAAAATCTGAATTGGCAGAAATGATGGCAATATTGTTTCCCCCGATAGTGAATTTTAATGTATGTGAGTCAATGAATGGCGTTTGCAGAAGGGATGTGGTGGTGCACTTGCCATGTCCGGTGGAGAGCGTGTGTGGGTGGTGTGTCCACTTTCCGGTCAGCAAGCCTCTCATTGTTTCCCATGACTGGAATCCCAATGGGTCACACAGACAAGGTTCTTCCTGACAATATGTGCTATTTTTTGCTAAAGTGAATTGATGAAAAGTTAGTATTATCCCTTATGAATACACTGCAAAGGGACCGTTTACCACAACGTATTCAGTCTAAACGAGGTTGAACATGGTTGCATGTTCAACCCCGTTTACAACACATTGGTGTAGACACTTTTTGCACTGATTACGATTCTACAATCAAGTCCCGCGCTCCCGTCCACTGCGCTAAACGTTGTGCAACATGCTTTTAACTGTTGAAGACGTTCTTCAATACATAGCATCTTCAGTACTGTTAAGTCAAAGTTACGATTTTTTCATTAAGAATTAGGTCGTTTGGTTACCATCAAAATGATCATGAGAAACAATGGGATATATTCATAGCTATATCAGAGCTATACATATAAGTGTATGTATAGGTCTGGCTATATCTAGCAGTCCGAAGCTTGTATGAGTGGGGCAGAATGTTACTTTCTAAACTAAAGTTGTCACCCTTTAATGAACAACATTGTTAAACAGGTTAATCTTTAATTAGTATTTCCATATTAGCAATGTTTCTAAATAAGTCTCGCCTTGTAACTATTGTGACATTTTCTGAACACACTATAACCCCTGTTTATATTTCGCCCGAGCTTGCAAAAAGGTGTGTAAATGATACCACACATCCTTGAGAATGCCTGAGCGAAATGGGGCATTGACAATGAAGTGTTGAAACTTAAATGTGTGACATTGCTACTAGGATAGTGTATTCGCAGAAGCCTAAACATCTCTCCACATATTTGTTCCAGAATGTGCACGAAATCACATATCAGCACATGTTCATGTTATATTTTCATGACATCATCGATGTGCAGCTGGGAAAATAAAGTCAATAAAATGGGTAATTCATTGTAGAATATCTGAAATAAACAAAACGATTGCTTCAGCTATACAAGCTAGTGGAGGGTGATATATGAAAGTATTTCAATTATGTGGATTTGTAGGTCTATCAAGGCCATGACGAAATAGGTAGCCTATGCAAATTAATTCTGCCTTATTATTTTCCCTTGTATATCAGGAGATGTTAAAATATTCACAATACGCAACAGAATTTTCGGGAATTTTCCGCGATGTGTTAAAGCTAACAGGGGACATGTATAAGCTATAGGCTTCAGATGTTCGTTACATACATAGTGAAAGAAACGCAAAACTGTCAGCATCATGTACAATTTCGAATTATCCAGATGAAGACTAGCCATTTTACTGACACTATGTTTATTGTCATTACAAATTTAGTTGTGACTATTATCACATATTTATTTGTGATATATTTTATGTATGCTATTCCTATGCAAAAATTGCAAATATATTCAATTGTAGCTTACGCTCCATTATCAATACTAAGCTAACTACCATAGTTGATTACATGAAACCAATGCGCCACCTAGCGTTGGGTGTGATAGCTACTATACTGCGGTCCTATTATTAGGGACAAGCAACACAGTGGTCACCGCTCTCCATTTGTATTTTAACGAACTTTCTACAGCAGCTTAATTCAAGTCGGATTTTCCCCCAAACACCACCAGGTAAGGAGCACTAGTATATTATCTCAAGTACAATAACGGGGAGTGATTGATTGACCCATTTTCTTTTTTGAAAACATTGATTTGAAGCTAGTTTCCGCGTTTCCGATTTTAAATCTATGCAACGTTACGCAATCTATGTTCAATATGGCGGCATTCAAAACAATGCCCCATGGATATGCGGAAAAAGTAAACACGGTGATTAAACTCATTGGAAAGAACATGTTATACACCTTTTTCAATTTTGAAATACAAAGACAAAAAACTTCTTAACTTAATAACAAATGAGTAGTGATCAGTTAAATGGGGTTTGTTCAACGTGTCCTACTGTCAAAGTGTCCGATTGTCAAAGCGTCCTGTCCCTAGTCAAAGCGTCCTGCCCTATACTATATACCTATACCTATACTATTAACCCCTACCGATTCCCCTCAAGAGGAGGCGGCAGGGATAAGGGGGAGGGAGTATATTATCTTTTATATGTTCAGGTTTTTTCCCTGGAACATTACCTTCCACAGAAAAACATTTCACCCCCATTTTCATTTTCTTGAACCATAGGTTATATCAAGGAATCGTTAACTATCACCTTTCCCTTCAATGACAATGATAATCATAATGTTACCCGTTTCCAACCCTTCTAGCTGTTTCTCTTATTATATCACAGAAATTAATTCAAGTAAACCGTCGACGTAATTTAATTTAGCGGCTGCTACAAATATGCATGTTCATAAGTTACATTGAATACCTGAGGCTAAGTGGGAAAGCTTTCCCCCCTCATCTAGGGCTAGGACGCTTTGACTCAACACAGGACTCAGAATGTATTAATGTTAATGCAATTCCGCTGATATGAAAGTTCTCATCCTAGAGATGTGGTATATATCTTAATGTTAGTATTTTAGCCTATGCCACAAGACCCTTTCCTTGGGTAAACTGTGTGCATGTGTATTGTTATAAATTGAGTGTTTCAACCCCCCATCCCCAGCCCCCGCGCCTAGGCGGCGTATAACAGTATTACTATTATTCACTGCTAAACGTAAACATAATTTTATGATGCAGGACACAGAGGGTGCAGAAAATGTGCAAAATGAGCAGAATCGACTACCATTGGGCCCTTGCATAATATATTGTGGTGAGTAGATAATTCCTTTGTAAAAGGTTGAAAGACCGACTAAAACATCCAACTTGTGGTGAGTTGTGTATGTTTTCTTTGATATCACAATGTTTCAACCTAGCTTGGTCTTCTAGTTTGGTCTCCTTCACTTTAAAGGAAGTTCTTTCTTTTAACCATTGTAATTCAAGCGACCCAAGAAAAGGGAAAGTTAGGGCAATTAATTACTCAACAATTCTTTTAAATAATAACCAAACTTCACTTGTCACTGAGTTCCTAATTTCGGAAAGTTTACAGGTCATTCGACCTTGAATATAAATGTACATGTGGTTGTCATCTAAAAGAAATGATGTAATAAAGAATATTCTCTTATCATTTCAGGAACCATATGGCGCTAAACAACAATACAACTCATGATGTCAGCAGATGGTGTCACCATTAGAAGGAAACCTGATCTTGACCTCAGCACCTGACCTCAACTCCGCACCTAATTTATATATATTTATCGCGCGGTTATTATTGTAAATATGAGAAACTGTAATTCATTCATATACATGTATGAAGCACAAGTGAGAAGTTTCTAGAGTAGAACTGTTACCCCATCTAATCCCGCTTCTGCTATTCCTTCACCTCCACTTACTCCTCTCATCCCCTCACCCCATCTACCCCCTCTCTCCTCCACTCACCCCTCTCATACCATCACCCCATCTACCCCCTCTCTCCTCCACTCACCCCTCTCATACCATCACCCCATCTCACCTCTCTCTCCTCCACTCACCCCTCTCATACCCTCACCCCATCTCATCCCTCTCTGAGTCTCCTCTACTCACCCCATCTTATACCCTCCTCCCATCTCACCCCTCCCTCATACACTCACCCCCTCTCATACCCTCACCCCATCTCACCTCTCCCTCCTCCACTCACCCCTCTCATACCCTCAACCCATCTCACCCCTCTCTCCTGTACTCACCCCCTCTCATACCCTCACCCCACCCCTCCCTCTTCCTATCACCCCATCTCACCTCTCCCCCTCCTCCACTAACCCCCTCTCATACCCTCACCCCATCTCGCCCTCCGCTCCTCCACTCACCACCCCCCTCATACCCTCACCCCATCTCACCCCTCCCTCCTACACTCACCCCTTCTCATCCCCTCACCCCATCTCACCTCTCCCCCTCCTCCACTAAACCCACTCATACCCTCACCCCACCTCACCCTTCCCTCCTACACTCACCCCTCTCATACCCTCACCCCATCTCGCCCTCTATCCTACACTCACCCCTCTCATACCCTCACCCCATCTCGCCCCTCCATCCTACACTCACCTCTCTCATACCCTCACCCCATCTCGCCCTCCATCCTACCCTCACCTCTCTCATACCCTCACCCCATCTCGCCCCTCCATCCTACACTCACCTCTCTCATACCCTCACCCCATCTCACCCCTCCATCCTACCCTCACCTCTCTCATACCCTCACCCCATCTCACCCCTCCATCCTACTCTCACCTCTCTCATAACCTCACCCAATCTCACCCCTCCATCCTCCACTCACCCCTCTCATACCCTCAACCCATCTCGCCCCTCCATCCTACACTCACCTCTCTCATACCCTCACCCCACCTCACCCCTCCATCCTACCCTCACCTCTCTCATACCCTCACCCCATCTCACCCCTCCATCCTACTCTCACCTCTCTCATAACCTCACCCAATCTCACCCCTCCATCCTACACTCACCCCTCTCATACCCTCAACCCATCTCACCCCTCTATCCTACACTCACCCCTCTCATAACCTCACCCCATCTCGCCCCTCCATCCTGCACTCACCTCTCTCATACCCTCACCCCATCTCACCCCTCCATCCTACCCTCACCTCTCTCATACCCTCACCCCATCTCGCCCCTCCGTCCTACTCTCACCCCTCTCATACCCTCACCCCATCTCACCCCTCCATCCTACTCTCACCCCTCTCATACCCTCACCCCATCTCGCCCCTCCGTCCTACACTCACCCCTCTCATACCCTCAACCCATCTCACCCCTCCATCCTACTCTCACCTCTCTCATAACCTCACCCCATCTCGCCCCTCCGTCCTACTCTCACCCCTCTCATACCCTCACCCCATCTCGCCCCTCCGTCCTACACTCTCCTTTCTCATACCCTCACCCCATCTCGACCTCCCTCCTCCATGCCCCTCCTCACCCCATCTTAATTGCCTCTTCTCATACCCTCCTCCCATCTGACCCCTCCCTCTACATATCTATCTCTGAGCAGAATCCATTCTTCAAAGAGTTATTTTTCCACTCGAAATTGTGTGAAGCGAAATTAGGCTGTTACAATCTGAAGATTATTGTTCACCACATGCGACTCCATCTCACCCCTCTCATCCTCCACTCATCCCCTCTCATACCCTCAACCAATCTCACCCCTCCTCCACTTAAACCCTCACTCCTCCCCCCCCCCCACTTCACTCACCCCCTCTCATACCCTCACTCCATCACGCCCCACCCTCTCCCACTTGTCCCTTAAGTTACCCCACCTCACCCCACCTTGCCCCTCCCCCTCCTGTCATAACCCTCTCACCCTCTCTCTTATCCTACCCCTCCATCCCACCCTCTCTAGATTTTATATAGAATAGAATAGAATAGAAAAATCTTTTATTCATCAATGAGTTTACATTTAAGTTGACGAACAGGTCGACAGGCCTCTAGGTACCATATAGGATTTATACCTAGCTCTTCCGGCCGTTCCCTCTGAATAAGCTAATTTATATAATTGTACATAGTGAGGTTAAGTAACACAGATCTACGACATATAACAACATGACTAATGTGATAATCCAATACAGGATTAAAGGGGGAAACTAGTATCATCTAGTCTTCCGCGTATACAAATAAAAAACTCAATACTTACTCTCCTAATAACAGTATTAGGGTTATAGTATATAAAAATAATAAAGTAAAGTTATTAATTTTCCTTCTTTGAAAGCAGGGTATCAAATCTAGAGATCAGTATGTTATCGTTTGTATTTTTATCTCTGGGATATAGCATAGGGAGTTAATGTAAAGAGATTGCTGAGTGTGTACTTCAACTCTTAATATTTGATATAAGTAATCCCTTTCAATAATGTTGTCATTTCTTAATGGTATTGAGAGGTTAGCTATCTCTGTGAAATGTATTGATGCTTATTCTTAATTAAGGTAGTGAAATCTCTCAATAAGGAGTTAGTTTCTACCCTTCTGTGTTTCTTGCATTATGTAACATCCTTATGTAATAAAGAACTAGTTAGAAACACTTAATTTGCATTTCTCCTTATTTGTTTGTTAATGAAGTGGCTCAGCTGACACATGTATTTAGTAGTGAAATATATATGTGATTGTTCAACATTAGTTCCACCCTGCCCTATATCTCCCCTAAACAATTCTCTAGACCAAAGCAATCCTATAAATGGTCTTGTAAATCAAATCTTACATATTATCTTCAATTTCAACCCATTTTTAAGCAATTTTCAACCATTTTTTATCCTCCCCTATTTGATTTTGTTCCCGATTATCTAAACGTTTTCTGATACGCTATTGAAGACGGTTTTTAATGCCTAGACGGTAATATAGTAGCTAAACGTTTTTGAACATGGTAACGGAAAAAAACCGTCTTCTAAAAGGGGACAAAAAAACCGTCTTCAAAAACGTTTAGTACGAAGACGTTTTCAGTTGCAGTGTAATCAAGAGTAGCCTTGTGTTCCACCTGTAACATTGTGTTTGTGTTGAGACCCATTCATTGGCGTCAAACGATGTAAATAAACCTGTATGTAGGCACCGCTGCAGTCACACCATCTTACGCTTCCTGTCTGTCTGCACAACGTATTTGGTAAACATGATACAGGGACGACTGCAGGGTTTAACTAGCCTAATATGTAATGTGTTTCAGGAAAATGAGTCATAAGTCGCAAAATTGATATTTTTCAAAGTGTTTTTGTCACAAGTTCACATTATTGGAATGCTCTAATATTTAGAGGGTTCATCACTTACATCTATATCAATCGATGTATCAAATTTCAGGACAATCTATGTAATATATCCTTTAGTTTTAAAAGTCCTCATATGGACTACATTTAGTTACTTTACTGTTTATTCACCCCAAGAAATATTGAAACCTTTTTTTTCAAAAACGAAAATATCAAACTTAAAATCTAGAAATACTTATTAGATTATTAAACTGTTTACTATCATTGGAATCGGCTTGATCTCATCTTTTCAAATATAATGGTATCTCCAAATCTATTTTTTGCGACTTATGACTCCTTTTTCTGAAACACATCACATATGTACAATTTGTAAGGCGAATTTAGAATTTATTTTTTGGGGGAAACTGATACTAACTGACTAAAGTGATAGTAACAGCCCAACCAACGGGGACTAAAGCCATAAGATCCTTTGTCTATGGTCCTCAGTTTTCTCTAAGCCTGCCGGAAACAAGCCTCGGCTTTGACTTGTCTTGTTCTGGCAGGCTTAGAGAAAACTTCGGACTATAAACTCAGGATCTAACTGCCTATGAGAGATACTTGCATCCACGGCTAAATGGGCCGAAAGTGTGATGTGTCAAAGAAAAATTAGCCTAAAATTGCAAAAAATACATCTTTCAAATATTTGTTCTACACTTTGAACACTCTGTTAGAACGTTATGTTTTACAGAAAAATGAATCTTAAGCATTGATAGAATTTTGGTGCAATGTTCTTGTCCTAGTCTTGTCATAGTACATGTACCAAATTTCAGGGCGGTGTAGTTAATATGCCTGCATTTCTGACGTCTCATGTCCCATTTTCCACACATAAAGATATAAACATACTTGATAAATGTGATGTGTTCCAGGAAAATGAGTCATAAGTCGCAAAATTGATATTTTTCAAAGTGTTTTTTTCACAAGATCTCATTATTGGAATGTTCTAATTTTTGGCGGGTTAATCACCTATAGCTATATCAATTGATGTATCAAATTTCAGCACAATCTATATACTATATCCTTTCGTTTTGAAGGTCCTCATGTGGACTACATTTAGTTACCTTATACTGTTTATTGACCCCAGAAATATTGGAAACTTTTTTTTCAAAAACGAAATTATCAAACTTAAAATCTAGCAATATTTATTAGATTATTTGACTGTTTACTATCATTGGAATCGGCTTGATCTCATATTTTCAAATATGGTGATATCTCAAAAATCATATTTTGCGACTTATGACTCATTTTACTGAAACACATCTCAAATATGCTAAAGTCGCCCCATAATAGGGCGACTCCACTAGAAAGAAAAACAGTGCAGACAAATTTTGTTGTTGCCCACTAATTTGTTGCAACAAATATCCATACAGAAACAACAGTTTCCAGAGAATGTGGCAACACATCTGACACTCCTTCATTTGCGTTTTCATTGCAAACATGAAATGAACTGATGTTAGTGGAAAAACAACAAAATGTGTCGCCGCCGTTTTTCCTCTAGTGGAGTTCCGCTATAATAGAATACAAAAATGCTTGACATGTTGGATTCATAAAGTGTTCATTAATGTTCATGAAGTTATAATATGCCATTATATTTTCCTTTAAGATTTCCATTGGATGCATATTCATTTATACGTTGTTAGGGACATTCAAGTATCGTTCAAAGTATAATCAAGCAATGAATTAGCGCTTTAACATTTTAATATATCTATATGTTTCAAAAGTATAAATATTTAACTTTAACTTTACCAGTTGACAAATAACTACTTTTTTCAAAGAAAAAAGCAATTTAACGGTTAATTAAACTCGTTGAAATCAGATCTGACCTTTTCTTTTCAAATATCTATCTCAAAATCAATTTTTGTGCCTAAAGACTCATATTTCAACATGATACATTAGAAATGTCTTCCCTATATATTTCTTTCACGAATCCTTTAATTAAAACTTAGAATATTGATGTATACAATTGGCACAAACAGAAGTGCAAGGTCGGGGATGTGCACAGAAATTGAAAGTTTGGATCTGTAAAGGTCAAAATCCAATGAGAGTAATTCATTTTGTCTGATGGTATTTGAGTTGGTAGTAATAAAATGCTGACATAGTATCGGTGTTTACTTATTGCTCAGCGATAGAGAGCTGACAATTCAGCTTTCAATCAAAGCGGTATCCTCAGGTAACATCGATCAAAAAGTAAAGATTTTCTAATTTGTGATGTGTTTCAGGAAAATGAGTCATAAGTCGCAAAATATTGATTTTGAGATATCAACATATTTGAAAAGAGGAGATCAAGGTAATTCCAATGAATGTCAACATTAAGGACATCTAATAAATACTTCTGTCTTTTTAGTTAGATATTTTTGTTTTTGAAAAAAAAGTTTGCAATATTTCTGGGTGGATAATTACCAGTAAAGTAGCTAAATTTACTCAATGGGATGATCTAAATAACTCACTGATGTAATTAATAAACTGTCTTGAAATTTGGTAGATGTATTCTGACAACCACAAGGACTAGACACCCCAAAAATGACAATATTCCAACAAAGAGATCCTGTAAGTAAACGACTTTGAAAAACACCAATTTTGCGACTTGTGACTCATTTTCCTGAAACACATCACATTTTTGTTCCATTCTTCCCCTTACCATCTGATGGTACACATCTTTGGTCAGGTCTCCATAAATTTCCCATCAATTCTCTCCCTTTCTCATGCTCTCGCTCACTCGATCTCTCTCTCGCCCTCCCCCTGTTGCCTTCTGTCGCTGTCTCTCTCAGCCTCTCTGTGCTTCTACTTCTGAATTCATCTTGAATTTTGCAGCTACTGGCCACCAGGGGTGTCTCCCAACTTGTAGCTGGTGCTTTTTGAAAATTTCAGGCCTTATTTAACACCATGCCAAATTTCAAAAAGGTGTCACAACATGCACAATTTAGACAATTAGGTCCTCAAATATTATGACCTGATCTGAAAAAATGCTTTTTTCACCAAAATCTGACCATTTAACAAAATTAAAAAGTAAAGATTTTTTGTTGAAACATATATTTTTGGAATCTCCATGCGTACTTGTTTATTACGGTACCCCAACCTGTACAGTATATTCTTTATATATTATACTCCCTGCAAATAACAATGCTAAATATTATTAATGTTGGCAATAATGGCCTGAGCCAGGTGCTTTTTCCCATAGAGACCAATGCTATTTTGTGGAAAATGACGCAAAAATGTCAAAATCTGAAAAAGCACACAATCCCCAGGTGGGGACTTTTCAGGGAATGTTCCCCCATGTCTCCCACATCATATATCCAAAAATCAGCTTTACATTATTTTATTCCGGGTTCCATGCTAAAATGCCTGGATTATTTTGAGGCAAATTCTTCAGGCAAACTGTATTTTTTTTAATAGAATGTTTCTATGAAAATACGTAAGTTAAAATAGGATAGAATAAAACCGTAAAGAATTTATGTACTTTATTATTGGATATATATGATTTTCTTAATATTTATTTCTTGTGATGAAAAGTAGCACAATTGTGAAATTCTCGGGAATAAAAACTTTAAAAAAAAATCCCAACAACATATGACGACTACACTGTATTTCTGACCAACGGTCATTCCATTTCAAAACAACTGTCATTGACTGGCAGCAGAGGTGCCAGTCACTGACCGTTGGTCAGTAATGACCAACGGTCACCCTGTCAGTGATTGCAAAGATGGCCTGTGATTGGCTAATATTTCACCTTACCTTTAATCAGGACATAGATATGCAACTCACCTGTAAAATAAAAAATATATAGAAATGAGTTTTAAATCAGTTACACAATATTTTATACTGAAAGAAATGTTTCCTAAAGTGTTTCAGGTCATTTATACAAGCTCAGTCTTATTGCTTCTTTCGTATAAAAGATGTTTATAAAAATCCAACTGCATGACCTGTTAAATGTATATGAGACATTCACATACTCCTGAAGGGCTTCGTAAAGGCCACCATTTATTATCGAGACCGATTTCTACTAAATCTTCTCTAATAACTTTAGCAAATTTACGTCAATCATTGATTCGGATCTTGTTTGTCTTGTACCCTTCATTTATCTGCCTAATGGATGTAAAATGGGCATGAAATGTCACATCAAATAAGATGATATCACCTCACGGCTTGTGTTTAGTTATTTCCCAGCGATAAGGGGAGACTGATATACACGATACAATAAATACCTTTTTACTATAGCTGTGACCTTAGTTAATGACCTTAGTGACTAAATACAATAGTCTACTTGATGATGGCACTGGGCCCTGTTTCCGGAGTTGGTCTCTGGGCACAACCTGGTGATAAGTTGGATTGTTACCTTAATTAATACTGCAGAAATGCACTGACCCATGAGAATTAGAATATGACGTCCGCTATCCTACTGTAATACCCTGTGCTAACTCATGGTCTTTTCACATAGCTGTCCCTCCATTGCTGAAGACCGGTTTGAGACCAGTTTGAGACCATTTTGAGACCATTTTGAGACCATTTTGAGACCATTTTGAGACCAGTTTGAGACCAGTTTGAGACCAGTTTGAGACCAGTTTGAGACCAGTTTAGACCAGTTTGAGACCATATATATATCACTGCAGTGCTTACTGCACTATCCCATTTGTCCACCCACTCAGAGTAAATGTAGAAAATACATAAAGAGCGAATTCTATAATTATAGAGAGTGGATGGGACTGCCGCTCTGTAGGTACCCCATATCTGTATCCTTATTCATCTGAAATTACTAAATTGAGATAAGTAGTAAATAACTCATATTTCCACAGGGAAAGCACAGAGTTCATTATAATAAGTGCCATGGTCTTGAATCATGATCATGAATTTAAAGACTGGGCTGAGGTGAAGCCATCTGAAGGCTTTTAGCTTTTAGGAGGTGTCTTTGGGGTGCAGTGTTAGGTGGGGTCTCCACTGGTTGCAGTAAGCTCTGCGGTAAGCCTTGCGATGGTTTGTGCTGGTTCTGTAGGTGGAGAGGAATGATGAGGTCCTGCCTACATGGTTCACTGGCCATGTAGGCAGGACCTCGCCACTTCTCACCATCACAGCACCATCGCAAGGCTTACCGCAGAGCTTACTGCAGCCAGTGTAGACCACCATTTATGCTGCAAATTAGAGGTGTTTTCTGAGAAGTTGGCATATGTACTGTCTATATATAGGTTTAACTTCAATGATAACAACTGAATGTTTGGGTTGTGTTTGGTGAGACCCCTCTTTGATTATGGTGACTGTATATATAATGTGGCATCCCAGAACCTCTTAGGTAAGTTACAAGTTATTCAAAACTCTTTAATGAGAGTAGCCTTTGGTCTCGACAGAAGAATGAATGTCATTGACTTACAAGAATAACATAATATAGAACTAGGCCTACTAGAAATCAGAAGAAAGCATCATATGTTAGAGATGGCTTATACATTAAGTCAAGATGATTTGTACACAGAAATATGAATCTCAGATGTCATAATGAAGGTAAAATGATGAAGGTGCCTCAGGCACACTCTGAGAAGGTAAAATAATCACTTTATTACCATTTACCTGTTATATGGAATGAGCTACCTAAAAAGGGAAGACATGTCCTTCGAAGGATGATTTTAAAACATTTATTGTAGAAAGTATACATTAAAACTACAAGCAGAAAAGGTTTATTTGAAGTGACGCATTCATATATATTTATGTAAGACAATTATGTCTAGAAGAAATCATAGGACTGTATGTAAATCTGTATGTAGGTAGAAATAATTATAAGTATTGTTGAAAATATAATAACGATACAAGAGAAACGAAGAATAAGTTAGTCATTGTCCCACACCGGACATAAACAATTGACACTTTGTATAAATGTTGACTTTATATGGGTCAGATTTTCCGAAAATGTACAATTGGCCGCTGTACACATTTAGGAAATTCTGCTAAATTAGGCTGAAAAATGAAGAATACCGGGTATATCTGAGTATATTTGCTGTCACATTGATTTAAAGTATCAGCTTTTATATATTAAACTGCATTTTGAAGCTCGTTTCTGTCTTAAATGGGGGTTATTTGAGAGGATTGGTGAAGGCCAATTGTACATTTTCTGAAAATGTGACCCATATGGGATTGCCATATTTTTTCTCATCTCTTACAAGAGGGAGTTGTACGATTTCTGTTTACAGTAAACGTATGTAATGTAAAATAATAATATTCCAACTATGTAATTGTACGACTGGAAATAAAGTTATTACATACATACAATGCATTTCAAATTTTTTATCTTGATAACTTTCAAATGGGTTGGGAGAAAACAGGCCAACAAATAAAAAAAATGATTTGAAAGGAATTTTGCTTTTAATTAATCAATCAACGCAACTTTAATTAGTGTCAATCAATAATACAATAAAATATACAATATAATAATATTCTCTAGTTGTACACACTTATACATCCCGACCCATGTGTACATTTATATAAGACATTGTTCCATAAATAACTGGTATAGTGTTTATTTCCATGAATGTTACAGAAATAGGATACCTTCTGTTAGGCAGGTCTTCCAGGTAACAAGAGTGAAAGATGGTTAAGCCGCTAACTGTACCCATTGCACTATCTACTCGATACGGCATGGTGTGGGCAGGTGGCAGGATGAGTGCTGGAATTAATCCTATTATTTGTTTTTCTTATGTATCTTATATCATTAGCGTGGGTGTTATCATAATTATGGGTCAGATTTTCAGAAAATGTACAATTCACCTTCACCAATCCTCTCAAATAACCCAAATTTCAGACGAAAATAAAGTTCAAAATACAGTTCAACCTAACCAAACAGATTGCTAGAATCAATGCAATGCCAAATATACTCGAATTTACCTAGTATTGACCACATTGCAACCTAAATTAGCAGAATTTACTAAATGTGTACAGCTGCCAATTGTACATTTTCTGAAAACCTTACCCATATAGAAATGACGCTATCTGTCTATATATAGAGTATCGCACATGTACTGCTTATTTTTGGTGAGTTTTGATTGACGGATATAACCTAATATAACACTATTATCCTGAGGTTTGTTGGTTTGTTGTGGTCTGTGTGGTCACTCGAGGGCTTGGAACAGAAGAGACTACACTTTTTAGCCCTGAGTGTGTGTGTGTGTGTGTGGGGGGGGGGGGGGGGGTGTCCATGACCACACAGAGGGTAATAAAACTCGGGGTAATAGTGCTTTTAGACGCGATTTGATCACATCAACTTATTAATACCAAAATAGAAGGTTTACCAACCTGTACAATTATTTATTTCAATGAAATGTGCCTTGCAAAACAGGTATTGAGTGCACATATGAACAGGAAGTTTACACTCTGATGCCGCCAAATACTATAGGTGGCGCCATACTCTATGGAGCTTTACCACTGCTGTTCAGACCACTCCCATAGACTATAGCTGACGCTACTTCCGTTGATAAACGTGGTCTATAGGTAAGAAAAAATATCCCCAAATCTGATCAAATCGTGTCTAAAAGAAAGTAGTCTCTATCCTTCGAGAATGTTCTCAGGTATTGCCCCTTAAACACATACATCATTATCATCTCAATATACCTGCTACAGGTCTATGTTGTGCCAATAAGATACTAATCAAAATTTGCTATGGATCTAAATCGATGTTCACATACAAAAATACTAGGTGCCCTAAGTATATGGGTCCGATTTTCGGAAAATGCACAATTCACATTCAGAAACCCTCCCAAATAACCCGAATTTAATACACAAATTAGACTCAAAATACAATTCAACATAACCAAACACATCCTTTGATTCAAGGCAATACCGAATATACTCAGATATAGCTAGTATTAATCATTTGTATGTACCAATTGTACATTTTCTGAAAATCTGACCCATATCTATATAATTATGTCCGCTGCCTTATATATAATTAATCATTTATTTTCTCGTCTGCGCCATGCACATATACAATTCTAGAAATACTCTATTATCTTAAAACCCTGCGCACACAGGGCCGATTTAAAAAATGGCCCGATTTGGGGTGTACCGATCAATCGGGACTGAAATCCTAGGAGCTGTTTGCATAAAATCGGGCGTATTTTTTGGCCCACACAGAGCCGATTTCAGTCCCGACTTCTCCCCAAACTGAAATCGGCTGTACTTGGCCCACACATACCCGATTTGAAGCCCGATTTGGGCTCCCAAACTGTCCCAGAATTTCATTTTGAAATCGGGGATGTTTTATAGTCTGCCATGGATTCTGAACATTTAGATAAAATCATACCTTCTTTCATTCTTTCGTTCACTGTGTCATTACAAATTATGCGATTCCTTTCATTTATGTTTTATTATGAAGAAAACAGATTTCTCTTCCAAGAAATGAATACTTTGCTATACATATCTCCATTATTTAAAATCTGATGGTATCTCAAAATCAATCTTTGTGATCCATGACTCTCTTCCTGTGACACATCACATTTGTCTACCAAAAAATGTTTACAAACAAAATTAAAATGTCGGCCCGTGCAGAGGGAGAATTGAGCTGTATAAAAGTGAAAAAATTGTTTTGATAGTCCAGGAATTAGTGAAGTTATAGTCTTTCAAAGTCACCTGCCTATTTACTTCAAACATTTTTGGACAAATCAGGAGGTTTGCCCCGACGATCCATTATCTAGGGTGAGCACTCCTGATTAGTCGGGAAGGCCCCCCCCCCCCCCCGACTTCATCAATTCTCCAATTCTGTAAAATGAAATCCTATGTCCTGAAATCAGGTCTGGAATCCTGAAATCGGCAATGTCTGGGTGGAAATTTGCCAAATCGGGTCAAATCGAGCCATAAAAATCCACCGATTAGGCCCCCCGACTAGTCGTGGATTCGCCCGACTACTGAATACATCCCCAATTTCAAAATGCAATCCTGGAACTCATCGGGAGCCCAAATCGGGCCCCAAATCGGCCCTGTGTGCGCGGGGTTTATGGCAAATACGCCTTTTTCATAACATATTAATTAACTTAGCATCCATCCGGGCATCCATCTGACGTCATTACAAATCCTCATCATTACAACTAACTTTTTAAAAACAACAAGAATGACTCCATACCAGTAAACACCTTCTCGGCACTGAGGCCTGAGTGAGGATCAAATATATACAATCCTACATCTCAGAACTCTCTACCCATCTCCTAAGGAGATCATTTAAATCTTGAAGTACTACATTTATACCTCTCCCTCGTCTTTATTGAATTACAAGGCTTTTAAAGCCATTACAAAACCTCCCTTATCTCCATTGAGTCGTATATCACCAGGCAATCTTCTGCAATCAATGTCAGTTCATGAAGACTTCTGCCTTCTTTTGGCTTCAACTGTAGCCGGAGACTGGGTGATGCAGCCTTAACCGTGACTATATGAGCCAGATCTTCAGAAAATGTACAATTCCTCTTCAACAATCCTCTCAATTAACCCACATTTAAGGCAAAAATGAGCTTCAAAATGCAGTTTGACATAACAGAACTGATACTTTAAATCAAGGCGATACCAAATATACTAAGATATACCTGGTATTCTTCATTTTTCAGCCTAATTTAGCAGAATTTCCTAAATGTGTAGAGCTACCAATTGTACATTTTCCGAACATCTGACCCATATATATATTCAATAATTGCTTTGTTTTCATCACAGAAGAAAACGTTGGTTCCCAGGACAAGATCAGCTTAACTATATGAAGCCTATATTATTTGGCTGTTTGTGCCAGAATGAAGCGGCATTCTCAGCTATTACGACAAAACATATTTACTCATATTATGACTTATGGGTTATCTATGGTTTCATTATCATTCTAGTGTGTGATACTGAGTGAGTGAGATTGGTTGCTTTACGCCCTTATTAACATATTGAAGGTTATATGGAGGGCGGGAGAGCTGAGAGGGAGGGAGTGAGTGAGTGAGATTGGTTGCTTTAAGCCCTTATCAACACATCTAATATGGTTATATCAAGGGTGGGAGAGCTGAGAGGGAGTGAGTGAGATTGGTTGCTTTATGCCCTTATCAACATATTGAAGGTTATATCCAGAAAGTATCCGCACAAGGTATTTATTTGTAGGAAGTAAATGGGTTATATTTCAACGCTTTTAGATTGTTTTTATTTTAAATTTCCGACGAATTACCCTCCACCCACCCGTCGCATCACCCCACGTCCCACCTGGGCCTCGGCGCTGTTTATTCAGTCAATAAACAGCGCTATCCATTTCGAATCCCATTTGCCGGTTACGTTGATTACGTTGATTACGTTGATTACGTTGAAGTGACTTCCGGCTCGTACGGAATGGAACAAGGGATCGGAATGGTCAATGGCGTGGATGTAGCTGTGTGGGTTGAGTGTGGAGGTTGAAACGAAAATGGATTGTGGAAGTGTGAGTGCCTGAATCGACAATGTAAGTACGCTAGGTTGTAGGTATAGGCCTAAACTAAGTATTCCATGCATCAATAGACATTCTCAGCGGGGAAATTATTGAATGCAGGCAGAGAAGTAACCACATGGAATAAGAGTATATATCGTTGGACACTAGTAGTCTGTGCACCGTGCGAAATTGTAAATAGAGTCATTCTGACTTCTTCCAAGGAAGAAGCGGGGGTGCCGACCGTCGAGGGTGGGAGAGCTGAGAGGGAGCCAGTTTATGGTCTTACCCAGGAAATAGAGAGAGAGAGAGACAGGGAGAGAGAGACAGAGGAAAGAGACAGAAAGGCACTTTATGGTCTTACCCAGGAAATAGAGAGAGAGAGAGACAGGGATAGAGAGACAGAGGAAAGAGACAGAAAGGCACTTTATGGTCTTACCCAGGAAATAGAGATAGAGAAGAAGGGAGAGAGAGACAGAGGAAAGAGACAGAAAGGCACTTTATGGTCTTACCCAGGAAATAGAGAGAGAGAAGAAGGGAGAGAGAGACAGGGGAAAAGAGACAGAAAGGCACTTTATGGTCTTACCCAGGAAATAGAGGTAGAGAAGAAGGGAGAGAGAGACAGAGGAAAGAGACAGAAAGGCACTTTATGGTCTTACCCAGGAAATAGAGGTAGAGAAGAAGGGAGAGAGAGACAGAGGAAAAGAGACAGAACAGCACTTTATGGTCTTACCCAGGACCAATGTGTGATACATTTAGGTTAACTAACGAGTTGGTTGAAGGAGTGTAAATATTGCATCATTTGAGCAGCAACGAGTGCAATATTCTAAGCGGCTGAAACCAACTCATTAGTTAACACATTTATTATGTATACATTCTTTCAATCATGAAAATAGAAATGAATTGGGTCATAAATTTCAGTTTTACAGTAATCTTGATAAAAAACCAGATTGGTTGCCATGATAACCCACGTAAATCACTATTGAAATACGCACTATCAGTAAATCACTCTAGATATGTTGTTTTCATAGCGATGCATGGGCTATCACGTGGAAGACCTGTTTTCAGAGGTCTAGTTTCCTATTCATGTGTTATCATTAATATGTCAGCATGCGAATAAAGGGTGGTCTCCACTAGCTGCGGTAAGCTCTGTAGTAAGCCTTGCGATGGTGTTGTGCTGGTTCTGTAGGTGGAGAGGAATTACGAGGTCCTGCCTACATGGTTCACTGGCCATTTAGGCAGTAGCCACTTCTCACCATCACAGCACCATTGCAAGGCTTAGCGCAGAGCTTAGCGCAGAGCTTACCGCAGAGCTTTCTGCAGCCAGTGGAGACCACCCTTAAAGTCTTTATATATATAAATATATAATAATAATTGATAAATGTTATAGCAATAAGATAAGCATATATATATATGTCATGCTAACCCATGTTCAATTCATTACAATTAAATCAAATGGAGTTATTATTCCCAAACTACTTAAATAAACTTATACTTACACTGACACAGTAGTGGGGGAGGAACCTGTCAGAAAAGCCATGAATTGTCAAATTGAGTAAGAAAAAACCCTCTACCTTGGTTGAAATAATGGACATAACAGCATAGATCAATTATTTATGTTCATTATTTCAGTCAACGAACCAATCATGGTGAAGAGCAAGTCATGGGCTTTAACCTGATGCCAAATTGGTGGGAGTGTGTTGAGGTTTCACCAATGAAAATTAGATTATTGGACTTGATTTGTGATATGTTACCGGAAAATGAGTCATAAGTCGCGAAAATTAGATTTTGAGATATCACCATATTTGAAAAGAGGGGATCAAGCCGATTCCAATGATAGTAAACAGTTTAATACTCTAATAAGTATTTCTAGATTTTAATTTTTATATTTTCTTCTTTTTTTTAAAAAAGTTTTGAATATTTCTTCGGGTCAATAAACAGTAAAGTTACTAAATGCAGTCCATATGAGGCCTTTGAAACGAATAGATATATTACATAGATTGTCCTGAAATTTGATATATAGATTCATGTAACCATCAGTTATCAACCCTTAAAAAGATAGAACATTCCAATCATGTGATCTTGTGAAAAAAACACTTTAAAAAATATCAATTTTGCGACTTATGACTCATTTTCCTGAAACACATCACAGTTGTCTACATAAACACCCTGCCTATGGTATTGTGCTTATGTGGGCGAATTTTGTCCAATAGATTCTCAATTACTGGCGGCACGTTCCATTCTATCTATATATGGGTCACAATTTCAGAAAATGCACAATTGGCCGCTCTAAACATGTAGGAAATTCTCCTAAATTAGGCTGAAAAATGATGAATACCGGGTATATCTGAGTATATTTTGTATAACTTTGATTTAAAGTATCAGTTCCGTTATGTTGAACTGCATTTTGAAGCTGATTTTTGTCTTAAATGTGGGTTATTTGAGAGAATTGGTGAAGACGAATTGTACATTTTCTGAAGGTCTGACCCATATGGTAAAGCAGGGTACCAATCAACAAAACATGGCATGTAATGCTGCAACCAAAACAGAGACTACTTTTCCCACTAATATTTAGCAAATATATAAGATGTAAGGACTGAGATCTGTAAAATTATGTTAAATGTCATATGTCTACTTTGCTTTTTTTAACTTCCTGTTGGTAATTGATAGTGGTAACACAAACAAAAGAAGAGTTATCTCTGATACGGTCTGTCGGAATTTGTATTTTTTCCGGTTTATTGAAGAATAGAAGCAATGTAAGACATGTAGAAGCTTCTCAATGTTTGACTCTGTCTACTTTGGTAATAAAGACCCGGTGTTGGGAAAAAAGATGTGAGGACTGTTGAAATAAACATTAATACAAAACAAGATGCTGACCATAATACGTAAAGTTTTCAATAGATCCTTACATTTTGTTAAGCTTTTATTCATACTGGGTGGATCAAGTCCCAGCTACAGGGCTTTTCACCTGCCCCAGATATCTACAGCATATACATTAATTAATTTTATACAGTTTTCTACGATATAAACTTACATTAATAGAGAGAATGGGAAGAGCAGGCAATAATCGAAAATTTATTGGATGAGATTCGTCCACATAAGCACAATGCCGTAGGCAGAGTGCTTATGTGGACGAATCAAGTCCAATAAATTTGTTATTATTGCAGGCGAGTTCCATTCTATATTTATCATATGTGCATAAAATTTGATCATATGTCATAAGATATCACTGAAAAAATATTAAAGAAGCACAGAACAGAGAAGTGGAGAGCCAAAGCTCCGCGAAGCATATCAACAGAGCTATTTTTAGACAACTACATTTTTATAGGACGCGTCCTATATGAATATTTTTATAGCAACCCACTTATAGCACCTCTCATATAGCATGTCCATATAATAAACTGACTAAATAATTAATAGCATCATTTTCGCTGTTATAAGGATAGAAAGTTGAGATACAAGTCACATAATTCCCACGATTATACTTTGTTTTGGCTTCAGTTTTGGACAGCTCTGCTCTTGCAGTGTCAGGTGTTATGTGACCAATTGTGGGGGAGGGGACTTGGTAACGGAAGTGTTACTCTCAGATTCCTTTACGTATATGATGAATGGATTGGAAGTAATTTGATTTATTTACAGTACATTTTTTTTTACCAAAATAGATAGAATGTAAAGAGGTGCAGGTAATGGAATATTCATTGGCAAAGATTGTGCATGTGACATTTATATGGGTCAAGTTTTCAGAAAATGTACAGTTGGTCTTCACCAATTCGTTCAAATAATCCAAGTTTAAGACAAAAATCAGGTTCAAAATACAGTTCAACATATACAGACAGGTTTATTGAATGAATACAATACAGAATACACTCAGATATACTCAGTATTTTTCGTTTTTCACTCTAATTTAGCAGAATTCTAGAGATGTACAGAACTGTACATTTTCTGAAAATCTGACCCTCATGGTAGAAGACTATAGTCTATCCGAAAAGTAGTTGACACATGATTCCTTAGTTCCTTTAAGGGGAGGGAAAAGTGGGAGATTTTTTATTATTTCTATTTATGACAAGGACCTGTCAACCCTTTGCCCAGCGAGTCGCTCATTGCAATCAACCATGGAGAAACAGGGCCAGTATAACCAGCTCTTCCTTCCTTTAAGCAAAACAACAGCTGCTGCACATAGAACAGAGGCAGCACAATACAATACAGCTGTATATTTGGCCATGGTCGGTTGCAAACGGCGATTCAGGGGGCAAAGGTTTGAAGTAAAAAATCCCCCACTTTTCCCTCCTCTTAAAGGGACAAAGGACTCATGTGTAAACTACTTTTCAGACAGACTATAGACAGACTAGACTGGCCAGACAGACAAAGACATTTAGTCACAAGTTATAGCTGAAGTTATGCCTTTGTTTTGGCTTCACTTTTGGACGCATCTGCTCTTGCTGTGTCAGGTGTCATATGACCAATTGCGGAGGAGGGGACTATGTGGGTCAGATCTGTCAGAAAATACAATTGGCAGCTGTACACATTTAGTAAATTCTGCTAAATTAGGCTGCAATTTGGTCAATATTAGGTACATTCAAGTATATTCGGCATTGCATTTATTCTAGCAATCTGTTTGGCTTGATTGAATAGTATTTTGAACTTAGGGTTATTGGGTTATTTGAGAAGATTGACAAAGTTTAATTGTACATTTTCTGAACAGGGAGTGCAGCTTTAAATTTTAGTTATTTGAGAGGATTGGTGAAGACAAATTGCTGCTCACTTTTTCCTCAGCTGCCCTGAATATGTGAATGTCTTCTTCTGTCTAGCCAGTAGTCGGTAAATGTCACAGGTGACCAGACAAGTCTTTTATATAGAATGTCTGCAATGGTTTCTCACAAACAATGGCAATGGAAGCTTCTGATGAGGCTTTCCTGACACCCTATCTACATGTCATGCGGGGAATTTCCTAATTTGCTTTGCTAAGTGGGTCACATTTCCAGAAAATGTACAATTCGCCTTCCCCAATCCTCTCAAGTAACCCACATTTAAGACAAAAATGAGCTTCAAAATACAGTTTAACATAACAGAACTGATACTTTAGATCAATGTAATATCAAATATACTCAGATATACGAGGTATTCATCATTTTTCAGCCTAATTTAGCAGAATTTCCCAAATGTGTAGAGCTGCTAATTGTACATTTTCTGAAAATCTGACCCAAGTAAAGGGCACAAGGTGGCTTTGAAAGTTTCAGAACTAGAACTATTTGGACAGGCTAGGGGCATTGCATGCTCTGAACACAGTCATAATTAGGTCAGATCTTCAGAAAATGTACAATTCGTCTTCACTAATCCTCTCAAATAACCCACATTTAAGACAAAAATCAGCTTCAAAATGCAATTTAACATAACAGAACTGATACTTTAAATCAATGCGATACAAAATATACTCAGATATACTCGATATTCATCATTTTTCTGCCACATTTAGCAGAATTTGATAAATGTGTAGAGCTGCCAATTGTCCATTTCCTCCAACAGGCACGGTGGTGGAGTAAGACAGAACTGAAGTTAGTTGGAAGAGGAGTGCTTGGACTTTCCTGTGCTGGTTTCACCTATTATCGCTCACTGGCATCCCATTTCTCTCAGCCAATAGTGTAAGTGTCAGACATGGCGGCCATGAGAAAATTGAGGTAAATTTGTCACATGTGTCAGATTTTCAGAAAATGCACAATTCAACTTCGCCAATCTTCTCAAATAACCCACATTTCAGACGAAAATAAAGTTCAAAAGACAGTTTAACCTGACCAAACATATTGCTATAATATCTAGCGAAGACCTATATAACAAGACCAAGCAAGAAAAATGGAGTAATGTAATAAAGAAGAGAAGAATAAGGTGGTACGGTCATGTAATAAGACTACCAGACGAAGCACCAGCTAAGATTGCCCTAGAGGAGGCACTTAGAAAAGTAAAAAAGAGTAAAGGCGGACAGACAGCCACCTGGCTGTCTGTGCTACAGAAAGACCTCAGCACCAAGAACATTACAACAGAATCCGCAAAACACATTGCACTGGACAGACTATTGTGGAGGCGGGTGGTAAACCAAAACTAGGGCGCCATGTGCATGCGCACTTCGTGCGTCACAGAGAGAGAGAGAGAGAGAAACATATTGCTAGAACCAATATATGCCAACTATACTTGAATTTACCTACTATTGGACAAATTGCAGCCTAATTTACTAAATGTGTTCAACTGTCAATAGTACATTTCCTGAAAATCTGACCCACAGACTAGAACCGATGTGTGTACCGGAAGTAAACATTCCCCATGGACTTATTAGCATTGTGGGCGATAAATAATCATTTTATACATTGCCCCAGTAAAGTTCCAATGGTCCTGGTAATCATAATTGGGAGTCAAATAGGCCAAGAGAAAACGACAAGTCAGCAAAAGGAAGGATTTGAGACAAATATAAATATAAAAGTGGACAAAATCCGCTAAAATTCTGATCAGATAATTGGTAGAATTTAAGGGTTGGAAAAGAATGGAACAAACAGTAGAAAATATTTAGTTTTTGACCGACGTCAACTGAGCTAAATATAGCTTTAAATATGTGATGTGTTTCAGGAAAATGAGTCATAATTAAGTCGCAAAAAATAGATTTTGAGATATCCCCATATTTTAAAAGATGGGATCAAGCCGATTCCAATGATAGTAAACAGTCTAATAATCTAATATGTATTTCTAGATTTTAAGTTTAATATTTTCGTTTTTAAAAAAAAGTTTCCAATATTTCTGGGGGTCAATAAACAGTAAAGTAACTAAATGTAGTCCATATGAGGACTTTTAAAACGAAAGGATATAGTACATATATTATGCTGGAATTTGATACATCGATTGATATAACTATAAGTAATAAACCCTCCAAAAATCAGAACATTCCAATAATGTGATCTTGTGAAAAAAATACTTTGAGAAATATCAATGTTGCGACTTATGACTCATTTTCCTGAAACACATCACATATATGCACCATTGATTAGATAGAAGGAAAGTCTGTTTGGGACACTATAGCTTAGTCACTTAGGAATCACTGCTATGTACCTGGTGTTACATCATGTTACGTAATAATGACGTAAGGATGAGTGACCACTTTTATGACTATAATTATCATTAATTATTATTATTATGTTTATGACCATAATTAAGGAATTTGTCCATGACCCATAATGTACCATTACCCAGGAATTTATTGCAGTATTTACGGTAGCATGTGAAGGCTCAGGTACCACCCTCACCTAATTAATATTCAACCAATCAGTACTAGCCATATACGGACCAAACACCCACCTGTATGTTAGACCATAATAAATATTCATTCTAGATCTTAGGATCAAAGCCTTTAGACTTCTGCTTTATACTTCTTATTTTCCTACAATAATTCTACAACTCTTTCATATCCAAGATACACCAAATCTTCATATGTGATGTGTTTCAGGAAAATGAGTCATAAGTAGCAAAAAATAGTTTTTGAGATACCATTATATCTGAAAAGATGAGATCAAGCTCATTCCAATGATAGTAAACGGTCTAATAATCTTATAAGTATTTCTACATTTTAAGTTTGATATTTTTGTTTTTGAAAAAAACAGTTTCCAATATTTCTGGAGGTCAATAAACAGTAAAGTTACTAAATGCAGTCCATATAAGGACCTTTGAAACGAATGGATATATTACATAGATTTCCGCACAGAAGCCTATGCAAATTAGGGATGCATTGTTGGGACAGTGCCCATTGTTAAATAAACAGTACCCTGTGATACCCAACAGGACTACACATGTGAATCCTAGCTCCTTGTTATTTGTGTTACTAATTAGCACAGAAGTGATAATTGCCTA
This sequence comes from Sthenelais limicola, assembly GCA_942159475.1. NCBI lineage: Eukaryota > Metazoa > Annelida > Polychaeta > Phyllodocida > Sigalionidae > Sthenelais > Sthenelais limicola. The sequence continues at coordinate 10,504,401 of OW804098.1, forward strand.
TCATGTATCACTAACAATAATAGAGAACATTTTCTATCATAATATTGAAATCATCCTTTGTTATTGTTTTACAACACCGTAAGCCACCTTGTTTACATCGAGATTCGAAGCTATTCTACTGAGCATTTTTATGAAATACGGCCGTTTTTTTAAAGAAAAAAAGTTTAGCTATTGGGGAAAGGCTTCTGACATACAGGGGCAAAAGTATTCCAGAAAATGCTAAGCTGACATATGTGATGAGTTTCAGAAAAATGAGTCATAAGTCGCAAAAATTGATATTTTTCAAAGTAGTAGGGTTCGAGTAGCGCGGGAAACTCAAAACGACTGGATATGCACGTCTGAGTGCTGTGATCCTTTCTAATCCCGTGGTTGGGAAAATCAACGAATAATATAGGACAAAGCTACTCAAGTCAAACATAAGTGACTAAGGAAAAAACAGGAGAAAGAAGAGATTACAAAAGTCGAAATAACAAGAGTTATTGAAGATGGAAGACGAAAAGAGGTGGACGGTTGGCGTGGGACCAGCGACGTCGCCATATTCCCATGCAGAATCATTCGAAAACATCGAGAATATCGAGATTTGCATAGCAGAAATCAACTTAGCGATAGAAAACTCCCTGCAAACAGCAGAGAGAAGCATAAAATCAGTGGAAGAAGTTGGGAACTCGTTTATTTTTGAGAATATAATCGAAAACTCGACTTGGGATATTGAAGTCAACAACTTGGAAACATGCGAATGGGCGGCTACTGATGTAACGGTTGTTTTAGCAGAGATGGCTAAAACGGCTATGGCCACAACCGCCACTCAGACCACAAGGCAAATACAGGTTGGTGAAATAAAGATCGATGAAAAATTGGATAAATTCAATAACGGTGTCTTACAGCTCGAACACAGATTTGAGAATCTATTTCGCCAAATCAGGCAAGAAACTTCAAATATAGGGAACAGTTTTGAAGAGATCGTTGGGGAAAAGTCCGACTCGATGAAGGAATATAACCGTAGAATGAGAGAGTTAGAGGAGGAAATAAGACGGTTTAAAGAGTTCCAGAAAGTAGAGAGAAATATGGAGATAAAAGAAAAACTAGGAAAAGAAGAAAATACAAGTAAAGAACCAACCAATGAAATAAAAGTAAATGTGAAGCCAGAAAAAAGTGAGGTCAAAAAAGACAAGAAAGTCTGGGTAGAGAAGGCGGCGGAAAGGTTTCTAATTGTCGAGGGAACCGAGGAGGACTGGGAAAATAAAGCAGTAGATTCCCAAGAACGGCTAAACGCTTTAATACGACTGAATGACAAAAACGAGAGGTTGAAAGAGAAAATACTGATCATTTTCCAAGTAGCAGATCAGAACATAAAAGAAGAAAATATTAAAGTGGTGTATAGGATTGGGAAGCCCAAGCTGGGCAGGAGGAGGGGGGTTTACGTAGAAGTAGACTCAGTTGAAACGAAGACTACGATAGTCAAAGCTAGTAGTAAAATACGAGGAGACAAGACATATAGGAAATTCTGGTTGAATAAGTTCAGTAAGAAGAACAATGGATACCAGTTCATGCTACTCGAAAACTCACAGAAACTGCTAAAATTAAAAGGGATTGACTCGACTCTGGTCGCCAACCACATACGGACAGGGAATGATACATACACGGTACATGATCTGGATCATTTACCTACAGATTGTAAACCTGAGAACATATTCCAAGTCAAGGTTGGGGACAGGGGAATAGGGTTTAAGGGGATACATAGCCCCCTATCAAATTTTCACCCGGCGAAGTTCGAATATGAACACAGATTCTATAGCTCGGCCGAGCATTGCTTCCAGGCTACAAAAGCGTACGCGGCCGGCAAAGGGAAAATGGCGGAAGACATTGCTAAGGTAAACAACCCAGCGGTTGCCAAGGCTTGGGGCGGAAGGATCAGGGTTAACGACAACTGGGAAATGATGGAAGAGCAGATTCTGGAAGACATTGTCTTTCAAAAATTTAAGCAGAACGATCATCTAAAGCAGAAACTAGTAGCGTGGAAGGGATATAACCTCTTTGAGTTAACGACATCTAAGAAGTGGGGAGCCGGTATCTGGCACCCCTTGGTTACGATCCAAAATGGAGTCCGGAGGGAGGTAAATACCAGAGACGTAGTGGGACAAAACATCTTTGGAAAGATTCTGAGCAAAGTGAGAGATAGACTATTAGAGGATTAAGATAAATAATTACAAATACATCACCATGGATCTTCTTCTGCTGATGGATTCCCGTGGGAGGGACCTAGCAGGACGTGTACGCATGAAATTACCGGGGGTTAACTTGAGGCTAGTCTCTATCGGAGGTGCCACCATCGAGCGACTAGTTACAGAGGCAAGTCATATCATTAATCTTCACCGCCCTAGGGCCATTTTCTTAGTTGCTGGTATTTGCAATATCACCAGAAGATGCAAAGAGGACCCTGGCGAGCAGGTTAAATTAAGGCACTCATCGTCAGCGGCATTTGAAGAGGAACTGAGAGTCACTATGAGCTCAGCTATCCTAAACCTAAAAGGAGCCGCCATGGTTCAAGGGTACAACCCAAAAATATCGTTCGCAACAATGGCTGGAATAGACATTAAGAAATATAACCTCAAAATGGCGAGGGGTAGGGGTATAATGAATCCCAGGCAGTGCCAATATGCAGCGATTCAAAAAGAAATCAACGAAAGAACCACCATATTCAGTAACCTGGCCAAAATCTATAATGCACAAGAAGGCTCACCCACACCATATGTGGCCCAAATGATTCACCGCTGCATCGCTGGAAAGAAAAAGAAAAAGAACGGAACGACCAAATATTCAGCCTTTTACAGCAAGCTGGAAGATGGATGCCATCTTAAGGAGGAAATGAAAGATGAATACTCCAACCAGATAGCAAAGGCGTACAACAAAATCCTTTAATATAGTAGCCCAAGGTGCTTGAGATATAAATAATCTTATAGACAGGTCACTCAAATTTTGAGTTCCCTCTCCTGATTAATTGTAACCAGAACAACTACCTTTATATGGAACGTGGTTGCGACGGAGACATTGAAAGGGAAAGGGGTAAAACTGCTCAATTGACACCTGGTATATATAAATTTTTTAGATCAATACGCTAAAGGTTGAGTTGAGGAGCAAATGAGATGAAATAGAGCGATGAAAGTGAATTTAATACAGCATCATGGAGAGCTTATGATATAATTATTATTATAGTCAGGTTAATCACAGTGGAGTTCCCTCCTCCCCTGTTATGATGTATCCTAAACAACTACATTGATATTGAACGTGGTTGCGACGGAAACATGGATAGGGAAGGGGGTAAAACTACCCATTCGATACCTGGTAATAAATAAATTATTAATAAATTATTAGACCAATACGTGTAAGATTTGAGCCGAGAAACAAGCACGGTGAAACTGGACGATGTAAGTGAAATTGATACAGGAGCTAAGAGGGCTTGAGATATAATTATTCTTACAGACAGGGTACTCAAAACTTGAGTCCCCTCCCTTGTTTATATGTATCCAGAACAACTGCCTTTATATGGAACGTGGTTGCGACGGAGACATGGAGAAGGAAGGGGGTAAAATACTCAAACGTTACCTGTTAATAAATTATTAGACCATCTTGTGTATGGCTTGACCCAAGAAACAAACACGAGACTGAGGACTGAGGACTGTCTACGCTGGGAAACCAAAACCAAGTAAGAAACATCATAATTAATTCTAAAATGTACGATATACCATGTGGGACTGAAGCTGTGGAATAATCTACATAATCTAAATAGACTGACATAACAGGACACAGTAACATTATAGAAGAAACAGAGATGAACAATTTCTAACATAAATCATGGAGTAGAAACTAAGGTCCTGGATCGTACATAAATTATACAGTACAACTAGTAAACATTAGTAAAAAGGGAACATAGGAATACGAGGGGGGTAAAAGGTCCAATACAAATGGTGATACAGGTGATGAAATCATAAAATACTTGTAATCCCCTAACCTAGCCCGGAAGATAGTATGCCAAGTGGGACATTTCTATTGAACGTCTCGACAGACAAGTAACTATCCAAGGTGTAGGTTCATGGGGAAGAATAAGGAAAAGAGGTGTAAGATAGCGCGTCAAGAAAAATTATAGAAAATATAGGTGATGAATAAATACGATGAGGATAGATAGGAGGTGCATAAAATATTAAGTCCCAAATATTAGTATACTCCAGTCCCTAAACCTGATGATAGTCGAAACTGGACATTTATATTGAACGTTCAGACATGGGGAGGATTATCAAAGGATTTGGGTTGGAGAGAAAGAAAGAAAATAGTAGAGCGAGTAGTAGAGTAGAGTACGAGTTAAAAGTAGAATATATCAATAGAATGATCACTATATTAACATATGGAACAAGTAGCTTAGTGGAAGACTGTATGAAGTTGTAGTATACAGTAGCAATTAAGTTTAAAGATAACAAAAGGAAATGAGTAGCAAATATATAAATTATACATCAAATGTCTTATATCTGTAATACTGTATTAATTATTTAATACAGGGAGTAAACAATGTTTCTCCAAACAAGTTACCAACCACAAGGGAAATAGGAATAGCATTGCATATAATTGTAACATGAACAAACCGATCAAAATAGAAGATTTTGGTAAGAAAAAAGGTATCTCGCTATTTTCATGGAATGTTAGAAGCTTGAAGCCGAAAATAATGGGGGTCAACTCATTTGTACATGAGTTAACACCAAGCATAATATCTTTACAAGAAACCTGGTTGAATGATAAAATAGACAACTCGCAAATATCAATTCCAGGGTACCAAATTTATAGACAGGATAGATCGCAGAAGAAAAAAGGTGGTGGCTTACTATCATACGTCCAAGATTCTATGAAAGTGGACGATAATGCTTATCAGAATTTAAATGTCTCAAATAAAGATGTGGAAATACAAATTTTATCAATAGTCAAAGGTAGATCAAAAAGCATGATTAATGTGAACGTCTACAGGCCACCCAGTGGCGCACTAGAAAATTGTACAACATATTTAAGAGATATACTGGGAGCATTAGATAAAACCCAAGATATAGTGATAATGGGTGACTTTAATTGTGACTACCACGAAATGTCCAAAGCTAGTAGAAATACAAAAACGGGTGAACTATATAACTTACTGACACAATATAACTTAAATCAAGTTATAAAGTGTAATACAAGGTCTACAAAAAAATCATCCAGGCTAATAGATCAAATATTCTGCACATGTAATAATATTGAAAGCACGGGAGCGGTGGAATATAATTTGAGCGATCATTTACCTGTATATGTAAACATAAAGAAGGCACGAACAAGATATCAGAGGGCTACATTTGAAGCCAGGGATACTTCTTACTATGACGAAAAAATTTTGAAAGAAATTTTAGTAAACGAAGATTGGACTGAGCTATATGAAAATAGAGAAGTCGATGAGTGCTGGGATCTAATATATTCTAAAATGTCCCATTTCTTAGACAGAATGTGTCCTATTACAAAATTGGAAAAAGTTAAAACACGGCCCCCATGGTATACAAAAGAGCTGTCGAAACAGTCAAAAGCCAGGGACAAACTTTTTGCGAAGGCCAAGAAAACTAATAAAGAAGAAGATTGGAACAAAGCAAAAATGGCTAGAAATAAAATGAATTCCGATGTAATAAAAATGAAAAATGATTATCTAAGGACACAGATAAATATCAGTAGAAATGATCCTAAAAAGTTTTGGGAGACAATAAATCCAATATTAGCACCAGACAAAGTAAAAAAACACTTGAAAATTCAAACCAAAAAAGATGACGGTAATCTGGCTCATGAAAATGAAGTCCCTGATATCTTCAATAATTTTTTCTCCGTAATTGGTAAAAACCTTGCAGAGAGGATTGTGCCTCCAGATAATGAAAAAGAGGAAAAAGAAATCAAAGAATTGTTAGAGTTAAGCAAAATAGGTTATGGAGAACATAACGACCTAGTTCAAAAATTTGAACTAGAACCTGTGAAAGAGAAAGATATAGTTGATTTAATTTGGAAAACTAGTGTGTATAAGGCCTCAGGGATACCACATATGCCAACAAGAATCCTGAAACCTATCCTTCTTTCCCTAGTTAGACAGATTACATATGTGTATAACTTATCTATTGAGACTGGGAAGGTACCCAGATTCTTCAAGAAGGCCATTATTACTCCACTTCATAAAGATGGGTCTAGGCTAGACCCTAGTAATTATAGGCCAATATCTGTAATAACCCTTCCAGGTAAAATACTTGAGAAATGTATACACAAACAAGTATATAATTATCTAGAAACAAATGATCTACTATATCAAAACCAATTCGGTTTTAGAAAAGAATTATCAATTCAGGATGCCCATTTCGAACTTTTCTCAGACATATATTTCAATTTGAATGAAAACAAAGGAACAACACTAACATATATAGATCTGAAAAAAGCATTTGATACGGTAGATCACAATAGAATTATAAATAAGCTTAAGTTGATAGGAATCGGGACAAAAACGATAGACTGGTTTCAGGATTATTTAAGCGATAGGGAACAAACAGTATGCGTAAATAATATTAATTCTGGAGTCCAGAAAGTAATATGTGGTGTCCCTCAGGGAACGGCCCTGGGTCCACTCTTGTTCCAGATTTACATGAACGATCTACACAAATGGGTGAAAAACTCCAAAATTATTCTCTTTGCGGATGACACTGTAATATACAACTCAAACTCAAATACAAATACAGCAAACGAGAAATTACAGGAAGACCTAAATAGAGTTGATATATGGTGTAGGGAAAATAAAATCTCCCTAAATACCAAAAAGACAAAAGCAATGATAATCGATAGGAAAAGGGTGAAGCCAGATCAAAGCTTCACTAAACTGAGTATTGGGGACAATGAAATAGATTTCACGGATACCTATAAATACTTAGGACTGACAATTGACAGAAAACTGACTTTTAAACAACATATAGAGATACGAATAAGGTCAGCTAGGGATAAAATCCAGAAACTAGCACAACTAAGGCATTCCACGAATGATTCGACCCTTCTGAACATCTATAAAGTGGCAATTAGACCATTAATAGAATTCGGGGATGCAATATATAACGGAGGGAATAAGTCAGACCTGAAAAAATTACAAACAGTCCAAAATATGGCAGTTAGAATAATAAAGAGAAGGGGTAAGCTAGAAAATACCGATCAAGCACATACTGAGTTAAATATACCAAAATTAGATATGCGAAGAAAGGCCCATCTATTAGAATGGGGATTCAACATGGCACAGAACGACTGTAATATAGATGGTAGGAAAATAAACCTAAGATATCTAGCTAAAGGTAAAAAGTTAAGAACAGTCACTCCCAAACTAGATCTAATAAGTAGATCATTCATAACCACGGTACCTTACCTATGGAACGAGTTGGACCCAGGGCCCCAAAATGTGTTAACCTTAAAGGAGTTTAAGAAATTTCTGAAGTACGAGTATACTTCCAATGTACAAAATGAATAATGAATGTAGGGAAAACCATGATACATTTTGTAAATAATAGCAGGTGAAGCTAAGAACCTCAACAATTTATATACTAATATTTATATCAGAGTTGAGTAACTATATTGTCACGTATTCAGTGAATAAAACCTGCGTCAACTAATAATAAAGGTGGTAATGTTAAATCATTGTAGATTAATAATGTAATTATAAGACTGTAAATTAAAACTACAGTATAAATCTCTACAAGAATCTAGTATCTAAGAAATGAGTGATCATATACAACAAACTTATGTACTACATTACAGAAAACACTCATGAAAAGTTGGAAATGTAAAATAGACAATACAAAGTATTGCGGTAACATAAAATATGGCGTTAACATAGAAATATAAGTAATTAAGAAAAACAATGCCAATTTCAACAAGAGAAGTATGTAACTCCTTAAGGAACTTGTAAAAATCAAAATTGTCATACCCCCTAGTACAAGAGGGAATAGTCTTGTTAATAGAGAAAAGGAACATTGTACTATGTTCTAAGGAACCCGGAATGTATAGGGAATACAAAACTGTATAGTAAATAAAAATAAGAAAATAGACGGAAATGTATAACATTAATCAGTAAAATTAAGAAAGCATGAAATGCAACATTAAAATTGTAAATACTTCGGGGTAATAGACCCGGATATGTAATACTACGAATTTTCACTCGTAAAACACATGTTATAATCACACCATGTAATTGTTTATCAAATATGTTAATCACAAATGTAAATGTTTATCTGTAAATGTTAATGTACTGTTAAATGAATCTGTTTCAATATGCCTCGGCCTCATGGGAAGAACAAAATTGGTTGACATGAGGACCATTTTCTCTAAAAGCTTCAATTATTGTAACTGTATGAAGAGAAATAAAAATACTTATATATATATATATAAACTGTTTACCACCATTGGAATCGGCTTGATCGCCTCTTTTCAAATATGATGGTATCTCAAAATCTAATTTTCGCGACTTATGACTCATTTTCCTGTAACATATCACATATCAGTTTTGAATGATAATGCCTGCCTGTCAATCCAGGCGGAGGTGATCTTTCAGTCACTCTCACCCACTGTACTGTCAAGTTTGGGGGCCGGCAGCTCCTAAAGTCATTGGACTAAGAAATCTTACTAAGGGAAGAAAGATGGTGGTTCCTCACCCAAAAAATGAAATGTTTAAGAAGTCTTATCTCTATAGCATGACAGTTCTATGGAACAACCTACCTGTAAAAACTCAGACATTGCAGTCCAGCAAAGAGTTTAACCGTTATTTAAAACAAGTTTACCCATCTGAATTCGACAAATACCTTAGTGAATCTAAAAATTAAAAAATGATTGACATTATTATGACCTATTATTGAGGTCCTGTTCTGTATATTATACCTCTTATTATTCTGTCATATTTGATTGTCATAAAAGTTAAGGGTTAAAACACGTTGACTTTAATCCCCATGTAAATACCTAGGTATATAATACCTTTACAAAGATTGAGATATCGATGGGTAGACATATTGGGTTGGATGGTGGGGTGATCTTTCTTGAAAGGTCTTACCGATTTACTGTTATACTATACAATGTAACATTGCTCTTATCTCAAGGACGAAGTTTACGATTAATTATTGAAACCCCGTCATTATAGATTGTACGAAAAATAGATTAATTACCAGGGAAACCTGTTGTAACATAACCGACTGTGATGTAAAGGTCTTAAAGTACAATAGGACCTAAATATTACCTAAGTACCTCTCTATAAAAATTGTAACACTGAGCCTTAATCAACGACGAATTATTATGTAAATCAAGATATATGTTCGTTTTTCACTTTATTTAGGACACATTGGAAGACCTGCACTGTAGAATTGTATGCCCTTTTCATGACTATGTAATTGTTAAAAATTCATGAATAAAAATTCAATATATATATATAATGTAATCCGGAAACCAACAATTTTGAAAAACTATGATATACTAAAAAATCAGCCAACTGTATTTACAATTCATGGTTTAAAATGGATAAAATGTTTCAAAAACGCCCTTTTCTCCATAGAGGGCCATATTGAATTAATTAAATAACTTTTTATTTTCAAACGGAAATAGCAATAAATCTATTTTTGGAACCCCCTTAAAAAAACTATATTTGAAATCAGCATGATTTGGAGTACAAAGTGTGAAAAAATTAAGCTGATACATTTACTTTGGGAAATACCCTCGATCATCCTTAAGACACAAATGAGCTTCAAAATGCAGTTTAACATAACAGAACTGATACTTTAAATCAATGCGATACCAAATATACTCAGATATACCTGGTATTCTGCATTTTTCAGCCTATATTAGGAGAATTTCCCAAATGTGTAGAGCTGCCAATTGTACATTTTCTGAAAATCTGACCCATGTGGGTAATTAGCCCACTAATGAAGAAGGTAAGAGGAGTTGTCAGTACAACTGTTCATCGAGAACTGATCCTTTATTCAATAGACATAAAGCAGGTAAGGTTACCTTTAAAGGCACATGGTAATGTAGGCCAATCAGGCCGCAGTATAGTTAGATTTATTATTCATGACTCATTAACCAATGAGGGTCGGGGTGGTAATGTGACCTGACGTGCTAACCTGGCCAGCATGGTATTGCATGACATGTCGCCCTGTATTAAGTAACATGTATATGGATATATAATATGGTTATATGATAGGATGTAACAAGGTTGGTTTCTGACTTGCTGTACACAATGCCCACAAGTCTTTTTCGAGAAGCCTGGTCGAAAAAAATGACTGGGCATCATGTACAGTAAGTCAGAAACTAACCGAGTTACATCCTATTTTTATACCACAATCTCATATTGTAAAATAAAATGAATAAACAGACTATTTATTTACCTCGCTTTGCTCTGATGACCCACCATATTAATTCTTTTTACCAAAGCACTACACAAGCATGTAACTGATTGGCTAATCAATGACGACACGGATGGCATATGATGTCACAAATGGGCGTGACGTCAGAAGCGAGCGAAACGTCATCCAATAAGGGGAGTTGCATGTCTCACTGCGCATGTCTACTGCAGTGCATGTTGGGATGGATTTTGATGAAATCTGACATACAAATATTTAGCAATATTTTATCAAAAATTGGAAGAATGTTTTCACCAATATCATAGCTTGTATAAATGATCCATAAAAACTAAATGCATGATGGGAAAGATGGGGACAGATGGAAATATGTATGACACATAGATATTGACATTACAGCACAAAATAGCAGACTAGATGGGTGAAACCATGTAGTTGGTGGCTCCCCACCACAACTAGATGTTATCCCCAACCAGACTTATATTGCAGTAAGTGGTCGGGTCAGATGTGCTTAAAAGCATCCATCTAAATGTGGGCCTTGTCTGTGTCCTTGGAATGAAAAGAATTCTCCAGAGTTGCTGGCATTGCTGGCGAAAGCGAATAAGGGTCAGATTTTCAAAAAATGTACAATTGGCCTTCACTAATCCTCTCAAATAATCCTCATTTAAGACAAAAATGAGCTTCAAAATGCAGTTTAACATAACAGAACTGATACCTTAAATCAATGCGATACCAAATATACTCAGATATACCTGGTTTTCTTCCTTTTTCAGCCTAATTTAGGATGATTTCCCAAATGTGTAGAGCTGCCAATTGTACATTTTCTGAAAATCTGACCCATAAGCAAGAATACAGCTGGGATTATGCTGAACGGTGGCACTTAAGGTCAGGACTTAACGGGTTTCATTAACTGGCTGAAAAAAACATCCCATCTGTCATGTGTTCCAGAAAACACATCATGCTTTCCCATATTGCATAATAATTATATAATATAATAAAGGATGGGAAAGATGTGCACTTGTATCATGGAAACATGTATAACACATAGATATTGACATTAGAGCATTGATAAATATTCCATGCTGAACATGGCATGTTTTCTATAGATTTTAGACTGTACCATTAGTCCCATAATTCCATGCGAATCAAGATTCAAAATGGCGGCTATGCAATTCCCCTATAAGGATGCTTCCTACACTGAGGCTAAGAAAAAGGGTCATATTTTTGCACATGGATCCATTCAACAAAATAAAATAGCATTTATCCACTCATTTGCAGCATGTACAACCCCTGATCGTGGTATAATGGATATAATTATACAGTTATGAATATTAATAATTATGCTAATTTATATTGATAATATTACGTAATTATACTAATCGAAATGAGGTAATAGGTTAGCATAACATGGGTGTGACAATATATAACTAGCGTTGATGATTTTTCAGTCCAATTTAAGAGAATTTACAAAATATGTTGATGTGCCAATAGGGGAGTTGCATAGTCACCATTTTGAATCTTGATTCGCATGGCATTATGGGACTAGTGGTATAGTACACAATCTATAGAAATCATGCCATGTTCAGCATGGAATATTTATCAATGCTTTAATGTCAATATACATGTGTTATACATGTTTCCATAAGCCTAGTCGCCATCTTTCCCATCATGCATTTGGTTTTCATAGAACATTTATAAAAGCTGTGATATTCGTGAAAACCCTCTTGTATATTTTTCATTAAAACTTCCCAAATATTTGTATGTCAGATTTCAACAAAATCCATCCCATGATGCACTGCACCAGGCATGCGCAGTGACACATGCAACTCCCCTATTGTACATTTTCTGAAGATCTGACCCATGTGGTCCCGGACCACGCAGCACAATAACAACATCTGATCCTTGCTTATTAACCACCTTTGTACTGGTTGGCATCATGCCAGAAAGTGCTCTGAGATATCTGCCTATAGCTTGTTCAGGATGTATTACAGTCACAAGGCACAACATTGTGATGTGTTCCAGAAAAATGAGTCACAAGTCGCTAAATTGATATTTTTCAAAGTGTTTTTTGTTACAAGATCTCTTCATTGAAATGTTCTGAATTTTAGAGGGTACAGCAGAAACGTGAGCAGCAAAGCTAGCTATCAGCATCTGTGCACTTAGCCTCTGCAATAACATGTTATTACGTGAACAGCATCCGTCTACGCTAGCTCTGGTTAATAACATGTTATTACCTGAAGAGGTTAAAGGTAAACTCGTGTACTGAGTAAACCTGTATAGGCTCTATCTATAACAGCTATAGGCTCTATCTATAACAGCTATAGGCTCTATCTATAACAGCTATAGGCTCTATCTATAACAGCTATCTATCTCAGCTCTATTATAGGTAATAGAGCTGATCGAGTATGTTTAGTGAAAAGGAAGGCCAAGGCCTTTCTATTTACTAAGAGGGTCAGATTTTCAGAAAATGTACAATTCGCCTTCACCAATTCTTTAAGACGGCCTCCGCTCATCTGGTCACGTGACAGTGCATCTTGGCGAGCAGTGGGCCGGGCCGTGGGGGAATCCCGCCCTTGACGACCATAGCAACCCAGCTTAAAATCTCCAACTTTCTCCTTTGATGTCTTAAAGTATACACAGTTGTCGGCAAAACGGAACAAACGACTGCAATGTATGAACAATACTTGATATATCCATGTAAGATCATAGCATTTTGACCCGGTTATGTATGGTTTCAAAGGGGTTGAAAACAGGTATTTTAGCGTTAGCGTCTATGGCACTCAGCTGTCGTATTCACCCGAGTTTTTGCCGCCGATCGTAGAGTACCTAATAAAGCAGGGGATAATTTATATGTAAATGGAAACACCGGTGTCTGTATAAGCGGCCATCCCACCATGCAACCAAACATCATGTGATCCCTAAAGGTGGTGGCCTAAGCTGTGCTCTGCTGTATGCATGTTTGTCTGTGTTTATGTATGTATGGTTGGTTTATTAGTATTTATTATATGGGCATTCCATATGAGAGGTGCAATAAGTGGGGTGCTATAACAATATTCATATAGTATATGTGTAGTAGTATGTATTACCATAAAGAAGGAATACTTTTCATATACTACTTGCATTGAAAGTCTATACAAATCACTCTCTTCATTTCATGTTTAACACCAGGTGGGCCTGTGTGCCACGAAACCTTGTTTTACTGAATTCCCTCTGTTATATTATTACCATTATCACTGTGTACGAATACCACACACCTTTATATGTGTGACTATACTAATGGACCAACACATCACCTTGTGCTTCCAATACATTAGAGTAATAATATTGAGGCTTCTGTCTTTTATTATATATCATTCCTCCTCAACACAATACCAGGTCACTACATGTGTACTATATGAACTAGTTCATCACCAAGTTGGCTACTTTTTTTCAGATTTACACATGATACATTTGTGATTACACCAAGTTGTATGCCCATATAGTAAATATAGAATGAAACTCTCCTGCAATAATACAAAATTTATTGTACTTGATTCGTCCGCATAAGCACTCTGCCTACGGCATTATTGCCGGCTCGTTCCATTCTCTCTATATGTTTGCACTGGCAACAAGTTCTAACTCATCTGGGGATGTTGAGATATACTAGCCTACATTTTTATTTTATCGGAGAACCTATTTTAAGGGTTTTTTTCCCCACAAACTGTGAAACTGCACAATCAGCTGGCTGTTCTGCCTTGTTTCGTGCAGTAGGAGACAAATTGTGATATGTTACAGGAAAATGAGTCATAAGTCGCGAAAATTAGATTTTGAGATACCATCATATTTGAAAAGAGGGGATCAAGCCGATTCCAATGATAGTAAACAGTTTAATAATCTAATAAGTATTTCTAGATTTTAATTTTGATATTTTCGTTTTTTTTTTAAGAAAAAGTTTTGAATATTTCTTGGGGTCAATAAACAGTAAAGTTACTAAATGCAGTCCATATGAGGACCTGTAAAACGAATGGATATATTATATAGATTGTCCTGAAATTTGATATATAGATATTCATGTAACCATGAGTTATCAACCCTTAAAAAGATTCCAATAATGTGATCTTGTGAAAAAACAATTTAAAAAATATCAATTTTGCAACTTATGACTCATTTTCCTGAAACACATCACAATTGACTATGAACCTATTAAACTTCAACTGAGTTTAGGTGAAACTAGCATTTTACTGATATTTGGGTTTCTTCTGTATCCAAAGACTTGCTCATCTCTAAAATGTCTATGATATAAGTTTTGCAGGTTTTTAAACCTGCACGCTCAGCTAACGTCAGTCAAAAACTAAAGATGTTCTACTTTTTGCTCCATTCTTTGCCTTCACCAATCCTCTCAAATAACCCACATTTAAGACAAAAATGAGCTTCAAAAAACAGTTTAACATAACAGAACTGATACTTTAAATCAATGCGACACCAAATATACTCAGATATACCCAAAATTTAAAATTTTTTTAGAAGGATTTAGCAGAAATTACTAAATATGTAGAGCTGCCAATTGTACATTTTCTATAAATCTGACCCAGTTGTGTTGGTTATACATGCATGCATTCTCACCCAGCTGGCAAGTATTAATATTTGTCGATTTCCTTCACCTTGTCTATTCATTATTCATTAATCTTATCTAATACTAGCGGGTGTCCATTAGGATAGTGATGGGAAACTGTTGGACAACGAATTTGGGTCAAATTTTTCAGAAAATGTACAATTGGCAGCTGTTGACATTTCGGAAATTCTGCTAAATTAGGCTGCAATTTGGCCAATACTAGGTAAATTCGAGTATATTTGGCGTTGCATTGATTCTAGCAATCTGTTTGGTTAGGTTGAACTGTATTTTGAACTTTATTTTTGTCTGAAATTTGGGTTATTTGAGAGGGTTGGTGAAATTGAATCGTACATTTTCTGAAAATCTGACCCATAATACTTTATATATACATTTGTATGATATACACTCTATCCTACAAGGAATGTTTTAGGCAGTGATCTATGGCATATGTAGTGAGATATAGGGTGGGAGTTCTGAACCCTGTACCCATAGGACTGGGGTGTGTGAGTGTATGGGCCCCTACTCCCACAACACCTATTGTTTAACAGAGATCTGCTATAGTCATTGACAGGTTCATTACAATATGGCTCCCTGAGAGATGAACAACTAAAGAAATACTTCCCTGAACACCCATTATACCCATAATTTATTATACCATCTGCGGTTGAAAGAAGCAAAAACAGCCTCCTCTGCCTTTCAACTGCTAATATTGTACCATCTTCCATAGGCAGATTCTTCATTGTTTCCCCATAGCTACGTAGATTCCCCATTGTTTCCCTATAGCTACGCAGATTCCCCATTGTTTCCCTATAGCTACGTAGATTCCCCATTGTTTCCACATGCTGATTATTTGACACCAAGGGCCTGTTGTATTTGGGTCAGATTTTCAGAAAGTGTTAAATTGGCAGCTGTACACATTTAGTAAATTCTGCTAAATTAGGCTGCAATTTGGTCAATACTCTAGGTAATTTCAAGAATATTTGGCATTGCATTGATTCTAGCAATCTGTTTGGTTAGGTTGAACTGTATTTTGAACTTTATTTTCATCTGAAATTTGGGTTATTTGAGAACATTGACCAAGTTGAATTGTACATTTTCTGAAAATCTGACCCATTTATAAGCAAAGTGAATAAGCTATTGTGTAAGCGCAACTCTGAGCGAAGCTTTAATCATTTGTATTCCATTCATCCACCTGCTAAACAGCTGTGCCCTGAAAGGAATGAAAGATCATTCATCCATATTGGTCCTGGGTATGACCATAAAGTGCCTTTCTGTCTCTTTTTTCTGTCTCTCTCCCTTCTTCTCTATCTCTATTTCCTGGGTATGATCATAATCTGCCTCCCTCTCAGCTCTCCCACCCAAGCAACCAATCTCACTCACTTATTCATCCATATTTAATGTAACCTAATGCAACTAAAGAAGAAAAAAAATAAATGTGATCCGTTTCAGGAAAATGAGTCATAAGTCGCAAAATGTGGATTTTGAGACATCACCATATTTGAAAAGAGGAGATCAAGGTGATTCTAATTAATGTAAATATTAAGGACATCTAATAAGTACTTTTATCATTTTAGTTAGATATTTTTATTTTTTGAAAAAAGTTTGCACTATTTCTGGGTGGATAATTACCAGTAAAGTAGCTAAATATACTCCATAGGATGATCTAAGAAACGCACTGATATAATTAATAAACAGTCTTGAAATTTGGTAGATGTATTCATACAACCAAAAAGACTAGACACTACACTCCAAAAATGAAAATATTCCAACAAAGAAATCTTGTAATTAAACAACTTTGAAAAAAACCAATTTTGCGACTTATGACTCATTTTCCTGAAACACATCACAAATATACTTATTGTAACGATACTCCTAGGGGACCTAGGAATATTTAACAGGGCTTTTATGATGTGATACCAAACAAATCTAATGATCAATGATGTGATACCATACAAATCTAAAGGTATTTCTTGTATTTTGTATGTTTTGTATCTGTTCATTACATGCCTGTGTCATGGAGGGTGGTCACTGAATAGGGAAGGGATGATGTGACCTGCATTGACTCTCTCTCCATGACTCATGTATTCTGAGGGGCCTATCAGAGATAGAGCCCTGCCTCCTCCAGGAGTTAGCATGTGAGCTTCTCTTGTGAGGGGCTCTAAACATGTGGGTCAGATTTTCAGAAAATGTACAATTCAACTTTGCCAATTCTCTCAAATAACCCAAATTTCAGACGAAATAAAGTTCAAAATACAGTTCGACCTAACCAAACAGATTGCTAGAACCAATGCAATGCTGAATATATTCGAATTTACCTAGTATTGACCAAATTGTAGCCTAATTTAGCAGAATTGACTAAATGTGTACAGCTGCCAATTGTACATTTTCTGAAAATCTGACCCATGTGATGAATAAACATTGATTTTGCAATCCTTGGAGTCACTTCTCTGTCTCCCTGTCCCTTTTCCTACTCCCGATTATTCAACCAGCTACCCCCCAATACAACTGTATTGCACACCCAACCACATACACATAATTTCTGTGGGTATTCAGGACTATACGTTTTCCTCTTCCTTTGACGGGTTGGAATAAAAATTCCTACTGTGACCGTTGAGAGTATAGGTTTGTTTCTCGATGGCTTTGTCCTCTATGATGGCTAAATAAAAGATTTAGCGGGGATGTCTTGTCAGAAAGTGCAGGCTAACTCTGTGAGGGCCCCAAATCCAAAATGGCCGCCCTTGACGAATTGGAGAATTATTTTTTCAAAGTTTGGCCTACAATACTGGTCAATTTATGCTAATTAGGATTTTGGTGGTCAAGGAATTCATATTTGACATTAGTTTGACGATTTGACCTTGAAATCCAAAATGGCCGCCCTTGACCATTCCAAGAATTATTTTTTCAATGGATTGGCCTACAATAGTGGTCAGTATATAGTTATTAGGGTTTAGTTTAGTGAAAACTGGACCTACTTCAGTAACAAATGGGTCAGATTTTCAGACAATGTACAATTTAACTTCGGCAATCTTCTCAAATAACCCAAATTTAAGGTGAAAATAAAGTTCAAAATACAGTTCGACCTAACCAAACAGATTGCTAGAATCATTGCAATGCCGAATATTCTCGAATTTACCTAGTATTGACCAAATTGCGGCTGCAATTTAGCAGAACTTACTCAATGTGTACAGCTGCCAATTGTACATTTTCTGAAAATCTGACCCATATATATTTACGAAGAACAGAAGACCGATGGAGTAAGTGAAATACAAGAAATATGAGACAAGATAACGAAGATAGAGAGAAGACAGTGTGAGGAGATTAGAAGACCTTGGAACAGACACGAGAAGGAAGAGAGCAAAAAGCAACGTGTGAGAAAAAGGAAGAACTTGGAGATGAGAGGGAGAAGAAAAGAGAAAAAAAAAAGGAATTAAAAAAAAAAGAAGAAGCAAAAGCCTGAGTCACCTCCTTCCTCCTAGTTAGGGTGAACAACACTCATGGGTCAGATCTTCAGAAAATGTACAATTCGCCTTCACCAATCCTCTCAAATAACCCACATTTAAGTGAAAAATGAGCTTCAAAATGCAAATAAAAATGAGCTTCGAAATGCAGTTTAACGTAACAGAACTGATACTTTAAATCAATGTGATATCAAATATACTCAGATAGACCTGGTATTTTAGACCTATCATTTTTCAGCCTAATTTTGCAGAATTTCCTAAATTTATAGAGCTGCCATTTGTACATTTTCTGAAAATCGGACTCTTATGTAAGGATGCAAGATGTATAATACAGATTGAGCAGAACTGGCTACTTAAGCCCTGCACACACACATCCGATTTGCCCCCCGATTTTAAAAACATATATAAATTCGCGTCGTGCTCTTAATATAAATTCGCGTCGTGCTCTTACGTACAGACCCGTTGGGTATGTTATGTGCTAGACATCTATATATTAATAAAATAAGGGTTTGGAGCCTTAAACCCCTATCTTCTCTGAATACACTTGCCAGATCTCCATTATATTTCACATGCACATTGCCAAAAATGGTGCCGAACCATTCCACTATGTTTCATTAACAAATTAGGGTTAGAAAGGGGTTCGAAATGGGTTTACATCGAGCACCCCCATCCAGGCCCCCCAGCACTGCCTGAAATAAACCTATCAGTGCCCCTACACCAGATTTCTGGGTCACCCAAAGCATGACGTCATGGACGGGCATATAATTGCTTCACTATGGGACGGGAGTTGATATATTTCCACTGAAAGGAGCATCGTCAGAGTTGAATCAGTTTATAAACTATGGTTTGTGATGGTTTTTGAAGTCGAGCGGGGGAACCTGCCCACTAATTACCTCACAATGAAAGATGGAACGGGAGAGGGAGCGTGAGAGGGATTGGGACAGGGACAGGGACAGGCAACACATCAACAGCACAACACTGAACAGTTACCAAAAAAAGCATCACATTTGTGGTATGAAGATTAAGTTATAGAGACAAGACTAAGTTATAGAGGCAACTTGAAAGAGAAAGATAGTGGGAGAGGGAACAAGGAGAGATGAGGATGTGGGTCCCACTGTCCCACTAGCAAATTCCGTGCGTAGCACGGGTATTTGCTAGTAGTTATTAATGTAATTACAAGTAGAAGATCCCTCCAAAAGAACTGTCAGCGGCAGGGAAGGGAGACTTATTTTCCATATAAACACTTTGTACAAGTAAAAATGGAAATTAAGTTTTAATAATAATAATCAAACAAAACTTTTAAACATTCAAACTTGACCAATGTTTTTGACAACACTTAGTCTAAAAGGCTTCTCCTGTAGTTGAGTGTGTGATAGATAAGTAGATGAGTAGGTTATAGATAATATCCATTATTGCTACTGATTAAATGTAGATTAAATGCAGTGTTGGAGAGAAAAGTTTGTTAAAGTGATTTGATGTAATACGACTTAGTAAATACGACTATATAATACTGTTTTTGCTAAAATATGAAGAAATGGCAGAACGCAAACGCGTTAAAGCTGCATTCTCAGCTATTACGATAAACAAAATCTTACTAAATTTACTCATATCTAATAAATATAATATTATGAATTTTAGGACTGAATTTATCAATATTATGTTGCTGTTCTATGTTGATACAAGATAGTTGAGTAATCAGCAATTTAAAACAGTGATCCTTAAGTCACATAGCCAAGCAGGACTTTTAACTGTTTCATCCATAAGCTAAGTTAAAAAATAAAGAGAATTGGATACTGAGGTAATGGGATATAGAAATTTGCATGTTATGCTAGCAACAATAGCTGCCAATCTTTTCTTTGTGACGCGGCTGACTTATGTGTATAATTTAGGGTGAAATAGATCGATGTTTCGTTTTTATTCTGTTATAGTGGACTGTATGTTTATGTAATTCTTATCGGGCATAAACAATTTGGAAAAGTGTCATGCAGATTATTGTATTGTGAGATCACTAACACGCACATGCAGCGCGTCAAGTAAATGTTTAAAGAAAGTGTAAAATTGTAATCATATATATAAATTAATTAATACTCTGATTAAATATGTCTCTTTATGATGAACATCTCTAGATTAAAACCATGTATTATTTTGTTTTGAATTGACCAATGAGAACTATCACAGCTTGTGAAACTTCGATCAATAAAATTTGTTTAAAAAAGTCCCTATATTGCCTGCATAGATGAACATGATACAGCTTCCCGCTTGGTCCCTTGGGTAGTTTTGTCTTAATATTATAATGCTCTAAAACTATAACAACTTAAATCATTTGTGATATGTTTCAGGAAAAGGAGTCATAAGTCGCGAAAATTAGATTTTGAGATATGATTATATTTGAAAAGATGAGATCAAGCTGATTCCAATAATAGTAAACAGTCTAATAATCTAATAAGTATTTCTAGATTTTAAGTTTGATATTTTCGTTTTTTTAAAAAGATAGTTTCCAATATTTCTGGGGGTCAATAGACAGTAAGGTTAATAATTGTAGTCCATATGAGGACTTTTAAAACAAAAGGATATATTACATAGATTGTCTTAAAAATTGATACATCGATTGATATAGCCATAAGTGATGAACCACCCAAGAATCAGAACATTCCGATAATGTGATCTTGTAAAAAAACCACTTTAGAAAAAAAGGATTTTGCGACTTATGACTCAATTTCCTAAAACACATCACATTTTGTCATTGTATGACTGTATGCATGCATGTATGTGGAATGCTGGATTGATACAATGGTAGAAAAGAAACAAAAATGGAGAGACAAGAAGATGTATACATTGCTTTGTATGTTGTTATTCTTGTACTATGTTGTAAAATTGGGAACTACTCTTTGAGACTTTGAATATTTATTTGAAGTCTTATTCAGAAATGCATCTGCCATGCCCCCTCCCGGCTCAGTGGCCTAACCACCTTTCTTCCCGCCACACACTCATGAACTTCTTTCTATTCTCCAAAGTATGTGCCAATGTCCACATCACTGTTATCTTAGATTCTGCTCATGTGGGAGGGGGGGGGGGGGAAGGGAAATGACCAGGAGGTCAGCAAAGGGAAAGGAAGGGGGTACTGATTAAGAGTGGGAGGGAGAGGGGAGGGGAGATAACTAACTGACCAGGACAAGGTGGCGAGGTGTAGGTTGCAAATTGGTCAGGTGAGATGCTGATCACTCTAGCCTTGTATCCAACTCATTTCATTTATTGTTAACCTGCGGTTGATTGGATCCTTATCTATCAACTAGCAAAGTACCCGTCTACTGGACAGTGACCCTCTCTCCCCACACATCCCCCTCTTCTCTGCATGTAGTTAGGATCCCCCTGAAAGGTTGTGGGAAATGATGTAGTGTCTCACAGGGGCTTTCCCAGGCTATAAATAGAGTGTAAAGATCCCAATTTAAATAAGGCTTCAAAATCACATTTTCTTCCCAGATACCTTCACAAACCACATGTTATGACATACAAACAGGGTCGACAGACCTGTAGAGACCAACAAAGTAGATGGGGAGACTCCAGATTCCGAGAACATGCAATATCAAAAAACCCATCTTTTCTACCTCTTTTTGTAGAAATCACTCTAGCTTTATATTATATGGATAAGAAATGAATCAACACAACACACAGAGAAGTATGTTTCAAAGCCAGAACCAAACCAAGTAGAATAAGGCCGGCCATAACCATTTTTATATACTAGACAGATTACAGCAATTACACAGGGCCTGGGCTGATTGGCTTATCCTGACTGGACCAATTAGTTACCTTGGTAGATAAAGGATCCAATCAACAGCAGGTTAACAATAGACTAAAAAGAGATGAATATGAGGCCAGAGTGACCAGGGTCACACCTGACCAATACCTTTGCGCCATGTCCAGGTCAATTAGTTATCTTCCCTTCCCTCTCCCTCCCACTCTTAATCAGTGCCCCCTCCCTTTGCTGACCTGCTGGTCACTTCCCTTCCCCTCCCTCCCACATGATCAAATCTAAGATAACAGTGCTGTGGACCACAGCGTGTACTTTGGACAATAGAAGGAAATTCATGAGTGTGTGGCGGGAAGAAAGGTAGTTGGCCTCTGAGTCAGTAGGGGGCGTGGCAGATGTATGTCTGAATGAGACTTCCAAAAATAAATTCCTAACTTTGCAAAGTTAAGCCAGAATTGTACAATATGATGACGGTGTGTCGTAGTTTAGTTTGTTTGCAACTCAACTCGAAGTTTTAAAATGATTGGCAATCACCGAAAGTGGTATTCCCAGCTCAACCTGAGTGTAGGAAAATAGTTATACAATATATGATATGTTACAGGAAAATGAGTCATAAGTCGCAAAAATAAGATTTTGAGATACCATCATATTTGAAAAGAGGGGATCAAGCCGATTCCAATGATAGTAAACAGTTTAATAATCTAATAAGTATTTCTAGATTTTAATTTTGATATTTTCGTTTTTTTTTAAAAAAAGTTTTGAATATTTCTTGGGGTCAATAAACAGTAAAGTTACTAAATGCAGTCCATATGAGGACCTTTGAAACGAATGGATATATTACATAGATTGTCCTGGAATTTGATATATAGATTCATGTAACCATGAGTTATCAACCCTTAAAAAGATAGAACATTCCAATAATGTGATCTTGTGAAAAAAACACTTTAAGAAATATCAATTTTGCGACTTATGACTCATTTTCCTGAAACACATCACATATGTCTATAGTAACCATATACTCATACTTGGTAATCTGATATTGGGCCCATTGTATAACAAAACGCTCGTAAGTGCCTCGCATCCCCTCGTAACCTATCGCATCTTTTTGACTTACGAGGGACTTACGAGATATGACAGACTTACGAGGGGTGGTTTGCATAACAACCCTCGCAACAATTTCGTAATTTGTACTAATCAACACATCGCATCTCCTCGTATCTTCTCGTATCTGAAGTTTTGATTGAATTGAAGAGTTTATTACGGTATTTGAACTTGGAATCAAGTAGAATTAGAAATCAATTATGTATAGTGTGGCAAGATTAGTATTAATGCTCTGGCACATTCATATATATTAACATACATATTCTCATATTTAATCACAATGTTATTGTATTGTCATGATACGTTATGAATGTTTTTTATAATTTATATAATAATGCGTAATGGTTAATTAATTCTTTACATATATCACGTTGGTAATCTGTTGGCCATTGCATCATCCATTTTCTCTCCTGCCTCTTCCCCTCTCTCTCTCCCTGTCCCTACACTATCCCTCTCCCCTGCCCTATTCTCTCTCCCCCTCTTTTCTCTTTAACCGCTTCTCCCTATCCCTATCCAATTCCACCCCACCCCCTCTCACCTGCCCTCACCGTCTAATCTCTCTCCCTCGATCTCTCTCCCCTACCTCCCCCTATCCCTTCCCGTTTTTCCTTCTTTGCCATATCTCCCTCTGCACTCTCTCCTTCCCCTCGGTTTCTCCCCATGTACATGTATGTATACATACATACATGTACATGTGTATGTATGTATACATGCATGTATGTAAATATATATGTATGTGTTGCATTCGATGATGTATGTATGCATGTATGTGTATGTATGTATGTATGTATACATGTATATTGTTTATTTGTGACTGTTACATTTTCATGGAATGCTTGATATAGTTCTGCCATTGGAGAATGTATACACTGTCATGTTATCTTATGTAATGATTTACTTCAAAATCGCTTCATTACAGGTGAGAGCTATGTTTAATGCAGACACATCTCTTTTAACATGTTAGAGGAGGTACAGGGAGATGTACAGGGAGATGTACAGTGGGATGTACAGGAGGAGGTAGAGGGGGAGGTAGAGGAGAACGTACAGGGATATGTACAGGAGGACGTACATGGGGATGGACAGGAGGATGTATGGGGGAATGTACAGGAGACATACAGGGGAATGTACAGGAGAAGGTACAAGTGGACATACAGGAGGAGATTCAGGGGAACGTAAGGACATACAGGAAGAGATACAGGGGAATGTACAAAATGGGTACAAGGAGGAATATGGGGGGGGGGTGTAGAGAAGGATGTACAGGGGGACAGACAGGATGGGGTACAGAGGGGCATACAGGGGGATTTACAGGAGGGAGTACAGGGGGGGGGACATCCAGGGTGGGTACAGGGGGCTTTCAGGAGGAGGGACAGGAGGAGGTACATGGGGATGCACAGGGGGACATACAGGATACAGTAGGAGGTACAGGAAGGGGAACATGGGGACGTACAGGAGGGGTACAGGGGCACATATATATATATATATATACAGTAGGACATACAGGAGGAGTTACAGTATCCCATCCTGTACATGATTGTGTGACTCATCCAATACTCTGCCATTACCTCCTTGAGTAACCTCCTCCAGTAACCATGTATACCCTTCTCCAGAACCTCCTTCATTACTACCTCCAGTAACCTCCTCCAGTAACTTCTCCAGAAACTTCCTCCAGTACCTCCTCCAGTAACCTCCTCCAGTATTTCCTCTAGTACCCCTCCAGTACCTCCTCCAGTACCTCCTCCAGTACCTTCTCCAGTACCTTCTCCAGTACCTCCTCCAGTGCCTCCTCCAGTGCCCCCTCCAGTACCTCCTCCAGTACCTCCTCCAGTACCCCCTCCAGTGCCTCCTCCAGTGCCTCCTCCAGTGCCTTCTCCAGTGCCTCCTCCAGTACCTCCTCCAGTACCCCCTCCAGTGCCTCCTCCAGTGCCCCCCAAGTGCCTCTTCCAGTGCCTCCTCCAGTACCCCAGTGTCCCCTCCAGTGCCTCCTCCAGTACCCCCTCCAGTGCCTCCTCCAGTACCCCCTCAAGTGCCATTCACTCCTCCAGTACCTATTCCAGTTCCCCTAACAGCCTCTAGTACTTCCTCCAGTGCCTCCGCCAGTACCCCATCCAGTACCTCATCAAGTGCCGCCTCCTTTACCTCCTCCAGTACCCCTTACAGTACCTCCTGTACCCATTCAGTACGTCCTCCTGTACCCCTTGCAATGCTTCCTCCAGTATCTCCTCCAGTACCTCGTTCAGTACCACATTCAGTGCCCCTTCCTCCAGTGCCCATTCTGCCTCCCCCCTACAGACACACTCCCCTGGAGTTTTTTTTTATTTGTATAGCCTATTAATCTGTATATCATTCTGTATATTATCTGTATATGTCATCATGTACTAGTATATTATACGTTATCAATCTGTCTTTCCTCCCTTCCCCCTGCTGCCCTCTCTTTACTCAATTCAATTCAATTCAATAGGGGATTTGCATGTCTCACTGTGCATGTCTACTGCAATGCATGCTGGGATGTATTTTGATGAAATCTGACATACAAATATTTGGCAATATTTTATCGAAAATTGCAAGCATGTTTTCACTAATATCCCAACTTGTATAAATCATCTATAAAAACCAGATGCATGATGGGAAATATGGAGGCTCGTGTTATGGAAACATGTATAACACATGGATATTGACATTAGAACATTAATAAATAGTCCATGCTGAACATGGCACGATTTCTATAGATTTTAGACTACCATTAGTCCCACAATTCCATGCGAATCAAGATTCAAAATGGCGGCTATGCAAATCCCCTATTAAAAATATCATGTATTCCTACCTACGGTGACATGCAAATAAGGAGCCATAGTTCAGAAAAAGAATTAAGTACTAAATTCATTTCTCTCTCATATCCACTGTCTCCTCTCTCTCTTCCACTCTCTTTTTTCGGCAATCCAAACCAGGTTAAGAGGAGATCAGAGGAGATACGAAAAGATGCGCAGCCTTGAAAACGCTCGTAGACATTTGCGAAATATTTACGAGAAAAAAGTCCTTATGCACAGCTATAGGGAGATGCGAGGTTGTATATACGAGGAGATACGAATTTCGGGGACTTATACACTTGCTTTCAACTTACGAGACACTTATTACGGACTTACGAGGACATACGAGGTTCTCGCAACCTTATACAACGGGCCCATTGTGCCATTTCGCAAGTGAGATGTTTTCCACCAAAGTTTAATAATAATGATAGTAACTAATAACTGCAGTGATTTGAAGAAGACGATCTCAACCTAGTGATAATAGTTATATATGGGTCAGATTTTCAGAAAATTTACAATTCATCTTCACCAATTCTCCCAAATAAGCCACATTTCAGACGAAAATAAAGTTCAAAATACAGTTCAACCTAACCGAACATATTGCTAGAATCAAGGCAATGCCGAATATACTCGAATTTACCTAGTATTGACCAAATTGCAACCTAATTTAGCCAAATTTACTCAATGTGTACAGCTGCCAATTGAACATTTTCTGAAAATCTGACCCATGTAGCCTTGCAGTAGTTTTTAAACAATTTTAAAGAGGGGCTAAGTCTAACAAGCTCACAAAATGTTGTGTAGGCAATTCACATGCCACCTCATGATTTTCGTCTGAAATTTGGGTTATTTGAGAAGATTGGTGAAGGCGAATTGTACATTTTCTGACAATCTGACCCATATATCCACAGCCGCCCCCAACCCAGGGGAGAGTGCTGGCCATAGGTACAATTGGGGAGACTGTCCACCAGGTCGACGGTCACTTACTCTACATTGTGAAGTTTGAGAGGCAGCTGTCTCGAGTTCCTAGGCCTGATAGTAATATGGGGATACCAGGGGCCAGGGAATGGCAGGGCCACCCACTGGGCCTGACCACAGGCTCGCCCTGTGACTGGTCATAGTGAGTATGGAATGCTGATAAGCTGCAAGACATGTCCCAAACCCAAAAATGGACCTACTATAGTCACAAATGGGTCAGATTTTATATATACATATATAGTAGTTACACTTCATACCTCTAGGGTCAATCCATAAAGGATTGGTACCTTTGCTTTCTCACAGAGGGATCTGCGTTTCATCCCCTGCATTTATGAGTAGAGTATTTCTAAATGCTTTGTTTCCCTTATGTTACACCTCAATTCTTATCTTATACTCCTGTAAGAGTATCCTCTCTGTTTACATATTCCATGTCATTCTGATATTATGTGTTAGTTGAGTGTATGTGTTTACCATACTACCTGATGTGTTCTGACACCCTTATGTACTCTGGATTAGAGTACACTACCCTGTCCGGGTAATCCGGACAGATTGCCGTTTTACGGACTGGAATAAATAGAGATACGAGGAATTGGCTTTGTTAAGTTGTTTATTCATTGTTGAGACTCTGCGAATCGCTACATATATATAAAGATTTTTATTCAAGTTGATCAGTACAGTTACATGAAATGGACAAGAGCCTCTGCGAACAGATCTTCCATGTCCGCCCATCAATTTTCAGACAATGTACAATTCAACTTCGCCAATCTTTGCAAATAACCCAAATTTAAGGCGAAAATAAAGTTCAAAATACAGTTCAACCTAACTAAACAGATTGCCAGAATCAATGCAATGCCAAATATTCTCGAATTTCCCTAGTATTGACCAAATTGCAGCCTAATTTAGCAGAACTTACTCAAGGTGTAGAGCTGCTGATTGTACATTTTCTGAAAATCTGACCCTTATACACTTTATGCTGTGCTTTTGTTGCGCCAACATTACCACATACCAGTGAAAGATGATTGTGGTTAACCATAAAGCAATGTAATCTAACAGCCAAGGTACACCACAATAACAATGCTTTAGATGAGTTTATGCCACACCCACAATTACAAAGGTTAATAAACTCAAAGAGAATTTAATTGTCACCAAGACAAATACTCTGCCTAGCTATTCGTGGAAAGAATTAAATGAATGCCACACCCGACTAGTCAATGATATCAGCTTACATGGGTCAGAACTCGGTATCTGGTGATGCTGTTATGTAGCACTTGTTGGGTAAAAGTTGGGTTATACTCTTATTAAACATTTGTACATTTTCTGAAAATCTGACCCATATATATGGCGTGATATATGTTCCTGCTTATATATCGATATATATCAAGTGAGTGCCAGGGGTCGCTGGCTAGCACCCCCACTCAACCTGGTGGTGAGGAGTGTTTCCTGTCACTCTCCCACTTGTCCCACCATTGGACCGGTCATACCTGACTAAGACTGAATTGAACACTTTTTTTTCTTGGACTATTACCCCTTTTTCCGTCATTATGGGGAAGTGCAAGGCATGTAACTATTGTCACCCCCATCCAGGGGACAACACTTGCAAATACTATAGAGAGGCAGTGAATAAGTGTGTTGAAACCAATGGAAAATCGGACGAGTGGGACAAATTTTTGGACGTGGATGCCTTGAATAGGTTTGACCAGGAGGAGTTGGACGCCTCAGGTGGGGAGTCAGAGACAGAAATTCAGCAGTTACGTCGACTGAATAGAGCTCAGATGGATAACATTACTGACTTAATGGAATCTTTGACCACGTTATCGGGGGATTTTCGAGCTTATATTGGTACTGGAGTTCAGAATCCAGGTGCCGGTGCTCCGCTTGTAAATAACACTAAAAGAAGTGGTCCATATATATACAAAGAACAAAAGACCAATGGAGAAAGTGAAATACAAGTAGACAGAAAGAAATATGAGACAAGATAACAAAGATATGGTTGGTAAGGGGGGGAGGGGGGAGAAGTGGAGAGTGTATATCCGCGACTTGAGCGATTGCCTCTCTAATGGGTGATGTAATCTCATTGTATGTGGTGGTATATTGTAAGAAAATTTTTATCCTAACACGAGGTTTGTTCTTTACATGCTGGCCTGGCTTCAGTAGCAGGCAACGGTGTAGAAAAATGTCAGAAAACCCCCAAAATTAAAAATAGTGTGGTAAATAATTATCGCAAGCATGAAACAATGCTAAGAGTGGAGGTAAATGACGCGAGAGCCATAGAATTGTAAAAGCCCAGTTGGCAGGAATTTTGAATAAAGCTGCAATGTTTTAAAAATAAAAAAAAAAGAAGATATAGTTGGTAACCTGATAACTTCCCAGCGGCGATATTTCTTTGATGGGGATGTGTGGAAGACTGAATTTCATTAAACCTCTCGAAATCTGTCACCTCCTCATTAAAATAACAGCTGGGCTAGGATGGAGGAACTCAGATTTAGGGGACAGCTCCCCTTGTCTTATCATCACCCTCTCTGCCATAGCCCTGATGGCGGTGATGTAAAACACCAAAGGCGGTGAGGTGTATCAGTATGTATCAGGATGGCGGGCCTGATTACTAAAAGAAGTGGTCCTAGCTGGTCCTCCCTCCCCTCAGCTTCGAACTTGGTCACTTAAGAACTAGAGAGAGAAAATAGTGCGTGGAGAATAGAAGACCTTGGAACAGACACGAGAAAGAAAAGAGCAAAAAGGAACGTGTGAGAAAAAGGAAGAACTTGGAGAAGAGAGGGAGAAGAAAAAGAGAAAATAAAAAAGAATATTAAAAAAAGAAAAAAAGGACAGGGAAACCTTACCAGAACAGAATAAGCATTGTAAATAATTAGAAGCCAGTTAATACTGTTTGACGAATTCGAAACCTACATAAAAATGGAAATAAAAGTTATTATATACATACATACACACCTATACACATAATCCTCCAAAATATCGGCCAAATGACATTTAGAAGCGTTGGTAAAGGATGGAAGAAAATGTAGAGTATATTATTGGGTCAGACTTTCAGAAAACGTACAATTCGCCTTCACCAATCGTCTCAAATAGCCCACATTTAAGACAAAAATGAGCTTCTAAATGCAGTTTAACATAACAAAACTGAAACTTTAAATCAAAACGATACCACATATACTCAGATATACCCAAAGATTATAATTTTTAACAGAACTTAGCAGAAATTACTAAATATCTGGAGGTGCCAATTGTACATTTTCTGAAAATCTGACCCTATAGTGTTTTTACCAACGTTAACTGAGGGTAAACTTTAACCTTTACTTTTCCAACCTATAAAGTTAATTCATCACCTTTATTCCTCTCAGGCCCTGAGTCAACTCAGACGTGTTCCATTAAAACCTCACGAGGAGAGCACAAACAAATTAAAAACGAAAATTAAAGGTCCTTCTTTCCTTCTCTCTAAGGCAATCACGTGACGTTTGGATAGGGGTCAGATTTTCAGAAAATGTACAATTGGCAGCTGTACACATTTAGGAAATTCTGCTAAATTAGGCTGAAAAAGGAAGGAAACCAGGTATATCTGAGTATATTTGGTATAGCATTTATTTAAGGTATCAGTTTTGTTATGTTAAACTGCATTTTGAAGCTTATTTTTGTCTTAAATCTGTCTTATTTGAGAGGATTGGTGAAGGCGAATTGTACATTTTCTGAAAATCTGACCCTTTAAAGGTCTCACTAGATGGAGTTCTTGGTCCGAAGCTGGGTTCGACTTAATGCTCTCGAGCACAACAAAGTAAACTGTAAACATTGTGTGACTTGCATGAGATTTAAACCACATGCAAGAAGGATGACAGGAGATTCTGAACAGCATATGGGTCCGATTTTCAGAAAATGTACAATTCGCCTTCACCAATTTTCTCAAATAACCCACATTTAAGACAAAAATAAGCTACAAAATGCAGTTTAACATAACAGAACTGATTCTATAAATCAATGCAATACCAAATATACTCAGATATACCCGATATTCTTCATTTTTCAGCCGAATTAAGGAGAATTTCCTAAATGTGTAGAGCTGCCAATTGTACATTTTCTGACGATCTGACCCATATATTAACCAGTAAGTAATTTGGGATGACGATATATTCCTTTATTAATGACAATAACCATTAGTGATAATTAAAATAATCTTTATTTCAGATGTGTGTATACATTGGGTGTTGAGGTAAAGGGTAGGCACTCCCCACTAGAGGTTGGTCATCCCACGCTACCAGCTGCATATGGGTCAGATTTTCAGAAAATGTACAATTGGCAGCTATACACATTTAGTAAATTATGCAAAATTATGCTACAATTTGGTCAATACTTGGTAAATTCGAGTATATTCGGCATTGCATTGATTATATCAATCTGTTTGGTTAGCTTGAACTGTATTTTGAACTTTATTTTCGTCTTAAATTTGGATTATTTGAGAGGATTGGTGAAGGTGAATTGTACATTTTCTCGCGATTTCACCCATATGGGTCAGATTTTCAGAAAATGTTCAATTGGCAACTCTACACATTTAGGAAATTCTGCTAAATTAGGCTGGCAAATGTTGAATACCGGGTATATCTGAGTATATTTGGTATAGCATTGATTTGAAGTATCAGTTCTGTTATGTTAAACTGCATTTTGAAGCTCGTTTCTGCGGGTTATTTGAGAGGATTGGTGAAGGCGAATTGTACATTTTCTGAAAAACTGACCCATGTATGTGATGTGTTAAAGAAAGTTGCACAATTCACTGTCTTGAAATTGCATTCTAAATAACATTGCAATTATATTTATGTTATAATTGGATAAATTGATCGCAATAGGGGACTTGCATATATAGCCGCCATTTTGAATCTTGATTCGCATGGACTTATGGGACTAATGGTACAGTGTAAAATCTATATAAAACATGCCATGTTCATCATGTGATATTTATCAATGCCCTAATGGCAATATCTATGTGTTATACATGTTTCCATAACATAAGTCGACATCTTTCCCATCCTTTATTATATGCAATATGGGAAAGCATGATGGTTTCCTGGAACACATCACAGATGGGATGTTTTTTCAGCCAGGTAATGAAACCCGATAGGTCCTGACCTTAGGTGCCACCATTCAGCATAATCCCAGCAGTATTCTTGCTTATGGGTCAGATTTACAGAAAATGTACAATTGGCAGCTCTACACATTTAGGAAATCATCCTAAATTAGGCTGAAAAAGGAAGAAAACCAGGTATATCTGAGTATATTTGGTATCGCATTGATTTAAGGTATCATTTCTGTTATGTTAAACTGCATTTTAAAGCTCATTTTTGTCTTAAATGTTGGTTATTTGAGAGGATTAGTGATGGCCAATTGTACATTTTCTGAAAAACTGACCCTTATTCGCTTTCGCCAGCAATGCCAGCAACTCTGGAGAATTCTTTTCATTCCAAGGACACAGACAAGGCCCACATTTAGATGGATGCTTTTAAGCACATCTGACCCTACCACTTACTGCAATATAAGTCTGGTTGGGGATAACATCTAGTTGTGCTGGGGAGCCACCAACTACATGGTTTCACCCATCTAGTCTGCTATTTTTTACTCACTGGCAAAAGCTAAATAGAAAATTCTTTATAGTGTCAAAAGCGAGAGAACTGTGAAACATCAGGAATAAAGGAGAATTGTGATGTGTAACAGAAAGATCTCTTTATTGAAATGTTCTGATTTTTAGAGGGTTTAGCACTTATAGTTATATAAATCCATGTAACAAATTTCAGGACATTGTATTAAATATATCCTTGTGCTTTGAAGGCCTTCGTATGGAGTATGTTTAGTTACTTTACTGGTAATTACCCATCAAGAAACATTGCAAACTTTTTTTTTCAAAAATAGAAATATCAAATGAAATATAGAAATACTTCTTAAATGTCCTTCATGTTTACTATCATTGGAATCAGCTTGATCTCCTCTTTTCAAATATGGTGATATCTCAAAACCCTATTTTTCGACTTGTGACTCATTTTCCTAAAACGGAGCACGAATCCTTTCATTTTTAAGGTCATCTTAGTTACGTAGAAGTGACCTGCCAATGGAACCTAACTTAGTCACCTTCGGTTGCTTGCTCCTGCTTCTAAAGAAACAGAGGCAATGGAACATCATAGAAGGGTCGGATTTTCAGAAAATGTACAATTGGCAGCTGTACATATTTAGTAAATTCTGCTAAATTAGACTGAAAATAGCCAATAATAGGTAAATTCGAGTATATTCGGCATTGCATTGATTCTAGCAATCTGTTTGGTTAGGTTGAACTGTATTTTGAATTTTATTTTAGTCTGAAATTTGGGTTATTGGAGAAGATTGGTGCAGGTGAATTGTACATTTTCTGAAAATCTGACCCAGTAACAGGAGGGGTAACGTCCCAGTGGAACCCTGCCTTAGTTCACACCTTAACTTCAGCATTGATTCAACATCGAATTCGTCCCATTAAAACTTAATTAACCTTAATGAACTTTAATTAACGACTTGAGTGATTCTGTATTCTTGGAAGATTACTTAATTAACCTCTTTAAGTGTCAATTACGCCCCCATACCTTGGCACCAATGAACTAAATTAAATAACTTGGTAAAAAAAATTAGCTCCACTTTCTCGCTAACTATTTCTCTATACACTTCCAATGCACACCACGTCACCAGAAGCAGTGCACATAAATGGGTCAGACTTTCAGAAAATGTAAAACTTGCAGCTCTACACATTTAGGAAATTCTGCTATATCAGGGTGAAAAATGAAGGATACCGGGTATATCTGAGTATATTTGATATTGCATTGATTTAAAGTATCAGTTCTGTTATGTTAAACTGCATTTTGAAGCTCATTTTTGTCTTAAATGTGGGTTATTTGAGAGGATTGGTGAAGGTGAATTGTACATTTTCTGAAGATCTGACCCAAATAAATCTTAGACCACATCTGCCTCTTCTTTTTTTCTCAGAACCTGATGTCGGTTCAAAGAAGGACAAAAGGAAAAAACCAAAGTGTCCATTTTGCCTGGGGTCTGTATGCTAAGACTATTGACATTTAAATCAGATACCCTTGACATTTGAATCAGATACCCTTAAAAGAAATTTAAAAAATTAGATACCCTTTCCAAATCATGCAACAGTAACTCAAAACTCATGGATAAAATCGCTCGGATGTTTTTGAGGTGATTGTGGTGTTTTGACAAAATCCGTTGTTAAAGTTTTTTTTGAAGGAGGCAGGTTATTCTCAAACATCAATGTTTTTAATATTTGTTTTAAACATTCATTGGCCAAAGTGTTAAATAAATTCCTACTAAAGACGCATAATCTTACATATCTGGTTGTTTTCATGTATTGATATTCAAAAGGATAAACTACAAATTAGAGCTGTAGGTTTGTCTTAATAATTTTATTCAGCTAACAGACATTATGCAATGTATAGGGGCCAACATTATATCTCAGTCCGAGCTGTTTAAAAGGAAATATTATGCCAAATTACCATAAATGCTATCATGATGTATAAAGACAATATTTAAAGATAACCGGGGTTAAACATATTTGGACAAAAATCAGAGTAAAAAGTAAAAATTACTAAAAACCACCAACCGGGCAGCATTAAACATACATTCAAAGGTAAAGATGCAAAGAGATAATTGACCTTCATACTCACTTAAGCATATATATTCAGTTTAAGTGGATCCCAAACGACTCCTTTTTATCAAATTTGATCCGTTTCAGGAAAATGAGTCATAAGTCGCAAAATATCGATTTTGAGACATCATCATATTTGAAAAGAGGTGATCAAGGTGATTCTAATGAATGTAAACATTAAGGACATCTAATAAGTACTTTTTTCTTTTTAGTTAGATATTTTTATTTTTTAAAAAAAGTTTGCACTATTTCTGGGTGGATAATTACAAGTAAAGTAGCTAAATATACTCAATGGGATGATCTAAAAATGCACTGATATAATTAATAAACAGTCTTGAAATTTGGTAGATGTATTCATACAAACACAAAGACTAGACACCCCAAAAATGAAAATATTCCAACAAACAAATCTTGTAATTAAACAACTTTGAAAAATACCAATTTTGCGACTTATGACTCTTTTTCCTGAAACATATCACATTTAATGTCTTAACAATTACAGTATCCAGTTGCAACATTACTAAACATTTTCATATAGGAAGCCTGTTTGGAAGGCTACATTTGAATTACTTAGGATTCCCTGTTTAAAATTGCCAATTACTCCACTATTTTTTATCATTAAAAGTATAAACATTATCATTAAAAGTATAAACATTATCATTAAGAGTATAAACATTATCATTAAAAGTATAAACATTATCATTAAAAGTATAAACATTATCATTAAAAGTATAAGAAGTAAACTCAGCAAGAAAAAAAGAACAGAAAATGTGAAAGCATATGAGTCCCAAACAAATTAAATTGTCATTAAACGGGTTCCAGGTCACCTATAGGACAAACAATATCATGAATTCATAAGTATAATGCCAAAGTCACAATTTTTTTTACCCCATTTTTGTCTAAGTTATAGTCGTTTAAGGCCCAAATTAAGAATGCTTAGTTGAAAAAGTCTGTTTAGCACATTATTACATAGGTGTGCGATTTCAAGAGTGCTATTCGGGGGTGCTATTTGAAAAAGTCAAATAGCACCTATGTGCTATTTGAGCGGGGCATGAACACGTGACCCATATGACGCAATTTCATTGGTTTGCCGACGCTGCGCACTTGGTGACGTTGCGCTCTGCTGTGCAGCACTGCCTTGCCCGTTTCGAAAGTTTTCAAGCAAAGTTCCGATAATTTGGCAAGAAATACATAATAATAAGGTAAATATAACAGATAAATCAACAAATCAGTATGTAATAAATATCAAATGGTTTTGAATCGATCGAGACGGAGGATCCAATCGATTTGACCCGACATCGAGATCGGGCCATTTGATGTAAAGATGGCACTGAGAGTGTTGTGTGACGTCACAAAGCGCGCCCAAAATATCTACCTACGGTACTTTCAGGCCACCCTCCCGGCAATAGAAACAGTTATTCAATGGAGGTGTTTCAAGTCTAGGAGAACTATACATGTTATATGTTTGTGTCTGCATGTCTGCATTGGTAATAGTCTGTCTGCCCATTCCCATCCCGTCCCGTTAATTTCAAAATCACGCTTTGTGACGTAGGCAACCAGTGGTGCCTTGAATGGAGTGTTAAACTGTGGAACTAGTTTTTCCCTAATTAAAATGGGTAACACTCAATAAATATTAGGTTTCATTAAGTAAAACTTGGGCCGTTGCATTTGAATACTAGGAAAGAAGTTGATTTGTAAACCGAGCAACTCGTCAGTTTGATGCACCTATATTACCAGTTTTTACCCCAAAGAAGAATTAAGATATCCAATCTCTCCATTATCAAATAGGATCCATTTGGAACAAATTACCCATCAGACTTAGAAATATTGAAGATAACAAAATGTTCAAAATTCAAATCAAACGATTTTATTTAGATAAAGAATAAAGCTCACCACTTGCTCGGCTCTTTTCTTTCCACACTCACTCCCACCTCAATGAAACGTTTTCATTATAGATATGTTTTTTCATCTACCATCATTTCTCAAATCATCTGTCCACATAATCTGATTTGAACCTCTTGAGTATAATGTAATCTATATTTTAGTTTGTTAATATCATCATCATTTTTTATAAAATTATACAGCATTGACCATAGAATGAAATGCAGACAACCTATAAAAACGCAACGTGTATGCGGCGGTTAGCTCTGCAAAATTGTCATGTTATCTCGTACGAAAATAAAACTGATTAAAAAAAAAAATTCGCCTAATACTTTGGGGTTTTATGATACTTTATAAAAGCCAAAGTGCCCCACTCCTGCCACACTAAACACTCACACAGGCAGAACTAACTTGGCACGTCTTCCCTTTTCTTCAAAATGTGAAACCAAATCATCTGCCGGATTATTTTGAGAAACACGAGACTCCCATTGTTCCCAATATGCCTCACTTCCATCA
This sequence comes from Sthenelais limicola, assembly GCA_942159475.1. Classification (NCBI taxonomy): domain Eukaryota; kingdom Metazoa; phylum Annelida; class Polychaeta; order Phyllodocida; family Sigalionidae; genus Sthenelais; species Sthenelais limicola. The sequence continues at coordinate 10,541,568 of OW804098.1, forward strand.
TCGTCCTGCAATTGTTTCTGAAGAACCGCTGAATACGGACACAAAAACCCATGAAATAATAGGAATTATTTCCAGTTTAACTTAAATATTGTGTCAGGATGATTGTTTTCATCCGGGATAATTTGATTTTCTTGATTTGAGTGGCAAAATTGAAAGTCAAAAGAACAGCAGTTGACCAAGCAATCTGAATATTTGTATTTGTGAAGATTGTCCTTTTCATCGTTAGCGTTATTAAAGCTGCAGTCCTAGGTAAATTGACCAAAGATCGTTCGTCAATCATCTTAAAAAATAAATAATAAAATTATTATACACGCATTGCCCAGAAAACAACATATCTAGAGTGATTTATGCATAGTGCATATTTCACTATTGATTTACATGGGGTTGTCGTGGCAACCAATCTGTTTTTTTACTAAGATTACCGGAAAACTTCAAATTTATGACTCAATTTTTGTCTATTTTCATGATTGAAAGCACGTATAATAAATATGTTAACTAACTCATTTGTTTCAGTCGCTTAGAATATTGCACTCGTTGCCAGGCAACTCGTGCAATATTCATGCTCCTTCAACCAACTAATTAGTTAACCTGTATATATATATATATCAATTGTCAATTATATACTGGTTAACTAACAAGTTAGTTGAAGGAGTGTGAATATTTCATGAGTTGCATAGCAACAAGTGCAATATTCTGAGCAACTGAAACCAACAAGTTAGTTAACAAATTTATTATACATGCTTTCAATCATGAAAATAGAAAAAAAAATACTCATAAATTTGAATTTTACCGATAATCTTAAACAGACTGGTTGCCATGACAACCCCACATAAACCACTAGTGAAATACGCACTGTGCGTGACGGTAAATCACTCTAGATACGTTGTTGTCAGAGCAATGCGTGTATAATAAAAACTGAAAAACTCTGAAAGGCCTGATATTACCTTTTGTTATAATATATGTTTATTTCTTATGTATACATAGAAATACAGCACATCGTATCTGCACAAAGCAGGTCTTCCTACTGGACCTTATTACAGATAATTTGCCCAATGGACGTTAATTCAATCAGTAACTTGGAATAACTAATATATGGCGAAAGAAGTGGAGAGATCCGTTGTCAGCCTATTCCAAGTCAGCTGAGGTAAAGATATTAACTTGAAGGTAATCATGGCATGCCATCTTATGTGCTGTGAGATAAGTTTACATGGATTCAATATTTACCTGTAAGGTATCATAGCAAGAACAGCATAGTATTGCATATGAGGGGGGCTATATTCTCAGAGTATGGCCGAAAACAACCAGGCCGTAGGCTGAGTTGTTTTCAGCCATACAAGGAGAATATAGGCCCCCAAAGACGCGATACTTTGCTATTCTTGCTTTTATTCCATGATTCTTAACTTAACAACTTTAACAACTTTATTTGCATTAATTTCATCAAACTGTGTTGTCCCCCAAGTCTCGAACGGTCGTGACATCACTGTACAATACAGGGTATTTATATTGTCCACCTTGTGAGCGGCAAGTATATTGATTATATTGTACGCTCACGGCCAAATCATGGAATAAAAGTGCCTGGAGTTATAAAGGCACTAGTAAAGTACCCGTCCTCTGGATGGTCAGCCTCTTCCTCTCACTCTGTCTCCCCTCCTCCTCTCTCCCTGCCTCTCCTCCTTTTCTTCTCCTGCCTCTCCCCCTCTCACTCTCCCTGTCCCTACACTAGCCCCCTCATCTCCCCTGCCCTCTTCTCTCTTCCCCTCTTCTCTCTGTATCCGCTTCTCCCTGTCCCTATCCGATTTCCTCAAACCTCTCACCTCTCCCTCTCTTTTATTCCATGCTCTTCCCCGCCCTGTCTGATCTCTCTCCCTTGATCCCTCTCCCCTACCTTCCCCTCTCTGTTTTTCCTTCTTTGACATCCCCCTCTGCACTATCTCCTTCCCCTCTTTTTCCCCTCTTCTCTCTTTCCCTCACCCTTTCTCTCTTCTTCTCCCTCCTCTCCCGCCCTTGATATAACACTTCAAAGTGTTGATAAGGGCGTAAAGCCACCAATCTCACTCACTCACTCATCCCTCACCTCTCCCATACATACCCTCCCCATACCTCTCTGGGTCACATGATCAATTGGCTCAAGGGCTCATTGATCATTGCCTCTGGGTCACATGATCATTGGTTTGACCATATCTGCTTCCCATGCTATAAATAGAGTGTGGATATGGCGATTTAAAAAAGGTTTCAAAATCACATTTCCACCCCAGATACCTTCACAAACCACATATCGTCCCCCAGACAGGGACGACGGAACTGTACAGATCAGAAAAACGACTGGATACATGACAGATTCCAAGAACATAGCCGACAAAAAATCACCATTTCACGTTTGTCATATAGATTACATCATTTGAGTAGGATAGAGTGTAGAACAAGGTAATAAACATATGGGTCAGATTTTCAGACAATGTACAATTCAACTTCGCCAATCTTCTCAAATAACCCAAATTTAAAACGAAAATAAAAGTTCAAAATACAGTTCAACCTAACCAAACAGATTGCTAGAATCAATGCAATGCCACATACACTCGAATTTACCCAGTATTGACCAAATTGCAGCTTAATTTAGCAGAATTTATTACATGCGTACAGCTGCCAATTGTACAGTTTCTGAAAATCTGACCCATATATTTTTCTACAACCATTCTTACACAAGGGATTCAACTCTGATCCTCTGTGACAAGATGGCGGATAATTTTAAGGCTGCCCTCTCAGATAACAATGTTCAAAAACTATAGATTTTCTACTTTTGCTCCGTTTCTTTAAAATCTAAAAGGCCTAGTCAACCAAGCCGATTCTCATGCGATTTTGCGCTTTTCCACAAACTTCTGTGAGAATCGCATGGGAATCGGCTTAGTGGACTAGGCCCTTAAGAGTAATTTGAACAAACGATAGAACTAGAACTGAAGTCATCAAACAATCGTCAGAAAAGAAAGTGTCCTATATATGGGTCAGATTTTCAGAAAATGTACAATTGGCAGCTGTAGATATTTAGTAAATTCTGTCAAATTAGACTGAAATTTGGTCAATACTAGGTACATTTGAGTATATTCGGCATTGCATTGATTCTAGCAATCTGTTTGGTTAGGTTGAAGTACATTTTGAGAGTCATTTCCGTCTTAAATTTGCGTTTTTTTGATAGGATTGGTGAAGACGAATTGTACATTTTCTGAAAATCTGACCCATATATATATAACTAACGCACATTTAAGACGAAACTGAGGTTCAAAATACAGATCAACACAACCAAATATATTCTTTACAGACTCGTTTATTGGGGGAATACCAACTATATTCAGATGTACACACTATTCATTATTTTCAGCCTTCTTTAGCAGATCTAACTGTATGTATTGAACTATATTTTGGAACTCATTTTTCTCTCCAATTTGGGTTATTTGATAGCATTGATCTAAGAACAAGGACAAAGTCTGTAGATAGTAAGCTGATTATTAGGGCTGGGAACTAGTGGGTCAGATTTTCAGAAAATGTACAATTCACCTTCACAAATCCTCTCAAATAAGCCACTTTAAAGACAAAAATGAGCTTCAAAATGTAGTTTAGAATAACAGAACTGATACTTTGAATCAATGCGATACCAAATATACTCAGATATACCAGGCATTCATCATTTTTCAACCTAATTTAGCAGAATTTCATAAATGTGTAGATCTGCCAATTGTACATTTTCTGAAAATCTGACCCACAAAGTGTGACAATAGGGCTGGGCTCTGGTTTAGGTAATAACAAGGCGTGGGATTATGATTATGAAAAGCGAATTATGGTTTTATAACCGTAAGGGCGTGCCTGGATTGGTGGGGTTACCTATAGTAGAGATTAAATCTATATGAATGTTATTGAAAGTGAAACTAAATTCCGTGAAAAAACAGCTGCCAGTGAGCACTAATTCATATTTGTATTTAATATTTTTTATTGACACAAAACATTATGTAACATTATGTACACTATTCTCAGTAATCGCTGATTTACTACAAGTTCAAGATATTGTATGAGAAATAACATGAAAAGAAAAAGTAATCCATATGAAGAAATATGTGATGTGTTTCAGGAAAATGAGTCATAAGTCACAATATTTTTCAAAGTGTTTTCATTACAAGATCACATTATTGGAATGTTATGATTTTCGGTGTGTTGATCACTTATAGCTATATCCATCAATGTATTAAATTTCAGGACAATCTATGTTATATATCCTTTCGTTTTAAAGGTCCTTATATGGACTACATTTAGTTAACTTACTGTTTATTGACCCCAAAAAATATTGGAAACTTTTTTTTTCATGAACGAAAATATCAAACTTAAAACCTAGAAATACTTATTAGATTATTAGACTGTTTACTATCATTGGAATCAGCTTGACGGCCGGCATCCATTCGCCTATGTGTACATAGCGTAGCTTGAATTGGACATTTCGAACGATGCCCGATAAAAATCGGGTCCCTCGTATAATATAATGGCTCATCGAGGGGATTTGCGTTTTCCGATGTATTTTCCCCGTAAAACTCCGCTATTGACACTCTCTATCGACATCAGGGATAATACTCTACAACCTGGATGGAAGGAATGGTTTCATAGGGCCATATTTAAAAAAGAAACAAAAAATGTGGTTACCGAATTCCGTACTGTTTCTAGGGGGCTCACAAACATTGCCAATTAACTACCTATCAATACTCTACCGTGCAGTTGGTCAGGCATCAGCATGATCAACGCTTGTCAACAGAACAATCGACAGCTTTGTGCGGGAGGGCGGGGTGGGGGGTGGGGGGATGGGGGGGTGGGGAGTGGGGGAGGCTATAGACCCTGTTCATAATAATCTTACTAAACTAACCAGCGAAGCAATACCGTATACACCATCTATGATCTGGCGGATTTATACTTCTGGATCTCATCTTTTCAAATATAATGGTATCTCAAAAACTATTTTTTGCGACTTATGACTCATTTTCCTAAAACACATCACATATAGGCAAACTATTTGCACATGACATTGTCCTAATAAATACTGCGCCTACTCACGATGTGGTCCTGGCACATTGCCAAGCTAATGTAACGAAAATAGCAGACTGGAGTCTAGCCAATAAATTATCTATTAGTCTCCCTAAAACTAAGGCCATGCTAATACCAATTAGTCAATACCAAATAAATATTGCCCCTCCGCCGAAACTTCAGATATATCATAACAACATTGATTGGGTTTTTACTCCATGATGAAGGGAACATTAACCGCAGTTTGTATGGGCGGGAGTGTAATCCTACTGTGTAATCATGTGTGTAGGATTACATGCAACCCAGCAGCATGTTTCCGGTTTGCTACCATGCAAACTCCCTCCCTCCTTTTGCCATGCTGTTACATAGCATCTCACTGATACACCGTTGGGAGGGGGGAGCTTTTAGGAACAGCCATTTGTTCTACTTCCTGTGAAATGAAGTTTTGTTTCAAAGTTAGGAGAGTCATATTTTCGATCTGTCAACTGTTGATATTCTTTGTCAATAATATATTTTGACATGTGTTTCTTTATCATCATGGAGTAAAAATAGAACCCCAACTCGCAGGTATTATTAACAGTAGGATTGCATGGGTCCTCGTCAAATCTTTTCACATAACAGCACTCGCCCTATCGGGCTTGTGCTGCCATGGAAAAGATTTGACTCTGACCCATGCAATCCTATTGCTAATAATACCTACTCGTGAGGTTCTATCATAATACCTTTGTCTTTCTCGGCCTAACCATTGACACAAGTTTAAACTTCAATTCAATTCAATTCAAGTATTCTTTATTATGCTGATCTAGCTGCACAAAGGAGTTCCATGTCTGGTTAATACAAAAAATTATATTCCTGAATTAGCCAGGTCTTCCAATGAATGCCTATACTTGACTCGATAACTTTGTTTCAACAATAACAACATACATCATGAAATTAAATTTAGTTAACAGTGATTAGATTAATGGAATGAGATGAGATGTGGTTATACATAGCAGAGCGCAAATAATTGAAATGTGATGTGCCTTGGACATGAGAGGCATTCTATCTTAGAGGTTATAACTTTGAGGTTATAATACTTATAATTAATAAGGCAAATGCCAGGTTATGTAATTTATACATCAATCGTCATGCATTGGATATTAGAACTAGACTCCTACTCACTAAAACTATTATTCTAACATACCTTGATTACTGTAACGTAATTGGGCCATCTCCAATTTATTTTCTTCATTTTCTCTCATTCATCACTTGCTTGTATTTATTAAATTAATTAAGGTAGGCCTTGGGCAGAACGTCACTGCAAAATCACTATTTGTAACTTTCCTGTAATCAAATCTTTTGTGGAGAAGGATTGTTTAGCGCTGTTAGTAGCAATAAAATGTCAAGGCTGTAATTGCGTCAGATTTTCAGAAAATGTACAATTCACCTTCACCAATCATCTCAAATAACCCACATTTCAGAGAGAAATAAAGTTCAAAATACAGTTCAACCTAACCAAACAGATTGCTAGAATCAATGCAATGCCAAATATACTCGAATTTACCTAGTATTGACCATTTCTTAGCCTAATTTAGCCTAATTTCCTAAAGGTGTACAGCTGCACTGTTATAAATAAGCGTGCTTTCACACGAAAGACCGCGCTGTACCACACGTCTAGTTCGCATAGTCCCACGCGCAACAGAAAGCTAGGCGTGGTGGTCACTCAAGGGCGACGGAGCTTTGTGTGTGTGGGGGGGGGGGGGGGGAGGGGGGGGGGGGCGGCAGCAGTGGGCGATTAGAAACTGAAGTTGTAGGGGGGGTTCGTTGTCTGTTTGCTTAGGGACCCCACCGAGGCGATAGCCGAGGTGGGTCCCGGGCAAACAGACAACGAACCCCCCCTACAACTGAAGGATCTAATTGCTTTAGTCTCGAATTGTTGGGATCCTCCATCACTTCCAATTTAACACAAAACAATAACGTTGGGGTCCCTAGGGCAACTTCTAAAGCATAAAGACACTACCAACACTTCAACAACATAGGCAACGGCCACCCCTTTGTCACCACCACAATGGACTGGGCTATGACCTATATAGACTTGGACAAGCGTGGCACTGGTTGAGCACTGGGTGGACCCAGTCACGCCAGTTCAACACACTACAATTCACCAAAATTGCATACACTGATACAGTGCCTGAAATCGAATTAAAATAGCTTTGCCCCATTCACATTTCCTATTAACTTCAATATTGAAGTTAATAGGAAACTTATAAAGCGCTTAGGTCACGCCACCTGAGGAGCGTAACCGGACCAAAACAAACCACTTCCGTCCGGTCCCGCCCCTTCACCTCGTTGTCTGCACCATCACAGCACTACCAACGATCCCAACAATTCGAGACTAAAGACCTAAGGGACCCACCTAGACAGCTATATTCTCATACACTCATTACTTCTCCGACCATTGAGCAGCCCACACCAAAAGTAATTGGCTGTTGATATTGAAAATGTACACATTCTAAGGTAAGTGGTAGAACGTTAGGTACCATGTAGGTTTCTATACATTCACAATCAAGTTTTTAAATAATTTATTTACACATTGAAAGGTTGTAGGTTTGATTCCCGTCAAGTGTTGCTTATAATTTCCTACCCAGCATAGCATTGTTGAAATATGTGCGTTCTTTTTTAGCCACCCATGTGGGCGTTACAATCTGACGCAGTATCAAAGATTATAGTAGGTCAAGATGCAGCACTTGCTGACCGCCCATAGTAACTGGATGACGGTAGCGCCATCAAGCAGCAGGTGTCTCGGCGGCCGCCACTTCGGCGGCCCTACCATACCCCTATAGCATCTATTCAAGTGATATCTTTGGTATTTGAGACAACATCTATTAGCAATGTTTGTTCACCAGTTACAAGTGTCACAGCTTAATCCTAAACATACAACTTGAATGTTAATTGTTGAATACACTCTATGCATGATGTTATAGCCACTGATCTATTTTTTAGAGTAATGACTTGAGGTTCAGTCAAATATTCTAATTAAATAAATATAAACTAAATATCATTCGTTGGGAGCAGCTTGGCAAGAGGTATGTGGATACTAGTGCTTTGTTGCAGACAATTGATTGTGACACTGATATCCAGGTAGGTGTGTCAATATGGTGCTATATGGTCCAGGTATGCAAGCACAACAGAATGGTAATAAGTCAATAACTATGAAGGATAACTCACACAAGGAATTCCTGTAGTTCAATAGAAGGTAGTTCCAATATAGCAGAGGTCTTGGTAGTGTGGTACTGGACATGTACTGGACAATGTCAGTGTTCAGAAGCAAAGTAATAACTGAGGAATAGGGAGGAACACCTGAGTATATATACCCAGAAAGGGGGTTGGGGGTTACTAGGTTACCACACCACCTGGGACCTAGACTGGCAAGAAGCTAAGTTCTGTTTATTTTCCATAAGTCACAGGCATCAGCATCAGCATGAAACAAACAACAATTAAGAGGATAGCATCATAATTTCTTAGTCTGGCATTAATACTAAGGCTGATCACAGAGAGGTAAAAGTCCTTGTTGAGCTTGTACAGGGGTTAGCACAAAGATGCCAAGCCCCTGCCTAGACTTGCTAACAGCTTTAGCACAGGAATGCTAAGCCCCTGGCTTGAGTGGCTTTAATGCTAACAGAGGGATGAAACCCCCTGGCTAGACAGTAAAATGCTTAGCTTGCACTAAGTAGTTAATTATCCCAATAACAGAGTCTGGATATGGTCTTATAGTCTAGTCAGTTTAAACCTCAGGCCTTTAAGAAGAATAAAATCGAATAAATGGAATTAATGTGAAACGGCCAGAAAATACCTTTTAAATGCAAACCTTATGTTAACATATTGCATTTATCACTCAAATTACAAATCCCTATCTGTTGGGGGTCAAAGAAAAATAGAAAGACAAATTTCAGTCACCATGCAGTGATCTGCACATGTTTTATATGGTCAATTCTCATGAAATGGGGGCAATAGGTGATTTCGAAGTCATTTTTTCAATCATCTCAAAATTTAGGAAACTTTTTTGCATTGATACATATTGTATTTGGGGAATCGAAGCTGAAAGTCACTACTGGATTGGATGAATATTTCTCTCTCAACATCAATTTGAATTTTAACCCTATTTCTCAAGGGTGCCTAGGGCGGGGTAAACTTTTTTTTTATGAGTTGAAACTGAGAGATTAGCCTACCATGAAAAATTAAAGAGTCTGCCACACAAGTTCGATTTTTTTCTTTCATGAATATTATTGGCTTTATATGTGTATCGTAGTTACCCCAATTATAAGATTATTTTTGATATTGATATTGAAAACTTTTATTGCTATGTACTATAATCTTTGGCAGTATGCACCTTGCTCCCGATGCCTGTGGGCGGGAGCTAGGAGGCCCTGCCTCGGTCTAGTGGTCACAGGAAGGATGGGGTGCCTTGTAGCAGCAGGCAAGCGTCGGCCCCTGCTTCGGCTACACCTTTTCACTCGACGCTAGGTGTGGGCAGAGTTATACAATTTGTTTATATGTCCCCCAGCTCGGCCATTCGTACTGTCTTTGTCCTACTTATTGAACTCATGTGTACAAGCGGCCAACTAAGTGCCGGCTCCTATACATAGATTTCACATGACGTCACCCAGTCGGCTGGGGTATCACAGTGACCGCCATGTCCAGGGTCATCGCTACGCTGGCCGTCTATGGCGGGGGTATCAAAACAAAGTTGATAAACCCCACAAGGGTAGATACTTGGGTAATTATACACTATAGGCAGATTATCTAACCTATCATGAAGGTATTGTTGAGGCAGATTAAAACTGGAAAAGGTTAAAACAGCCAGAAAACGATGTTTTCAAGTATCGCAGCATACATAGCCATCTAACTTGACCCCAAACATGGCGAGGGCCGTGACGTCAGTGAAATCTATGTATTATAACCTGTGTTGATTCCTGCCCATTCCACCTGTCTATCATTGTAAAGACTATTCATATGTATACCTTGCCACTTCGTTTCGCTTGGTTTATACCCCCTGCGTCCATATGTATCGTTGTGAAAAATGTTTACTGTGTAAACTAACAAATATATAGGTCTAGTTGCGAATTTTTGTTCAAAAATCACCAATTCCCTCTCACACCTGTTACTATATGAATGATTATATAATAGTCGGGAAACCTATCACCTTCATCCATCCTCCACCTCATCTCATAATGTATCATCAATTGAATGTAATACAAAATGTACATACTGAACATTGAATATGATTATACCAACTCATGCCCTCTCTATATGTTTAAATTTCTCTAGATCTATTAGGGCACAACGAAAATTCATCTACGGATGAGCGTGCTCAAATTTATGTAAAAAAATTTCCTGAATAAATAAACTTGTTAAAAAAAAATCTGATTTTCTCTTTACAGAAGCTGGTAGGCCTTCAAATAAGAAATACATCAAATGAAATGATGAATCAAAGTGATGATTTTCAAGGGAATAATACATTTGCTCTCCCCAAAGTTGATGAATGAATAACCAAATAAATAGTTAAGCAGTGTATTCGTGGGCCAGTACAGGGCTACAAAAAAAGATAAACTCCCTCCCCCACCCCCACCCCCACCCCCACCCTGCTCTGGGACTACTGGTTGTAGTGAAAATAATCACCACAGCATGACGGGGGCACTGCGATCGCGTCGTGACGTCATTACCCACTCGCGGCCGCCAGTAGAAACGTACGCGAAAAGCCAATATAGACAAGTGCTATGAGCGTGCAACAAGTTGACCCGCCTTTCGCGTACTTTCACTAGGGAAATGCGTTAACTCTTACCACAGTGTGCCAATTGTACATTTTCTGAAAATTTCACCCATACATATTTCTGCCTCAGGTCTAAGGTCTATTGCTATAAGATTGGCTGCACATGGGCATCAGCTGCAGACTGGGAGAATATGTAACTGTTAGCTACTGTTGTATAAGCACATCCGTAAGCTCTTGTATAAGCTACTGAGAACACAGCCCACAGACTCATCTACATGTATACACGCAATGTGACATGTCCTCAATCACACATGACTATATATAATAATCAATGAACAGGTTAAAGGTTAAATAATTAAATCAGTAAGGTAAAATCCGAAATTTATATGTTATATTGTAGTAGATATAGTAGAGATGAACATCAAGAAATTGTAATTTTGATATACATGTTATGTTTCCAATTGGCAAATGAGAATTATCAAGTTATGAAACTTTGTCCAATAAAATTTATTAAAAAAAAATATGGGTCAGATTTTCTGCACCTCTCATAAGGAAAACACATATAATAAACTTAGATATACCTGGTATTTATATTCTTTCAGCCTAATTTAGCAGAATTTACTAAATATGTAGAGCTGCCAATTGTACGGATCTGACCCTTATATGTGATCCGTTTTAGGAAAATCTGGATTTTGAGATATCATCATATTTGAAAAGAGGAGATCAAGCTGATTCCAATGAGAGTAAACATAAAGGGCATTTAAGAAGTGTTTCTATATTTTATATTTAATATTTTTATTTTCGGAATAAAAGTTTGCTATGTATATTGATGGGTAATTATCAGTAAAGTAACTAAACATACTCCATACAAAGGCCTTCAAAACGCAAGGATATATTTAATACAATGTCCCGAAAGTTGTTACATCGATTTATATGACTATAATCGCCAAACCCTCTAAATATCAGAACATTTCAATAAAGGGATCCTGTGAAAAAAACACTATAAAAAATATCAATTTTGCTACTTGTGACTTATTTTCCTAAAACGGATCACATATTCCTCCACACCAAAGGAAGGGACACCATCTCCGCACAATTTGTCACAATATCTTTTTCCATAGCTTATGGGTCAGATTTTAAGAAAATGCACAATCTACAGTTCGACACATCTCTCAAATTCTGCTAAATTAGAGTGAAAAATGATAAATACTGAGTATATCTGAGTGTATTCTGTATTGTATTCATTCAATAATCCTATCTGGGTATGTTGAACTGTATTTTGAACCTGTTTTTTTGTCTTAAATTTGGGTTATTTGAGGGCATTGGGGAAGACAAATTGTACATTTTCTGAAATTCTGACCCTTATACAACAGCCCTGGGTGCCTTTGTCAGAAGTAGACGCCTCAGTGTATTGTGACTATTGTAAATAATTGATTAATTCACACAGTCAAGCTTGCCAAGGATGAATTTAATAATCACATGGCTGGAATTTAATCAAAGCAGAGATGAGCAATATATGGGTCGGATTTTCAGAATATATACAATTCGCCTTCACCAATCCTCTCAGATAACCCACATTTAAGACAAAAATTAGCTTCAAAATGCAGTTTAACATAACAGAACCGATACTTTAAATCAATGCGATACCAAATATACTCAGATATACCCGGTATTCTTCATTTTTCAGCCTAATTTAGCCGTGTTTCCTAAATGAGAAGAGCTGCCAATTGTACATTTTCTGAAAATCTGACCCATAGGCTTTAGAGGGACCCTTGCTATGCTATTTGAGAGAAACTAAATCGAAAACGTAGTGTTTATGAAGTGAAATCACTAATTAAATTGCATAAAATTCCATATTATCAAATTTTCAGCATACATTGTCAGCAAATTTTCACAGAAAGGTGGGTGAATTCTTAGAAAGATGCAAGACCCTAGCCATTATTAATTTCCTCATGTAAATTGAGACAGGATCCAGATATAGGATGTCGAGTGCAAAGAGAGTATATGGGTCAGATTTTCAGAAAATGTACAATGCAACTCCGCCAATCTTCTCAAATAACCCAAATTTCAGACGAAAATAAACTTCAAAATACAGTTTAACCTAACCAAACAGATTGCTAGAATCAATGCAATGCTGAATATACTCGGATTTACCTAGTATTGACCAAATTGCAGCTTAATTTAGCAGAATTTACTGAATGTGTTTAGCTGCCAATTGTACATTTTCTGAAAATCTGACCAATATTTGAGGCAGACAGGCTAGATTAAAGTATGTCTGAGGAAGTCCTATGTCTGTTTTAGAGAAATAACTTTCAGAACAAGCACATTTTCCCCAGTGAATAGAGGATTTGCATAGCCGCCATTTTGAATCTTTATTCGCATGGAATTATGGGACTAATGGTACAGTGTAAGATCTATAGAAAACATGCCATGTTCAGCATGGAATATTTATCAATGCTCTAATGTCATTATCCATGATTGAACAAGAATAATATCTGATGTGTTCCAGAAATGCTATTTAAAAAAGTGCTTTTTCCATAAGATGTCCTCGTAGGAATATTCTAATTTTTGGGGTATCTACTGCTTGACGTCATATGAATATGTGGGTCAGATTTTCAGAAAGTGTACAATTGGCATCTCTACACATTTAGGAAATTCTCCTAAATTAGGCTGAACATTGATGAATACCGGGTATATCTGCGTATATTTGGTATCGCCTTGATTTAAAGTATCACTTATGTAATGTTAAACTGTATTTTGAAGCTTATTTTTGTCTTAAATGTGGGTTATTTGAGCGGATTGGTGAAGGCGAATTGTACATTTTCTGAAAATCTGACCCATAATATGTACCAAATTCCAAGACAGAGTCTTTAATATATCTAAACATTTTAAACATTTCTAAAGTAATCCTTTAGAGTATTATGTAGTTTTACTTGTAATTGCCTACCATGAAATATTGCTTACTTTTTATCAAAAGAATATATCAAACTTAAAATATAGAAATACTTATAATTATTCTAATGTTTATTATCATTGGAATCGGCTTGATGTCATCTTTTTCAGCTATGACGGAATCTTAAAATCCATTTGTGACTCATTTTCCTGTGACTCGTGACATGCTTTATTGCCTCCCTTATCCAATATATGGGCATATGGGTCAGATTTTCAGAAAATGTACAATTGGCAGCTGTACACATTTTGTAAATTCTGCTAAATTAAGCTGCAAGTTGGCCAATACTAGGTAGATTTGAGTATATTTGGCATTGCATTGATTTTAGCAATCTGTTTGGTTAGGTTGAACTGTATTTTGAACTTTATTTTCGTCTGAAATTTGGGTTATTTGAGAAGATTGGTGAAGACGAATTGTACATTTTCTGAAACTCTGGCCCATATAATAATGGGTTAATGGGCAATAATGTTATACTATAATATGATATGATATGATATGATATAATGCAAATTTATTGCAATTGTGCGGGTTAGATGTATTTTGTCATCTATATTGTCCAAGATTCGATTTATTTGACAGCATTGATGATGGCGGATTGTACCTGAACAATGGATAATAAGGTGAATACGTAGGTCTGAGATGTTTCCCAGTGGGAATATATCCCATGGCTGCGATTCATTTTATCATTTGAATCGTCGTTATATCAAGTTTACATATCTTGGCTGCTTTATTAAGTGATATGGGTATATATATATAACCTGTTTTTGACCGACCTTGACTGATTGAATGTTCAAAGTACCCTATGAAACCCATACGTTTATATGTATTTGTCATGCATAATTGTCATGGCAGCAGTGAGTGAGTCAACACAATTGAGGTGGGCATTGATGACATCAATGTTTCATCTTACATCATACATTGATTATGAGGGTCAAGTTTTCAGAAGATTTTCTGAAAATATGACGCAATTAGTTCATGGCCAGGTGGCTTAACCTGAGGGACACAAACAAAGCCCAGTAGTAGTCTATATAGTATGACAATGGCAATACTAATAGGGCCCTGGGTAACCTGACCTATGGACTCTACAGTGATGCATTAGAGATGGAGTCTTCATAACCATGCTTGTGTGCGACCATTAGTTAGTATCATATGGAATTATATAAGTCAGATTTTCAGAAAATGTACAATTGGCAGCTCTACAGATTGAGGAAATTCTCCTAAATTAGGCTGAAAAACGATGAATACCGGGAATACTGAGTACATTTGGTATCGCATTGATTTAAAGTATCAGTTCTGTTAAGTTAAACTGCATTTTGAAGCTCCTTTTTTGTCTTAAATGTGGGTTATTTGAGAGGATTGGTGAAGGCGAATTGTACATTTTCTGAAGTTCTGACCCATAAGTGTTGTTCACCCTAACTAGTAGGAAGGAGGTGACTCAGGCTTTTGCTTCTTCTTTTTTTTTTAATTCCTTTTTATTTTCTCTTTTCTTCTCCCTCTCATCTCCAAGTTCTTCCTTTTTCTCACACGTTGCTTTTTGCTCTCTTCCTTCTCGTGTCTGTTCCAAGGACTTCTAATCTCCTCACACTGTCTTCTCTCTATTCTAGATTTTCAGAAAATTTACAATTCGCCTTCACCAATCCTCTCCTATAACCCACATATCCGAAAATAAAGTTCAAAATACAGTTCAACCTAACCAGAAGCTAGAATCAATGCAATGCCAAATATACTCGAATTGGCCAATTAGTATTGGCCAAATTGCAGCCTAATTTAGCAGAATGTACTAAATGTGTACAGCTGCCAATTGTACATTTTCTGAAAATCGCACCCATGACTGACATCTTCCTCAAACAACATTTTAGGATAGCCTGGGAGACCTGCGGTGATTTGCAAAAGGCGATTTCTATGTGCATGTCTTAAATATCATTTTCACTGTAACAGAATTTATCGCAAATCTGGAAACGAATATATTACAATACATTACATTATGACCTAGAAGACCCGTGCGAAAACCATTTTCGCCAAAAATAAACACAAGCCCACGACTGCCACCCATGCCATTATAACAGAGAACCTATATATCTCAAAACCCTATCCAACATACTTTTCTCCCTTAATTCGATCTTAGACTCTCTAATTCTTTCACAAATCAAAAGGTAATTGCACTAATAACTACATGTGTGGGTTTAAAAGAAAACTGAGCCCCAGATATGAAGATGTAAGTGAAATTAAAAAATAAAATGACTTGAAAATGAGACAAATATCAAATGCTGCATGCTCACTCTCCCGCGTAACGTATCCGCGCGATACGAAATTGTATACGAAATTCTTGTCCCCACTTTTGATACGTTTTTTTTCGTCTCAGCGTATTCGCGCGGCGTTTTTCGTACCTGCGACGGGTACCTGGGAAAGCTAAAGGATTAGGATTAGGCCGGCCGGCCAGTGCCAGACAAACTGGCATGACCATTAGTGCATGACGGTCACTAGTGTAGAACCACTGATGCCAAACAGAAAAAAACTTACCTATGCTTGGGTTCGTTCTAAGAACCTTGGGGTTCACAAGCGAGCATCCTAACCACTACACCACAGAACCAGCTGTAAGTTAGACCTCAAGGAATCACTCTGGATGATAATAGTGTGTGTGAGAGAGAGGGAGAGAGAAATGCAGACAAGGACAGAAAGAGAAAGAGGGGAGAGGCAGACAGGAGGATTGCAATTGAAAGAAAGTAAGAAAGAGATGGGCGGGAAAGGAGAGGAAGAGCAGGGAATGTTTTTTTTTATGAATATATATTGAATATATCCAGGTATATGAGTAATTCTCCCAAACGGGCAGCATTTGATTTCAGGATGCTATTTTTTTAGAAAAAATAAAATTCGTTGAATCAACAATATTTCTTTCTGCTTCAAAATGCGTCCGATCTGAATATACTTTTTTTTTTTTTCGCAAATATATTTATTCAGGAGAATTATTACATTGAAATTACAGCACGCTCATCCGGAGATGACTTTTCGTTGTGCCCTGAGATTACTAATTTAATTTAACATATTGAAAGAGGGCATGATGTTACATTGGAGAGGCATACATTTCAGTCAGTACATATATACATCATTTCAGTTTATAAACGTTTGATGAGGTGAATGATGATGAGGGTGAAGGTGATTAATTCCGGGCTACTTCAATACAATTCATTTGACAGAGGTGTGTGAGAGGAATGGTGATCTTAGAACAACATTCATATACTATACATGTGTTGGTTATGGGGTTATAATATACCTGTGTACATGATGTGGAATATCTATAGTGGTATAAATAAGGTGTTAAAGCATTGCTAAGAGTTTGTGCGTCAACATTATGATGTGTGCATGTGTGAGGGTTACCCAGGGAGGGGATTCGCACTAGACTGACACCTCCACCTCTTGACTCTTTTGAAGAAAACATGTATTCGCATTTGGCATATACCTTAGGTTAAAACAATATTTAATAAGTTTCACCTTATAGGTAAGCTTCCAAAATCCAAAACTCAATACGAAAAACGGAGCGCGAATACGGAGCATATCATATTTCGTCTCCGTGATTCAAATGACCGTTTTTCGTCTCAGAAGTTCAGGCAATTTCGTCACCACAGCTCACCAGTAGCGTTCGCGGTGCTCGGTAGACAAAAATCGTCACACTGAAGACGAAAAAACTCGCCGCTCCGTATCGCACGGGTACGGTGCGCGGGAGAGTGCTCTGGGATTCGAATTCACAAGGTTCAGTTTCATAGTCTTAGATGCTAACCACTTGACCATAAGGGACTGTAGAGAACATGCATATATATAAACACTGGGCATAGCTATTGATGCATCACATTTTAGGTTTACTTTAATCCCCCCCCCCCATTCTCCTCATGGTGATTGACGAGAATGGGGAAATTAATTATGAAGGTCCCTGTGTTCCCCGCAGGCAATTTAATGATTAAACTTAATCATAAATATATATCTTGCATCTTCAATCTATTTCTATAATATGCGATTGCAGGACGCCTAGGTCTGCACGCATCCTGGACGAAAAAACTGCTTTACACTTAGCATATATGTGATGTGTTTCAGGAAAATGAGTCATAAGTCGCAAAATTGATATTTAGTGTTTTTCTCACAAGATCACATTTTTGGAATGTTCTGAATTTTGGAGGGTTTATCACTTATAGTTATATCAATCAATGTATCAAATTTCAGGACAATCTATGTAATATATCTTTTCGTTTTAAAGGTCCTCATAAGGACTACATTAAGTTACTTTATAAAGTTTTCACATCTGAAGAAGGGCGTCTAAAGCCCGAAAGCTTGTGTAATCAATACAAATCATAATCAACACATTTTAATTAATGATATCTACATTGATTCATCATTACTATAAGGAAATACGGTAACAGGTTATTAGATTTTTAGAAAATGTACAATTGGCAGCTGTACACATTTAGTAAATTATGCTAAATTAAGCTGAAATTTGGTCAATGCTAGGTAAACTCAAGTACATATGGCATTGCATTGCATTCATCTTCACCAATCCTCTCAAACACCCCAAATTTCAGACGAAAATAAAGTTCAAAATAAAGTTCAACCTAACCAAACAGATTGAAGAAACCTATTACATAGCATGGATGGAGACTACTGTGTTGCAGTTAAAGTGATATCTAGCATGTCCAGTTTTAGAGAATTTATAAATTGTCCTTCAGACAAGAATATAACATTTTGAGCTCCCTTTGGCAAAATTACGTTCTATACATAGTATTCGCATGACGTCACCCCAGTCAGCGGCTATCCCCACTGGCAGCCATAATGTGTGGGAGCATAGATAGCGGGAGACACTAGATCAACAGGATTTCCCGTTTCAAATGTTTGCTAATGGTAATTATACTCATTAGTCCATCATGACACACTAAAAAATGACCATATAACCTATCAGCATACTGTATATAACATTCCTAAAACTTTCGGAGGTGAAAACTGCATTTTTGAGTCTTGGAGCACTCATGTCCAGCTAAAGTTGACTCACATTATGGCAAGCCGACGTCAGTGAATACTATGTATATAATGAAATTCCTGAAGGCCATTAAGTATACATTTGTCAGCCCAACCATCCATTCATCATTTATACTGATTGGTCGTGTCAGTTGTATCAAGGTCTTCCCTATTACTGATAGCCTCGCCCACCTTACTCTTCCACCTGCGCCCATATAACATACTTTTTACCCACCCACCCACACCCTGTCACAGAAGAATGGGTTTTGGCATAAGTATCATTATATGTGATGTGTTTCAGGAAAATGAGTCATAAGTCGCAAAAAATAGATTTTGAGATATCCCCATATTTGAAAAGATGGGATCAAGCCGATTCCAATGATAGTAAACAGTCTAATAATCTTATAGGTATTTCTAGATTTTAAGTTTGATATTTTCGTTTTAAAAAAAGTTTCCAATATTTCTGGGGGTAAAATAACAGTAAAGTAACTAAATGTAGTCCATATGAGGACCTTAAAAACGAAAGGATATAGTACATATATTGTGCTGGAATTTGATACATCGATTGATATAACTGTAAGTAATAAACCCTCCAAAAATCAGAACATTCCAATAATGTGATCTTGTGAAAAAAACACTTTGAGAAATATCAATTTTGCGACTTATGACTCATTTTCCTGAAACACATCACATATTGAAAAAACTGTTTGTAGGCCAATGTCAAGGTGGCAGCAAATGTGATGTGTTATAAGGGTCAGATTTGAATAATAACCTGAATAATAACCATAGGGACACTTCGATTTGAGAGGAAAACAACTTTAAAAATATGAAACTGTTACTAGGTGTTGTTACAGTGTAATTGAATTGTTTTCCAGCTGTGAGCACGTGCGTGCACTGGCTGTGTGGAATATTGAACATAGTTCATTCCCACTGTATGGCCTGGATAGTGGACATTCCCACTGTATGGCCTGGATAGTGGACATTCCCACTGTATGGCCTGGATAGTGGACATTCCCACTGTATGGCCTGGATCGTGGACATTCCCACTGTATGGCCTGGATCGTGGACATTCCCACTGTATGGCCTGGATAGTGGACATTCACACTGTATGGCCTGGATAGAGGACATTCACACGGTATGGCCTGGATAGTGGACATTCCCACTGTATGGCCTGGATAGTGGACATTCCCACTGTATGGTCTGGATAGTGGACATTCCCACTGTATGGCCTGGATAGTGGACATTCCCACTGTATGGCCTGGATAGTGGACATTCCCACTGTATGGCCTGGATAGTGGACATTCCCACTGTATGGCCTGGATAGTGGACATTCCCACTGTATGGCCTGGATAGTGGACATTCACACTGTATGGCCTGGATAGTGGACATTCACACTGTATGGCCTGGATAGTGGACATTCACACTGTATGGCCTGGATAGTGGACATTCACACTGTATGGCCTGGATAGTGGACATTCACACTGTATGGCCTGGATAGTGGACATTCACACTGTATGGCCTGGATAGTGGACATTCCCACTGTATGGCCTGGATAGGTCAGTAAATACCAGGGGCTGATATGGAAATTTATATTGCAATCAATAATGATTCTGTTAATTTGTAAGGACATGTAGTGGACTAGAAAATGGAACAAATCATGTATATTAGGTGACTTCTTGTTATGTTGTTATATCTTCTCTAACTTATTATGATAATTTAACTCGACGTCGCATGACTCAGTTGTGGCCCCGAAGGTACCAATCAATCCCTGTAGATGTCACCGCAGTCTCTCTATTCAGAGAAAGGTTACATGCTCAAAACGGCACACAAACACCTTTTAACAGTGATCTGATATAGCTAGTCATTTCCGTTGTCACAGAACGCCCCATCCAGAAATTTAGCCCGCTAGAGGCCTAGAGGATATTATTTTATTTTCTGTTTTTGTTCTTATAGTTGTTGTTTTTCTCACGTTTAATGACTGCCCACCACCCCGCCCTGCTTCCCCCACTCTCTCTTCCTATTCCTATTCTTATTGTGTAATACCTGCTCCCCACAGTACCGCCGTCGCCGCTACTGTGAAAGCAGGGAGGGAAGCGTGAGCCTACTAACCACATGCATGCATGCACTAGAGTGAGGAGTTGTTGAAGCTATGTAAACATGGGGGGACTGAGTGACAGGTAGAGGGTGCATGAATGTTTTCAAAATAGCATTGCGGGACCATGAATGCAGTAGTTTTTCCAGACAAAAGGGTAGCTAACTAAGTGAAGTTTCTCTCAGGCGAATTACAGGTCGCAACTTACATGGGATAACAACCAATTTTAGGCCATAAGGACGGGTCGTTTATATATGGGGAGAGGACACTGATTCAGGGGGCGACAGGAAGAATTTCTGATGTGGGATTCCACCCTCATAGAGGGCGGGTCAGTCGCGCCTCGTCAAGATCTCTGGATTGATACTTTAAAGTAACACAGTCATCATAGCATGAATAAAGGAGTAATGGATGTTTTCCTTCCTCAGCCATGCCAGCTAGGCCATGTTTGTATCAGCTTTCTAGGCCACGCACCCTCGACCATGGGATGTAGCTCAGTCAGTAGGACACTGGCCTACAAAGTGGAGGTTTGGGAGTTTGAGCCTCTGTCTATCTCCAGCTTATTTTTTTAACTCTGGGTCGCGTAGATGCTGTCATTCTATGTGACAGGGATGGCAGGTGGGTTGGCATGATTGGTGGTGATGGGAAAGGCAGGAGAAACAACATATATATCCATATAATGTTTTACACATAAGCACCCATTGATACTCAATGGGCTCAGTTTTGTCTAAAAATAGTTACTATTTTCAGATGTACAAGGTAGAACGACTCTAGCAGGAATGATTGAGAAGAGCGTCGATACAATATGTAATGTGATCTCTCTAATAAAGAAATTCAAATTAAAGAAAGCCCCATCTGACTATGCAGGTTGTTAATTTGTTTCAGTGACAGTGAAATGAGTCACAAGTCGCAAAATTAATATTTTGCAAATAATTTTTTACACAATCTTTCCAGGAATTACAGGAATGTTTGGCCTCTCTAATGCCCCAAGTCGTATGAACAACTGTACCAAATTTCAAGATGGTGTATCAAATATATCTATGAACTTGCTACTTGACAAGACAAGTAATTGTCAAGACAGATATATCGCTAACCTTATGACAATAAATATTGCAAACTTTTTTTTTCAAAAATAAAAATATCAAACTTAAAATATGGAAATACTTATTAGGTGTCCTTATGTTTACCATCATTAGAATCGTTTTGATCTCATCTTTCAAAATATGCTTATATCTAAAATTTACAAATTTAAACTTGTGACTCATTTTCCTGTAACACATCACAGAAAAACCTAAGAGGATTATAAGTGCTACGTTCAATCACCTCTGGAAATAGATATTTGGAGAATTAGTCCAGGGTTACAGGTTAATTTACCTGTCGTGTATTTTCTCCTTGTTTATTCGATGTAATAGTCATACTGATATATGGGTCAGGTCGCCCAGAAATGTACAATTGCTCTCAGAATGGCAAATTTAAAACATTGGTAAATTAACATGTTATCTGGTCTTATTTCATAGAGCAGATCTCAAATTTTAAGTAAATATAAATTATTATACAATAGTCCAAGTGGTTCAGGTTTTTTAAATAATTAAAAACATCTCTTATTGAAAAGCTGAAAATGACAGGTCGATCATATATATATATAGTAATGCCCTACTAGGAAGCTCGAGCCAAATATTATGCATGGCAGTGCGGCTATAGGTACTTCCATACCACTATAACATAACGGAAAGTAATAAATTACCCAGAGTTTAGTATTTTTTTTATAATATAACCTCAAAGTCGGGATTCATGGAAATCGGCAGCAATTGTACATTTCTAGGACCCATATACTTTTTTCTGATGTGTAAATTGTGAGTATCACCATTGAACCACCACCTCATACCGTTCTTATTGATATGTGATGTGTTTCAGGAAAATGCGTCATGAGTCGCAAAATTGGTGCTTTTCAAAGTTGTTTACTTACAAGATTTCTTTGTTGGAATATTTTCATTTTTGAAGTGTCTAGTCTTTCTGGTTGTATGAATACATCTATCAAATTTCAAGACTGTTTATCAATTATATCAGTGCGTTTCTTAGATGATCCCATTGAGTATATTTAGCTACTTTACTGGTAATTATACACCCAGAAATATTGCAAACGTTTTTTTCAAAAATAAAAATATCTAACTAAAAAGATAAAAGTACTTATTAGATGTCCTTATTGTTTACATTCATTGGAATCGGCTTGATCTCCTCTTTTCAAATATGGTGATATCTCAAAATCCATATTTTGCGACTTATGACTTATTTTCATAAAACGGATCACATATGCATTCAAGTTAGTACGTGCTCCTTGTGATAGTATTTCTTGATTTTGTATACCTTTTATGTAGTAGTGAGATGCACACATTTTTCTCTTATCAGGCACTGTGTGAAAACATCCATGGGGAATTTTACGGTTTTTTTCTCTTCTATATAAATTTAAATATTGTATTGGCCTTAAATTGAATAACAAAAAATAATAGAAAAACCTAGGAGGATTATAAGTGATACGTTCAATCACCTCTGGAAATAGACACAAAAATGCACACCTAAGATTTTTTCAAAAGAAGAAAGACAAAGTTTAAGATACAAAAAAGCAGCAAAAACTCACCAATAACTGTAAGGTAGACCCCAATAAAGTTGTCAGTGTCGGCTTTAAGGGTAGAGAATAACATATCCATTCGCTCAGCCTCCATGTCATTGCCTACTATTATCCCTCCATCATCAACCTTATCCAGAGAAATATTTCTCGGGTAAGCTGTGGGGGTAGACGCAAGTATCTCCAGTTTTCTCCAGGGTGAGGGCCAGATTGGCCCTCCAGTAGTTACAGTAGTAGTGGTGGTGTTGCAGGTGGTGCAGGTGGTGGTGCTGATGGTGGGAGTTCCCATCTCCGGTCCTGTCTTGCGACTAGGCAGGAATACACTGCCATTGTGGGCTGGGCTACTTGTCTATTTCTACTAGAGCGGCTCCTCTATCTGTCTTAAAGCTGACATACAATACACTGCCATTGTGGGCTGAGCTACTTGTCTATTTCTACTAGAGCCTCCTCTATCTGTCTTAAAGCTGACATACAATGCACTGCCATTGTGGGCTCAGCTACTTGTCTATTTCTACTAGAGCGGCTCCTCTATCTGTCTTAAAGCTGACATACAATACACTGCCATTGTGGGCTGAGCTACTTGTCTATTTCTACTAGAGCCTCCTCTATCTGTCTTAAAGCTGACATACAATACACTGCCATTGTGGGCTGAGCTACTTGTCTATTTCTACTAGAGCCTCCTCTATCTGTCTTAAAGCTGACATACAATGCACTGCCATTGTGGGCTCAGCTACTTGTCTATTTCTACTAGAGCGGCTCCTCTATCTGTCTTAAAGCTGACATACAATACACTGCCATTGTGGGCTGAGCTACTTGTCTATTTCTACTAGAGCCTCCTCTATCTGTCTTAAAGCTGACATACAATACACTGCCATTGTGGGCTCAGCTACTTGTCTATTTCTACTAGAGCGCCTCCTCAGCCTGTCTTAAAGCTGACATACAATACACTGTTGAACTACTTGTCTATTTCTACTAGAGCCTCCTCTGTCTGTCTTAAAGCTGACATACAATACACTACTGAGCTACTTGTCAATTTCTACTAGAGCACCTCCTCTATCTGTCTTAAAGCTGACATACAATACACTACTGAGCTACTTGTCTATTTCTACTAGAGCGCCTCCTCAGCCTGTCTTGAAGCTGACATACAATACAGTACTGAGCTACTTGTCTATTTCTACTAGAGCCTCCTCAGCCTATCTTAAATCTGACATACAATACACTGCCATTGTGGGCTGGGCTACTAGTCTATTTCTACTAGAGCCTCCTCAGCCTGTCATAAAGCTGACATACAATACACTGCCATTGTGGGTTGAACTACTTGTCTATTTCTACTACAGCGCCTCCTCAGCCTGTCTTAAAGCTGACATACAATACACTGCTGAGCTACTTGTCTATTTCTACTAGAGCCTCCTCAGTCTGTCTTAAAGCTGACATACAATACACTGAGCTACTTGTCTATTTCTACTAGAGCCTCCGCTGTCTGTCTTAAAGCTGACATACAATACATTGCTGAGCTACTTGTCTATTTCTACTAGAGCCTCCGCTGTCTGTCTTAAAGCTGACATACAATACACTGCTGAGCTACTTGTCTATTTCTACTAGAGCGCCTCCTCAGTCTGTCCTATAGCTGACATACAATATACTGCCATTGTGGGCTGAGCTACTTGTATATTTCTACCAGAGCGCCTCCTCAGTCTGTCATAAAGCTGACATACAATACACTGCTGAACTACTTGTCTATTTCTACTAGAGTGCCTCCTCAGCCTGTCTTAAAGCTGACATACAATACACTGCCATTGTGGGCTGAGCTACTTGTATATTTCTACTAGAGTGCCTCCTCAGTCTGTCTTAAAGCTGACATACAATACACTGCTGAGCTACTTGTCTATTTCTACTAGAGCGCCTCCTCAGTCTGTCTTAAAGCTGACATACAATACACTACTAAGCTACTTGTCTATTTCTACTAGAGCGCCTCCTCAGTCTGTCTTAAAGCTGACATACAATACACTGCTGAGCTACTTGTCTTCTACTAGAGCGCCTCCTCAGCCTGTCTTAAAGCTGACTTACAATACATTGCTGAGCTACTTGTCTATTTCTACTAGAACGCCTCCTCAGCCTGTCTTAAAGCTGACATACAATACATTGCCATTGTGGGCTAAGCTACTTGTCTATTTCTACTAGAGCGCCTCCTCAGCCTGCCTTAAAGCTGACATACAATACACTGCTGAGCTACTTGTCTTCTAGTAGAGCGCCTCCTCAGCCTGTCTTAAAGCTGACATACAATACACTGCCATTGTGGGCTGAGCTACTTGTCTATTTCTACTAGAACACCTCCTCAGCCTGTCTTAAAGCTAACATACAATACACTGAGCTACTTGTCTATTTCTACTAGAGCCTCCGCTGTCTGTCTTAAAGCTGACATACAATACACTGCTGAGCTACTTGTCTTCTACTAGAGCGTCTCCTCAGCCTGTCTTAAAGCTGACATACAATACATTGCCATTGTGGGCTAGGCTACTTGTCTATTTCTACCAGAGCGCCTCCTGAGCCTGTCTTAAAGCTGACATACAATACATTGCCATTGTGGGCTAGGCTACTTGTCTATTTCTACTAGAGCGCCTCCTCAGCCTGCCTTTAAGCTGACACACAATACACTGCTGAGCTACTTGTCTCTTTCTACTAGAGCGCCTCCTCAGCCTGTCTTAAAGCTGACATACAATACACTGCTGAGCTACTTGTCTCTTTCTACTAGAGCGTCTCCTCAGCGTGTCTTAAAGCTGACATACAATACACTGCCATTGTGGGCTGAGCTACTTGTCTATTTCTACTGAAGCACCTCCTCAGCCTGTCTTAAAGCTGACATACAATACACTGAGCTACTCGTCTATTTCTACTAGAGCGTCTCCTCAGCCTGTCTTAAAGCAGACATACAATACACTGAGCTACTCATCTATTTCTACTAGAGAGCCTCCTCAGTCTGTCTTAAAGCTGACATACAATACACTGAGATACGTGTCTATTTCTACTAGAGCCTCCTTTGTCTGTCTTAAAGCT
Organism: Sthenelais limicola; assembly: GCA_942159475.1. Classification (NCBI taxonomy): domain Eukaryota; kingdom Metazoa; phylum Annelida; class Polychaeta; order Phyllodocida; family Sigalionidae; genus Sthenelais; species Sthenelais limicola. The sequence goes on from OW804098.1 coordinate 10,568,086, forward strand.
GACATACAATACATTGCTGAGCTACTTGTCTATTTCTACTAGAGTGCCCCCTCTGTCTGTCTTAAAGCTGATGCTGGTAAGATTTACAGAAAATGTACAATTGGCAGCTCTACACATTTAGGAAATTCTGCTAAATTAGGCTGAAAAATGATGAATACCGGGTATATCTGAGTATATTTGATTTAAAGTATCAGTTCTGTTATGTTAAACTGCATTTTGAAGCTCATTTGTGTCCTAAATGTGGGTTATATGAGAGGATTGGTGAAGGCGAATTGTACATTTTCTGAAAATCTGACCCATATTCAGCAGCAGCCTGAAATGTTCCTGTTTCCTGAAGCTGTACTTGCACTGGGGCCCGTTGCTCCATTTCTCGCTAACTATTTCCCCATTGAAAGTGTATGGGAAAATAGTTAGCGAGAAACGGAGCAACGGGCCCCTGTTATCAAGGCTTAACACCTAAAGCTTTCTTTTCTTTGTTGTTTAGTTTTTGGAATCATTTGACCATAGACCATGGAGAGGAGGGGATGTTGTCTTTTGTTTTTGTCTCTTTTTGCCAGTTGGGACACATCTAATCACATATATGGGTCAGAGTTTCAGAAAATGTACAATTCACCTTCACCAATCTTCTCAAATAACCCAAATTTCAGTCGAAAATAAAGTTTAAAATACAGTTCAACCTAACCAAACAGATTGCTAAAATCAATGCAATGCTGAATATACTCGAATTTACCTAGTATTGACCAAATTGCAGCCTAGGTTTGCAGAATTTACTAAATATGTACAGCTGCCAATTGTACATTTTCTGAAAATTTGACCCTTATATGTGAGATAACAAGCACCTAAGTTGCTCTCACCAGAAAACAGCTGACATGACAGAAAACATGTGTGTGTTACTCTTTAAGATGCACTCTCAGTTAATGCTGGTCAAGAAATGAATATGTTCTACTCTTTAGATTGATGAGATAACATCAATTTAAATAGATTAGGGTGATGTCTGTCAATCATTGATAGCATCTTGGCTCCTCCCATCCTGGATATCAGTGTGAAGAATCTGTTGATTCTGATATCAGTAGATGGGATCAGAATCATGCTGTTAATGGTTGGGAGGGGGAGAGGATGGCATTTAGGTGTGAATTAAAGGGCAGACCATATGTGAATTAAAGTGGCAAGTTGAGAAGTAAGATGGGATAGGGATTTCATGTTTTCTGTCTCCCCTTCCTCTCTCTCCCTCCTACTATCCCTCCCTCTCAAACTTTACATTCAACTGACATGAATCTTCATTTCCCTTGGAAACGCAATCTTCTGCATGAACCGGAAATAAATAAATGTAAACTGATCACTGTTAACTAATTCTTGTTCTTCCATTCTTTTCAAACCTATCTAAAATTCGTTTGACCAAAGCTTTGGGGGGGATTTTGTCCAGTTGTTTTTGCTTCAGGGGTTTTAAAACGTCCTCACTTGTATTTGGTGGACTCACCAAAATCCTTTGTTACAATGACTTCACTTATTATCACTCACCGGCTGCTATTTTCGCTCAACAGATTCTACTTCAAACTATTGTATAAACAACTGAAGTCAACTCCTAACACATTAGGGACACTGAAAGTTTGTTTTGAGTAGGTTTATTCAATAAGGTTGGATCGACGTTTTGGGCGACATGCGACTGACATATTTATTGTATATTTTATTCTATAAACTTAATCATATATATATATACAACAGCAGCAGAATATTGATGAGTTCAGTCCTTATATGATTTAATCTGGTCAGATTTTACTTGTGGTAATAGCTGAGAGTGCAGCTGCTTTAACAAATATTGCAGATATCTGTGTGTTACCAACGTGACAACTATGTGATATGATATGGGTCAGATTTTCGGAAAATGTACAATTCGCCTTCACCAATCTTCTCAAATAACCAACATTTAAGACAGAAATGAGCTTCAAAATGCAGTTTAACATAAACAAACTGATACTTTAAATCAATGTGATACCAAATATACTCAGTTATACCCAGCTTTCATCATTTTCCAGCCTTATTTAGCCGAATTTCCTAAATGTGAAGAGCTGCCAATTGTACATTTTCTGAAATTCTGACCCACATGAGCCACCTCTAGACGTGTATCCAGCACATGCCTGGGGAGTGCTAATGTTGAACACAATGGCTGCGGTGCACCAGGAATGTCCTGGGAATAGGAATTAATCACTTGGCAATTTAGTCTAGTAATAACTAACACCAGGAGGGGTCTTGTTTGATTAAAGGGTGATTGACCCACTCCTGGTGGTGCACTGCATGTGGTTATTACTGCCATATTAGTTTGTCATGTCAATGAAGTCGCTGCATCTATCTATCTAACTGTCAACTACTACTGTATCTGTTTAATAACGTGACTCCATTTTTTCCAAAGGGGGCCCTCAGGAAGATCTATGGTTTCATACAGGAGACCCACTCCCTTTTCGGTGTCAAAATTTGATGTTATTGAAAGTGAACGCTTCCAGAAAAAAAAAACCTATTCATACACACATTACCAACATCTCACATGCGGGTTGTTAATGTTACTTGCAAATATCTGATGTGTTTCAGGAAAATAAGTCAAAAGTCGCAAAAAATAGATTTTCAGATATCCCCATATTTGAAAAGATGGGATCAAGCCGATTCCAATGATAGTAAACGGAGTAATAATCTTATAGGTATTTCTAGATTTTAAGTTTGATATTTTCGTTTTAAAAAAAAAGTTTCCAATATTTCTGGGGGTCAATAAACAGTAAAGTAAGTAAATGTAGTCCATATGAGGACTATAAAGGATATAGTACATATATTGTGCTGGAATTTGATTCATCGATTGATGTAGCTATAAGTGATAAACCCTCCAAAATATAGAACATTCCAATAATGTGATCTTGTGAAAAAAATACTTTGAGAAATATCAATTTTGCGACTTATGACTCATTTTCCTGAAACACATCACATATAGGTTTTTATTTCATAAGGGCCTTGTCCACTAAGCCGATTCTCATGCAATTCTCACAGAACTTAGTGGAAAAGAGTCCCCTGTGGTGCAAAATCGCATGAGAATCGGCCCTTAAATATACATAAAACTATGGCACACAATCTCTGCACAATGCAGGTCCTCCCAGAAATCCGTCTAAATATCAATAATAGGGGAGTTGCATGTGCCACTGCGCATGTCTGTTACAGTGCATCCTGGGATGGATTCTGTTGATATCTAACATACAAATATTTGGCAACATTTTTATAAAAAATTGCAAGAATGTTTTCACCAATATCATAGCTTTTATAAATGATCTATCAAAACCAAATACATGATGGGAAAGATGGGGACTTCTGCAATGAAAACATGTATAACACATGTATATTGACATTAGAGCACTGATAAATAGTCGATGCTGAAGATGTTTTCTATAGATTTTATCCTGTACCACTAGTCCCATAATTCCGCGCGAATCGAGATTCAAAATGGCGGCAATGCAAGTCCCCTCAAGTAGGCTCCACCTCGAACTTATCTTCCTTCTTCCTCGATACTTCTACCATAACAATCCTCTTCTAAAATCTACCAAATGTGATGTTTCAGAAAAATGAGTCACATGTCGCAGAAAAATGATATTGAGATATTATCATATTAATTTTCAAAAGATGAGATGGAGCGGATTCAGGAAAATGATATTGAGATATTATCATATGTGATCCGTTTTAGAAAAATGAGTCATAAGTCGCAAAATATAGATTTTGAGATATCACCATATTTGAAAAGAGGAGATCAAGCCGATTCCAATGAATGTAAACAATAAGGACATCTAATAAGTACTTTTATCTTTTTAATTAGATATTTTTATTTTTGAAAAAAACGTTTGCAATATTTCTGGGTGTATAATTACCAGTAAAGTAGCTAAATGTACTCAATGGGATGATCTAAGAAACGCACTGATATAATTAATAAACAGTCTTGAAATTTGGTAGATGTATTCATACAACCAGACTAGACACTTCAAAAATGAAAATATTCCAACAAAGAGATCTTGTGAGTAAACAACTTTGAAAAGCACCAATTTTGCGACTCATGACTCATTTTCCTGAAACACATCACATATTTGAAAAGATGAGATGGAGCGGATTTTTTTTTAAAGAAATTTTATTGGATCTTTTTTCATACAATGATAATCTCGCAGCATCCAAGTAAATATTATTTGTACAGAGTTATGTTACCTCATAAAGATTTTAATCCTTTTAAGTCTGTTTATCCATCGTTGAACATGATTTTAGTTGTTCTGTTTGTTTCTACAACCTAGATATAATTATATACATGATAAACGCTTCAAATTTTTTTTGTGCTTTTTTCCTCTAAACAACAAGGAGTTTGGCTACTCGAATAATAAGATACACGTAGCTAACATGTCAATCAATATACATTTTGATGCGATAACCATACTCATATGCGTGGTATCGTCTACACTACAAGTACCAGTCATTATTATTTCTGAGATGTTTCTTTATGTCAGACCAAGATTTTTTACGGATTTCCGAGGGAAGCTTATTCCATAAGATTGCCCCAATGTAATGTGGTGTTTTTTTCACCTTTTCTAGCTTTGGGTGATTACCTTTAGGACTGGCCCTTCGTTAACACGTGTTGCGACTGGCACTTCTTTCAAATTCTCTTGCTTTAACTGCATTTTATACATAATTCCCAGGATCGCTGTTTTGTACCTCTTTTCCAGAGTCGCAATCCCACAATCGTCACATGAATCCTCTTTACTTCTTACGTCATTCGGGTAAATAATTCTGACTGCACGATACAAGACCCTTTGCAGTTTGTTTCTTATTTCCACTGAAACTAACGGAGAGAAGAGACTACCATATTCAAATAACGAGAGGATATGGCTTTTTACGATTGTTTTAGCCATAGGAATGGATAGGTACTGTCGTATTCGTTGCAACTGGAACAGCTTTGAGATGGCTGAAGCCTTCATTTTTACGAAATGTTCTCTGAGGGACAGATTGTCATCAACTTTTAATCCTAGATATTTCACGGATTTAGAATTTTTGATTTCATGCCCTTTTAAATAGACTTTACCTAAGGTGTTGAAACAAATTTTCTTTAACCTGTTGTTAGTTCCCAATATTTGTATCTGACATTTTTTTTCGTTTAAACTCAACATATTATCAAACATCCATTTGTGAATATTATTCATGGCAAGTTGTGTCTGAGTGATACATCGATCAAGGTCTCGACCCGTTATACTGAGTGCGGTGTCATCAGCATATAAAGTCAAATTAATTTTTAAACCTTCTTCATTTAAATTAGCAAAACATCTAGATACATCATTAATATAAATTAAAAACAGGATTGGACCAACATGGCTTCCTTGCGGAACGCCTCTGGCAATGTTAACCGATTCAGATAGATGTCCATTTAAGTCAGTACGTTGATAACGATCTTTCAAATAATTCATTACTAACCGTATGATCGAAGGATTAAAATTATAATAATCAAGCTTTCTTTCCAGTATAGAGTGGTTAATACAATTAAATGCCTTAGAGATATCAAAGTAAGATGCTACTGACAATAAACCATCATTAATACCTTCAACAATAGGGGTTAGAAAATTGAATAGACTCAGGTTAGTTGATCTATCTTTCCTAAATCCACCTTGCGAGGGACAAAAAAAGTTGTTATTCTCCATATGGTCGACAATAGCAGTACACATAATATTCTCAAGGAGTTTGGACATGGTCGGTACAATAGCAATTGGTCTTAAGTTGTTAAATAATCTTAGGTTACCTTCTTTAGGAATGGGTTTAATCACATATTCTTTCCATTCTAAAGGTATAAGTCCAGTAGAGACACAATGTTTCATAAGTAAGGTGACATGCGGGATGAAGAGTTTCAGAAACATTTTCAAGGTTTTCGTATTTATCCAATTAAATCCACAGTTTTTAGCAAGGTCAATTCCATTTATCAGCTGACTGATTTTTTCTTTAGTAACAGACATTCTTGTAACAACATTGATATCAAGTGATTCACTTATATAATCCAAGAAGGAGTGGGATAAATTCCCATCAGCGCTTCCCAGTTTACTATAGAAAAGATTCAATTGATTTGAGGCTGTCATCCCTTCTATTTCTTTACCATCATGAATATAGGACGAGGGCAAATTTCTTGAACGATGGCCAAATAAGTCTGAGATGTTCCTCCAAAACTTTTTACTATTTTTTGAGCAATTCGTCAGGTTGGTTCTAATAGCATCACGTTTTTGTGCCTTTACTAACCTGCTAATTTCTCTTCTTAAAGTGACTGCCTGCCTAAACAGCTCTTGAGAGTTTTGAGTTCTCGATTTTTTAAACAGCTTGTCTCTTTTGATAAGTAAGTCGTGTGAAAGATTAAATTTACCTTTAGTCACGATCTTAATTTCTTCAATGGGACAGAACTCATTTAGATATCCTACAAAACACTCTTTCATGTTTTTCCATAGATGGGTAGGGGAACTATGTTCTTCACCGAAACAGTTTACATTTGTAGACAAATCCCTTAGGTGAATAGCTAGTTGATCTTCATTAATATTATAGTATCTTCTACCTCTTCGGACCTTTTTTTCTATAGGTTCCTTACCTTTTTTTAGTTGTGAGAAAACACATAAATGATCAGAGATGTTGTAATTCAAGATATTCGACATAAGTACATGTGGGTGGTCTGTGAAGACTACATCAATCATGGTACCTTTGTTACCCACATATCTGGTAGGTTTGTCAATACCCAGTTTAAGACCATAATCAGACAACATTGATATTATCTCAATAACCTTAGAATCATTTCTTTCCAGTAAGTTTATATTTATATCGCCACAAAGATATATTCTATGATACTTGGTTAATTCCTTTATCCCAGCCAAAGATGATTTCAGACTTTCAATGAAAATAGATTTATCTCCTGCCGGTGGGCGATATGTATTTAGGACACATATTTTACCCCTCATGCCAGGTTTGATCTCCATACATTGCAGTTCTATGTTGGGATTGCAAATATTAAATTCTTCATATATCCATTGATTTCCGACACATTCACTTGAGGTGAAACAACAGAGGCCTCCTCCTGATTTCTTTACAAGTACATCATCAGAGTGACGATCGTTTCTACAGATATTATAATCAGAATCTAACAGCAAGTGAGAATTCAAGTCAGAATGTTTTAACCACGTTTCCTGGAGGCATAGGATTTTTACAAACTTACATAGATTGAAATGATGGTGAACAGTAGGACACAGATAATAATGGCTGCTATATTGTCCAAGCATGAACAAAACATTTAGTAATAATATATTTCTGGAGGGTCAGTTACTAGTAAATTGTAATGGCTGCTATATTGTCCAAGCATGAACAAAACATTTAGTAATATTTCTGGAAGGTCAGTTACTAGTAAAGTAGTTAAATAGAGTCCTTAGGATAACCTAAGATAAACATAAATGTATGTAATTAGTCAGGGAATATTAATTCCTTACCAAGAAATTTCTTCACCAATGTGTTGGTAAAGGTGTCTATCAACATATTTCAAAACATTTAAATTCAACTCCCGTAGGAAAACCCGTGACAGCTGAAAACAAAAATGGCCACCACTAAAACTCTGAAACTCCATAACTTGGGGTAAAATCAACATGTAATCATAGAAAAAGTGCATTCACCCTTGATTACATGTTTATTCTAGCCCAAGTTATGAAGTATAGATTGAATAAATTACTTTAAAAAATACCAAATTTGCGACGTGAGACTCATTTTCTTGTAACACATCATACATCTGATCTAAGACATTGCCGTTTATGGCGGTTTAATTAGATTATAATCGAACATTGACCCAACAAGTGCTACATAACAGCTTTACCAGATACCAAGTTCTGACCCATGTAAGCTTATATCATTGACTAGTCGGGTGTGGCATTCATTTAATTCTTTCCACGAAGTGCTAAGCAGAGTATTTGTATTCATTAAATTCTCTTTGAGTTTATTAACCTTTGTAATTGTGGGTGTGGCATAAACTCATCTAAAGCATTGAGAACATTATTGTGGTGTACTTTGGCTGTTAGATTACGTTGCTTTATGGTTAACCACAATCATCTTTCACTGGTATCTGGTAATGTTGGCGCAACAAAAGCATAGCATAATGTGTATATGGGTCAGATTTCCAGATAATGTACAATTGGCAGCTCTACACATTTAGTAAATTATGCAAAGTTAGGTCGCAATTTGGGCAATACTCGGTAAATTCAAGTATATTTGGCATTGCATTTATTCTAGCAATCTGTTTAGTTAGCTTAAACTGTATTTTTAACTTTATTTTTGTCTGAAGTTTGGGTAATTTGAGAGGATTGGTGAAGTCCAATCTGTACATTTTCTGAAAATCTGACCCATATTGCATTCACTACCGATGTTCTTCTCACAAACAGAGAAGTAATAATAATAAACATATGGTTGGAGAAATGGCTGTAGTTTTGTGAGATCAGAACAGATCAGAATAAGAAAAAAAATCTCCATGACGCGTATTCTGACATTTTCACATGTTACTTGATATGCCAGGTAAAACATTAAAAGCAGAATTTGACATTAAAATTTGTGATCCGTTTTAAGAAAATGAGTCATAAGTCGCAAAATATGGATTTTGAGATACCATCATAGTCGAAAAGAGGAGATCAAGCCGATTCCAATGAATTTAAACACTAATAACCTCATAGTATTTCTATATTTTATGTTTAATATAAATTTTTATTTTGGAAAAAAAGTTTGCAATGTTTCTGGATGGGTATTTAACAGTAAAGTAACTAAATATCCTCCATACAAAGGCCTTCAAAACGCAAGGATATATTTAATACAATGCCCTGAAATTTGTTATATGGATTAATATGACTATAAGTGCCAAACCCTCCAAAGATCAGAGCGTTTCAATAAAGAGATCTTGTAGAAAAAACGCTTGGATAAATACCAATTTTGCGACTTATGACTAATTTTCCTGAAACACATCTCATTTGTGATGCTGACCGATTTGAGGTTTTTCTGATGTACATTATTACTTTCTATTGTGAAGAACTTCCCCTCTGTGAGCATTCTTTGATATGGCCACAAAAAAAATAGGTGTGTTTCCTATTTATCTGGCTGAAAACTAGGTAGGGGGATGGTAACTTTTTTTTTTGTTAATTTTTTGTTTGGAAACCACCTCTGGGGAACTGAAAAAAATGTCTTTTTCATAACAATAGTTGTTTTGAACATGGGAAATGTGCTTTTTGACAGTTTTGGGTTAGGAAAACCCGTTTTCCTGCTTTTATAAGCTTTTTTTGTCAAAGAATCCAAAAAAGGTAGACATGATGGGGAAAAAATCAGGTATGGTAAAAAAATTTTTAGGTAGGGTAAGGTTTTTCTAGGTAGGGGGGTAAATCGGAAACACACTTATTTTTTTTGGCCTATTCGATATTTGGTATTTGATATTAAGCCCCGGAGGACTGTCTTAAAAATCGGTACTTCTGTGCCACCTTCAATCCACTACCAGGCCTATAATGTGATGTGTTTCAGGAAAATGAGTCATAACTCATAAGTGGCAAAAATTGGATTTTGAGATATTAACATATCGGAATAGATGAGCTCAAGCTGATTCTAATGATAGTAAACATCAAGGACATCTGAGTAGTGGTTCTATATTATAAGTTTGATATATCTATTTTTGAAAAAAAAAGTTGTTGATATTTGGGGTGGATAATTACTAATACAGTACCTAAATATACTCGATAAGATGACCTTAGAAATACATAGATATATTTAATACGTTGCCTTGAAATTCTGTACATGTATTAATGTTACTAGCAGCATCAAGTACTCCAAAAAATAGAATGTTCCATCAAAGATATTTTATAAATGAATCACTTATGACTCATTTTCCTGAAACCCATCACATATATGCCAATATAAGGGGGGTCATTTCTTCTTTCTATCGTGTTTGATTAACTTTTTGCGAAGATTCTTGAACAGTTTTGTTTAGTTTAAACTCGTTTAACCAGTTAAAAGATTACATTTCAAAGGGATGCCGTTAATAATCTAGAAAATGCACAATATGCAGCTACAATTTCACCTTCTCCTGCCAGGCACTGGAGGAAGACCACTATTGGGTCAGATTTTCAGAAAATGTACAATTGGCAGCTGTACACATTTAGTAAATTCTGTTAAATTAGGCTGAAATACTAGGTAAATTCGAGTATATTGGGTATTGCATTGATTATAGCAATCTCTTTGGTTAGGTTGAACTGTATTTTGAACTTTATTTTCGTCTAAAATTTGGGTTATTTGAAAAGATTGGCAAAGTTGAATTGTACATTTTCTGAAAATCTGACCATATTGCATCTAGTCCTGGTAAACAATGTAAAGAAAAACAATCATGCCAGGATAGCAAAGATAATAATAGCGAATCAATGCGACAATTTTGATATCTATAAGTAATAACATCTTGACATAAAAACAATAACACAACGTGAGTACTGTAGACTAATCATAAGGACGTATCACTAAAAACTGGGAAAGATGACGTCATATTTCCTGCAATCATGTAAATCACATGGCTATTTACATAAGATCACTGTTAAATATTTCTTGCTAAACATAGCATGTTTTCTATAGCTTTTACACTGATATATCACTCCCATAATTCCATGTGAATCAAGATTCAAGATGGCGGACATGCAAATACCATATTAGTCACTGCCATTAACGGTCCTTGGGTTATCATCACCTGAGGCAGAGACTGAATATATTAATAACCTCCATTTCAGACATGTTGGTGCACTGTGCACCAGCAGCCCGAAATGTCATTATTCCTTCAATATACTTATATAGTGATTAACTATTTCTTATCCACTTCTCTGTCCATGTCCCTCTCTCCCTCGCCCTCTGCATCTCTCTGTCGGCTGAAGAACATGCCATTTACATACTGCAGCCACAATGGTTTTTTGCTATTCATTACATGGGTCAGATTTTCAGCAAATGTACAATTCCCAGATTTACACATTTAGGAACTTCTACTAAATTTGGCTGAAAAATGATGAATACCGGGTATATCTGAGTACATTTGGTATCACATTGATTTAAAGTATCAGTTCTGTTATATTAAACAGCATTTTAAAGCTCATTTTTGTCTTAAATGTGGGTTATATGAGAGGATTGGTGAAGGCGAATTGTACAATTTCTGAAAATCTGACCCACATACTGCAGCCACAATGTTTTTTTGCTATTCATTACATGGGTCAGATTTTCAGCAAATGTACAATTCCCAGATTTACACATTTAGGAACTTCTACTAAATTTGGCTGAAAAATGATGAATACCGGGTATATCTGAGTATATTTTGGAACGCATTGATTTAAAGTATCAGTTCTGTTATGTTAAAGAGATAAACCACTGTTATACGCACTGCTGCAGGCGGGAGTTAAAGGAACTAATGCATGAAAAATAAGGATTGACAGTAATTTTTTCAAACTTTGTCTTGAGAAAGTACATGGTTGGAGGATAACAAAAAGCAAAAAAAAATGGATCTCAGCATATTTTTTTTCTTTCTAGAGAACAGCAAAGTTTAGTATTGAAGTATGTGGGAAAAATGGATATTTTCTCAGTTTTTCCAAGATTTCAGACAGACAAATAACATTTTTCAATTGAAATGTCTTCTAAACATAACCACTATAGATGTTTACCCTCATGTATGAAAGAACAGGGTATCAACATATTTTGAAATATATTATTTAGCATTGAAAATCTTCAATATTCCTGTTTTTAACTCACCGGGATGCAGATTCAGTTGAATAACTTTTTTAAAAGGTCAGTGACCCCCATTTTTTATTGCTTGAAAGGGTAAAGCAATATGTTAGCTATGTTTATAGAGATTTTTAGGACAAAGTTATTTTCAATTTTTTTTTTATACTGAAAAAACGAAAAAATTGTCCTTTTCTCATAGACTTCTATAGTGAACAACCATAAATTTTGAGGCTCCCTAAAATGAAAACTAACCCGGTGACATATTGTTTTTATTGGCTTTTTGAATTCACATAACCTTGTTCTTTCACGAGGCAAAGTTTAAACAAAATGTTATTTTCCCAGTTGAACTGTGGTTTATCTCTTTAAACTGTATTTTAAAGCTGATTTTGGCCTTAAATGTGGGTTATTTGAGAGAATTGCAGAAGGCGAATTGTACATTTTCTGAAAGTCGGACCCACATACTAGGGGCACATGGCATGAAGAAACGTAGATATTACCAGGTACGCATACATGGGTCAGATTTTAAGAAAATGTACAATTAGCAGCTCTACACATTTAGGAAATTCTGCTAAATTTGGCTGAAAAATGATGAATACCGGGTATATCTGAGTATATTTGATATCACTTTGATTTAAAGTTTCACTTTTGTTATGTTAAACTGTATTTTGAAGATCAGTTTTGTCTTAAATGTGGGTTATTGGAGAGGCTTGGTCAAGGCGAAATGTACATTTTCTGAAAATCTGACCCCCGTATCAATAAATTCCACAATATTATTATTATTATTATTATTGTAGAAGATACCAGGGCACCGCCAAGTACGTAATAACATATGTTCAATTCATTCAATTCAGAGATCCTTTTATTTGCAGATCGTGGTACAAATCAAATCAAATCAGGTATTACAATGTCTGGTAACAGTTACAAACCGAACCAGTTCTTCCAGAGGTTGCCTGAGAATCTTAGCATCTTGACTTTTGTTTTGTTACAACAAGAAGAACAACAAAGAGAATTAAGATATGAAAGTATAAATAACAGTAGTGATTCAAATGTTATGAGATGGAAGGTGTAAAATTTGTAACAGAATATGAATGGCGACGTTTTGGTGATGATGCTTGGTTAGCTTTAAGATGACTCATTAGGAAAGTATTTAACTTTTCACAGTTTACCGGTATCAGTGAGAGATAACATGATGATATGTGCTCAGGTTATGTAGGCACATTCTGTCTACTATAAAAGCAGCAGCAGTCCCAGCTAAAAATATAACGACAAAACAAATCTTACCAAATTTACTCATATATTATGACTTATAGGACTGGATTTATCAATATTGTTCTGGTGTTTTTTTGCATACAAGAATTGAAAGTAATTCTGGCGGGTTCTCAAAATACAAATGAGGACGTTTTGGAAGGTCTCTAGCAAATAAAAATAGACACTGACAGTATCCTTCAAAATTGTGGTCAAACAACTTTTCGTTGAGTTGGAAAAGAATTGAACAATTGCAAGAAGTAGAGAACATTTGGGTCAGATTTTCAGAAAATGTACAATTGACAGCTGTACACATTTAGTAAATTCTGCTATATTAGGGTGCAATTTGGTCAATACTAGGTACATTTGAGTATATTTGGCATTGCATTGATTCTAGTAATCTGTTTGGTTAGGTTAAACTGTATTTTTAACTTTATTTTCGTCTTAAATGTGGATTATGTGAGAGGATTGGTGAAGGTGAATTGTACATTTTCTGAAACTCTGACCAATTTAGTTTTTGACCGACGTTAACTGAGAAAGCATCTTTAAGTCAGAGGACATCATTTTATATCCATCTCTCATGAGATGATTTGCCAATGTTCCTGCTATCAAATTGTAGGCTTTATGGCTCAGAGGAAACTAGTATTGTTTCAGAGAAATGAGTCACAAAAGATTTATTCTGAGATATCATAATATTTGAAAAGATGACATCAAGCCGATTCTAATGATTGTAAGCAATAGGTGTTCTAATAAGTGCTTCTATATTTTAAGTTTGATACTTTTATTTTTGAAAAAAAAGTTTGCAATATTTCTGGGTGAATAATTAAAGTAACTAAATATACTGTATAAGATGGTCTTAGAAATGCATGAATATGTTTAATACACTGTCTTGAAATTTAATAAATGTATTGATGCTACGGACAGCGTTAAACACCCCAAAAATGAAAACATTTCCACAAAGACATCATGAGAATAAATCACTTTGAAAAATATCAATTTTGTGACTTGTGACTCATTGTAACCTGTGACGATTTTGCTACAGGTTAGTGTTATGAGTAACACTTATATAAACATATAACAGCAGCAGAATATTGATAAATCCAGTCCTATAGGTCATAATATGAGTAACTCTTGTATAAACATATTATATAACAGCAGCAGAATATTGATAAATCCTGTCCTATAAGTCATAATATGAGTAACTCTTGTATAAATATATAACAGCAGCAGAATATTGATAGATCCTGTCCTATAGGTCATAATATGAGTAACACTTGTATAAACATATACCAGCAGCAGAATATTGATAAATCCTGTCCTATAAGTCATAATATGAGTAAAACTTGTATAAACATATAAAAGCAGCAGAATATTGATAAATCCTGTCCTATAGGTCATAATATGAGTAACACTTGTATAAACATATACCAGCAACAGAGTATTGATAAATCCAGTCCTATAGGCCATAATTTGAGTAACACTTGTATAAACATATACCAGCAGCAGAGTATTGATGAATCCTGTCCTATAGGTCATAATATGAGTAACACTTGTATAAACATATACCAGCAACAGAGTATTAATAAATCCTGTCCTATAAGTCATACTATGAGTAACTCTTGTATAAACATATAACAGCAGCAGAATATTGATAAATCCAGTCCTATAGGTCATAATATGAGTAACTCTTGTATAAACATATAACAGCAGCAGAGTATTGATAAATCCTGTCCTATAAGTCATACTATGAGTAACTCTTGTATAAACATATACCAGCAGCAGAATATTGATAAATCCAGTCCTATAAGTCATATTATGAGTAACTCTTGTATAAACATATACCAGCAGCAGAGTATTGATAAATACAGTCCTATAAGTCATAATATGAGTAACACTTGTATAAACATATACCAGCAGCAGAGTATTGATAAATACAGTCCTATAAGCCATATTATGAGTAACTCTTGTATAAACATATACCAGCAGCAGAGTATTGATAAATACAGTCCTATAAGTCATAATATGAGTAACTCTTGTATAAACATATACCAGCAGCAGAGTATTGATAAATCCTGTCCTATAGGTCATAATATGAGTAACTCTTGTATAAACATATAACAGCAGCAGAGTATTGATAAATCCAGTCCTATAGGTCATAATATGAGTAACACTTGTATAAACATATACCAGCAACAGAGTATTGATAAATCCTGTCCTATAGGTCATAATATGAGTAACTCTTGTATAAACATATACCAGCAGCTGAGTATTGATAAATCCAGTCCTATAAGTCATAATATGAGTAACACTTGTATAAACATATACCAGCAGCAGAATATTGATAAATCCAGTCCTATAAGTCATAATATGAGTAAATTTGGTTAGATTTTGCTTGTTGTAATAGCTGAGAATGTAGCTTTAAACATGTATTTACAATACAACACTAGGTGTGGATGAGATGAGAGAGAGAAATGAAAAACTTTGTTATCTAAATTCGATGTCATTGACCTGATGGTTGCACACATGCGATGCTTTATTAATTAAAGGTCTTGAAATTGGATAAATATTATTTTTTTTTTTAAGGAATTTTTTATGAGAATGAAGATTTAATCATTACCAGCTTATAACCTGTGCAAGGTGACACCCCACAGTCTTGTTTGCCTTGTTTGCGAGGCGTACTCTCAACAATTGAATGAGAATGCAGCTTATGTTACTTTTGACTACACTCTCTTCAATGACCATTAAAAGAAACAAATTTTAAAAGACTTTTATTAAAATAACCAACCATTTTGTCACATCATAACAAGTTATCTAACTGAGAAAAATTACACCACTTTTAATTAAGCTAATTAGCTTAATTAAAAGTGGTGTATTTTTTTAATCGTTAACCATAATTTTGTTCCAGATACTTAGTTCTAGAAGGTTTCAATCATTGCAGTGTTTTATTAACTTTTTTGGGTGAATTATTCCAACTAAGATTTTTATTAACTTAGTGCAGGAGAGAGAGGTCGCTCCTTCCTTACAAAACTGTGATGTGTTTCAGGAAAATGAGTCATGAGTCGCACAATTGGTGCTTTTCAAAGTTGTTTACTTACAAGATTTCTTTGTTGGAATATTTTCATTTTTGAAGTGTCTAGTCCTCCTGGTTGTATGAATACATCTACCAAATTTCAAGACTGTTTATTAATTATATCAGTGCGTTTCTTAGATCATCCCATTGACTATATTTAGCTACTTTACTGGTAATTATACACCCAGAAATATTGCAAACGTTTTTTTTCAAAAATAAAAATATCTAACTAAAAAGATAAAAGTACTTATTAGAGGCCTTATTGTTTACATTCATTGGAATCGGCTTGATCTCCTCTTTTCAAATATGGTGATATCTCAAAATCCATATTTTGCGACTTATGACTCATTTTCCTAAAACGGATCACAATTATTTATTTACTGGAACTAAACCACACTGCTGCAACTGTTATTTCCCCATGTGTATTCAACATGTAAAGTATCTAGGAAGTAGATCCAATGCTATACTCACAAAATGTTAATAAGAATTCAATGTCTGATAGTCGTAGGTCCATCTGATACACCATATGTTCTCGCTATTTGTCTAATTTAATTCTCTGTATATTTAACAAAATCCAGTATAGGATATAAGCTTCAAAATTAATGGTAACTGTCGGCAGAAATGGAATTAACTTTTCATATAGACATGTAGACCTTTTTGTCCTCTTTTATTCTGTAATCTCGAACAATCTGACAAATAAAAGATTTTCTTATCTTATCTTATTAGGAAATTCCTTTCCTCCAACAGGTAAGATTGTGGTGAGCGTGGCATGTGCATTCTTAAAAGAAGAACAGTAGGTCACAACTTGATTAAATATATTAATATAATGATATATTGGTTTGACAGAGGTAAAATAAACTAAATATTATAATGTGTTGGTTTGAATTGTGTAAAACATGCTGATTTGGACGTTATAAAAGCAGCGTTTTGACTCAGTCCTTTCCATGTCAGATGTAAAATAGTAACCGATGTATTCGAGTGAAGGAGCTAAATTATTGCAGTTCTTCATGCTGTAAGTACATCTAAAACGTTTTTTTAAGTCTCATATTTGTTAAATATATTAATTATAATTAAGTCCAGTTTTAATTATAGCAACTCACTGGGGATAATGTGCTTGTTTGATAAGTTATTTCATTAAAAGAGACATAGGACTTCCCCAGACATACTTTGCGCTATATCAATATTCATCTAGCCTTCATGATTCAAATATTCTCTCTTTGCATTTGACATCGTATGTCTGGATCCTGTTTCAATTTCTAGCCATTATTAATTTCCTCATGGAAATTGAAACAGGATCCAGACATATGATGTCAAATGCAAAGAATTTGTTTGGCATTCTTTTTATTCAGAAGCCACCTTACCCTTGAGAATGGATTTACTTTGTGTTGTAAACTCTTCTTCATTATTTTAAATTGCTTATCAAATTCTAGCCATTATTAATTTCCTCACGGAAATTGAAATAGGATCCAGACATATCATGTCAAATGCAAAGAGAGAATATTTGAATCACGGAAACTTACCACCTGGTAACAAGTATAGATTGAGAAGAGGATTAACTCATGAGTTTAACTCTACAAGTTTCCCCACCTTATCGTGTTATCTGATGGGCCAGAATCTATTTATCTGAGGTTGTTTGGCTCACAAATAAATTAACTCATGATACTTGCGCTTTCTTATTGTTATCAATGCTTTAATGTCAATATCCATGCGTTATACATGTTATACTTGTCCATAACACTAGACCCATCTTTCCCATCATGCATTGGTTAACATCAATCAATTGAGTGAGATTTTCAGAAAATGTACAATTGGCAGCTCTACACATTTAGGAAATGCGGCTAAATTTGGCTGAAAAATGATGAATATCGGGTATATCTAAGTATATTTGGTATCGCATTGATTTAATAAATCAGTTCTGTTATTTTAAAATGCATTTTGAAGCTAATTTTTGCCTTAAATGTGGGTTATTTGAGAGGATTGGTGAAGGTGAATTGTACATTTTCTGAAAATCTGACCCATACAAGGAGTAATGATGCATTGATTTTCCGTTTGGAAAATGGGTCATAAGTCACGAAAATAGGATTTTGAGATGACCACATATTTGAGAAGATGAGGCCAAGCCGATTCCAATGAATGTAAACATTAAGGACATCTTATAAGTACTTTTATCTTTTTAGACAGATATTTTTATTTTTGAAAAAATAGTTTGTAATATTTCTAGGTGGATAATTACCAGTAAAGTAGCTAAATATACTCAATAAGATGATCTAAGTAACCCCCTGATATAATTATTGAATTGAAAAGTCTTGAATTTTGGTACATGCATTCATACAACCAAAAGGACTAGACTCCCCAACAATGAAAATATTCTATCAAACAGATCTTGTAAGTAAACAACTTTGAAAAACACTAATTTTGCGACTTGTGACTCATTTTCCAGAAACACATTAACTAGAGTCTAGAGGTTAATCATGAAGTATCTGAAGCATTGACATATTTGCTCCAGCTTTCCCATACTTCATTTGTATTATGCTCATATTCCCTGCTATATGGGTGAAGTCGCCAGAAAATGTACAATTCACCCTCACCAATCCTCTCAAATAACCCAAATTTCAGACAAACAAATTAGCTTTGAAATGCAGTTTAACATAACAGAACTGATACTTTAAATCAATGCAATACCAGATATACACAGATATACCCGGTATTCATCGTTTTCAAGCCTAATTTAGCAGGATTTCCTAAATGTGTTGAGCTGCCAATTGTACATTTGCTAACGATCTGACCCATTATGTATGCAAATAATTGTAAAGATTTGATCAATTTTCTTTTTGGTGAATTACTCATGATGTTAGGGACACATGAGAACAGCTGTTAATGCATGGAATCAGATTTTCCTTATATTTTCTATCAGTAAATGTGATGTATTCCAGAAAAATGAGTCCTAAGTCGCAAAAATAATATTTTTCAAAGTGTTTATTTTACAAGATCACTTTATTGGAATGTTCTGGTTTTTGGAGAGCCTATCACTTATATGTATATCGATCGATGTATCAAATTTCAGGACAATGTATGTAATATAACCCTTCGTTTTAAAGGTCCTTAAATGGACTATATTTAGTTACTTTACTGTTTACTACCCCACAGAAATATGGCAAACTTTTTTTTCCAAAATAAAAATATCAAACTTAAAATCTAGAAATACTTATTGGATTATTAGACTGTTTACTATCATTGGAATCGGCTTGATCTCATCTTTTCAAATATAATGGTATCTCAAAATCTATTTTTTGCGACTTGTGACTCATTTTCCTGAAACACATCACAAATGTAAACCCATGAAACCTGGATACAAATATTTCAAACAAGAAATAAAAAGCAAAGATTTACCATACTAAAAATTTCTAAATTTATTACATTAATTTGGTTTCTGATATTGACCCTGGGTCTTATTTTGGACTTTGTTAAATAGAGTTAGGTCCAGATAGACACAGCGGTGGGCGGAAGACCATGGTTATTCTGTATTGGATTGTCATCTGTGAGCCCATATCTCAATGTAAATGCCATTTGTTTATTGAACTTCACTGTACAATGTACTTGTTTTTGCTCATAACTAAATTGTCTTATTGCAGAAGATGTGCTGTATAAAAATACTAAATATAAAAAAAAAAATATTAGAAGCCCTGATGAAGGGCTAATATAGGTCGAAACGTCGGGAAAAAAAGGTGAAAAAGGCAAAAAAAACACAATTCCTCATCTCCTGTCCCCTCTGTCCTGAACCTAACCCCATCCACGCCAAGATATTAGATATATCTAATATATTGACAAGGACGTGCGTCCAGTTACATGCCTGCAGCTAATTACATGCGGGTCAGACTGTCAGAAAATGCACAATTGGCTGCTCTACACATTTAGCAAATTCTGCTAAATTAGGCTGACAAATGGTCAATACTATAGGTGTATCTGAGTATATTTGTATCACATTGGTTTAAAGTAACAGTTTTGTTATGTTAAACTGCATTTTGAAGCTCATCTTTGTCTTAAACGTGGGTTGTTTGAGAGGATTGGTGAAGGTGAATTGTACATTTTCTAAAAATCTGACCCATATTGAGAAGGTGTAACCATAGTGTTATACAAGGAACATAAAGGCCAACCTAAAAGTCTGCGCTCATATTTCTGTAACCAGACAATATTGATTCCTTTGGTGGCTTTACTTAATATCGCACACCAAGGATTGCTATGCCTCGCAGCTGATTTGACGTCAAATTGTTATATAACCATATAAGAGTCAGATTTTCAGAAAATGTACAATTCAACTTCGCCAATCTTCTCAAATAACCCAAATTTCAGACAAAAATACAGTTCAAAATACAGTTCAACCTAACCAAACAGATTGCTAGAATCAATGTAATGCCGAATATACTCGAATTTACCTAGTATTGACCAAATTGCAGCCCAATTTAGCAGAATTTACTCAATATGTACAGCTGCCAATTGTACATTTTCTGAAAATCTGACCCATAAAAGTAGCAGAACATTAAATAATAAGCGCTATACATCATGAAGGATGAAGGGTGTGGTAAGAGTTCCTATGTCGGAATAGCTGACAATACATCATTAATTAATGCTGTGGGCACATTATGGGTAAAGACCTAAATCGGGAATTTTTTACCGAAAGCTCAAAATTCTGTAACTTCTTACAGATTGGGAGTAGAATAATGTGTTATACATCAAATGAAAGGTAATTTAGTTGTCTATAAATGATTTAATATGCACAAACCTGTATGATTGATATTTTGGTCGGTATTCAAGAAAACGTGAGCTATTATATTCTATTAAGAAAGCCACCACATTACCCAACTCAAATAAGTTTCTTAAGAATGATTTTGAATTTGTATGAATTGTTTTAAAGTCCAATTCCGGCTCTCAGTTCTTGAATGTGTGGGCCTTGCTTAAGTGGTTGAACACTTATCAAAAAACATTCCTATAAGGAGATTTTGTGGGGAAAACATTAACAACTATCATCTTTGCGACTTAAGACACATGTGATGTGTTTCAGGAAAATGAGTCATAAGTCGCAAAATTAATATTTTTTCACAATATTTTTTTTTTCACAGGATAACATTATTGGAATGTTCCAATTTTTTTAGGGTTGATAACTCCTGGTTACATCAATCTTTGTATCAAATTTCAGGACAATCTATGTAATATATCCATTCGTTCCTCATATGGACTATATCTAGTCACTTTAGTGTTTTACATTATTAGACTGTTTACTATCATTGGAATCGGCTTGATCTCATCTTTTCAAATATAATGGTATCTCAAAATCTATTTTTTGCGACTTATGACTCATTTTCCTGAAACACATCACACATGTTTCCAGGACACACCACATTTTCTAAGCTCTGATATGAGGACCAATTCATGATGAACTTCAATTCAATCCAATTTGCTTTTAGGAATAAAGAGCGCCATGGGTCGGATTTTAAAAAAATTTACAATTCAACTTCACCAATCCTCTCAAATAACCGAAATTTCAGACGAAAATAAAGTTCAAAATACAGTTCAATCTAACCAAACAGATTGCTAGAATCAATGCAATGGCGAATGTTTTTTAAATTACGTATTATTGACTAAATTGCAGCCTAATTTAGCAGAATGTACTATATATAAGTACAGCTGCCAATTGTACGTTTTCTGAAAATCTGACCCCCATAATGAACTTTATGTGGACTGTTATGACGATGTTAACATTTAGAGAAGTTAATGAGACCTTCTGATTATTTCATGTTTTAGGAAGAACAGTTTCTGGGTGGTCAATTACCAGTGAATTAATTAATTAAATTCTTTCATAAGCATAAGTTCATGACCTTAGAAACGCATATGTACATGTGATTTGTTTCAGGAGAATGACTCATAAGTCATAAAAAATGGATTTTGTTATATCATAGCCTGAAAAGATGAGACCAAGCCGATTCCAATGATAGTAAATAGTAGGACATCTAATAAGTACTTCTAGATTTTAAGTTTGATATTTTTTGATTTGTTTGATTTTTGATTTTTGAAAAAAAGTTTGCAATATTCATGGGAAAATATAAACAGGTTAGCAATACACACTATATATATATATATATATATATATATATATATATATATATGGGTCAGATTTTCAGAAAATGTACAATTCATCTTCCCCAATCCTCTCAAATAACCCAAATTTCAGACAAAAATAAAGTTCAAAATACATTTCAACCTAACCAAACAGATTGCTAGAATCAATGCAATGCCGAATATACTCGAATTTACCTAGTATTGACCAAATTTCAGCTTAATTTAGCAGAATTTCCTAAAATTGTACAGCTGCCAATTGTACATTTTCTGACAATCTGACCCATATGGGCCGCAATGTGCTTCCTCAGGTTCTCGGTACATTCGTGCATACCTTGGAACAACATAGACACACATTATATGGGTCAGATTTTCAGAAAATGTAAAATTCAACTTCGCCAATCTTCTCAAATAACCCAGATTTTAGACGAAAATAAAGTTAAAAATACAGTTCAACCTAACCAAACAGATTGCTAGAATCAATGCAATGCCGAATATACTTAAATTTACCTAGTATTGACCAAATTGCAGCCTTAAAACTTTTATTCACGATTTTCACATACATTCATATATAAATCATCACCAAGGGGGCATGAATCCTCACAGAAGTGATCTTCCTGGTAGCCCTTTAACAGAAATTTTACAAATATTCGAAATGAGTCTTACACTAACAGTCATTTACTGTATACATAAATCTTAAACTAATAGTCATAGATAGGTATATATGATATCATTGTTCAGTTAAATTGTCCGAAAGTTCTAAATGATCATAGCGGAGATTCACAGTCTTACTGTTAAGTGGAGGTCCGTGTAATGTTTTAATTATAATTGTTTTTGTCACTAATGACTCAGTTAATCTGAGTTTTGGTGTAGGGTTTGTGCTTTCACTTGAAGCGATGCTTGGCGTTTTCTTGCGATCTTGCTGGCAGTTGTTGAAGCTTCCTCTTCTTTATTCCACGATTTGGCCGTGAGCGTACAATATAATCGATATACTTGCCGCTCACAAGGTGTACAATATAAACTCCCTGTATTTTACAGTGACGTCACTACCGTTCGAGACTATCGGTGAACTATGCGGACAACACAATTTGGTGAAATAAATCAAATAAAGTTGTAATAAATTAAGAATCGTGGAATAAAAGCAAGAATAACAGAGTATCGCGTCTTCGGAGGGCTGTATTCACCTCGTATGGCCGAAAACAACTCGGCCTAACGGCCTCGTTGTTTTCGGCCATACTCGGAGAATACAGCCCCCCTCATACGCGATACTATGGTATTCTTGCTATAATACAATATGGTCTTAGATACGTATTTTCGAACAGAGGTAGTATAAACTGATTATAGTTCCTACCGAAACTCAACATCAACACCCCCTTGTACTAGGAAGATGTTCACAGAGTAAAATTTTGCCAAAATTTACCTGTAAAATTCCTGGTAATATTATTGATAACATATACTGGTACCTTCAACTTTTCTCCATTTGGGAAAGTATAAAGTGAACTCCTGGGCCTGAACTGGTCCATTGTTCATTTCTCCATCCTCTACTGGAGGGAAAATCAATTATATCAATATTTCAAAATTCTGAAGTGATAGGTAAATTGTGATAAAGCAACAGAGCAACAATAAGTTTTCCCCGACCTTTCCCATCGGATAGACCGATTTTACCGATGTCTCGGTCATAATCATAAGACTTACAGGCTTATATGCCCCCCAACCCCCCCCCGTCCCATTTGAATTACCAACATCAACATATTCAAACAGTCACTGGAGGATATTATTAACCTCTAATTAGTATCTTCTTTCAAGTATTTATCATATTCCTGGGGGTAGGTGTTTTTTAAATATGTTTTAAACTCTTTTCTATTCGGAATTTCACGTGGCTTTTGAGGAAGCCCATTCCACAGAGTCGTCAGTTTGTAAATATAGGACTTTCTGAAGTTTTCATTTTTTGGAAGCGGAACATTGAGCTTTTTCCCCTTACTGAGACCTCTTAGAGCCACCTTTCGGTCGTCTAGGTTCGATGGAATCAGAGACCTCCTGAAAGCTAGTTCCAGTAAGTGGCTGTCTCTTCTAGAGGATAAGGAAGGTATGTTTACTTCCTTGTGGATCTCCTTCGAGCTAGTGAATTTAGGTAATCTTAGAGCAATTTTTAAAGCCGCGTTTTGGAGGGACTGTAGCCTATCAAGGTACCTCTGAGGGGCAACCTGATAGAATAAATCGCCATAATCAATGTGCGGTAGTATTGTGACCTTATATATTAATAAAAGTGTTTTTCTATCGCATATATTATATAGTTTGGATAATGATTTGATTTTGTTTCTTATGGTATTGATCTTCTTTTCAAGGAATATCTTGAAATTAAGACGTTCATCAATTTCTACACCCAGGAATTTGTAAAAACTGACCTTTTCAAGGTCTTGTTGTCCTATACTAAAGTTCTTAGTTACATTAATATCTGGTCTGAGGCTGACAGTCATGGACTTACATTTGTTTATATTTAACGATATTTTGTTCACAGAACACCATGCTGCCACTCGTTCCAGATCTTCTTGTATGCCTTTTGTACAATTTGATTTTTTTTCCCTAGAACTATATATTACAGTATCATCAGCGAAATGCTGGATTTTACTATTTTTAATAACACTATGTAGATCATTTATATAAAGAATGAACATTAAAGGTCCAAGAGAGGTCCCTTGAGGAACACCACAAACCACTTCACGGGACGAGGAGAGATGCCCATCGATAACCACCCTCTGAGTTCTATTTTTTAAATAATCCTGAAACCACTTAAGAGTGTCTTCTATGAAGCCGAAATGTTTTAATTTATTTAGTAGAATATTATGATTAACAGTATCAAAAGCTTTTTTGAAATCTAGAAACACCATATCAGTTAATTTTTTATTATTTATGTTATCATATGTATAAGTAAAAAGATGGTCAAGGGCGTCGTTGATGGATTTTCCTCCTCGGAACCCAAATTGTGAATTACAGAGTAAGTCCTCTTTTTCTAAATAAGAAGTCATCTGCTGTTGTATACAACTTTCAAGCACTTTGGCTGGCAGATTTATGCAAGAGATAGGTCGGTAATTTCCAGCCTATGACCCATGTGCTTCTTCACACGTGTTCTCAGTACATTCCTGCATACCTTGGGACAACATAGACACACATCATAAGTGCAGTCATTATGATATAATTTTTAATAAGGAAATATTTGTCTCTTCTTTAATTGCTGTCTGAAAACCACGCCTGATAATTAGTTTGTTTTAAATTGATGTATTTTGCACTAATTTCATTGTGTAGGGGCACCAACTAAGTAAAATTAATGTGGTAAGTTACACAATCAGCCACTATGGAGCAATTAATAAGAATTTAATTAGTTTTTAATGTAGCGCACCAATATGTGATCCGTTTTAGGAAAATTAGTCATAAGTCACAAAATATGGAGGAAATCAAGAAGGAGATCAAGCTGATTCCAGTGATAGTAGGAGGCCGAATAAGTATTTCTACATTTACGTTTGATATTTTTATTTTTGAAAAAAATAATAGTCTTAACTTGAAATTGGGTCTGAGATCTTGAATGTGTGTGTGTGGGGGGGGGGGGGGGGGTGAGGGCAAGATTTGACATTTATATGCCATGACAAGTTTCTACATTTTATATATGAGACGTGCTCCATCAAAATGAGTCCCATGTCGGCCAAATCGATTTTGGAGTTAGCTATTGGATGGGTAAGCAGCAGGAAAGAGCTTTCCAATGATGTATAGAGCTTAATTTTAGGCCTATTGGGTATAATTCTATGGTTGCGGTGAGTATTTAAGGGACGCGGTTACTGGAGGAGCCGGAAACTGAGATACAGCCTGTTTAAGTTCGGCGAGTGACCTTCGGCGCACCATCCTTGGTTACGGGCATTTGTTATCAAGCGATTTCTATGAAATTTGGGACACACTTTACTAACTGCCATAGCCATAACATATACCAAATTCAGTTCATTTACTTAGTAACTTATCATTTTATCGCGCGATGAAAATTGGGTGAAATTTGGGCAAAATACATTTCTAGGAGACTTTTGTGGGATTTATGTCGGACGCGTCGTCATGCAAAATGACCAGTTCATATGATTGGATTTTTCTCAGATTTGGGGCAGGTATTATAGACTAGTAGGGCCACAATATATAAAAAAATCAGTGCATTTCATTTAATATTTTTTATTTTATTACCCTGTTAACACGAGTATAATAATTCTGTACAAAATTCTTCGGTGCAGTGCTTGCAATATATACATGATAACACACCTATTCATTCTAACAAAACAAAATGTACAACAGTATTCACCAGTAATAAAATCAGTAATAAAATCAGTAATAAAATCAATAAAATAGCAGTCAGCCCCTACCCCTACCCCTACCCCTACCCCTACCCCTCCCTGGCCGGCGTTGCTGAACATTTCCCCTCCCCCTCCCCCTACCTCTCTTTGCTGGAGGAGGTGCAACCTCCCCATCCGAAGAAGATTCTGAAGATTCCCTTACCCTGCCCCTTCCCCTTACTGTTCCTCTACCCCTACCCCTACCCCTACCCCTACCCCTACCCCTACCCCTAGCTTGAGGTTCCTCTTGAGGTTCCTCCTCCTCCTCCTCCTCAGAAGATTCATCACCACCTAATTCTAATGATTCATCAGAAGAAGATTCCCTGTCCCTTCCCCTTCCCCTTCCCCTTCCTCTACCCCTCCCTCTTCCTCTAGCCCTTCCACTTCCCCTCCCTCTACCTCTTACTGGGGCGACTGCAGGAGCCTGTACAATGTAGCCATCCCCCCCCCTCCCTGGCCCTTCTTCAGGTACAGTTGGTTTGGGGCACATAATGTCTTTGGTTTCTTCGGTACAAAAATCACGAATAGAATTAAAAAGATACCACTGTCTGTATGCAGACAGTCCAGGAGAAGGTACAATGGGTGGGTTGTCCTGAGGGACATCACCCACATCAACAGTAAGCATTTTAAAAGTACCACTATCTTCAGGGCCTACAAATGGCCTGAAAGAAATAACACCAGGTTTGTCACTAGAAAATTCAAAATGATGATACCCTTTGATACCTGGAAAAGATTTGGAGAAAGGTGACAGGAATGCCTGCCAGTCGTACAATGGAACAAAAACAGTACCCCTTTCATCACCTACAAGTTGGGCCTGGTTGACCCCCCCTGGCGTACTGCGCTGCACACTGGCTTTTAATTGCTGAAGAGAAGAAACGTTGTCCCGACGAAATTGTTTTTTCAAGAGACCAAAGCACCAGTCGGGGGCAAACTTAGTGTGCCCAGTAATCAAAAAGTTAAGTGTAATAGACCTGTGCCTTCCAGTAAGGACACGCCACATCAAATAGGCCAAAACATACCGGTTCTTGTTCTGGCCACTACAATTGTCACAGTTAAGATCTAAATCTTTCTCCCCCAGACCATAGTTTTCAAAGTAATGATTCAGATAAGAAATAACTGCATTTGACCCCTTACTGGTGCAATGGCTCTCATCTATAAGGTAGTTAACTTGTCTAGGCATTCCTTCCATGCAAATACCGAACAGGCCTACCTTCCTCGGGGTGAGAAAATAAAGGGGACCTGGTTGCATCGGGTAAGAAGGTAAATGCACTTGTTGTGCAAAGTCAAAACTGAGATGTACTCGAATGTCACATGAGCAAGGGGCATGTTTGCCAAGGGGGGGTTCACCATTGTCTCTGTACGCTTCTTTTGCATCAGCACAAAATTTCTGATAAAGAGTTCTTTCGGCGGTTACACTGTCTAAATGTTTCTGCTGTTTCTTTAACTTGGCAGCTTTCACAACATCAGGTAAATTACTACTACAGGAAATGTCTCTGTTATTACGCTGGCACTCCCAGCAGAGGTCTGTCATGGGACGACTTGTGACTATTTTAGGAAGATACTTGCGCCATAAATGACCAAAAGTGGAGTAGGCAACAGCCCTATTGCCAGTCTCTTGCATGGCTTGTGTGTAAAGACGATGAACTTCAGCTTTTGTAGAACGGCAGGGGAGAATTAAGATGTCGTCTCTGTGGTGAGAAGATACTCTGCCTGGCAAGACAAGAGCATGTGTTTCGGCATAAGATGTGATGAAGTTGATAGTGTTCTTCAGGTCATCTATTGGCAAAGACCTCACAGCACGGTGACCACCACCCTGTCGTGAACGAGTGACCAGACCATCCTCAGCGAAGGATTTTAGCAAAACTGTCAGCAAGTTTTGGCTAATCCTAGAAGTGAAGGGAGAGAAAAGAAATAGAAAAAATAATTAATAATAATTTAATCGTTGACAAAGGAAGAAATTGAACATAATGCAGGATCTTAAAATGACAATACCAAAATATTGATTCTTAGCAAATAATCATGTTATTATGAATAGCTATCTAATGTTCAGTATTAATGGGCACCACAAGATTCATGATAACACTCACTTGTAAAGGAATTTAAAGGTAGCTTTGCAAATAGGCTTGTTATGCATCCTGTAGTGGCTCTTTGGGTGTTTTCTCTCTCCCTTCCACTGGCGCCCCTTCTTGGTTGGACTGCATCGATCACTGTTGTCAGTAACAGTATTGAAAACGCCAAAGAGTGCCATGTCGAGCTCATCTGAAACGACAGTATAACAATAATGTAAAAATGAATTTGTGACTGACTAATATCACCGACACCAATCTTAGTCTGAGTCCCTACAGTTATCCTACGTAATTAGTTATCCTATGTAATTGGGTAGCACGTGTCCTCATTATTTAACAAGCTACAGCTTAAAATACTGATTAAAATACTGAATGAGTATTATACAGGCATGTATAGGCAATGAGGCAATAGAGAAAAACATTATTTTGAAATTACCTCGATGGATTTGGTCATGTTCCGACCGATGAGAGATGCGCTGTTCCACAGTGAACTGGTCTATGCATGGCCCGCCGTTAAACAATCGGCAGTTACATCTGAAATGGACAAAATCCTAGATTTTAATTTGCCCATAATGACACAAACAAACAATGTATTTTTAACCCTACATTCCATACGAGACGAGTAAGGAATCTCAGACGTCCCAAGTAAATAGCTACTCCCCAGATCTCGAGGGCCTTAAACTCCCCACGCACGAACAACACCATGCGACTTAAAACATACACCAATTAAATTTTAGAACCTCTAAATATACCCACAAGGTATCTAGCACATATAACAGCATTGGATTATAGATTTGGAATGATTTCCAGGGATGTACATAGCATAGTTTTCAGATCGCGTCCCCCAGCATGTCAACACACACGATAGAAAAGATGGCTGCAGAGCACCAACACTTACCGAAACGTGGAGCACTTTTCCCGTTCCTTGTCCAGGACTGCCTGCATGTGATCAATAATAAGAATAGGTTCTGATGCTTCCTCAACTTCTTCTTCGTTCGTCTCCGGAGTTTCAGGCTGATCAGGGACGTCTGGTTCTCCATCTGAGTCAGATTCCACCGTCTCTGTTTCCTCGTTGAACACAAAATACTCTTCGATGAGGTTACGCCATTCGGCGTTGTCGACAACACCTCCCAAATTGGCTCGAGCGATGCCATTAAGAGCGTCTGCGACGGTGGCCTCAGCTTCCATGTTTAAATAATAAACCTTGGTCCATTTAAAACTTTGTTGGAGAGTAAAACACGTCTTGTATCGTCTGGAATCGAGGAATAACTGGTCGCTTCGATTCAAATCCAAGACCACGCTAGAAGATGGCGTCAGCCGGAAGTTGATCTTTTAAAGCGGCTGGACCAATCACAGGGCTGTATCAACCCCTCGTGGGCTCCCTTGACAACCCTAGCAACCATTGTTTACGCCGAATGCACTTGGAGAGAGCTCTGTGATTGGTTTACTTACGCGGCGATTCAAAAGGGAAGAATCCCATTGGCTAGAGGAGATTCGCGGCTTTCCGAGGATACCAAATGTGCTGGGGTACCCTACGATCAAATGTCCATGGCGTACGAGTGAATTTAGTGAAAAATAGCCTTCGGCTCCTTTGTTTAAACCCATCCAACCATGTTAGGAAAATGTTTACCGGCCGTTATGAAGCGTAAATAATTGTTTTTGGTACAAAATATTTTCCAGTCTCAAAAAAAACATAATAAAGATTAATATTACGGGAAAAAAAGTTTTCGACCGAAAAAGTCCTATACCACCTTTGGAGCCCTATATCTCAAAATGAAAGTTGCCGACATGGGACTCTTTTTGATGGAGCGCCTCACATATTTATACAAAAGTTATTATATTGTTGTGTCAAATGTTTATTTCTACTAAGGTGGTATTGAGTAAGACCAGATCTGATTTACTCAGAACTGACAATTACCTCCTACATTGATATAACCTGTAAATCATTTCAATGAGAAATGTCAGATTGTCAAGACTGCTCTAACCAATGACTAGGTCATTATGAACAGTTACTGTATAATATCATAATAAAATTTTCTAAAAAAAAAAAATGATTTGTCTTTCATTTGTTGTACGATTTGTCTACCATTTGTCTACCATTTGTCTACCATTTGTCGTAAGATTCCAAGATTAGCTGTAGCAAACCACACATATCAACAATTTGTCTTACTATTTACTGCAACATGTTGTTAATCTTGGAGGGACAGAATTCGAGGATGTCAAAACATATAAATATCTAGGCACAGTAGTAGACTCAGCTCTGAAATTCAAAGACCAGATAGAAAAAATGACTAAGACCATGAATTATAAATGTTGGCAATTTTTAAAACTAAGGGATAAGTTACCAAAAGCAACTATGCTAATGATATATAGGTAGAACTAACCGCAGTGCTGTCTGTGGGATCATTCTTCATCGAGTTGGAGGCAGGGGAAACCCAAGGTGCGGAGCGTAGCGTAGCACCGAGGGTTTCCCCCCGCCGGAAACGAGGTGAAGAACGATCCCACAGACATGCACTAAGGTTAGTTCGAGATTTATTTGACCTCTTACAAACGATTTTAAACATATTAGATTGATTTTAATTATGGTAACTTGATGCGACAGAAACACGGCAAGGGAGTGACATCGTTCCAGCGTCACCGAGTTTATGACGGCCGTCAAAACGTTGACGACGGCCGCCGCACTTTCAATGCTTTGCAGATGACATGGCGTCATGGCCTGATGCATCACTATGACAATGCTGACCTACTTTTACATTAACCAATAAAATCACAGAAACGATAATTGGGTCATCTGTTTCTTCCCTAGGGAGGAATGAAACATATTTCTTCCCGCTTACTTGCACATAACAAGCCTATACAAAGTCTATGGACACTCCATTCCAGAGGTGAAATAAATAAAGTTATGGTGTTACCAGTTCTGGACCAAGCTTACATACTGTTAGAATCCCACTCGGTAGCAGACCTCCATCGGTTGCAAATATTACAGAATAGAGCACTAAACATTATATGCGTCAGATTTTCAGTAAATGTACAATTGTATACATTCAGTAAACTCTGTTAAATAAGGCTGCAATTTGGTCAATACTAGGTAAATTCGAGTATATTTGGCATTGCATTGATTCTAGCAATCTGTTTCCTTAGGTTGAACTGCATTTTAAACTTTATTTTCGTCTAAAATTTGGACTATTTGAGGAGATTGGCGAAGTTGAATTGTACATTTTTTGAAAATCTGACCCATATACCAAATTCCGGCACGAGAGAGTGTCAAAAACCTCCACATAGAAAAAAGGCTCCTCCCCCTGAAATATCGTAGACGATTGCATTTATTACGGATGGGCCATAGAATGGCACAAAACCCAGGAAATATAGATTTACGACTAATAAATACCCGAAACTTTGTTGAAGGTAGAAAAATGTTAAACATGCACCACCAAAAAATGAGCAGATCAGAAAATCAATCCTCAATAGGATCCCGTATTCCTGGAACAAACTACCAACTATGGCCCATCTAACCATAGACAGACATAGATTCAAAAACCTAGCCAGGTCCACCCTAATATGGAATGATGAATATGTCATATAACACTTATATAACCTTTACCGTCACACATATTGTAGTCCTGAGTTAAAAGCATTGTAAAAATTTAAACCATATTCAACATTACTGTAATAGTTTATTAAGAAAATGACCAAGAATACGCTGGGCCAGAAGAACCCACAAAACATTCAAATCTACAAAACACACCACACACAACCACACACACATCAACAGCACATCATACAAGAAAACATAAAACCAGACACCTGGTGTACCATATGTATATATGTTGATAGTATCTATTCCTATCATTTCGATGTTATTAGTTCTTATTTTTAGTTACATTATATAGTCATGCACCTAGTTAGTTAAAACCACACTAGACACAGCGCCAGGCAGAATATAATTAAAGATGCTGTGAGCTTTGGTCCTGACAAACAGACATGTCTTGCTGTATAAAAATGTTGAATATAAAAAAGAAAAAAAAAAAAAAAAAATAGTAGGGAGCTTCATTGAACGCTGCAGTATTGTTCTCTACTACAAAGCGCGGCAAGGATGGTGGGGGTTCAGGGGTCACAATGGGGCACTGACTTTGACAGCACTGATTTACGAATTAGTTGGTGGATGTGCTGCCACTTTCCTGTTCCTGTCTCTCAAATATGTCATGGTCCTCACCATTTATAGCTTTTAAATTTGGTCCCCTTCTCCAGGGTTAAAACGTTTCTGATCCCCCATTGCAATTTGAAGAGAGAACATTACTTTTAAAGCTGTTTTGACATTGACATGTTCTAGCGCCCTCACACCATCGCTAAAGACATTCCCAGACGTGACCCTGTAATTGTATACTTCTTTGAAGTTTATGTTCTTTAGAGGCTGGACAGAGTTGTACATAAACTGTAAAATAGAGGGACAAGAATACCTCCCGTCTGCGTGAGACCTTACCTCGAATGCAGTCATTGACTGGAATAAAATGTGATCCGTTTTAGGGAAATGAGTCACAAGTCGCAAAAATGATATTTTTTAAAGTGTTTATTTTACAAGATCAGTTTATTGGAATGTTCTGATTTTTGGGGGGTTTATTACTTATGGTCATATCGATCAATGTATCAAATTTCAGGACAATCTATGTAATATATCCTTTCGTTTTAAATGTCCTCATATGGAGTATATTTAGTTACTTTACTGTTTATTGCCCCCAAGAACTATTGTTAACTTTTTTATTCAAAAATACAAATATCAAACTTAAAATCTAGAAATACTTATTATATTTTGGATTTTCGCTACTCCTCTATTTGAAACTGTTGAAACTGTTGAATGATATTGAAAAATATTCGAAAATATGTAAAGATATTTGAGAATATTGGGAACTGTGAATTTATCTATACCATCGTCTCTAGCCGCTATCAAGTCGGTCTCAAAATGATCTCAAAAAGTAGTTGGAAACGAGTATATGTGCTATCATTTCCAATCGTTTGCGATTGGTCTCTCTCAAAAGTAGCCTCTTATTGATTGATAAATCACAGCAAATCAAGCGATTATTCACTTCATTATATTATATTATATTAACTGTTGGTTCTATGTTATGTATCGATTTAAAAAACCCTGATCCCACTGTCCCATATACCACTATATAACTCTTCTTGCACTGTCAGAATATGACAGAATATGTCAAAATATGTCGAAATATCGAAATATAAAATAACTTAATTGTGTAAGGATGTCGTAGCTACATCTCTTACTCTCTCTTAATATCATCATATGAAATTGTGTAGAAATTATATGGAAATGTGTGTAAAAATGAGTGTGTTAAAATGTTCAAATTGTCTGGTATCTCTGTCAATCTGTCTAGATTGTTAATCAATTAGTTATAGTTCCAAACTTATTATTGTTACCGCTGGTAATTGACTACAATGACCACAAGCGTTGGCAGTAATTTACTGCATTCTTTCTCTGATTTAAGTAATTTCAAGGGACTAAAATTAGTCTCTTGGAATATTCGAAACTTGTCCAAACACTTTGACCAGATAGAACTGTTAACTTCTGGTAAAGATATAGACGTGTTAAGCTTTAATGAGACATGGCTAAACGCCAATACTCATGATAACACGCTTCAGCTTCCAAATTATTCATTATATAGACTCGACAGAGCTGTAAAAA
Organism: Sthenelais limicola; assembly: GCA_942159475.1. Lineage (NCBI taxonomy): Eukaryota > Metazoa > Annelida > Polychaeta > Phyllodocida > Sigalionidae > Sthenelais > Sthenelais limicola. The sequence continues at coordinate 10,602,427 of OW804098.1, forward strand.
AGAGGGGAGGGGGTCTGTGCATGTATTTTCATAATGACCTGATAGTGGATACGGAGATCTACAAAAACTTAAACATCTCATGTAAAGACCTAGAGATACAGATTGCGCTTATCAAGAAAGGTATGAACAAATGCTGTACAGTCGTAAACATATATAGGCCACCTAGTGGATGCACAAAGACTCTGGTTCAAAAGCTCCGTGGTATTCTCCCCAAACTGAATCGCTCTCACGAGCTCTTCATGATGGGAGACTTTAACCTAGACTACAGAACCTTAGAGACTTCTAACACTAATTTATCCTCTGAGTTCAAGGCCTTAATAGAAGATTTCTCTCTCACGCAATATATTAAAAAGCCAACTAGGCAAACTCTGCGGTCACAAACCACTATCGATCATTTTTATACAGACTCTGCTCTTGTCAGCGCAGCTGGCACAATTGATGTAAATTTATCTGACCATTTTCCCATCTTCCTGATTAGGAAGAAGGCTCGCAATACATATCGGAATGACTCTTTTTGGGCTAGGTGTACGAAACACCTAGATCAAAAAATATTAAATGAGATCCTTAGAAATTTAAATTGGGAATCCCTTTACAATAACTCGGATCCAGGGGAATGCTGGGAATTACTCTTAAATAATATCAATATCTACTTGGATAGAATGTGTCCTTTAAAGAAATTTCGAAATGTAAGGACTAAACCAAAGTGGATAAACGATGAATTACTTCAAACTATGAATGAAAGAGATCGGCTGTTCAGATTAGCTAACTTAACCAGTGATCCGGACACTTTACATAAGGCCAAGGCTCTTAGGAGGCAAGCCAACTACCAGTGTAAAGCAGCAAAATCTAAATTCATTAGATCCAACCTGGAATTCCACGACAAAAATCCGAGGAAGTATTGGGAATTTTTGCGACCTCTGATAAGTCCTGAGAAAATAAAAAAGAACAATACTATATATATTGAAAAGGGAGGCCAGATGTTAGATGCATCAGCCGTCCCGGATGAATTTAATAATTATTTCTTGAATGTAGGCCCAGATCTTGCTAGTAAAATTCACTCTCCCTCAAACACAGACACAAGTGGAACAGACACAAGTGGCTGCCCCGAGTCAAAGCCACCAGGTTTTAAGTTTTGCGAGCTTTCTTCGAAGGAAGTACGGAAGATCATTTCTGATGTAGATGCTTCTAAAAATTCTGGAATTGACTTTCTTCCAGCCACTATATTAAAATCATGTTTACTTTCATTGACTGACCAAATGACACATATTATCAATATCTCATTGTTACTAGGTAAGGTACCTAACTCTTTTAAGCTAGCGCGTGTTACGCCGTTATATAAAGCAGGCAGCAAGTTGAGCACTGCCAACTATAGACCGATTTCTTGCATATCTCTGCCAGCCAAAATTCTTGAATCTGCTGTTCAGCAACAATTATCAGAACATTTCGAGTCAAATAACTTGTTTAATGATAACCAGTACGGTTTCCGTAAAAATTATTCGATCCAACAAGCCCAAACAGATCTTCTCAACAATATTTATTCAAAATTAAACGCAAAATTACTAAACAAAACAGTTTTTCTTGATTTTAGTAAAGCTTTCGACACTGTTCATCACAACATTTTATTAGACAAACTCGAAACTTATGGTATTGCTGGCACTGAATTGCTTTGGTTTTCCAATTATCTCAAAAACAGGAGACAATATGTCACTGTAAACGGTCTTAAATCTGAAGAAGGAACTGTTACGTATGGTGTCCCCCAAGGCACCATCCTAGGCCCTATATTATTCACAGTTTATATCAATGATTTATACACTGTTGTTAAGCATGCAAATATTCAGCATTACGCTGACGACACTATAATTTACTACCACAACGCTAAAATTGGCCCCCTACATCAATTCCTTCAGGAAGACCTTGACAGTATCTTTGAATGGTGTGGTCGAAATAAGTTATCGCTTAATACCACCAAATGTAAATCTATGTCTTTTTCTCCAAGCTATGTATCAAGGGCTAAAATGCAGACCCCTGCTCTTAGCCTGACTCTTGGCAGTGCTCAGCTTGATACTGTCCAGGAATACAAGTATTTGGGTTTTGTATTAGACGATCTTCTCACGTTTAAATCTCATGTTACCAAAACCCTTCAATTGGTCACATCAAAGATTCGACTGTTATACAAAGCTAGAAATTCCCTGACTCGTAAAGCCAAACACGATCTTTACAAATTAGCGATTCTGCCCAATTTAGATTACTGCGATTTTATTTATGATTCTGCCCCTAAAGCGTTATTACAAAAACTCCAATCACAGCAGAATTTAGCACTTAGAATTATTTTTAATAAATCGAGATACGATAACGTGGATCAGGAACACAAGTCTTTGAATATCTGGCCCCTTCAGCTGCGAAGGGACAAGCATGTCCTAGACACAGCATTTTATTTAGCGCAAAATGAATGTAATATTGATAATAGAGCACTACCGACGCGTAGCCATGCTCAAGGAAAAAGAAATCTAAATGTGCTAGCAACTAAGTCGAACAAAATTAGTAACTCCATCATATACAAATGTCAGATAAGGTGGAATGAACTAAAACCAATAGCCCATAAAATTGAAGACATAGTAACATTCAGGAAGTATACGCAACAACTCCTGGCCCCTTTCTGAATCTCTTTGAATGTATTGAATGTTTTAAGGTCCTGAATATTACAAATGCTATGATATTATAATGATATTAAGGTGTTTAAATATTTATGACTATTATTCTATGGTAGCTTGCTGCCCTGCATAATGCACTGCTCAACCCCATCTTTGCTATCTCATGTACCTGTCTTGTTATGTCCTCTAGATGGACATTATTCACATTTAGCGAATGATGTATATGTTTTATAACGATGCTAGCCGATGATATATGTACCATATATAATTGTTTACCCTAGTCAATCAGTCACTACGTCCGGAAATGTCAGTCTTTCTCTCTGTTCGAACTACCCCATCTTTATCATCAATACGATTATCCATCCTCATCATGTTATACGGTTGTTAGCTTTAAGTTTGTTTTCTGTAACCTCAATCAAGAATCCCAAGTCGACAGTCACTGGAAGACCTGTTTCGTATGTTCACAGATTTGACCGACCTTTGTAATAACAGCAACAATAAAGAATTTTTGAATTGAATTGAATTGAATTATTAGACTGTTTACTATCATTGGAATCGGCTTGATCCCATCTTTTCAAATATGGGGATATCTCAAAATCTATTTTTTGCGACTTATAACTCATTTTCCTGAAACACATCACAAATGTTTTTCTATTCTATTTTATTTCCACCATCTGGTAGCAGTCTTAAGAATTGTCTACCCAATTATTTGAAAATTGGGATGTGTCACATAATAATGAGTCACAAAAAGTAGAAAGATTTGCTATATTTCCTAAAGACAATCATTAGAAGGGTGAGGTTTTCAGAAACTTCTTCACCAATCCTTTCAAATAACCCAAATTTAATGGAAAAGTCATGTTTAAAATGCAATTCAACACATTGAAAGGGCTATTCCTAATTAACACAATGCCAAACATACTCGGATATACCCATTATTTATAATTTTACTGTCTTATTTGACAGAAGTTACCAAATTTATAGAGCTGCCGATTGTGCATTTTCTGAAAATCTGACCCAGTAGATCTGTGAGGATGAATGTGGGTCAGATTTTCAGAAAATGTACAATTCAACTTCGCCAATCTTCTCAAATAACCCAGATTTCAGACGAAAATGAAGTTAAAAATACAGTTCAACCTAACCAAACAGATTGCTAGAATCAATGAAATGCTGAATATACTCGAATTTACCTAGTATTGACGAAATTGCAGCCTAATTTAGCAAAATTTACTAAATGTGTAGAGCTGCCAATTGTACATTTTCTGAAAATCTTACCCATGTACAATACAGTCTCAACATTCGGTTGGTTCTATCCGTTTCTCATTGCTACAGGACTACATGAAAGGGAATAGAATAATAGTATTTGTAATTCTAGTTACCTAAGTCATAGTATGAGTAAACTTGTGATGTGTTATGGGAGAACTTTGGCAATATTTCTAGGAGGGCAATTACCACCAGTATATGTGATGTGTTTTCTGAAAAATGAGTCATAAGTCGCAAAAAATAGATTTTGAGATATCACCATATTTGAAAAGATGGGATCAAGCCGATTCCAATGATAGTAAACAGTCAAATAATCTAATAAATATTTCTAGATTTTAAGTTTGATATTTTCGTTTTTGAAAAAAAAAGTTTCCAATATTTCTGGGGTCAATAAACAGTATAAGGTAACTAAATGTAGTCCATATGAGGACCTTCAAAACGAAAGGATATATTATATAGATTGTGCTGAAATTTGATACATCAATTGATATAGCTATAAATGATAAACCCGCCAAAAATTAGAACATTCCAATAATGAGATCCTGTGAAAAAAACACTTTGAAAAATATCAATTTTGCGACTTATGACTCATTTTCCTGGCACACATCACATATTAACTACAAACGAAGGCCTTCAGAACACAAGGATTTATTCAATACAATGACCTGAGATTTGATACATAGATTCATACGACTACAGGTGCTAAACACTGTAACACTTGGAATTCGTAGGAATTGCTAACTCCCGAAAAAGTCCAAAATTGTGCCTATAAATTGTTGTAAGAACCCACGATTTGTCATATGAATTGGTGGTTTCTTCCTAAGAAAGCCCACACATTACCGAACTCAAGTATGTTTCTTAAGAATGATTTTGAAATCATACGAATTGTCTTAAGGCCAATTCGGCTCTGAGTTCTTGAATGTGTGGGCTTGGCATAAAGATGAGAACATTTCAATAAAGAGATTATGAAAAAAAAAAAACACTTTGAAAAATATATTTGTTTGCACCTGTGACTCGTTTTCCTGAAACACATTTGGTCAAATGTTCAGTTCATGGAATCTATTTCTGGTACATAATTCCTGTTCCCATTAGAATTGTTTTCTAATTAATGAGGGTGTAGTATTTCACTTGGATGGTCTGTTTTACTGGGCCAATAATAGAACCCATAATGAAGAAGTGTGGACAGGGAGGTATGTAATTAAGGGATCAAGTTTCCATTTCCCACATGGGCAGTACCGGAAGTGCTTTCCTATGGTGGTTTCACCTATTATCGCTCACTCGTGCACGTGTTCCTGGATGAGATGTGACTTCTAATAGGTCAAGTTTTCAGAAATTGTACAATTCGCCTTCGCCAATCCTCTCAAATAACCCCAATTTCAGACAGAAATGAGCTTCAAAATGCTGTTCAACCTAATCAAATAGATTGCTGGAATAAATGCAATGCCGAATATAGTCGAATTTTCCTAGTATTGACCATTTTTCAGTCTAGTTTAGCAGAATGTTCTAAATGTGTACAACTGCCAATTGTACATTTTCTGAAAATCTGACCCTAATACTTCTAACATATTACAGCAGCTACATATTGAGAGCTTGTGTTCTATAGGTCAAACAATGGGTACATGTGGTAAGATTGTCTTGGTCGTAGTAATTGAGAATGTTGCTTGAATATTGCTTCTGTTCATCTGTGCTAAATGTATAGGAAAATGGGTCACAAGTCGCAAAATTGGCCACAAAAAGGATGTTGAGATACCATTTGAAAAGATGAGATCAAGCGGATTCCAATGATGGTAAACATTGGGACAGCTAATAAGTGTTTTTATATTTTAAGTTTGATATTTTATTTTTTTAAGGTTTCCCCTTATATCAAATATATACATCAGGACAATGTATGTAATATATCCTTGCGTTTGGAGTATATTGGGTTACTTTACCGGTTATTGCCCCCCAGGAATATTTAAACTTTTCTCAAAAATAAAAATATCAAACCTAAAATCTAGAAATCCGTTTTAGGAAAATGAGTCATAAGTCGCAAAATATGGATTTTTAGATATCACCATTATTTAAAAAGAGGATTCCAAGCCGATTCCAATGATAGTAAACATGAAGGACATTTAAGAAGTATTTCTATATTTTAAGTTTGATATTTTTGGAAAAAAAGTTTGCAATGTTTCAAGATGGGTAATTACCAGTAAAGTAACTAACTATACTCCATACAAAGGCCTTCAAAACGCAAGAATATATTTAATACAATGTCCTGAAATTTGTTACACAGATTTATATGACTATAACTGCTAAACCCTCTAAAAATCAGAACATTTCGATAAAGAGATTTTGTAAAACAAACACTTTGAAAAATATCAATTTTTGCGACTTATGACTCATTTTCCTGAAACACATCACAAATGGTATGAATCGAGGGTCGGAATAGTGAAACAATTACCAATTTAGGCAGGGTTTTGGAAGACATATAAGACTGATGCACACATGGCCGATTTGCCCCCCGATCGCCCCGGATGAATCTTAGGATTTTATTCCAAATCCTGGTTTATGTTTTTGAATCTTAGACGTCAGCAGGAGACCCAAAGCGGGCCAAAATAGCCATCTCAGACAACCTCGTATGTTAGCAGTGTATACTAGGTTGTCAATTGGACGTGCTAGAATCAGGGTAGTAGAAAGTTCTCTAGTTTGCCCAGACAAAATACTCAAGCAATGCCTGTCATATATATGTGGCCTTAATCAGTAACGTTTTGTGGTGCTTACAGTGGATTCTTGGGAGAGAATCTGCCCTACAACACAGAGAACTAGTTGGTTTATTATCAGCAAAATCTCTCCATGCTCTTCTCAAAATCGAAACATGCCGCTCCGACTTGTTTATGTCTCAGTGCGCATGCCCAAAAGTATGTAAATGAGCTCAAAAATGGTGCAAAACAACACCGCTACAACTGAACTGCCTTAGGTCTATGGACGACGTTGTAACACCTTTAAACAAATTAAAAACATGGCGGCGTAATAGGATTTTTCTGGAGGTGCCACTGTAAAAAAGCTTGCTGTGAATGAATTGGCATCCATCCACTACTTTTAAGGTAACACGTAGGACGATAACATATCAAAGATTGATTTTATTGTCTTCGTTAGGGGTTAGAAACTTCTACAACTCTACACAAACTACAGCAAATCCACCTTCTGCATTTCAAGCGCTTCCTTCCTTCCCGTAACCCTGATCGTGAAGGGTTATGATCGTAGCTAGGGCCAAAACAGCCATTTAAGGGTAAGATTTTCAGAAAATGTACAATTTAAATTCACCAATCTTCTCAAATAACCCAAATTTCAGATGAAAATAAAGTTCAAATACAGTTCAACCTAACCAAACAGATTGCTAGAATCAATGCAATGCCGACTTTAGCAAAATTTACTGAATGTATAGAGCTGCCAATTGTACATTTTCTGAAAATCTTATCCATATTTCCTCTAAATATCACCGGTGTTTTACATTTTACATTTCGTATCAAAATGTTTACTGAAATTAAAGTTTGAATATTCTTATTGTAAAGGTAAGGAGTAATTAGTTCGTGAAAATAATTCTCTCAGTCACTGTTACTGTAGTATCCGTAATTTTATTTCTTAACCGACATCTGATCTGAACATATCGATGTAATGGTGAGGTTGTAGAAATAAAGCAAACAAACATTCAAAACAGAAATAGTTGCCATGGTAACTTGACCAACAAAAATAATTTTTTAGATGTAATAGTTGTATCAAGCTGTTCCCTTCCTTGTAAGTTCTGATATTGTGCACACATTTACATAATCGTATAAAATCGTTACGATCGTTATTAAGGTTGGAATTGTTATAATATAGGGAGCTGTGGAAGAAGAACGTCTGGTCATTCAAGGTCAACCAAGCACATTCAGGGCATCCTTCCTCTGTCGTACAGCAAGCCTTGCATAGGCAACACTGCATCATACGGTGCCTGATGCATCCACAGTTTTTCCAGATTAACTTAATCACAAATAAGGTAACAATAACCGCCAAAATAGTGGTAGCCCAGTCGGTGTGGTCCATTTCCTCGATCCTGAAACTAGGTAGCCTACTCGTCTTGACTGCTGGAACTTGTACCCGATCAAAATTAAAGGTAACGCTGTATATAAACGGGTTGAAGGACAATCGGAGGAAGCTAGCGAGGTAACCTATATATAGCAGAATACTTCCAATAAAATTTTAATACTGATCCAACTGTTTCCAAGGAAGCATTAAATATGTGATGTGTTTCAGGAAAATGAGTCATAAGTCGCAAAAAATGGTTTTTGAGATGTTCTCATATTAGAATAGATGAGATCAAGCGGATTCCAATGATAGTAAACAGTCTAATAATCTAATACGTTTTTCTAGATTCTAAGTTTGATAATTGTATTTTTGAAAAAAAAAGGTTACAATATTTTCAGGGGGCAATAAATAGTAAAGTATCTAAATATACTCCATACGAGGACCTTTAAAACGAAAGGATATTTTATATACCTTGTCCTGAAATTTGATATATCGATCGATATATCTATAAGTAATAAACTCTCCAAAAATCAGAACATTCCAATAAAGTGATCCTGTAAAATAAACACTTTAAAAAATATCATTTTTGCGACTTATGACTCGTTTCCCTGGAACACAATTTTAATTTTCTCTTATGAAAACAATGTGTTTTTGTCAGGGGTGTGCCGAGTCTTGATGAACATATATATATATATATATATATCAGGGTTCAATTGGAGAGATGTCTGGAAACATGATGGTCCTGGGCCTAACATAGCAACTCCTGCAAATACAGATATATGGGTCATATTCTTAGAAAATGTACAATTCGCAGCTCTACACATTAAGGAAATTCTGCTAAACTTGACCAAAAAATAATAAAAGCAGAGTATTTATGAGTACATTTAGCATCGTATTGATTTAAAGTATCAGTTTTGTTATATTAAACTGCAATTTTGAAGCTTATTTCTGTCTTAAATAGAGTTTATTTGACAGGATTGGTGAAGACGAATTGTACAATTTCTTAAAATAACTGAAAATCTGACCCATCTATATTATCTAAAAGTTGGTCTCAGTCTATCACTATGATATACCGAAATAATTATTATTTCCTACCAATCTTACTTTCAAAAACAGCTTCTTATTTCATTTTTGTCATTTTATCATTTCATTAACTGTTCACTGGGCAGCAACTTCAGCATCAAGCGACCGACAGAAAGTGATATAAATTCTCCGATCGTCTCCCAGCTTGGAATAGTTCTCTAATCTCCGTCTAGGTGTCGCACCATCTGCTTTGGAGGGAAGTTGAAAACCAGGAGGAATGATCCTCAAAAATGAAGTCAATCCATCGCGATTTGCTCCTCCTCCACCTCCTCCCCGATTGTGTTTAAAGATATTGGGCTGCTGGTGCTGCTGCGGTTGCAATGCCGGCATGTTACTTGAGCTCACAGCCTCCAGAGCAGAATTGTCGTCTGCTACTGCAGGCCTCCCATCAAGCCTCACCGGAAGTCGTATGCTCAACTTCCGGTTTTGGAACTGAGCTTCCCTCGAAGCTACACTGCCACCCCATGCTCCCTTTACCTCAGTTGCTTTGTTTTTTCGTCTCTTTCGAGAGAAAGGTTTTAAATTTGGCGGGCTTTTCCGATTGAGAGGAGAACCGGTTCTTAGACTATTTCCTCCTGAATGAACTGTATTTCTAATATTTAGGGTGGAAGACTGTCTTTTGGGGGTGTCTTCATTGTCATCATTAGATGAATCCATTGCTAATTTTTTCAGCTGCTTAGATAAAGTGTTCAAATGATTTGGTATCCTGGTTTTATTATCCACCAAATTATTAACATTATTACCGACATTTATTCCATTAGTGTTCAATATAACAGGGACATTTGGTAAAGAAGCTTGCTTAGGAGATGGAAGTGAAACTTGTGTTGATTCATTTCTTAATTTCGGTGTTCTTGAACTCAATGAATCACTGTCATCTCGGTGAACATTTGACATCGGTGGCGTGTTTTCATTGTCGGTCCTTGGAGTACAGTAATAGACTTCATGCATTGAAGAGTCTTGACCTTTTCGCATGCTTCGACCAGGGCTTTTCAAGGACACAGGCATGCAATTCTTCCGCCTAATGAAATCAGGTAATGAAGAGCGTGCAGATGCTCTTCCCCCACTTCCGGTGGAACTAGAACTATATGCTACTTCCGGTGAGGCAGACGACATGTCCTTGGCAACCATTGTTCCTTCCACAGCTGCATCATGGGATTCCATCCGGTCCTCTTGACGGCCATTATCCTGACTGAACATTGGATAGTTTTCATCTTCCTTCTTCACTTTCAGTGCGGCTTTAAAGTCGTTCACATCACTTCCTGATCTAACACGAACCCTTGTTTTAGCTGAGTTATGAATCAGAGGACGATGTATTTTGGCGGTATTTGGTCTTCCCCTTACCACATTGTTGTTGAGAGCCGGGCAGGTGTATACTTTATGAAACAATTCACCACTTTCCGGTCGCTTTTCATCATAATTTGTTAATGAATGTCTCCTGAGTCTGTCTGCTTTGAGATATGAGTCCATCAAGTTCATCCCCTCCATGAGCGCTCCATATTGCTGGCGCATCGAGTTCTTCATATTCCTCTCCATGTTTATTTCACCCTTTAATCACTGCCTCTACCAAGATCTGATCCAGAGGATTACCATTGTATGTCTTCATCTGAGTGCCTCCCTAAAAGTACAAAAGACATATAATGAGATAAATGTGATCTTAGTGACGGAAATTGAACCTTGAAACAATAGATATCGATTGGGGATAACATACAATGGGCTGTTGCATTTTATTTTATTTTTTTAAAAAAAAGTCTAGGGAGGTGGTATTATCCATAAACAAGGAGGACAGGGACTAGTGAGTGGGTTGTCAAGGAGGATGGGTTTTTTAAAAGGTTTTATTCAGTTTCTATTCTGCCGTCTTGGCATATACACTTCTAACAGCATGATTAAACAGTGTCACTTATCATTTCATAGATTTTTCTTGTTTTTTCATTTTCGTACACTTTTTATATAATGACATAACAAATATACACACAAATCATTTTCCTCAAAACAGGAAGGGGCAAGACAAGATGACACAAACAAATAATTCACTTGAGTGGCTAGCTGTTAACGACCGGGACAGAGGTCTTTAATGTAACCTTTCACCTTTCAACCTTTCACGGTTAATCCATTTCTGATCTGACTAATTTTGCGTGATGAGACTATGATATGACCGCATCTCGTTGTTGGTATGGCTCAAAGGATCACATTGACCCGAGACATTTCTTTTTGCATGGCACACAAGCCAATAGGCGAGTGTGTTATATCAAAAAGAATCGTCGAGGGTCAATGTGATCCTTTGAGTCAGACCAACTACGAGATGCGGTCCTATTTTTACCCCACCGTGCTATTAGATCAATTATAAATTGTAACACAAAGTCCTTTATTTACCTACGAAGTTACAGCCATTCTTCTCTCACTGATGCTGGCGACGACACAATAGTGTACATTGTAACGTCGCAACGTTAGTAACGCTAGTAAGAGTCATTGACAACGCATTTTCCCGCATGGAAGGGAACCAATCAAATGAGCTTATTTTGCGTTTATCATTAGGCCCCGCCCATGTGGGGCCTAATGAACAAATGTACCACATGGTATGTACCACACGCCTCTACATACAAATACTATGTGATACACACTTCACTGTGTGATACACACTTCACCATGGAGTAAAGTTCTATATGTCGCCATAACTTCATTAACAAATTCTTTTAAATGTTTTTATTGGCCATCATGTTTAAACAGTTACGCAGATAACAGTACAGATTGCATAACCACAAAATGATTTATTTTCGGGCGTTGCCCAAAACAAGAGATATCAATGTCAAAGTTATTATTCTAATCAACACAAAGTACTACCATTATTACTCTAACTACTATACCAATACATAATAATACAATTTCACTTGCCACCATTCATTTATATATTTATTTGTTAAATTCGCAGTTTATGTTAGTAGACATCATCTTTCTATCATCAACAATTTAGAAGTTCCAGTGTATCCACTTTAAATAATCCTTCAATAGCCGCCCCCCACCTCTCCATCCCCCTTAATTACCCCACCTAGCTCTAGAGCCCCTCTAATGCGACCAACTCGCTATGCGACCAAAAATTGTTCAGTCCTAAGGGTGGTCTTATTAGTGGGGTTCTACGTTATCTATGTTACGAGATGATCCTATCGTTAAATATAAGTTAGCTAGACTAATATTTTGTAGTTTGAATCACATAGATTGAAATTCATAGCTGATATAATTGTCATACGCGCATTGCTATGAAAACTTAGAGTGAGTTAAGCATAGTGCGTATTTCACTAGTGAGATATGTGAGGTTGTCATGGCAACCAATCTGTTTCATTCCTAAGATTACTGCTGAAGTTCAAATTCATGACTTGATTGTCATGATTGAAAGCATATATAATAAATCTGTTAACTAACTCGTTTGTTCAAGTCACTTAGAATATTGCACTCCTTTTGACGCAACTTGTGCAATATTTACGTTCCTTCGACCAACTCGTTAGTTAACCTGCATACATATTTGAACAACATCCATAGTAAATAATAAAAAAACATGTGTGGGGTATATAACTCACTTAGGAAATCCCTAATCCCTAATCCCTTTGCTAGATTTGCCTGGAAGACCTGCTTGTCATTTGACTTGCAGATGGTATATTCTTTTCTGATTGTAATGTTTGTCTTTTCAGAATAAAAATCCTATATATATAAAACAAATCATTGCAATTGTTTGATTGTTCAATTCTGCACCAGTGATAAGTATGGATATGGTATTGATATACGTATATATAATCCTAATTGTGAGGTACCGTTGTTTGTCCTTATTGATTCCAATTAATGCTAATTGATTTCCAAGAATAGGGACTTGAAAACTTCCTATGTAAAGAAGAACCACAAATGTAAAGCTGCATTCCCAGCTAAAGCGACCCAAAAATATTTTTTCTCAGTTTTTTCTTTACTTTATCCTGAGTACTGTAGAATGGAAGATTTGAATAAAGAAAATGAAGAAACATTTATATTTCCCCATATTTCCTGAGTTTTTCATGAATCTATGGCCTTTCAGCAGGCCTAAACAATTCACATTTAATACCAAAATGAGCTTCAAAATGCAGTTTAACATAACGAAACTGATACTTTAAATCATTACGATACCAAATATATACAGATATACCCTGTTTTCTTAATTTTTCAGCCTAATTTAGCAGAATTTTCTAAATGTGTAGAGCTGCCAATTTTACATTTTCTGTAATCTGACCCATATAGAAAATCTCAGTGTTTGACGGAAATTACCTGAGAACGCAGCTTTGACTGAATAAAATGTTTTTCAATCTCAATCGATTTATCACAAGATTTGTTAGTAAATCTTTAATCAACTTACTTGTTGGTGCTACTATAGTAGAGCCAGACTGTAGTAGAGATTTATATGAATAACTAGACCCAACCAGGAAATTGCCTCTCTAGTCTCTGCCAAGCTACAGGAACACGTGCCAATAGGGCAATAGGGGACTTGCATAGCCGCCATTTTGAATCAAGATTCGCATGCATGGAATTATGGGACTAAAGGTACAGTGTAAAATCTTTACAAAATCATGCCATGTTCAGCACAGGATATTTACCAGTACTCTGATATCAATATACATGTGTTATACATGTTTCCATAACACAAGCCTCCATCTTTCCCATCATGCATTTGGTTTTAATTGATCATTTACACAAGCTATGATATTGGTGAAAACATTCTTGCATTTTTCGATAAAATATTGCTAAATAGTTATATGTCAGATTTCATCAGAATCCATCCCATGATGCACTGTAACCGACATGCGCAGTGGCACATGCAAATCACCTATTGAATTGACATTACTCGTGCCAATAGGGGAATTGATTTGACATTAATTGAATCATTCAAGTATTTTTTCTTCCCTGAACAAGGAAGCAATGGCTTTCAGAACCTCGGAGGGAACCGGAAACTCATAATATTTGGTGATAAAAAATCCGCTAATAAACCTACAAATGATTTAAAACTGAAATGTTTTGTTTGACTTGGATTTTGTTTCATTTTCCATTAAATATTGCCCCAATTTAGCTCAAATCTTATATTGTCAGGCACGCAATGGTCAGAAACAGTCTGTTTACTTCAACCTGCACCCTCAGCTACCGTTGGTAAAAAAGTAAATATTTTCTACTTTTTATTCCATTCTTTTCCAACTCATCGAAAGGTCATTTGAGATGTGTTTCGGGAAAATCAGTCACAAGTCGCAAAATTGGTGTTTTTCAAAGTCGTTTACTTTCAAGATCTCTTTGTTGGAATATTTTCAATTTTGAAGTGTCTAGTCCTTGTGGTTGGATGAATAGATATACCAAATTTCAAGACTGTTCATTAATTATATCAGTACGTTACTCAGATCATCCTATTGAGTATATTTAGCTACTTTACTGGTAATTATCCACCTAGAATTATTGCAAACTTTGTTTATCAAAAATAAGAATATCTGACTAAAACGATGAAAGTACTTATTAGATATCCTTAATGTTTACATTCATTGTATTTGGCTTTATCTCATCTTTTCAAATATAATGATATCTCAAAATCTATTTTTTGCGACTCATGACTCATTTTCCTGAAACACATCACATTTGAGCAAAATTAAGAAGGATTTTGTCCAGTTGCTGTTGGTACAGGACTAAACCATCCTTAGATTGTATTTGGAGGACCTGCCGGAATTCTTTCCTGTGATGATTACACGTATTATCGCTCACCGGTGGCAGTTTCCTCTTGGTCGATTCAACTTCCATTTCTTACCTATGGGTCAGATTTTCAGAAAATGTACAATTCACCTTCACCAATCGTCTCAAATAACCCACATTTAAGACAGAAATGAGCTTCAAATTGCAGTTTAACATAACAGAACTGATACTTTGAATCGATGCAATGCCAAAATATTTAATATACTCAAATATACCCGGTATTCATCATTTTTCATCCTAATTTAGCCGAATTTCCTAAATGTGTGCAGCTGTCAATTGTACATTTTCTGAAAATCTGACCCCTAAACACATCACAGCAGCATACTATGGATAAGTACAGTCCTATAAGTCATGATATCGGTACATTTGGTAAGATTTTATCTGTCTTAATAGCTGAGAATGAAGCATTAAATCATTTGAAGAAATATATAATAATTATACTTAAGATGAAGTGGTAAATTTGGTCATGGGTAAAACCATGAAGTGCCTTTCTGTCTCTTTCTCTATTTCCTGGGTATGATCATAAACTGCGTCCCTCTCAGCTCTCCCACCCTTGATATAACCATATTAAATGTGTTGATAAGGGCGTAAAGCAACCAATCTCACCCACTTACTCACTCACTCACTCACTCTCAGCTCTCCCGCCCTTGATATAACCATATTAAATGTGTTGATAAGGGCGTAAAGCAACCAATCTCACTCACTCACTCCCTCTCAGCTCTCCCGCCCTTGATATAACCATATTAACTGTGTTGATAAGGGCGTAAAGCAACCAATCTCGCTCCCTCTCTCCCTCTCAGCTCTCCCGCCCTTGATATAACTATATTAACTGTGTTGATAAGGGTGTAAAGCAACCAATCTCACTCACTCACTCCCTCTCAGCTCTCCTGCCCTTGATATAACCATATTAAATGTGTTGATAAGGGCGTAAAGCAACCAATCTCACTCACTCACTCCCTCTCAGCTCTCCCACCCTTAATATAACCATATTAAATGTGTTGATAAGGGCGTAAAGCACCCAATCCCTCTCACTCACTGAAGTGGTAAATTACCATTGTTTTCTGACACTATTCAGACCCCTATCCTATTGTCCATTTTAATATTCAGTGCTTTATGATAGAAGACTATGCACGTGCACATACTTCCTATCAAAGATTTATCTTATACAAAAAAATAAAAATGTGATCTGTTTCAGGAAAATGAGTCATAAGTCGCAAAAAATAGATTTTGAGATATCATTAGATTTGAAAGATGAGATCTAGCCGATTCCAATGATAGTAAACAGTCTAATAATCTAATAAGTATTTCTAGATTTTACCTTTGATATTTTCGTTTTTGAAAAAGAAATTCCAATATTTCTGTGGGTCAATAAACAGTAAAGTAACTAAATGTAGTCCATATTATGGCCTTTGAAACGAAAGGACATATTACATAGATTGTCCTGAAATGTGATACATCAATTGATGTAGCTATAAGTGATAACACCAAAAAAATTAGAACATTCCAATAAAGTGATCTTGTAAAAAAAACACTTTAAAAAATATCAATTTTGCGACTTATGACTCATTTTCCTGGAAGACATCACAAATGAGTTTGTGTACGAGGAAGATGGAGTGGAACTATGATGTATCTTTGATTTAAGGTAATGATGATGATAATGATTTACTGGTAATTGCCCTCCCAGAAACATTGCAAACCTTTTGTTTAAAATAGAAATATCAAACCTAAAATGTAGAAATACTTATTAGATGTTTTACTGTTTTCCATCATTTGAATCGGCTTGATCTCATCTTTCACCAATGCATCGCTAACCTGTTTTGTCGACAGTGGCAAACCGCTTTATATTTCAACTATGCTAAGGACATGTGATTAATAGTAAAGGGAACTTGGTAGTAATTGAATTCTTATTGAATTCAACCGACGAAATATCGTCCAATATATATTCAATTATGAGCACCAAGATCTATTTCATATACATGGGTCATTTTGTCAGAAAATGTACAATTCAAAATCACCAATTCTCTCAAATAACGCCAATCATCAAGACAGAAATCAGGTTTGGAAGAAAACCATTAAACATAAAGAAAACAAAATTAACCAGAAATACATTTTTAACTGAAATTTGTCAATAAACAATATTTAAAAAAAAGAGAAAGAAAAAACCCTAATCCAGCAGAATTTGCTTAATGTGTAGAGCTGCCGATTGTACATTTTTTAAGCCCTTGTACGATAAACATGTGTACATTAATACAGAATTATCATATACAACAACAAAAACTATAAACAAATCTATAGAAGTTCATTTATATAAGTAGTAAGTTCATTTACCTAAGTCAGAAGGGAAACAAGGCATGGTAAGAAAGTATATAGTATAGCATAGCAGAAGTGTAGAAACAAATACACAGTTGAAGAGAAATGTGATGTGTTTCAGGAAAATGAGTCATAAGTCGCAAAAATTGATATTTTTCAAAGTGTTTGTTTTACAAGATCTCTTCATCGAAATGTTCTGATATTTAGAGGGTTTAGCAGTTATAGTCATATAAATCTGTGTAACAAATTTCAGGACATTGTATTAAATATATTCTTGCGTTTTGAAGGCCTTTGTATGGAGTATATTTAGTTACTTTACTGGTAATTACCCATCCAGAAACATTGCAAACTTTTTTTCCCAAAATAAAAATATCAAACTTAAAATATATAAATACTTCTTAAATGTCCTTCATGTTTACTATCATTGGAATCGGCTTGATCTCCTCTTTTCAAATATGGTGATATCCAAAAATCCATATTTTCTGACTTATGACTCATTTTCCTAAAACGGATAACAAATGTGAAATACATGAACATGTTTTTCTTAGAAATAACGGAACTTTTGGGCTCCATTGAACAATACCAAGATGAGAATCAGTCAGAGTGGCTAATGCAACTCCCCTATTACACTCTGGGCTTAGTATGTTTTTTTAATCCAGTCACATCAAAGTACACGAGTTAAAGCGTCAGATTTTCAGAAAATGTACAATTCGCCTTCAACAATCCTCTCAAATAACCCACATTTCAGACAGAAATTATCTTCAAATGCAGTTTAACATAACAGAACTGATGCTTTACATCAATGCGATACCAAACATACTCAGATGTACCCAAAATTTAACCTTTTTTTAGCAGAATTTAGGCGAAATTACTAAATATGTAGAGCTGCCAATTGTACATTTTCTGAAAATCTGACCCTAAAGGCTTTGGCAGAGGACAGCTTGGCAAGGCTTTGTTCATTCTGGCCCTTCTTCTACAGCACCAGGGGGTTTAATCGCCAGAAAATGTACAATTCACCTTCACCAATCTTCTCAAATAACCCAAAAATAAGACAAAAATGAGCTTCAAAACTCAGTTCGACATAACCAAACAGATTGTTGGAATCAAGTCAATACCAAATATACTCAGATATACCTAGTATTGAACATTTGTCAGTGTATTTTAGCAGAATTTACCAAATGTATAGATTTGTTGATTGTATATTTTCTGGAAATGTGACCTGTCAATCAAGTGGTAGTCATAAATCAAGGACTTGTTTCAACTTTGATGACACATCTCCCATTCTTTCTCAATATTTATTATACGTGCAAGAGTTGTGATGAAATGGATGCAATAAATATATTGTTATAGACCGTGTACCATAAAATTAAGATAAATATAATCCGTTTTAGGAAAATGAGTCATGAGTCGAAAAATATGGATTTTGAGATATCACCATATTTGAAAAAAGAAGATCAAGCTAATATGCATTTCTATAGAGATTTAAGTTTGATATCTTTTTTTTTTTAAAAAAAAGAAGTTTACAATGTTTCTTGATGGGTAATTACCAGTAAAGTAACTTGATATACTCCATAATAAGGCCTTCAAAGCGCAAGGATATATTTAATACAATGTCCCGAAATTTGTTACATAGCTTCATATGACTATAAGTGCTAAACCCCCTAAAAATCAAAACATTTCAATGAAGAGATCTTGTGAAAAAAACTCTTAAAAAAATCTCAATTTTGCGACTTGTGACTCATTTTGCTGAAACACATCACAATTAGTGAAAATGGAACTTGGTGCTAATAATCAAATACTTACAGGTAATTGCACTAAATAAGGCCCATGACGTGGAGACTTTTTGAAATATTAAATTATACCCGTTCATCCGGAATGTGTTAGTTATAATTTGGTATACTTATAATTTTAAAGCCAAACTTTAAATTTAATTTGTTTTTCAGAAAATTGAAATCACTGATGTAACCATGGCAACCAACTAAGCATAACAATTTATCATTATTTGGTAATGTCATCACTGGCCATATTTTGGGCTATATTAGCCATTTAACTAGCATTCAAATTGCATTTACATTATTTTAAATTGCTTTCACTACTTCCTAGAGCCAATTATTTGAGAATTCAAAATCTACAATACGTCATGTTATCAATAGAATTTGGACATCAGCCTTAGAAAATAGCTTGATTGTGTATCATTCTGATTACACACAAGATGTTTGCTCATCCCTGATGTCTTCCAAAACCATGCCGAAATTGATCATTATTTACCATTTCGATCCTTTTTATTCCTTGTGACAATATTGGAATCATACATGTATGTATACATCAACAGATGTGGAAATTTGTTTAGCACAACTTGCAGAGATAAAATTAGTTTTCATCATTACAATTTCAAAAATTTTCAGAAACAGTTGCCTTGGCAACTTGACCATCAAACATAATTTTCAAAAAGTGGCAGTTGTTCCCAACTGTTCCCCACATTGTAAGCTCTGATAATATGTATACTTTTTCAGAACTGGTATAAACAACTGTCAGGGTTCAATTGGAGGGATGTCTGGAAACATAATGTTTATGGGCCTTATTAAGCCTTTATTTATTCTTTTTTTTTTATGAAACATCCCCCAGTTCAGGTTTTCATAATTGCATGGGTGTGTTGTTTGGGTTGATAACACATGACTTAAGTGATGCAATGTTGTGGTTATGGGATGGCATGCCAGCTCTAACAGTTTACAAACATTGTTACAATCGCAATAATGTGTACCTCTAATGGTACAACTCCACTCCAGAGAGAAAAGAGGCGCCAACAAATTTTCTTGTTGCCCACTAATTTGTTGCAACAAATATCCATACAGAAACAACAGTTCCCAGAGAATGTGGCAACACATCTGGCACTCCTCCATTTGCATTTTCATTGCAAACATGAAATGAACTGATGTAAGTGGGCAACAACAAAATTTGTCGCCGCCGTTTTTTCTCTCATGGAGTTCCACTATAAGACATAGCTTTTTTTCTGGCAATTGGAATGATGCTGGAAAATCTTTTTCTGCAAAGTACTCTAATTGGCGCTGAAGGGACCCCTGGGTTTGGTTATCACCTAAGGTGGTTGTCAGCCATTAACACCTTGCCACTAGTGCAGGTTCCTAGAGGTTGTTGATCTTACAGGTTCTCAGAGGTCGTTGACCTAACACCAGTTAGAGAAGCAATCCAAGCTAAATCACCCCAAATCATTTCCCCATTTCTTTCTTTTTATCTTCCTTTCTTTAAAGGCTCCATTAAAGCGACAAATTGACCCTTTTGTTGTTGTTGTTTTTAGTTTACTTTTGTTTTTTTTACTATTTTCTTGGGGGGTGGGGGTAGGGGGGATAATTCAACAATCGACAATGTCTTTTTTATGATCAACAAATTGACATTGCCTGTTCAACAGATCAACAGCTGTACATAAGGACAAAAGAGAGTGTCTTAGTGACTAGTGATAAATGTTGGATGTATTGCTTAAAAGTGAAAATGGAATTCGGAATCCCCACCAAGAGCCCTCTTTAATATATGGCCATGTTTCCATTTTTGTGTGCATGAAATATGTAATGTGTTTCAGGAAAATGAGTCAAAGTCGCAAAAAATGGATTTTGAGATGTCATCATTATTTGAAAAGATGAGATCAAGGGGATTTTTATGATAGTAAACAGTAATACATGTAATAAGTATTTATATGGCTGTGTTTGCATAGAACAAGGTAAGCAATATTACTTGATTGTCACTCACTATAGTAAAATAGTTAGTTATACTCCTTAGAATAACCTCAGATAATAATAATAATGATATATCTTTATTATATGCGCATTCCATATGAGAGATGCTATAAGTGGGGTGCTATAAAAATATTCATATAGTATGCGTACCATAAAAATGTAGTTGTCTAAAAATAGCTCTGTCTACGAGAAGCATGTAAACAAAATAAAAGCTGCTCGAACCCCCACGATCGGTAATCCACCTGTGATTATGGTACTATGATCATACAAATATATAATAAGAAGCCTACCGTTAAATAGACAATTAAATTCTCCATCAAATGATATAAGCTTTGTTAATGTAGCTCAAGAAATGGCTGCGATATGAACGTTTTAATTTAACAATGACAAGTAAATACTGCATGAGACCCAGGCCTGACAGCTAGAGCACCATTGTACTAATGGGGCGCTGTGGGGCAGCGGGGCTCTGTGTGACTTTTTTAATATTTTTCAGTAACATCTGATGATATTTGATCAAATTTGTATGCACATATAATAAAGATAGAATGGAACTCGCCTGCAATAACGGCATTGTGCTTACGCGGACGAATCTTGTCCGATAAATTTGTTATTATTGCTGGCTCCTCCCATTCTCTCTATATATGTGTCAGTTTTTCAGAAAATGTACAACTGGTAGCTCTACATATTTAGTAATTTCTGCTAAAAAAATATAAATTTTGGGTATATTTTAGTATATCTTGAATCGCATTAATTTAAAGTATCAGTTAAGTTATGTTAAAACGAAATTTGAAGCTCATTTTTGTTTTAAATTTGGGTTATTTGAGAGGATTGGTGAAGGCAAATTGTACATTTTCTGAAAATCTGACCCATATATGCGTTAACTAATATGTGACGTGTTCCAGTAAAATGAGTCACAAGTCGCAAAATTGATTTTTCAAAGTGTTTTTTCCACAATATTTCCAAGTACGGCTGGTCGTGTTTACCAATGGCAACGCGCGAGGGTCTGTGAAGCTCACGGGGTCATGGGTGTTAAACTGACCACTAAGCACTGGGACGTGGTAGAACCAACATATACACACCCTTAGATTTTGTCATTTCTTCTTCGGATAATTTGCTCTGATAAAGCCTAGTGTTGTGCACAGAAGGGGACGGTAACCTTGCATTGCAAGAATGGCTTGTGTTAACCTACCAATTATAAGTAAGCATAAAGATATGTGATGGGGAAAGTATGTAGGTTACGTCGGGAGATGTTGTTTTGTCCCCAAACTGTCAGGATAAAAATGTGTCATAGTAAATATCCCATATATCCAACATTTTTCTTTTTCAAATATCATTTCATTTTCTAAGATATTCCAACACATAATCAACATGACTTATGGAGATCCTAATATCCGAAGAGGTACTATCATGGATTCCTTTTTGACAAAAAAGACAGACATGTCAAATGCCTGAGGGACTCCTTCATTTGTATATACTACTATGTGGTGTTTGACTATTAGCTAGTAGACTAGCACTAAGTCCCTTAGGCTATTCTCATAGACCAGAAATCAGACCAAAGTGAAGTTGGTTATTAGATGATACATTTCCTTTATTTTTAAGAAACATTATTTTAGGAATTGTTTTAAAAGTATTGCCTTTAAATTAATGGCTGTGAGTTGATTAATTTCATTTCTACACATATATTGATATGTATCAAAAATAATAAATAATTACAGAAAGGAAAGGAGCAAAAAGAACAAATACGATCAGTGTCATGAGATCCGATCACAGTCATGGGATTTGTGCGATGTGCAATAGCAGCAGATGACACAGGTCATGGGTAATAGGGGAGTCGTCATAGTGAAAAGATCTATGTTATTTAAGAAATAGTCGGTGCCATGAATCTATTTGTTTTGTAATAGGAAAAGGTGTCTTAGTAATATATTTTGGCTATGCGTAAAAAGAGAAAAAGTCTGTAATATTACATATATCGTACAGATGACAACTCTGGGACGCAACAGATGTCCTGACTTGGATGAGTTGTTGACGGGAGGTAGGCCTACAAGCACCTTGGGCTCGGGTAGCCCATTATGCCTGGGGTAATAGCCTAGCAGTGGTCGAAATAAGGAAAAACATCAGCTTGCCCTCCAGCTCCAGGGCAAGCTCCAGGGCAAATCAGCTTGCCCTCCAGAATTTCTGGTTGCCCTGAGAGATTTTTCAGTTTAATTCCATATATTAGATATTCAGTGAAAGTGTTATTCTAAGGGTTTGTACCACCTGCAGGTTGTTAAAACTCATTTAAGGTCAATTTTGATGAACAATAAGAATCGAAAAGAGAATCTTTTTAAATTGACAAAATTTCGTCCTATAAATGGTGTGATTTCTGACAGTTTTCAAAAGTTTTCAAAAATATGAATCTCAGTAAATGTATGCATGTAAAATATGCATACTCCCATCAAATACAACATTTTAAAAAAAACCCAAAATTGAAAAACTGATACTTTTAAAATTAAAACATTCGAAAAAACCCTCTGTAACAGTGTTTCAAAATATTATTTAAAGAATGGACAAAGATTGTTAAAGCAACATAGTGAATTTGGCGACACAAGACCATTGGTCTCTGCCAAATTGTAACAGTGGAGACCAAAAAGATTTTACAGAGACTAAAACAAAGTCTGGGTCATATTCCCATGGTCCAGACTACTAAATCTAATGACTTGATAACTGATTCACATGATTTTCAATGACTTTTTAGTGACCAAGTAAAAGTAATATTAGTATTAGTGAAGGATAGTGAGAGAGAGGGAGAGGGAGTTATGTCGCACACTGCATGGCTATATGATTTCACGTTTAATAATCATCATAAAGATATGTTGAGGAATAATCGATGGTTTCGCCAGCATTTTAGGGTAACCATTTATTAAAGAAGAAATGTTTTTCTAAGACATCAAGATGTAGGATAAAATGCATACAACAGGTTTAAATTTAAGTCGATATGATGATGATATTGATGTAAAATTAGGAAATGTGGAATAAATGGAAGAAAGGTTGTAGATGATATTGTAAAGTTTTGGCATACCAGTAATCTTCAATATATTTGGAGCATAATCATTAATGTTTTGAAAACAATGGGAATCAAACACATCACAATGGACGTTATTTTTTACTCTTTCTCACTTTCCTTTACCTGCCATGGAGGGCGGGTAACTTTTGATTTCTACCCGTCCGCATAATTTTTTACCCGCATTTGGCCGCGGGCGGTTGTTAATTTCACACTCTGCAAATCATTCTGTCCAGGGTGATAATTTAGCCAAAGACTGACATTGGTTTAGTGATATTTCTCCGCCAAATGTATTCATTGGGCCTATGTTTTGAGTGGTTGCTATGGATGAGCATCCCAGACCTAGCAACAAGGTGGACGACTTCAGCGCCACCACCGGCCATTTTCACGCTACTCGCAAGTGGGTTTATTGTACATTTTCTGAAAATCTGACCCATATATCTATTGTCATTCCCTTCAACCCAAGTCAACCTAAATTAATGCTACCCTTCTCCCCCTTCGCTCACCCTCATCTCATCCTCTCATCACTTATTCTAATCACCCCCAGTCCCTTGTTAATATTACATTTGTCTTGGACCTGATACATTGGACCTCTTAGCATTTAATCAGTAAGTAGCGACAACTCAGGGTATGGAGGAAGACCGGGCTTGACAGAGCCATAAATATTCCTTTATTTCCACTGGCATATATATATATATGCCTAGTTTGGAACCTGAATAAATATGCGTTAAAAAAACAACAAGAAAACATATCATCATGCATAGATCTAGTCAATAGTCTTGATAAATTATTTGGTAGGTGTATTCATGCTACTAGCAGTGCTAAACACTCCAAAAATGAGGAGAAATCATATCTTGTGAACAAATCCCTTTGAAAAATATCCATTTTGCAAATTTTTCCCAACACCGGGTCTTTATTCAGGAAATTAGACAAGATTTCAGTCTAAGAGTGGTCTACAAAAGGACATTTTGTGAATAGGGCATTTTTCATATTGACAGCAGCGCCATACAGAGAGCGGCGGAAACGCCCAAACTATGAGCTAGGCGGGCAGGCTCACAGAAGCCTTATGTATTAACCATAGGCTTCTAACTTTCTTCTTTTTCTCTCAGAATTTGAGTTATTGTATGGTACTGTAACCTATCCAATATTATTAAATGACATGTTAAGATTGGTCATGCCTAATAAGAGAACATTTTATCTGCTAGATTTTAGTATATGGCAACTTTTGTAAGAGTGTATCAACAAAAACAAGTAAGTGTAGGTGTACGGGCTGCATCGGGTCAGCAGCCGTGTGCTCCTAGGCACACACACACCCCTGCACGTCCACGGGAGCCCGGGTGAGGTTTGGCCCGCATAGCTAGGTGAGTCAACTGAACTGCGCATGCGCAGAATGACAGAAGTTCATCCCGCAGTTAGTGGTGCGCACTGGAGACGGAATTTGTGAAGGGGGCTATTGTTACACATTTTTCTATAACACTCCCATATTGATATATATATAGTGGGGAGTGCATGCATGATTACACCCAGTAATGAAGTATATGAGTCAGATTTCAGAAAATGTACAATTGGCAGCCCTACATATTTAGTAATTTCTACTAAATTCTGCTTAAAAAATCATAAATTTTGGGTATATCTGAGTATATTTGGTATCGCATTGATTCAAAGTATCAGTTCTGTTATGTTAAACTGCATTTTGAAGCTCATTTTCGTCTTAAATGTGGGTTATTTGAGAGGATTGGTGAAGGAGAATTGTACATTTTCTAAGAAGCTGACCCTTGTATGAGTAATGGTCCTTTTTCCAGTCAATAGCGTAGAGCCTCATAAATATTCAAATTGTTTCTTCCTGCATTTAGATACATTATTCACTTTTTGTCAAACTACATTACTCATTTTAATTACAAATGGAATAGTCTTTCTTCCTTGATAAACCATCCACAGCCTAACTTGTCATTTGTCTTTATAGGGTTTTGAATAATAATGAACTTAATCAGGTATCAACATTATCTCACATAATGACATTATTTTATTACCTTCCTGTTTTGTGAATGCTGATTCTGTTCTGTCCTGTCCTGATCTGTTATGCTGCGTCTGGACCCTACCCTATGTGTATTGGCTGATAAATACTCCTAATAAATAAAAATTAAAAAAAAACACGTCCCATATTGATATATTTATCGTGGGGAGCGCATGCATGATTAGACCGCAGTAATGAACTATATGAGTCAGATTTCAGAAAATGTACAATTGGCAGCCCTACCGACCGACCGACCAATAACTTGTGAAACTTGAAATGTTTTGAAATATACTAGTTGTAGTTTTATTTACATTACTATAAGTCGCAAGAAATAGATTTTGAGATATCCCCATATTTGAAAAGATGGGATCAAGCAGATTCCAATGATAGTAAACAGTCTAATAATCTTATAGGTATTTCTAGATTTTAAGTTTGATATTTTCGTTTTAAAAAAAAAAGGTTTCCAATATTTCTGGGGGTCAATAAACAGTAAAGTAACTAAATATAGTCCATTTGGGGACCCTAATAACGATATCATATATTACATATATTGTCCTGAAATTTAATACATCGATTGATATAGCTATAAGTGATAAACCCTCCAAGAAATAGAACGTTCCAATAATGTGATCTTGTGGAAAAAAAACTTTGAAAAATATCAATTTTGCGACTTGTGACTTATTTTCCCAAAACACGTCACATATGGTGTACCTCCCTGCTGCATTCATTATTGGCTGGGAAGCCCCAATCCTGGCTAAGTAACGCTAAATACATGGGATAACAATAGCAATAATGTGTCATTGATAAAGCTGAGATAAATCACATATTATTCATTGAGCTTGAGTGGTGTCACACTAGCTTGAATTGAACATTAACCATTAACCTTAATCTGTATCCTCAATTATGATCTGGATCTTATGTGTTTCTATTGTAATTGCATAAGTAGTTTTAGCCTGATCCAACCGGAATTGATCTGATTTAGGTGCTATATGGGTCAGATTTTCAGAAAATGTACAATTCAACTTCGCCAGTCCTCTGAAATAACCCACATTTCAGACGAAAATAAAGTTCAAAATACAGTTCAACCTAGCCAAACGGATTGCTAGAATCAATGCAATGCCAAATATACTCGAATTTACCTAGAATTTACCTAGAATTACCTCGAATTTAGCAGAATTTAGCAGAATTTACTAAATATGTACAGCTGCCAATTGTACATTTTCTGAAAATCCGACCCATTTCATGGGTCAGATTTTCGGAAAATGCACTACAGTTAAACATCTACAGTTCTGCACATTTCTCAAATTTTGCTTGACTAGAGTGAAAAATAATAAATACTGACAATATCTGAGTGTATTCTGTATTGTATTCATTCAATAAATTTGTCTGCCTATGTTGAACTGTATTTTGAACCTGATTTGTGTCTTAAATTTGGGTTATTTTAGGGGATTAGTGAAGGCCAATTGTACATTTTCTGGCGACTTGACACTTTTAGGCCCTTCTATGTGGCACCTGCTATAGGATTAATGACTGACATTTTTGGGCCTGCTGGTGCACTGTTTGGTGAATACAGACCAGGCCCAAAGATGAGAGTGACCCTTCAAACGGAGGGAAAGCTGCTTGCCTTAAACCGGAAAGTGCCATTATAATTCCATCAAGACCGCAAAATGTAATTAAAATCACATTAGAATGCCTAGTCCTAGGCCAGGAAACCAATTGGCGAAGTAGGCATTAGCAGATTTATTATATATGCTCTCAATCATGAAAATAAAAAACATTCAGTCATAAATTTGAATTTCAGCAGTGATCTTAGTAAAAAAACCAAATTGGTTGCCATCACAACCCGACATAACTCACTAGTGAACTCACGCTGGATACATTGTTTATAAAGATCAGTATATATAGGACTAATCAGGACTAATCAGAACCTCCTCCTCAAGTAGTTCTAGTTTAAAACCAGCCTCCATAGCTCAGGATTACTCTGGATATACAAAATCAATGGTAGAGCTAGTTCAGGGAACGAAGATGGCTGATTCTTGAATTAGGTAATTAGATGGGTCATTAGCCCACTAATGAGAACAGCAAGAGAAGTTGTCAGTACAACTGTTCATTAAGAACTGGTCCTTTATTCAGTAGGTATAAAGCAGGTAAGGTTACATTAAGGTCACATGACAATGTGGGCCAATCAGGCCGCAGTATGGTTACATTATATATTCAGGACTCATTAGCCAATGAGTGTCAGGTAGGTCACGTGATAGCCGTGCCTGGCCTGTTGACCTGGCGAGCATGGTGTTAACTAACATGTCGCCCTGTATTATATAACATGTATATGGACATATGTGAACATGGTTATGGATATATAATCCAATTTATGAAAATTAATAATTATGCTAATTAGTATTGGTAATGTTACGTAATGTTACGTAACTCAAATGAGGTAATAGGTGAGCATAAAATGGGTGTGACAAAAGGTCGGGAGGATGTGGTATCGAATCCCATGGTTGGCAAGGATTTAGACTATACCACAGCTGCCCCCAACCCAGGGAGAGTGCTGGCCGTAGACACAATTGGAGACTGTCCACCAGGTCGAGGGTCACTTACTATACAAGTGCGACTCTGAGGGAAGGCTCTGACACCCAACACAATGGGCCCAATGTATAACAAAACGCTCGTAAGTGGCTCGCATCTCCTCGTTTCCTATCGCATCTTTTTGAGTTATGAGAGACTTACGACATACGACAGACATACGAGGCATCACTTGCATAACAACCCTCGCAGTAATTTCATAACTTGCATTATTCCACACATCACATCTCCTCATATCTTCTCGTATCTGAATTTTTAATTGAATTGAAGAGTTTATTAAGGTATTTGAACTTTGAATGGTGTGGCAAGATTAGTATTAATGATCTGGCATGTTTATATATCAACATAATATATATTCTTATATGTAATCACAATGTTCTTGTATTGTCATTATAAGTTATGAATGGTTATTATGGTTGATATAATGATGCGTAATGGTAAATTAATTCTTTACATATATCATTTCTGTAATATGTTGGCTATTGCATCATCCATGATCTGGATCCCTTACAGGTACTGGAGGAGGAGAGACTGGAGAAGAAGGTATTGGAGGAGGTGGAAGAGGTGGTAGTGGAGGAGGAGATACTGGAGGAGGTTAATGGAGTAGGAGGTACTGGAGAAGGAGATGGAGGAGGTGCATGTACTGGAGGAGGTGCATGTACTGGTGGTTACTGGAGGAGGATACTTCAGGAAATAAATGGAGGGGGTTGCTGGAGGGGGTTACTGGGGGGGGGTTACTGGAGGGGGTTACTGGAGGTGGTTACTGCAGGGGTTGCTGGAGGGACACTGCGGAGCACTCTAGAGTGCAAAACTGTGCTGAGCGGCACTCTAGAGTGCAGCACTGTGCTGAGCAACACTCTAGAGTGCAGCACCGTGCTGCACAGCACTCTAGAGTGAAAAACTGTGCTGAGCGGCACTCTAGAGTGCATCACTATGCTGAGCAACACTCTAGAGTGCAAAACTGTGCTGAGCAACACAACACTCTAGAGTGCAGCAAAGCACAGCAACACAACACTCTAGAGTGCAGCAAAGCACTCTAGAGTGCAGCACAGTCCTGAGCGGCACTCTAGAGTGCAAAAACTGTGCTGAGCAGCACTCTAGAGTGCAGCACTGTGCTGTGCAACACTCGAGAGTGCAGCACTGTGCTGAGCAGCACAACTGTGCTGAGCAACACTCTAGGGTACAGCACAGCACTCTAGAGTGCAAAACTGTGCTGAGCGGCAATCTAGAGTGCAAAAACTGTGCTGAGCGGCACTCTAGAGTGCAGCACTGTGCTGAGCGGCACTCTAGAGTGCAGCACTGTGCTGTGCAACACTCTAGAGTGCAAAACTGTGCTGAGCAACACTCTAGGGTGCAGCACAGCATTCTAGAGTGCAAAACTGTGCTGAGCGGCACTCTAGAGTGCAAAAACTGTGCTGAGCGGCACTCTAGAGTGCAGCACTGTGCTGTGCAACACTCTAGAGTGCAAAACTGTGCTGAGCAACACTCTAGGGTGCAGCACAGCACTCTAGAGTGCAAAACTGTGCTGAGCGGCACTCTAGAGTGCAGCACTGTGCTGAGCAGCACTCTAGAGTGCAGCACTGTGCTGTGCAACACTCTAGAGTGCTGCATTGTGCTGCACGGTGCTGAGCAGCACATTAGAATGCAGCACTGTGCTGCATAGCACTCTAGAGTACAGCACTTTACAGTACCCCCTCCAGTACCCCTCAATAGGACCCCCTCCAGTACCCATTTCAGTACTTCCTCCAGTAACCTCCTCCAGTACCTCCTCCAGTAACCTCCTCCAGTAACCTCATTCAGTAACCTCTTCCAGTAACCTCCTGAAAATCTGACCCATTATATACATACATACATACATAAATACATGCATACATGTACATACATGTACACATACACATGTAGTCCTACATGTATATATACATACGTTGGGGATTACTGGAGAATCTAAATACTGGAAGAGATAACGTAACAAGGAATGGCCATGAACCCCAACGGAGCTAAGGTTTATTTTTACCCTATACATATCACAATATAATTATATAAGCAATAACATGTCAATAAATATATACAGACACACATAGACAACAAAAATATATTAGAAATTTTCAGGATTAAGAATTTTTAAAGACAAACAATTCTCGTGTATGCCCCTCTGTGTGTGACGGGGGATAGAGGGAAAATGAGGGTTCCTCCAGGTGGAACGGAGAGATGAGGGAAAGGCGTGATTTGATTGGTCCACATGACGCATGGCATGATTCTGCATACATATATAGCCCATTAATCCCTCTTTCCTCCCTTCCCTCTGCCACCCTCTCTTTCTTCAAATCAATACAAATCAGGTTACGAGGAGATCAGAGGAGATGAGAAAAGATGCGCAGCCTTAAAAATGCTCGTAGGTATTTGCGAAATATTTACGAGAAAAAAATCCTTATGCACAACTAGAGGGAGATGCGAGGGTGCATTTACGAGGGGATACGAATTTCTGGTGCTTATACACATGCTTTCCACTTACGAGAGACTTATGACGGACATAAGACGACATACGAGGTTCTCGCAACCTTATGCAATGGGCCCAATGTCACTTAAGTTACAACCTCCACAGCTGTCAGTGTTTCTGGGCCTGATTATTCAGGATAACCACAGGCCAGGGATGGGCGACCACCCACTGACCTGTGGCTGTGATCATGAAGGCTGGCAACTGGCAAGCATGTCTCAAACCCAAATAGTCACATATTTATGAAGGAAGAGAGGACCGACACAGAGAAAAAGTGAAATATGAGGAGATGGGACGAGATATGAGCAGATAAAAGACAAGATAAGAAAGATTGAGAGAAAAGCTGGATAACAGACGAGAAAAAAAGAGCAAGGAACGTGAGGATAGAAAGAAGACCTGGGAATTAGAAATGAAATAAGAGAAAAAAGAGAGAATAATAAGAAAGTGAAAATAAAGGTGTAAAAAAACAAGAAAATAGTTCTATTTTCTTCGCTTTTCAATCTTCTCATCTCACCTTCATCTCATCTGCAGCTCCAAGGTATTAGCAAATTTTCTAGGTTTATTAGTTTCCTTGTTTTCAATATCATATCTAATTGCACTCCGCGAACTGAAATGAACTTTCTATACTTTGCAGAAAACTTTTAATACTGTAAATGTATTTAATTTCGTTCGGATAATTTTTCGCGCAATAAGTAGTTTGACACCTTTTCGCGCAGATTTAAATTCGCGCAGCAAGGAAGCCTCTTGCCTTGTTTATGTAATAATTATAGGTTCGCGCAGGATTTAAATTCGCGCACATAGGGGTGTGCGCGAAAATCGCGAAAATAAATACTGCGCGAACATTAATACGTTTACAGTAATCAAAAACGGATAGGACAGTCTGTTGGATCTATATGTTTTTAAAGAAGATGAAAATGACATAATAAGAGAAGCTGACGATGAATGTAATTACTAAGGAGAAACATACATTTATGTGTGTGTCTGGCCATTAACCATTTTTTTCTGATTAAAATCACAAAAGTGTTTATAGCTATCATTTGCATAGTATTATGAAAGTAGAAACAGTGCTACTATGAACATCTCCAATGAGGGCTCTGTAACCGACCAGGGGGAATCCTCTCTCCCTCTCGCTTCCTCTCCCTCTCTCTCCCCGCTTTCCTCTCTCTCCCTCTCTCTCTCTCTCCTTCTGCCTCCCCCTCTCTCTCTCCCTCTGCCTACCCCTCTATGCCTCCCCCTCTCGCCATCCCCCTCTCTGCCTCCCCCTCTCTGCCTCTGTCTCCCCCTCTCTGCCTCTGTCTCCCCCTCTCTGCCTCCCCCTCTCTGCCTCCCCCTCTCTGCCTCCCCCTCTCTGCCTCCCCCTCTCTGCCTCCCCCTCTCTGCCTCCCCCTCTCTGCCTCTGTCTCCCCCTCTCTGCCTCCCCCTCTCTGCCTCCCCCTCTCGCCCTCCCCCTCTCTGCCTCTGTCTCCCCCTCTCTGCCTCCCCCTCTCTGCCTCCCCCTCTCTGCCTCTCCCCCTGCCTCCCTCTCTCTGTCTCCCCCTCTCTGCCTCCCCCTCTCTGCCTCCCCCTCTCTGCCTCCCCCTCTCTGCCTCCCCCTCTCTGTCTCCCCCTCTCTGCCTCCCCCTCTCTGCCTCTGTCTCCCCCTCTCTGCCTCCCCCTCTCTGCCTCCCCCTCTCGCCCTCCCCCTCTCTGCCTCTGTCTCCCCCTCTCGCCCTCCCCCTCTCTGCCTCTCCCCCTGCCTCCCTCTCTCTGTCTCCCCCTCTCTGCCTCCCCCTCTCGCCCTCCCCCTCTCTGCCTCCCCCTCTCTGCCTCCCCTTCTCTGCCTCCCCCTCTCGCCCTCCCCCCCCCGTGCCTCCCTCTCTCGCCCTCCCCCTCTCTGTCTCCCCCTCTCTGCCTCCCCTCTCTGTCTCCCCCTCTCTGTCTCCCCTTTCTCTCTCCCTCCCTCTCTATGTCTCCCCCTCTCTGTCTCCCCCTCTCTGTCTCTGTTTAACAGGATCTACTAAATGTGTAGAGCTGCCAATTGTACATTTTCTGAAAATCTGAGCCATATACTCATTCTATAGGGTTGTACACGTTGGTATCTCTAGTATAAAGTCATATCACTCAATCTGTCACTGTGTGGCAAATATTGAGATGGGGGGGGGGCACTTTTGGGATCATGTTCACAAATAGTTATATAATACACCACCAAAGTATGAATTTGATTGAAGAAAAGTTGATAACGTGGATTCTGAGGATGAATTGCTCCATTGTTTTGACTTTTGACCATGAATTAAATTGAATTGAAAAATAATTATTTGATTTGTCTAAGGGTGTGGGTCAGATTTTCAGAAAATGTACAATTGGCAGCTCTACACATTTAGTAGATCCTGTTAAATTCTGCTACAAAATGATGAATTTCTGAGTATATTTGGTATCGCATTGATTTAAAGTATCAGTTCTGTTATGTTAAACAGCATTTTGAAGCTCATTTCTGTCTTAAATGTGGGTTATTTCAGATTTAAGACAAAAATGAGCTTTAAAATGCAGTTTAACATAACAGAACTGGTACTTTAAATCAATGCGACACCAAATATACTCAGATATAGCAGGTATTCATCATTTTTCAGCCTAATTTAGTAGAATTTCCTAAATGTGTAGAGCTGCCAATTGTACATATATTCTGAATATCTGACCCATATACTCACTACGGTAAATGATTAGTCTCAACTAACAGTCTGTAATGTTCTCATCACCATCATCCATTTCACACTCCATTATTCTCATCTGGTGTGACAAATGAGACAATAATTAAGCTAGAGGTTATTTTTTATGGTAAATTAATGCTGGATACACCTTTGAAAACTTTGTATTATATAACAACGTAAGAATCCACCCAATGTAACTTTGTTTAGAAGCAGGGCTCTGGCAAAAGGGCAAAAGTGAGAGAGGGAGTGAGTGAGTGAGAGTGGTTGCTTTAAGATAAGATAAGATAAGATACTACTTTATTTATCCAACTCGCATAGTACATAATGAGAATAGTAATAATAATAATAAATGGATAATACAGACAAATAGGTATACAGTCATCTAGATCAAATCCAGTTCTCCCAGACGTTACCATCTCGCTCAAGGCAGAGTATACAATTTTGAGGTGTATAAGTACAAATAATAATCAAAGTTTGAAACATAATAAAGGAATAATAAGACAGTGATACATGAAAATAGAGTATGGAGATCCCAGGATAGGATCAACTATTCTTGAGTTGAGATGATACCGCATGGCAGTTACACAAGTTATATTAATTACAATGTACTCCAATCAGAATATTTCGTCCTGATTAACATAATTTATTTTCAATATGTTTCCTAAGTTCTCTTTTTGTATTTACCTCTTGGGCAGTGGTTGGAAATGTCGTAAGAGTTTCAGAAATTACGCCCTTATCAACACATTGAAGTGTTATATCAAGGGTGGGAGAGCTGAGAGTGAGTGAGTGAGTGAGATGGGTTGTTTTACACCCTTATCAACACATTTAATATGGTTATATCAAGGGCGGGAGAGCTGAGAGGGAGTGAGTGAGTGAGATTGGTTGCTTTACGCCCTTATATCAACACATTTAATATGGTTATATCAAGGGTGGGAGAGCTGAGAGGGAGTGAGTGAGTGAGATTGGTTGCTTTACGCCCTTATCAACACATTTAATATGGTTATATCAAGGACGGGGGAGCCGAGAGGCAGAGAGTGAGTGAGATAGGTTGCTTTACGCCCTTATCAACACATTTAATATGGTTATATCAAGGGCGGGAGAGCTGAGAGTGAGTGAGTGAGAGAGATTGGTTGCTTGACGCCGTTATCAACATATTTAATATGGTTATATCAAGGAGGGGAGAGCTGAGAGGGAGTGAGTGAGATTGGTTGCTTTACGCCCTTATCAACACATTTAATATGGTTATATCAAGGGCGGGAGAGCTGAGAGGGAGTGAGTGAGTGAGAGTGGTTGCTTTACGCCTTTATCAACACATTTAATATGGTTATATCAAGGAGGGGAGAGCTGAGAGGGAGTGAGTGAGATTGGTTGCTTTACGCCTTTATCAACACATTTAATATGGTTATATCAAGGGCGGGAGAGCTGAGAGGGAGTGAGTGAGATTGGTTGCTTTACGCCCTTATCAACACATTTAATATGGTTATATCAAGGATGGGGGAGCTGAGAGGGAGTGAGTGAGTGAGATTGGTTGCTTTACGCCCTTATCAACACATTTAATATGGTTATATCAAGGGCGGGAGAGCTGAGAGGGAGTGAGTGAGATTGGTTGCTTTACGCCCTTATCAACACTTTAATATGGTTATATCAAGGATGGGGGAGCTGAGAGGGAGTGAGTGAGTGAGATTGGTTGCTTTACGCCCTTATCAACACATTTAATATGGTTATATCAAGGGCGGGAGAGCTGAGAGGGAGTGAGTGAGATTGGTTGCTTTACGCCCTTATCAACACATTTAATATGGTTATATCAAGGACGGGGGAGCTGAGAGGGAGTGAGTGAGTGAGATTGGTTGCTTTACGCCCTTATCAACACATTTAATATGGTGATATCAAGGGTGGGAGAGCTGAGAGGGAGTGAATGAGTGAGTGAGATTGGTTGCTTTACGCCCTTATCAACATATTTAATATGGTTATATCAAGGGCGGGAGAGCTGAGAGGGAGTGAGTGAGTGAGATTGGTTGCTTTACGCCCTTATCAACATATTTAATATGGTTATATCAAGGGCGGGAGAGCTGAGAGGGAGTGAGTGAGATTGGTTGCTTTACACCCTTATCAACACATTTAATATGGTTATATCAAGGGCGGGAGAGCTGAGAGTGAGTGAGTGACATTGGTTGCTTTACGCCCTTATCAACACATCTAATATGGTTATATCAAGGGCGGGAGAGCTGAGAGGGAGGCAGTTTATGATCATACCCAGGAAATAGACATAGAGAAGAAGGGAGAGAGAGACAGAGAAAAAGAGGCAGAAAGACTGAGAAGTGTACTTACTTCCCTCAATAAAACAAAAGTTGAACAAAAAAAACCCCAAAAATCAATAAGTATCATGATATTGTCAGGCACGTGCATTTCTAATTTAGAAGGCACAATTGTGTAGAAGTACCGCAAAAGAAAATGATGTACAGATTAAAAGATTTCTTTTATAAAAAATATTATGAATATTATGAAGACCTGTATTATTAACCACATTGTCTGAAACTTCAATGAGAAGGAGAATCATTACAAAAACAAAGACCTATACCTCTTGCTTTTCTCTTTTTAATCGGGCAATATTAACATAGAATTACTTACCAAACCTAAGTTATGTTACAATTACATCTTATTCATTATGTAAGGTCATTTAGGGAGAAAATCTTGACGATGGTAGTATTACTTGTATTAATTGTTTTGTCTTAAACTCTTACAATATTTTGATTGTCATGACTAAGTGAATGCATGGGCATATTTCCGTGCGAACAGACACTTTCTGTCTAAGACTCCATAATGGGTAGCTTGCTGTTATATATAATTACCTAATTATCCACATGATTGTTTCTTTTATTTCACGAGATGTTGTGTGACTCATGCACTCACTTTTCTTGATTTTGGCTGCCAAAGGGAGATATTAATAGTGTTCCCAATTTTCGATGTGGATCATTAAACATGTGTACCACTCCCTAGGAGAGACTGATCTAACAGTAGCCAGTATCCCTCCATCCTTCTCATGCGTCATGCATAATCACATATGACCGAATATGACTCGTTATATGATCATATATGGGTCGGATTTTGTGAAAATGTACAATTCACCTTCACCAATCCTCTCAAATAACCCAAATTTCAGACGAAAATAAAGTTCAAAATACAGTTCAACCTAACCAAACAGATTGCTAGAATCAATGCAATGCCGAATATACTCGAATTTACCTAGTATTGACCAAATTGCAGCCTAATTTAGCAGAATTTACTAAATGTGTACAGCTGCCAATTGTACCGTCACATTTTTTACCTCCATTCATATCTAACCTATAGTTGTTGCATAATTATTGAGAAAGGTGAAAAGGTCTGTTTAGCACGCACGATCACAAGTGGTCACGATTGCGGCGATCACGCACCGTCCGCGATCACGCTCTTGACATCAAGGCTATACAGGGACGGGTTACATAGCCACCTTCACCTCAACCTAGGCTTCATCTTGATAGTAAACACTTTACATTCAGACAAATCTGAAGAGAGGAGTTAGTACTTTAATTCTGCCAGTTTTAGTAGAACGGGAGAATAAATGTGTTTTAGGAAAATGAGTCATAAGTCGCAAAATTGATATTTTTTAAAGTGTTTTTTTACAAGATCTCTTTATTGAAATGTTCTGAATTTTAGAGGGTCCAGCTCTTATAGGCATATAAATCCATGTAACAAATTTCGGGACATTATATCAAATATATCTTGCGTTTTGAAGGCCTTTGTTTCGGAGTATATTTAGTTACTTTACTGGTAATTACCCATCCAGAAACATTTCAAACTTTTTTTTTCAAAAATAAGAATATCAAACTTAAAATATAGAAATACATATTAGGTGTCCTAGTGTTTACTATCATTGGAATCAGCTTGATCTCATCTTTTCAAATATGGTGATGTCTCAAATTCCATATTTTGCGACTCATGACTCACATTTAATTAATTGTATTGGTTTATATGGGAGGTACAGCCTATGACCACCTCAGATTTACAAGGTGATAGAGGACCTGAAACCTGATCCACTTGTTAACAATGAGTTTTAAAATATTTCCTACATTTTACATTCGTATTCCTTCTTTACTGTTTAATTATCCAGTACTAAATAGGCTTGTGTTTTATGAGAAACACACCCTCACCACGCAATATTATAACATGTTTTAAAGTTCAATGGCACAGTTGGCACATTTTAGCAACTCTACTCTCTTCAAAGTTCATTTTCATGAATA
Source organism: Sthenelais limicola (assembly GCA_942159475.1). Taxonomy (NCBI): domain Eukaryota; kingdom Metazoa; phylum Annelida; class Polychaeta; order Phyllodocida; family Sigalionidae; genus Sthenelais; species Sthenelais limicola. The sequence goes on from OW804098.1 coordinate 10,640,355, forward strand.
TAAACATGATAAACATGATAAAATAACACATGGTTCTATCATTATGTATGCTCTCTATACTATAGCCAGACTCATAGTGCATGAAAATGTAAAAAGGTGTCACTCAGGAGAATATAGTAGGGCACATGCATATAAGAGGATCCGGAAGATGAAAAATAAAATATAGAAAACAGCTTGGTCGATAGTGCTGTTTGAAGCAGCCCCTACAGAAAATTTCTTGGGGCATCAGAGCGGCTAGTATACGATTTTTTTTTAATCTCTGGACGAGAAAAATGTTCACACTCTTGTCTGTACACCGGTTGGTACTGCACTGTCTGTTTGTGTCCCTCAGTTGCTAGGTGACGCCAGGCACGTCAATTCAGGTGTAAAACTGTGTTTACGAATTATCCGAGGCGGGTTCGCCGTACCTCAGTAATAATTTTACGCTAAGGCATTGTAAAATCTTTAGCTATTATTTTGATTTAGGGGAGTGATTTCTTTCTCTGTACTTCTCTAGATTGTCCTATTTTTGCATTTTTCAATTGTATAAACAAGTATGTACTTACGGGAGAAAGGGGGCCTCGATCCACATAGGGATGGCCGCTGTGAATTCGTCCGGCGGGCCAAAGGTTAAAAATCCCGTAGATAAAAATACTGGATCGAGGTGCCCCAACGTAAATAAAGGTCTCTCATGTGGAATTAGATATCGGGCATCAAAACTCCCAAATCTAATGAAGCAAGAGGGTAGAATTTGACTGGGGATGGCAATGGATTCGTGAGTGGAAGAAAAGTGATGCCCACTTATGGTTCTAGGTCGGGGGTTCCGGTTCGGCAGAACTCGGTCAGCCAAGGGGGTCGCCGCTCGGTGATACTCGGGGTTGCTCGGGGGTTGTCGGCCGGAAACTAAAATGAGGGTTGCGTCGATGTGTTGTCTGCTCCTAGAGTGGTTCGGAGAACTATGTTGTACACAGTTCTCCGAACCAAATGAGATTGGGACGTATGTAAAATTGACAAGCCCAAATTGTCTAATTTTAAGTTAAAGTTGTCTCATTCAGCCAGACATTCGTCGCGCCCCTACCGGCCAGAAGGCTACCCACACTTTCTTACCGCCACAACGCTCGCGGATTTCTTATCATCCCAAAGTCCAAAGGTACAGGTGAGGTCCAGGTCTGACCGTTATCTCAAAGTCAATCACGTGGGAAAGGAGGGGAGGGGCTGACCGCTAGGTCAGGGGAGGGGAGGGAATACTGATTAAAGAGTGGGAGGGAGAGGGGAGGGGAGATAACCACGTGACCTGGTCACCACCCAAAGAGATTGGTCAGAGTGGCAGTGGTCACTCTGAGCCTCGTTTTTAATAAGTGTCTGTCATTGTTATCCTGTGGCTGATTGGATCTCTAATCTAACCTGTCAATTAATTGGACCAACGAGACCAAAGCCAATCAGCGCAGGACCAGTGTATTTCGTCATAAATCTGTCTAGTATAAAAATAAAGGAAAGATGGAAATCAGTCTCTTCCGAGGCTGGTACTGATTTGAAGCATACATCTCTGTGTGTTGCGTTGATTAATTTCTCGCCCAACTACTGACCCTGAATTATTACGAAGAATGACCCGCATTTCTTCACAGGTGTGGCGCTAGTAAGTCTCTGCATTTATACATACATTCATAGACCATGAATATACACCATAAACACTTACATTGATTCTTCACACTTTAGGTTTACTTTAGTCCCCCATGGAGGAGAATGGCAAAATACATTTTGAAGGTCCCTGCTGTGTTTGCCGCAGGTGATTTAATGATTCAAATTAATCATATGTGATGTGTTTCAGGAAAATGAGTCATAAGTCGCAAAAAATAGATTTTGAGATACCATTATATTTGAATAGATGAGATCAAGCCGATTCCAATGATAGTAAACTGTCTAATAATCTAATAGGTATTTCTAGATTTTAAGTTTGATATTTTCGTTTTTGAAAAAAAAGTTTCGAATATTTCTGGGGGTCAATAAACAGTAAAGTAACTAAATGTAGTCCATATAGGGACCCTTATAACGATATCATATATTACATATATTGTCCTGAAATTTAATACATCGTTTGATATAGCTATAAGTGATAAACCCTCCAAGAAATAGAACATTCCAATTATGTGATTTTGTGGAAAAAACACTTTGAAAAATATCAATTTTTCGACTTGTGACTCATTTTCCCAAAACACGTCACATATATCTTTCATCTGCTCTCTATTTCTATAATATGTGGATGCAGGACTTCTAGGTCTGCACACTTCCTGGACGAGCCCGCTTTAAAAAGGAGTATTCTCTGTAACGGGATCAGGTCTTCCAAATGCCCCGTACTCCCCCTGACCAACCTATATATGGGTAAAATTTCAGAAAATGTACAATTGGCAGCTGTACATATTTAGTAAATTCTGCTAAATTAAGCTGCAATTTGGTCAATACTAGGTAAATTCGAGTATATTCGTCATTGCATTGATTCTAGCAATCTGTTTGGTTAGGTTGAACTGAGTTTTGAGCTTTATTTTCGGCTGAAATTAGGGTTATTTCAGAGGATTGGTGAAGTTGAATTGTACATTTTCTGAAAATCTGACCCAAATGCTTTAACAGGTATTTAAAAACAACAGCTATCTCGGAATAGATGTTATAAATGTGTTTCAGAAAAATGAGTCACAAGTCGCAAAAAATGGATTCTGAGATGTAATAAGTATTTCTATATTTTATGTTTGATAGATTTATATTTGAAAAACAAGCAATATTTCTGGGTGGACATTTACTAGTGGAGTAACTTAATATCTAGGGGGTGGGGAGGGGGGCTGGAAGAACAGAATTCTGAAGGGCGCTTCCTTTTCTGATGTATTTAATTTGATGTCTGAATAAAAATACGATATATTTAATATACTCTATAAGATAACCTCAGAAATGGATAAAAATATGTATTGCACTGTCTCGAAATTTGGTACATGTAGTCATACATAGTCCAGCATTAAGGGTGGTCTCCACTGGATGCTGTAAGCTCTGCGGTAAGCTCTGCGGTAAGCCTTGAGATGGTGCTGTGTTGGTGAGGAGTGGCGAGTTCCTGCCTACATCGTTCACTGACCATGTAGGCAAGGACCTTGTCATTCCTCTCCACCTACAGAACCAGCACAAACCATCGCAAGGCTTACCGCAGAGCTTACCGCAGCCAGTGGAGACCCCCTTTAGACATAACAAAAATGAAAACATTCCTACAAGGAGATCATGTAAGTACGTCACTTTGAAAAATATCAATTTTGCGATTTGTGACTCATTTTCTTATAACACATCACAAAAATGTCTTGCCTTATTTTGTCTTGCACTGAACGGTATCCATGCGTGGGATGGACGTCTCTGATTCATTCCTCATGATACGACAAGGTATCTCTCTCTCTGTGTCTGTCTGCAGTCTAAAGTATGCGCTACAGATTCAGATTTTCTGAAAATGTACAGTTGGCAGTTCTACACATTTAGGAAATTCTCCTAAATTCGGCTGAAAAATGATGAATACCGAGTATATCTGAGTATATTTGGTATCACATTGATTTAAAGTATCAGTTCCGTTATGTTAAACTGCATTTTAAAGCTCATTTTTGTCTTAAATATCGGCTATTTGAGAGGTTTGGTGAAGGTGAATTGTACATTTTCCGAAAATCTGACCCTGTAGTGTAATATCCAAATCCTTCCACGTGTGATGATCAATGATAATATAATCTGATTGATTGTTAAAGCTGCAGTCTCAGCTAACATCGGCCAAGTACCAACAACTCTAGGTCCAAACCCTCAGATCACACTCTAGGTCCAAACCCTCAGATCACACTCTAGGTCCAAACCCTCAGATCAGATAAGAATGGTATGTCAGCCTACCTCACTAATCGGTTTCCTGGCCTAGAACTCGGCGTTGTAATGGGAATATGATGGCATTTTGCTGTCTTAATGGAATTATAATGACTCCTTGCGGTTTGAGGCGAGAGGCTTTCCCTTCGTTTGAAGGGACTCTTTCAAGTTTGGGCCTAGCAATTTCCCCAAACTTTAGGATGATTTTCTCCGGTCGATTTTGCTACGGTGCTTCACAAACGTCCACATTTATACTTCGAGGCCGCGTCGAAATCCTTTCCCGAGGATGCTTCACCAATCATCGCTCACAGGCGGCTGCTTTTTCTCGGGCGATTCTACTCCAAATTCTTGTAATCATATATATATATAAAACAGCAGCAGAATGTCACTTAATTCCAGTCTTATAACTCATAATATGAGCACATTTGTCAAGATATCTCTCTGTCACTGAGAATGCGGCTTTAGAATATAATTACACGGCTCCGGAGAGAGATATATTATCCCACATGTCATCGATCCAACGACTGCTATATCAGTCCACACAGAGCCACCCATGCATGCTATAGCATTGATCTATTCACATATCCAAGGCTATGATAAACATGGATATGGGTCAGATTTTCAGAACATGTACAATTCAACTTCACCAATCCTCTCAAATAACCCAAATTTCAGACGAAAATAAAGTTCAAAACACTGTTCAACATAACCAAACAGATTGCTAGAATCAATGCAATGCCGAATACACTCGGATTTACCTAGTATTGACCAAATTGCAGCTTACTTCAGCAGAATTTACTAAATGTGTAGAGCTGCCAATTGTACATTTTCTGAAAATATGACCCGTATATTTTGTCGCAACACATGTAGGAGTAGTTGTAACCAAGGTGGACTAAACCAACACTTAACTTGCCACTTACACTTGTGCTGATCAATCCAATCCAAAAGATCAAATCCAATTGAGAAAAATATGACACGGTTGTATCAAGTAATAAACAAGTGAGAGACTTATGGGCGCGTGTTGATATAAGTCCTAATGTACAGGAGGTGTGAGTGTGGATTGGGTGGTGGTATATATGGGTTAGTTTATCAGAAAATGTACAATTGGCAGCTGTAGACATTTAGTAAATTCTGCTAATTTAGGCCGCAATTTAGTCAATGCTAGGTAAATTCGGGTATATTTGGCATTGCATTGATTCTAGCAATCTGTTTGGTTAGGTTGGACTGTATTTTGAACTTTATTTCCCTCTGAAATTTGGGTTATTGGAGAGGATTGGTGAAGATGAATTGTACATTTTCTGAAAACTTGGACTATGAGTAGGGTCAAGTGCATATTGGCGTGGGCCACTTGTTCGCTGGTTAATCGTCGCGCTTGAGTTGTAAAAATAATAATAATTTATTCGCTCAATGAAGCCCGGTGCCTGAGAGGCAGGTATAATCCGCTGTGTAGTGTGGAAGTGGAATCGATTCCTTGCTATTGAGGGACTGGTTAGAGTTTGTGGTTGTGGGGGAGTTTTTTTAAAAAATATCTTTATTGGCCAATTACGATAACAATTATTTTAATCACATAATCACAATCAAATTCGCATAGCAGTTCACGCAGCTATATTATACACGCATTGCTCTGAAAACAACTTATCTACAGTGGTTTACGCATAGTGCATATTTCACTAGTGATTTACGTGGGGTTGTCATGGCAACCAATCTGTTTTATTTACTAAGATTGCCGGTAAAATTCAATTTTTTTACTTGTTTTTTTTCTATTTTTATGATTGAAAGCATGTATAATAAATCTGTTAACTAACTCGTTGGTTTCAGTTGCTTAGAATATTGCACTCGTTGCTACGCAACTTGTGCAATATTCACGCTTCTTCAACCAACTCGTTAGTTAACCTGTATATATTTCATGCGTTGCCCGTGCAAATGGAATTATATTTAGATATAAAGATGGTGTATATATATGAGTAACAAAATCTCAAGTTTCCTCTTATGCCTTCAATACATGGCTTAATTATACAAATGGATATAAACGAATATCAAATACAACTTCCAAACATCAATACATATTTTCGCTGTGTGAAAGCCGAATTCAATAATTTCAGAAAATGTAGAATTGACAGATATACACATTTAGGAAAATTTGCTAAACTAGGCAGAAAAATGATGAATACCGGGAATATCTAAATATATTTTGTATCACATCGATTTAAAGTATCAGTTCTGTTATGTTAAATTGCATTTTAAAACTCATTTTGTCTTAAATTTGGGTTATTTGGGAGGATTGGTGAAGGTGACATTTGTACATTTTCTGAAAATCTGACCCTGTAATGTAATATCCAGATCCTTCAACATTTGTGATGATGATGCAACTATTAATCACATGTCTTTGGCGGTTTCTTTTGTAACTGAACTTAAAATATGATGCACAATACAAATATTTTTTTTAAAATAACAAACTAAGGCAAAGTTCATTGCATTTCATTTCATTTCAATTTCATTTCAAGAATTCTTTATTGCGTTTAGGTGGTATGACAATAACTCATTTGGAACGAGCTACCAAAGTCAATGAAAAATGAACAAGATCCCAGATTCTTTAAAAACAAAGCCCTAATGATGCTAAAATCATATCAGTAATATAGCTCACCTTTTAGGCAGTAATCAACTTATCAATTGCTGTCCTAATCACTATCTGCAACTGTAACACTCTGTCTATATCTTATATTTTCTATTTATATTGCACACTGTTTGGAGGTACAAGTTCCCTCGCACTGTATTGTATATGCTATCAAACCTGTATTGTATATGCTATCAAACCTGTATTGTATATGCTATCAAACCTGTATTGTATATGCTATCAAACCTGTAAGTCATCATTATTATTATTACTATTGTATCAAACTTGTAAGCAACCACTGTTTTTTACCATGCATTTGTACTGTATTATACCGACTAAAATTACCGGAAACTGTAGTATTTTTTCTAACCGGATTTGTTAATCAAAGTAGACTGCAGCAGCAGAATTTGTATTGTGTTACCTGTTCTCGACTGTATCATGAATATATGTTTTGAGAAGCTGGATAAATAAAATCATTAAAAAAAATAATAATAAGGTTGTACAACAATCTAAATAGGCAGCTGCCGGTAGTTCTTCAGTTGGATGCCTGAATCTTGATTTACTTTGAAAGGTTTACAAAATTTCAACAAGAACACGAAAGTAGACAAATTAAATAAATTACGAGCGTACAATAATAGAATCTGTGTTATATGGGATGGTAAGATGAGAGAACAACTTTTATGATACATGAGGTTGGTAATGAAGTAGGAGAAGGTAACAATATAAAGCCGTTAATGGGTCAGATTTTCAGAAAATGTACAATTGGCAGCTTTACACATTTCGGAAATTCTGCTAAATTAGGCTGAAAAATGATGAATACCGGGTATATCTGAGTATATTTTGTGTCACATTGATTTAAAGTATCAGTTCTGTTATGTTAAACTGCGTTTTGAAGCTGATTTTTGTCGTAAATGTGGGTTATTTGAGAGGATTGGTGAAGGTGAATTGTACATTTTCTGAAAATCTGACCCTTATGCTCATTGGGCATCTTGAAGCGTGGAGTTTGTGGCTGTTTGAAAGCACATCTTTCCCATCATGCATTTGGTTTTAATACATCATTTATACAAGCTCGGATGATATCTCAAAATGAGTCATAAGTCGCAAAATATGGATTTTGAGATATCATAATATTGCATTCTTGCAATTTTCGATAAAAATGTTGCCAAATATTTGTATGTCAGATTTCAACTGAATCCATCCCAGCATCCACTGCAGTATACATGCGCAGTGAGACATGCAACTCCCCTATTCTACAGCTGTCTGTTAATTCTGAACAAAGTTCGCTTCTAATACATAATTCATAGCTGTTCATAAACTATTTCTTCTACCGTCGATGGTAACAATCAGCTGTACCATTAAAAAATAATATTGTAGTTAAAAATGTATTTTCTGATTTCCAATATTGTCTATGAAGCACGTAGTTAGATAAGCTATCCATCTCTTGTCTTGATTATTAATTATCACCCATGCAGCGTTTGCAAGAACACGTGATCAGGGCAGGAAACAATTCTCGAACAGTTGCAACAACTTTTTAACAGCTTCACAATCAGCGCACTTTAATATCCAGACAATGGCGGATTGCATGTGTCACTGTCTGTTACTGTGTGTACAATAGGGGACTTGTATGCCCCACTGTATACAGTACTGTGTGTACAATAGGGGACTTGTATGCCCCACTGTACACAGTACTGTTACTGTGTGTACAATAGGGGACTTGTATGCCCCACTGTACACAGTACTGTGTGTACAATAGGGGACTTGTATGCCCCACTGTACACAGTACTGTTACTGTGTGTACAATAGGGGACTTGTATGCCCCACTGTACACAGTACTGTTACTGTGTGTACAATAGGGGACTTGTATGTACCACTGTATACAGTACTGTGTGTACAATAGGGGACTTGTATGTGCCACTGTATACAGTACTGTTACTGTGTGTACAATAGAGGACTTGTATGTACCACTGTATACAGTACTGTGTGTACAATAGGGGACTTGTATGTACCACTGTATACAGTACTGTGTGTACAATAGGGGACTTGTATGTACCACTGTATACAGTACTGTGTGTACAATAGGGGACTTGTATGTGCCACTGTATATAGTACTGTGTGTACAATAGGGGACTTGTATGTACCACTGTATACAGGTCTGTTACTGTGTGTACAATAGGGGACTTGCATGTGCCACTGTATACAGTACTGTGTGTACAATAGGGGACTTGTATGTACCACTGTATACAGGTCTGTTAGTGTGTGTACAATAGGGGACTTGTATGTACCACTGTATACAGTACTGTGTGTACAATAGGGGACTTGTATGTACCACTGTATACAGTACTGTGTGTACAATAGGGGACTTGTATGTGCCACTGTATACAGTACTGTGTGTACAATAGGGGACTTGTATGTACCACTGTATACAGTACTGTGTGTACAATAGGGGACTTGTATGTACCACTGTATACAGTACTGTGTGTACAATAGGGGACTTGTATGTGCCACTGTATACAGTACTGTGTGTACAATAGGGGACTTGTATGTACCACTGTATACAGGTCTGTTACTGTGTGTACAATAGGGGACTTGCATGTGCCACTGTATACAGTACTGTGTGTACAATAGGGGACTTGTATGTACCACTGTATACAGTACTGTGTGTACAATAGGGGACTTGCATGTACCACTGTATACAGGTCTGTTACTGTGTGTACAATAGGGGACTTGCATATACCACTGTATACAGTACTGTGTGTACTATAGGGGACTTGCATGTACCACTGTATACAGTACTGTGTGTACAATAGGGGACTTGTATGTGCCACTGTATACAGGTCTGTTACTGTGTGTACAATAGGGGACTTGTATGTGCCACTGTATACAGGTCTGTTACTGTGTGTACAATAGGGGACTTGCATGTGCCACTGTATACAGTACTGTTACTGTGTGTACAATAGGGGACTTGTATGTGCCACTCTATACAGTACTGTTACTGTGTGTACAATAGGGGACTTGCATGTACCACTGTATACAGTACTGTTACTGTGTGTACAATAGGGGACTTGCATGTACCACTGTATACAGTACTGTGTGTACTATAGGGGACTTGCATGTACCACTGTATACAGTACTGTGTGTACAATAGGGGACTTGTATGTGCCACTGTATACAGTACTGTGTGTACAATAGGGGACTTGTATGTGCCACTGTATACAGTACTGTTACTGTGTGTACAATAGAGGACTTGTATGTACCACTGTATACAGGTCTGTTACTGTGTGTACAATAGGGGACTTGTATGTACCACTGTATACAGGTCTGTTACTGTGTGTACAATAGGGGACTTGTATGTACCACTGTATACAGGTCTGTTACTGTGTGTACAATAGGGGACTTGTATGTACCACTGTATACAGTACTGTGTGTACAATAGGGGACTTGTATGTGCCTCTGTATACAGTACCGTTACTGTGTGTACAATAGGGGACTTGCATATACCACTGTATACAGTACTGTTACTGTGTGTACAATAGGGGACTTGCATGTACCACTGTGTACAGTATTGTGTGTACAATAGGGGACTTGTATGTACCACTGTATACAGTACTGTGTGTACAATAGGGGACTTGCATGTACCACTGTATACAGTACTGTGTGTATGATAGGAGACTTGCATGTGCCACTGTATACAGTACTGTACGTACAATAGGGGACTTGCATGTACCACTGTATACAGTACTGTTACTGTGTGTACAATAGGGGACTTGTATGTACCACTGTATACAGTACTGTGTGTACAATAGGGGACTTGTATGTACCACTGTATACAGTACTGTACGTACAATAGGGGACTTGCATGTACCACTGTATACAGTACTGTTACTGTGTGTACAATAGGGGACTTGCATGTGCCACTGTATACAGTACTGTGTGTACAATAGGGGACTTGTATGTACCACTGTATACAGTACTGTGTGTACAATAGGGGACTTGCATGTGTCACTGTATACAGTACTGTGTGTACAATAGGGGACTTGTATGTACCACTGTATACAGTACTGTGTGTACAATAGGGGACTTGTATGTGCCACTGTATACAGGTCTGTTACTGTGTGTACAATAGGGGACTTGCATGTGCCACTGTATACAGTACTGTTACTGTGTGTACAATAGAGGACTTGTATGTACCACTGTATACAGGTCTGTTACTGTGTGTACAATAGGGGACTTGTATGTACCACTGTATACAGGTCTGTTACTGTGTGTACAATAGGGGACTTGTATGTACCACTGTATACAGTACTGTGTGTACAATAGGGGACTTGTATGTGCCTCTGTATACAGTACCGTTACTGTGTGTACAATAGGGGACTTGCATATACCACTGTATACAGTACTGTTACTGTGTGTACAATAGGGGACTTGCATGTACCACTGTGTACAGTATTGTGTGTACAATAGGGGACTTGTATGTACCACTGTATACAGTACTGTGTGTACAATAGGGGACTTGCATGTACCACTGTATACAGTACTGTGTGTATGATAGGAGACTTGCATGTGCCACTGTATACAGTACTGTACGTACAATAGGGGACTTGCATGTACCACTGTATACAGTACTGTTACTGTGTGTACAATAGGGGACTTGTATGTACCACTGTATACAGTACTGTGTGTACAATAGGGGACTTGCATGTGTCACTGTATACAGTACTGTGTGTACAATAGGGGACTTGTATGTACCACTGTATACAGTACTGTGTGTACAATAGGGGACTTGTATGTGCCACTGTATACAGGTCTGTTACTGTGTGTACAATAGGGGACTTGCATGTGCCACTGTATACAGTACTGTTACTGTGTGTACAATAGGGGACTTGTATGTGCCACTGTATACAGTACTGTTACTGTGTGTACAAAAGGGGACTTGCATGTACCACTGTATACAGTACTGTTACTGTGTGTACAATAGGGGACTTGCATGTACCACTGTATACAGTACTGTGTGTACTATAGGGGACTTGCATGTACCACTGTATACAGTACTGTGTGTACAATAGGGGACTTGTATGTGCCACTGTATACAGTACTGTGTGTACAATAGGGGACTTGTATGTACCACTGTATACAGTACTGTGTGTACAATAGGGGACTTGTATGTGCCACTGTATACAGTACTGTTACTGTGTGTACAATAGGGGACTTGCATGTACCACTGTATACAGTACTGTTACTGTGTGTACAATAGGGGACTTGCATGTACCACTGTATACAGTACTGTGTGTACTATAGGGGACTTGCATGTACCACTGTATACAGTACTGTGTGTACAATAGGGGACTTGTATGTGCCACTGTATACAGTACTGTGTGTACAATAGGGGACTTGTATGCGCCACTGTATACAGTACTGTTACTGTGTGTACAATAGAGGACTTGTATGTACCACTGTATACAGGTCTGTTACTGTGTGTACAATAGGGGACTTGTATGTACCACTGTATACAGGTCTGTTACTGTGTGTACAATAGGGGACTTGCATGTGCCACTGTATACAGTACTGTGTGTACAATAGGGGACTTTATGTACCACTGTATACAGTACTGTGTGTACAATAGGGGACTTGTATGTGCCACTGTATACAGTACTGTGTGTACAATAGGGGACTTGTATGTGTCACTGTATACAGTACTGTGTGTACAATAGGGGACTTGCATGTGCCACTGTCTGTTACTGTGTGTACAATAGGGGACTTGTATGTACCACTGTATACAGTACTGTGTGTACAATAGGGGACTTGTATGTGCCACTGTATACAGTACTGTGTGTACAATAGGGGACTTGTATGTGCCACTGTATACAGTACTGTGTGTACAATAGGGGACTTGTATGTGTCACTGTATACAGTACTGTGTGTACAATAGGGGACTTGCATGTGCCACTGTCTGTTACTGTGTGTACAATAGGGGACTTGTATGTACCACTGTATACAGTACTGTGTGTACAATAGGGGACTTGTATGTGCCACTGTATACAGTACTGTGTGTACAATAGGGGACTTGTATGTGCCACTGTATACAGTACTGTTACTGTGTGTACAATAGAGGACTTGTATGTACCACTGTATACAGGTCTGTTACTGTGTGTACAATAGGGGACTTGTATGTACCACTGTATACAGGTCTGTTACTGTGTGTACAATAGGGGACTTGTATGTACCACTGTATACAGTACTGTGTGTACAATAGGGGACTTGTATGTGCCTCTGTATACAGTACCGTTACTGTGTGTACAATAGGGGACTTGCATATACCACTGTATACAGTACTGTTACTGTGTGTACAATAGGGGACTTGCATGTACCACTGTGTACAGTATTGTGTGTACAATAGGGGACTTGTATGTACCACTGTATACAGTACTGTGTGTACAATAGGGGACTTGCATGTACCACTGTATACAGTACTGTGTGTATGATAGGAGACTTGCATGTGCCACTGTATACAGTACTGTACGTACAATAGGGGACTTGCATGTACCACTGTATACAGTACTGTTACTGTGTGTACAATAGGGGACTTGTATGTACCACTGTATACAGTACTGTGTGTACAATAGGGGACTTGCATGTGTCACTGTATACAGTACTGTGTGTACAATAGGGGACTTGTATGTACCACTGTATACAGTACTGTGTGTACAATAGGGGACTTGTATGTGCCACTGTATACAGGTCTGTTACTGTGTGTACAATAGGGGACTTGCATGTGCCACTGTATACAGTACTGTTACTGTGTGTACAATAGGGGACTTGTATGTGCCACTGTATACAGTACTGTTACTGTGTGTACAAAAGGGGACTTGCATGTACCACTGTATACAGTACTGTTACTGTGTGTACAATAGGGGACTTGCATGTACCACTGTATACAGTACTGTGTGTACTATAGGGGACTTGCATGTACCACTGTATACAGTACTGTGTGTACAATAGGGGACTTGTATGTACCACTGTATACAGTACTGTGTGTACAATAGGGGACTTGTATGTGCCACTGTATACAGTACTGTTACTGTGTGTACAATAGGGGACTTGCATGTACCACTGTATACAGTACTGTTACTGTGTGTACAATAGGGGACTTGCATGTACCACTGTATACAGTACTGTGTGTACTATAGGGGACTTGCATGTACCACTGTATACAGTACTGTGTGTACAATAGGGGACTTGTATGTGCCACTGTATACAGTACTGTGTGTACAATAGGGGACTTGTATGCGCCACTGTATACAGTACTGTTACTGTGTGTACAATAGAGGACTTGTATGTACCACTGTATACAGGTCTGTTACTGTGTGTACAATAGGGGACTTGTATGTACCACTGTATACAGGTCTGTTACTGTGTGTACAATAGGGGACTTGCATGTGCCACTGTATACAGTACTGTGTGTACAATAGGGGACTTTATGTACCACTGTATACAGTACTGTGTGTACAATAGGGGACTTGTATGTGCCACTGTATACAGTACTGTGTGTACAATAGGGGACTTGTATGTGTCACTGTATACAGTACTGTGTGTACAATAGGGGACTTGCATGTGCCACTGTCTGTTACTGTGTGTACAATAGGGGACTTGTATGTACCACTGTATACAGTACTGTGTGTACAATAGGGGACTTGTATGTACCACTGTATACAGTACTGTTACTATGTGTACAATAGGGGACTTGCATGTGCCACTGTATACAGGTCTGTTACTATGTGTACAATAGGGGACTTGCATGTACCACTGTGTACAGTATTGTGTGTACAATGGAGGGTATTCCATGGGAATATTTATATAAATTACGAGAGAGTGGCGGCAAGGACCGGAAGGACGTAATCGAGCTCAGCGCGGTAAGCCGGAAGTCGTCAGTTGCCCTGGAGACGGGAGCGTTCGGCCGCGTCATCGCCAGTCGCCATTCCATTCTCTTCTCAGAGCGTCGAGGGAGAGCAAAAAAATTTTTAAAGCTGCAAAATTCTTTCCTCGTACGCCAGAAATGGAAGTCAATTGTACCATCTGCTTGAAGAAGCATCTGAGGGGCGAGTGTCCTCAGAAAACGGGCCAGAAACTTAAACCGAAGTCCGTGGAAGAGATAGCAGCAGACCTTTCGATCCTGCCGACTACTTCTGCGCGAGGTACAGCCGAATACCAAGCTTGGCTCGAATCTATGGTTAACGCCCAGCGCGACAAAATGGAAAAGCTGAAGATATCTGCCGCCACAGCCGAACTTGAGACAGAATTATTCAAGTTAGACTCATCGATGCCTGATATTGGGTTCGGATCGGGTGGTCGATCGCCCATGAACTTCAGGCAGTCCGGGGGTGCGGTGCCTGCGCAGGTTGACTTGGATCGCATCCAGGACTTAGCCAAACTTCGTCCGGAATCTCATTTGATCCCTGAAAAGAAAGCCGAAGACATTTCAATACGTGAGTTATTGTTTGGGGGGCTTTCTGTTCTAAATTACTTGATGGCATGTGGAGTGAACCCAGCAGGCTATGGCCTACACCTAGCATTCATCGCTTCAAAAGCAGTAGGGAAGGAATATGTGCGCCAGGCCCTCATACGCTATGAGCGTGCGGTGACTGACTCAGTGCTAAACGGCCACCTCTATGACTGGGTGAAAGTGGACTTTAATCTAGCAAGCACCTTCTTCTCGCCTGAAAATATGAAAGCCTTCAAAACCCTCAGGGATATGTCCGCCTCAGGTGGCAACCGCTACGCTGGTAGAGGCCGTCGGAGCTCTAACTTCAGGAGATCATTTGATGAGGAGAAATATGATCCCCTCTTTGATTTCAAGAATTGGCCCCAGGACATCTGTTGGGTATACAACAACCCGGCGCATCAGAAGCGCTGTAGCTCTCCATGTAAGAGGAAGCACATCTGTGCTCTGTGCTTAGATGCCAGCCACACGGCCGACGGGTGTTCAGCGCGTAGCAGCACCTTTCGGTGGGCCGACGTCTCCTCTGCTGGAGGCGGAAAGTAAGTGTCATGAAAACAACGATGGCCGCTCACCACTTCCGGAGCCGAGTCTTTCTTCTAACGAACTGAACATCTCTGTTATTTCTGAATCTTCCTTCGATGTTCTAGTTGCCACAGCAGTGACTCTCGACTCTAACTACCATCTGGATGGTGTGCTTTCTCAAATGAAACCCGCTGAATGGGCCAAGCGGCTACAAATAAACAAAGTGTGGGACCCGGACTCCCATTTTGTGCTAGATGGAATATGCCATGGCTTCAGGTTAGTGAATAGGCAGGCAGTTCTGTCTTCTTACGCTGTTCCAAATTATAATTCATGCTTCTCTAAACTTTCGCAACGCAAGTTGGATGCTCTAATTAACAGTGAAATCGAATCAGGAAAATTATCAATAGTACCATCAAAGCCACTGTGTGTGCATGCCCTAGGGGCTGTGGCTAAACCGGACGGTGGGGTCAGACCCATTACCGATTGCAGCCGTCCCTCAGACATATCTGTAAACAACTTCACTAACGAGGTCACTTCTTCATTCAGTTTAATTAACATAGACGAGGTATTGTCGGATCTGCCACGTGACTCATATATGGGCGTGGTCGATCTTTCCAGTGCCTACAGGTCTCTGTTAATCCACCCATCCCAGAGACAATATTTCGGCTTGTCTTGGATTATAAACGGGTCTCGACGACACTTAGTGGACAATGCTATATGTTTTGGGGCAAGTGCGGCACCTTTCGTGTTCCACCGTGTCACAAACTGTGTATCTCGAATGCTATCTCGTCAGGGCTACCATTGTCTCAGCTACTTAGATGACTTCATCTACTGGGACCTCGACTTACCTTCAGCACTTCATGCCCAGTCAGCCCTGATCACGACCCTGCGTGCTCTAGGGTTTTATGTGGCTTGGAACAAGGTCTCGCAGGTCAGTCAGGTCTGCAGGTTCTTGGGGATCATTATAGACTCCTCGTCTATGACTCTTCACCTCCCCGCAGACAAGCTTGTGAAACTTCGTGTTGAACTACAGTACTTCTCGTCAAAGAGCAGGGCCACTAAACGCCAAATACAACGTCTAGCAGGTGTTATGTCTCACTGCGGGAAAGTAGTGGCTGGGGGTCGTGTGTATATTAATTACATCTTCGACCTATTAAAGGATGTACAAGACATCGAAAAGATCCGTCTCCCTGTTGACTTCCACAACGACATTCGGTGGTGGTCAGTGCATATGGATGCCTACAACGGTGTTTCCCCCATGCCATTACCAATAAATTCTACTCATGACTATGTAGCCTGGACTTCTACCACTACATTTGCCGCATCTCTGGATAAATATCAGTATGCGGGCTTCTTCAATATGGTGGAGGCATCCTTCATAGGCTTTCACCTACTGCGAAGTCAATGTGAAATCAACATGCCCGCATGCTGTTTTAACAGCACGGCAGCCCGGGAGTTATGTGCTCTGGCGTCTACCTTACGAGGAGGCTTGGCGTCCAGGGATTATAATGACTCGGGTATCCTAGTGATTTGCAGTACCAAGTTACTCCTCCACATGCTATCAAAGGGCAGGGCCTCCTGTGTTCATCTCGTCGAGATTCTCAAGTTTGTGTTCCACCTTTGCTACCGCCATAATGTTAGCCTTGTGCCTTCTCTCCTCTCCTCATTGTAGGACGCCTGGACGCTGAGGTCAGTAATCTCCAGCTACAGGCCCTCGCTGCTTCAACCAGATCGGTGCGTCAGAGCCAATGGAGCCAATACTACAAATTCTGTGAATCCCATGGCCTGGTGCCCGTTCCTGTACACCCCCCCACAGTCTGCAGGTACATGGCTCATATGTTCTCCGTCAAGGGCCTTGCTTATTCAACCATTAATAACAATGTGTCTGCCATTAACCACTTATCTAAGCTGAACAACGGGCCAGACCTACGTGAATTCTTCCAACTGTCCCTAGTACTTCGTGGTATTCAGCGCAGCCTTAAGGTGGGGCCATCGCCCAAAGATCCCCTTCTACCTCAGGATCTAGTTAAAATTTTCCAACAAGTAGACCTCAGCAGTGAATTAGAGTTCTCTGTCTGGACAGGTGTTCTACTATGCTTCCGGACCCTGCTCCGCAAATGCCATGTTTTCTTCTCCACGACCAACGAGCACCTCCTGACGAGAGGTGATGTAAGCTTTGAGGGCGAGTGGCTTGTGATCAGTGTGGGTTCCTCTAAAACGGACCAACTGGGCTCTCGCGCCTTCCAAATCCCCATAAAGAAGTGTGGTTCTTCTCTGTGCTTGCATGGTGCCCTATCAGCATTGTGCGCCAGACATCCTGCTTCCAGCTCCTCTCCTCTCATTTGTCTCAAGGGAGGCTCTCCTACCAAGTATACGTTGGCCTTACCTCTGCTGCAGCGCTGGTCCCGTCAGTCAGGCATTACCAAGGACATCGGGCTGCACAGCCTCCGCCGGGGGTCTGCGACTTTCATGCACACCCAAGGTGTCAACCTGCAAGACATTCGCCTGGCGGGGGACTGGCAGTCCATGGCTGTTCTCAACTATTTATCTGCCCCCTTACAGCACCGACGCCTTTTGGAAAACAGGATGGCATCTGTTTTCGGTTCCATGGACCTTCTCCTCCCTTAACTACTTAATCTCAATATATAAACCTTGGGGTTTGGGCGCAAGCTCAAAGATCTTCTCTCTTAATAACTACGGTTGAGAGCAAGACAATGCCACTGACTATGCATAGACTTGACATTAATAATTCTCAGAGAGTCATATGTTGGCTCAGGTTCAATTCTCTTATTAATTCGCTAAGGGTCAGATTTGGCTCAATTTACCTATTCGATTACTCATGTTCTCATTCATGTCATATTACATTCCCAAGAAGCTTCTTATATGTGTGACCCAATTTACTTGTTCGCATACATGTGTCTTGAGATCAAATAACAACCATGACAACAAAGCAACTTTTCGAGTAATTTATGGAGGGTATTCCATGGGAATATTTATATAAATTACGAGAGAGTGGCGGCAAGGACCGGAAGGACGTAATCGAGCTCAGCGCGGTAAGCCGGAAGTCGTCAGTTGCCCTGGAGACGGGAGCGTTCGGCCGCGTCATCGCCAGTCGCCATTCCATTCTCTTCTCAGAGCGTCGAGGGAGAGCAAAAAAATTTTTTTTTTTTCTATTTCTATCTTCAAAGGGGCGCAAGCTCAAAGATCTTCTCTCTTAATAACTACGGTTGAGAGCAAGACAATGCCACTGACTATGCATAGACTTGACATTAATAATTCTCAGAGAGTCATATGTTGGCTCAGGTTCAATTCTCTTATTAATTCGCTAAGGGTCAGATTTGGCTCAATTTACCTATTCGATTACTCATGTTCTCATTCATGTCATATTACATTCCCAAGAAGCTTCTTATATGTGTGACCCAATTTACTTGTTCGCATACATGTGTCTTGAGATCAAATAACAACCATGACAACAAAGCAACTTTTCGAGTAATTTATAGGGGACTTGTATGTACCACTGTATACAGTACTGTGTGTACAATAGGGGACTTGCATGTACCACTGTATACAGTACTGTGTGTACAATAGGGGACTTGTATGTGCCACTGTATACAGTACTGTGTGTACAATAGGGGACTTGTATGTGCCACTGTATACAGTACTCAGTACTATGTGTACAATAGGGGACTTGTATGTACCATTGTATACAGGTCTGTTACTGTGTGTACAATAGGGGACTTGTATGTGTCACTGTATACAGTACTGTGTGTACAATAGGGGACTTGTATGTGCCACTGTATACAGTACTGTGTGTACAATAGGGGACTTGTATGTGTCACTGTATACAGTACTGTGTGTACAATAGGGGACTTGTATGTGTCACTGTATACAGTACTGTGTGTACAATAGGGGACTTGTATGTGTCACTGTATACAGTACTGTGTGTACAATAGGGGACTTGCATGTACCACTGTGTACAGTATTGTGTGTACAATAGGGGACTTGTATGTACCACTGTATACCGTACTGTGTGTACAATAGAGGACTTGCATGTGCCACTGTCTGTTACTGTGTGTACAATAGGGGACTTGTATGTGTCACTGTATACAGTACTGTTACTGTGTGTACAATAGGGGACTTGCATGTGCCACTGTATACAGTACTGTTACTGTGTGTACAATAGGGGACTTGCATGTGCCACTGTATACAGTACTGTTACTGTGTGTACAATAGGGGACTTGCATGTGCCACTGTATACAGTACTGTTACTGTGTGTACAATAGGGGACTTGCATGTACCACTGTGTACAGTATTGTGTGTACTATAGGGGACTTGCATGTACCACTGTGTACGGTATTGTGTGTACTATAGGGGACTTGTATGTGCCACTGTATACAGTACTGTGTGTACAATAGGGGACTTGTATGTGTCACTGTATACAGTACTGTTTGTACAATAGGGGACTTGCATGTGTCACTGTATACAGTACTGTGTGTACAATAGGGGACGTGTATGTGCCACTGTATACAGTACTGTGTGTACAATAGGGGACTTGCAAGGTTGTGATCTTGTAAAAAACACTTTGAAAAATATCAATTTTGTGACTTATCACTCATTTTCCTGAAACACATCACAATTTTATCATTGATCATCACATGTATTTTTGACACCGTCTTGTAATTTGATACATGTATTAAATATGACCTAAAAGTTATAGATGATCCAAACACGAGGACATTCCTACAAAGACTTTCTGTTAATAACACACTTGGAGAAGATAATAATTCTGCAGATGAACAGACAGTGGTAATATGAACTTAAGGGTTTCTTTTGTGAAACGTCTGAAAGAAATATCAAATGACATTTACTAACAAATGAAACAGCATAATGGCTGAATAACACTCATCCGGTTCACCCCACTCGACCTTGAAATTCCAATTTTATTACAAATCACCATCTTCAATTTATTTCCTTCATTTTCTTATCACTTGGGTCAGATTTTCAGAAAATGTACAATCCGCCTTCACCAATCCTCTGGATTAACCCACATTTAGGACAAAAAATAGCTTCAAAACATAGTTTAACATAACAGAACTGATACATTAAACCAATGTGATACCAAATATACTCAGATATACCCGGTATTCTGTATTTTCCAGCCATATTTAGCAGAATTTACTGAATGTGTAGATCTGCCAATTGTACATTTTCTGAAAATCTGACCCACTTATCTGTACTCATTAAATGAAGGTAGGTGGGCAGAACGTCACTGCGACTTTCCTGTACTCAAATCTTTTGTGGAGGAGGGGGATCGTTCATTGCTGCTAGTAGCAATACAATTTCAAGGCTGTATATGGGTCAGATTGTCAGATTATGTACAATTCAACTTCGCCAATCTTCTCAAATAACCCAAATCTCAGACGGAAATAAAGTTCAAAATACAGTTCAACCTAATCAAACAGATTGCTAGAATCAATGCAATGCCAAATATACTCGAATTTACCAGAAAATTACACATACTAAGGTGTAAATATTGATCATCAGCTAACTTTCAAAGATCACCTTCAGGAAAAACTTAGTAAGGCCAAAAACAAAATCTATTACCTGTCAAAATTAAAAAGGATAGCTTCACCAGAAACTATTAGAATGCTGTACAAGGTCACCATAAGTCCCATTCTAGAGTACGGAGACACCATATACAATGCTGCTCCAAAGAACTTACTGGAACAAGCTGCAGATCATACAGAACACAGTTTTGAGGATATCTGAGGGTTTGGATAAAAAACTAATGTTCAAAATTTACACCGAACACTAAAATTACCATTACTCCATAAAAAGAGAGAGGCACATTTATTGGAATATGCTTTTAAACTGAGCCAAAATGAAGAAAATATCGATGACAGGAAAATTAACCTTAGGAGCCTTGATTCGGGAAACCTTATTAGTACCAAATCCAAAAACAGAGAAAATCAAAAGATCCCTCATTTATCAAGGACCCACCCTTTGGAACAGCATACCAACCAATCCAAAACTCTATAACTTAAAGGAATTCAAAACTTATCTTAAGGACTATATGCTGAAAGAATAATAGTGGGCAGGGGGGAAGGTACTTCCTGGGTCGCCTTCCACTCCTGGCTGCAGGAGTTTGTTGTTTTAATCTGTAAATTGTATAATCATGATTTGTTATTCCAATCATGAGGTGGCATGGAAATTGCAGACACAACATTTTGTAAGCTTGTAAGACTTACCCCCTCTTTAAAATTGTTTAAACCTACTGCAAGGCTACATAGCCCCCACAATAGATGTGGTAACATGATATGTTAATTTAGATTTATTTTATATGTATTTCTCTTGTATGTATTATAGAAACACTTATGTTCTTGTAGTGAATTAGAGGGTTCTGTCGGAAGAACTGTCAAGGCAGACATATGTAACCCGTTTTTCCGAGTAGGCCATATCTAAAATAAGAATTTGGAAAAATAAAGTTTCAATATATATATATAGTATTGCCCAAATTGCAGCCTAATTTAGCAGAATTGACTAAATGTGTACAGCTGCCAATTGTACATTTTCTGAAGATCTGACCCATATACTTCAAAGGATGACCTTAGAAACGCATGGATACATTTTTGACACCGTCTTGTAATTTGATACATGTATTCACATGACGTAAAAGTATTAGATGATCCAAACACGATGACATTCCTACAAAGAGATTCTGTTCATAACACCACACTTTGAGAAAATAATAATTCTGCAGATGAACAGACAGTGGTCTTATGAAATTAACGGTTTCTTTGTGAAACGTCTGAGAGAAATATCAAAGAACATTAATTTTAACAACTTATTAAACAGAATAATGGCTGACTAATGCTGCCCCGGTCCACCCGACTCGACCTTAAAATTACAATTTCATTAATTCCATCTCCAATTTATTTCCTTCATTTGTTTTCATTCTTCATATATTTGTACCTGGGTCAGATTTTAAGAAAATGTACAATTCAACTTCGCCAATCTTCTCAAATAACCCAAATTTCAGACGAAAATAAAGTTCAAGATACAGTTCAACCTAACAAAACAGATTGCTAAAATCAATGCAAAGCCGAATATACTAGAAATTACTTAGTATTGACCTAATTGCAGCTTAATTTAGCAGAATTTACTAAATGTGTACAGCTGCCAATTGTACATTTTCTGAAAATCTGACCCACCTATTAAATGAAGGTAGGCGTTGGGCAGAATGTCACTGCAACAACACTATATGGGTCAGAATTTCAGAAAATGTACAATTGGCAGTTCAAGATATTTAGTCATTTCCGCTAAAAATATGATCAATGTTGGGTATATCTGAGTATATTTGGTATCGCATTGATTTAAAGTATCAGTTCTGTATTTTGAAGCTCATTTCTGTCTTAAATGTGCGTTATTTGAGATGATTGTAGAAGGCGAACAGTACATTTTCTGAAAATCTGACCCTTATGTAAGTTTCCTGTAATACAATATGATGTCGAGGAGGAGGACTGTTTACTGCTGTAAGGAGCTTGAATACATGTATCATATTTCAAGGCTGTATTAAATCTTCTCATTCGCCCACGCATTCTCAATTATGTACGTAATGATTTTATGTAAATTGTTCTGTTATGAATGTAAATGCATATTGTTGTTGCTAAACACTAAATTTGACGCAATAGTCGTTCCACAACTATTAAAGTGTTGCTTTGTAGTTCCGGAATCGAACAAAAATCACTATTGCTGTGAGATGGTTAAATGTGATGTGTTTCAGGAAAATAAGTCATAAGTCGCAAAATTGATATTTTTTAAAGTTTTTTTTTTTACAAGATCACATTATTGGAATGTTCTGGTTTTTGGGGGGTTTATCACTTATAGCTCTATCAATCGATGTATCAAATTTCAGTACAATCTATGTAATATATCCTTTCGTTTTAAAGGTCCTCATATGGACTACATTTAGTTACTTGACTGTTTATTGACCCCAAGAAATATTGGAAACTTTTTTTTCCAAAATTGAAATATTAAAGTTAAAATCTAGAAATACATATTAGATTATTAAACTGTTCACTATCATTGGAATCGGCTTGATCTCATCTTTTAGAAAATAATGGTATCTCAAAATCTATTTTTTGCAACTTATGACTCATTTACCTGAAACCCACAAATAGGTTCCTGAATAAATTTATGTATCCGAAAAAAACTTTAAATTTTACTGGAAGGAAAGTTAAAGATTTTATACAGTACATCACAGGGATCCTTGTTTATACAAGCAAATATCATTAGATTATTTATATGGGTCAGATTTTCAGAAAATGTACAATTGGCAGCTCTACATATTTAGGAAATTCTGCTAAATTAAGCTGAAAAATGATGAATACAGGTGTAGCAGGTCTAATGTACCCCCCATCAGGTGTACCCCCCGGTATAACTAGCCTAGGTCTAATGTACCGGGGGTACATTTGACCTAGGTCCAATATACCCCCGGGGGTACTTTAGACCTAGGTTGGATATACCTCCTCCAGTTTCAATGTACCCGGGGGGTATATTAGACCTAGGTCAAATGTACCCCCACCAAGTTCAAAATACCCCTAAAGGGGAAACTAAACCTAGGTCTAATATACCCCCAGTATGTGTTACCAATCTAGTAGTGATGTACCCCCATTGAAACATTAATTCTTTTAATTATGACAAAAAAAGTAATAATGAATAAAGTAAAAAATGAATACAGTACAGGCCTGATAGACAGAACAGGAAAGATTTAAGTTGGTTTGTTTTTTATTTGCAATAAGCTTCCATAGTCATTGAGTTACAATGATATATTCAGAATTACAATAAATTTCATTATTAGACCCTCAAAGTAATCTTTAATTCATTTCCCATAAGCATTAAACATGAGCTTCTCTCCTAATATGTTCTTTTAGAATTGTTGGTGTAAGATTATCAATGAAACAAAGGGGAGTAATTTAAACCTAGAGGGGGTCATTTAAACCTAAGGTCTAAATTACTGGGGGGTATATTAGATGAGGGGGGTAATATAGAACTGTTACACCGGGTGCATCTGAGTATATTTGGTATCGCATTGATTTAAAGTATCAGTTCTGTTATGCTAAACTGCATTTTGAAGCTCATTTTGTCTGAAATGTGGGTTATTTAAGAAGATTGGTGAAGGCGAAATGTACATTTTCTGAAAATCTGACCCATATCTTATACACAACTGGATATTATGAAAAAGGCAAAGGCATTCATGGTATATTGAAAGGAATTAGATGCTTATGGAGTGAAATACTGCTTGAAATGGCTTTAAATGGCTTTAAATGGCTTGAAAACTATTTGTATATGAGAAAACAGAGAGTGTTAGGAATAATATTACATCTTGTACACAAATGTTAAACTGTGGCGTCCCTCAGCGGTCATCACTATATGGGTCAGATTTTCAGAAAATGTACAATTCCCCTTCATCAAACTTTCAGACGAAAGTCAAGTTCAAAATACAGTTCAACCTAACCAAACAGATTGCTAAAATCAATGCAATGCTGAATATACTCAGATTCACATAGTATTGACCAAATTGGAGCCTAATTTTGAAGAATTTACTAAATGTGTACAGCTGCCAATTGTACATTTTCTGAAAATCAGACCCATATATTGACATGTACCTGCTTCTCCCTCTCCCGCCCTTGATATAACCATATTAAATATGTTGATAAGGGCGTAAAGCAACCACTCACTCCCTCCCCCACTGTGTACCTACATGCTGGGCCCTCCATAAGGTGGTTGACTGCTGTAGTCCTGGGTGAATATGTACCTCTCCCCCCACTGTACCTACATGCTGGCCCCTCCATGAGGTGATTGACTGCTGTAGGCCTGGGTGAATATGTACCTCTCCCCCCCCCCCCCACTGTACCTACATGCTGGCCCCTCCATAAGGTGGTTGACTGCTGTAGGCCTGGGTGAATATGTACCTCTCCCCCCCACTGTACCTACATGCTGGCCCCTCCATAAGGTGATTGACTGGTGTAGGCCTGGGTGAATATGTACCTCTCCCCCCACTGTACATACATGCTGGCCCCTCCATAAGGTGGTTGACTGCTGTAGTCCTGGGTGAATATGTACCTCTCCCCCCACTGTACATACATGCTGGCCCCTCCATAAGGTGGTTGACTGCTGTAGGCCTGGGTGAATATGTACCTCTCCCCCCACTGTACATACATGCTCGCCCCTCCATAAGGTGGTTGACTGCTGTAGGCCTGTGTGAATATGTACCACTCCCCCCACTGTACATACATGCTGGCCCCTCCATAAGGTGGTTGACTGCTGTAGGCCTTGGTGAATATCTACCTCTCCCCCCACTGTACATACATGCTGACCCCTCCATAAGGTGATTGACTGCTGTAGGCCTGGGTGAATATGTACCTCCCCCCACTGTACATACATGCTGGCCCCTCCATAAGGTGGTTGCCTGCTGTAGGCCTGTGTGAATATGTACCTCTCGCCCCACTGTACATACATGCTGGCCCCTCCATAAGGTGATTGACTGCTGTAGGCCTGG
The DNA here is from genome assembly GCA_942159475.1 of Sthenelais limicola. NCBI lineage: Eukaryota > Metazoa > Annelida > Polychaeta > Phyllodocida > Sigalionidae > Sthenelais > Sthenelais limicola. Next base: position 10,666,392 of record OW804098.1, read on the forward strand.
GTGAATATGTACCTCTCCCCCCCCCACTGTACCTACATGCTGGCCCCTCCATAAGGTGATTGACTGCTGTAGGCCTGGGTGAATATGTACCTTTCCCCCCACTGTACATACATGCTGACCCCTCCATGAGGTGGTTGACTGCTGTAGGCCTGGGTGAATATGTACCCCTCCCCCCCCACTGTACATACATGCTGGCCCCTCCATAAGGTGGTTGACTGCTGTAGGCCTGGGTGAATATGTACCTCTCCCCCCACTGTACATACATGCTGACCCCTCCATAAGGTGGTTGACTGCTGTAGGCCTGGGTGAATATGTACCTCTCCCCCCACTGTACATACATGCTGGGCCACCCATAAGGTGGTTGACTGCTGTAGGCCTGGGTGAATATGTACCGCTCCACCCCCCCCTGTACATACATGCTGGCCCACCCATAAGGTGGTTGACTGCTGTAGGCCTGGGTGAATATGTACCTCTCCCCCCACTGTACATACATGCTGGCCCCTCTATAAGGTGGTTGACTGCTGTAGGCCTGGGTGAATATGTACCTCTCCCCCCACTGTACATACATGCTGGCCCCTCCATAAGGTGGTTGACTGCTGTAGGCCTGGGTGAATATGTACCGCTCCACCCCCCACTGTACCTACATGCTGGCCCCTCCATAAGGTGGTTGACTGCTGTAGGCCTGGGTGAATATGTACCTCTCCCCCACTGTACATACATGCTGACCCCTCCATAAGGTGGTTGACTGCTGTAGGCCTGGGTGAATATGTACCTCTCCCCCACTGTACATACATGCTGACCCCTCCATAAGGTGGTTGACTGCTGTAGGCCTGGGTGAATATGTACCTCTCCCCCCACTGTACCTACATGCTGGCCCCTCCATAAGGTGGTTGACTGCTGTAGGCCTGGGTGAATATGTACCTCTCCCCCCACTGTACATACATGCTGGCCCCTCCATAAGGTGGTTGACTGCTGTAGGCCTGGTTGAATATGTACCTCTCCCCCACTGTACCTACATGCTGGCCCCTCCATAAGGTGATTGACTGCTGTAGGCCTGGGTGAATATGTACCTCTCCCCTGACTGTACATACATGCTGGCCCCTCCATAAGGTGGTTGACTGCTGTAGGCCTGGGTGAATATGTACCTCTCCCCCCACTGTACCTACATGCTGGCCCCTCCATAAGGTGGTTGACTGCTGTAGGCCTGGGTGAATATTTTTTTTTTTTTTTTTTTAAGGATTACATGCCGACTCCCCTTTTCGGGGTTAGTTCTGTCGGGCCAAGATGCAAATTGATTTGTACAGAGATTCTATGTTCATTTCATACACCTATAGACATGAAAAATATGGAGTGATAAAAACTATGTTACACAATCATTGAATTAGGCAGAGAAATCTCTATAGAGATGTTTTTAGCTTGATTTCCACCGTTGCCACTTTCTATTTTCATAGAGTGTTTGCGGATTTTATTCACTTGATAAGTAGCATTTGTATCTTAGCTAGATAGTATGATTACAGAAATACATGAGACAGTTTTCTAATTGCTTTTCCTCACTTTGCCACTTCAACCAATATGTACCTCTCCCCCCACTGTACATACATGCTGACCCCTCCATAAGGTGATTGACTGCTGTAGGCCTGGGTGAATATGTACCTCTCCCCCCACTGTACCTACATGCTGACCCCTCCATAAGGTGGTTGATTGCTGTAGGCCTGGGTGAATATGTACCTCTCCCCCCACTGTACATACATGCTGGCCCCTCCATAAGGTGATTGACTGCTGTAGGCCTGGGTGAATATGTACCTCTCCCCCCCCCCCACTGTACATACATGCTGACCCACCCATAAGGTGATTGACTGCTGTAGGCCTGGGTGAATATGTACCTCTCCCCCCCCCACTGTACATACATGCTGACCCACCCATAAGGTGGTTGACTGCTGTAGGCCTGGGTGAATATGTACCTTTCCCCCCACTGTACATACATGCTGACCCACCCATAAGGTGGTTGACTGCTGTAGGCCTGGGTGAATATGTACCTCTCCCCCCACTGTACATACATGCTGGCCCCTCCATGAGGTGATTGACTGCTGTAGGCCTGGGTGAATATGTACCTCTCCCCCCACTGTACATACATGCTGACCCACCCATAAGGTGATTGACTGCTGTAGGCCTGGGTGAATATGTACCTCTCCCCCCCCCACTGTACATACATGCTGACCCACCCATAAGGTGGTTGACTGCTGTAGGCCTGGGTGAATATGTACCTCTCCCCCCACTGTACATACATGCTGACCCACCCATAAGGTGATTGACTGCTGTAGGCCTGGGTGAATATGTACCTCTCCCCCCCCCACTGTACATACATGCTGACCTACCCATAAGGTGATTGACTGCTGTAGGCCTGGGTGAATATGTACCTCTCCCCCCCCCTCCCACTGTACCTACATGCTGACCCCTCCTTAAGGTGGTTGACTGCTGTAGGCCTGGGTGAATGTGTACCTCTCCCCCCCCCCCTCCCACTGTACCTACATGCTGACCCCTCCTTAAGGTGGTTGACTGCTGTAGGCCTGGGTGAATATGTCCCTCCCCCCCCACTGTACATACATGCTGACCCACCCCTAAGGTGATTGACTGCTGTAGGCCTGGGTGAATGTGTACCTCTCCCCCCACTGTACATACATGCTGACCCACCCATAAGGTGGTTGACTGCTGTTGGCCTGGGTGAATATGTACCTCTCTCCCCACTGTACATACATGCTGACCCCTCCATAAGGTGGTTGACTGCTGTAGGCCTGGGTGAATATGTACCTCCCCCCCCTGTACATACATGCTGGCCCCTCCATGAGGTGATTGACTGCTGTAGGTCTGGGTGAATATGTACCTCTCCCCCCCACTGTACATACATGCTGACCCCCTCCATAAGGTGGTTGACTGCTGTAGGTCTGGGTGAATATGTACCTCCCCCCATCCCCCCCCCCTGTACATACATGCTGGCCCCTCCATAAGGTGATTGACTGCTGTAGGCCTCGGTGAATATGTCCCTCCCCCCCCCTTTTACATACATGCTGGCCCTCCATAATGTGGTTGACTGCTGTAGGCCTGGGTGAATATGTACCTCTCCCTCCACTGTACATACATGCTGGCCCCTCCATAAGGTGGTTGACTGCTGTAGGCCTGGGTGAATATGTACCTCTCCCCCCCCCCACTGTACATACATGCTGGCCCCTCCATAAGGTGGTTGACTGCTGTAGGCCCTGGGTGAATATGTACCTCTCCCCCCACTGTACCTACATGCTGGCCCCTCCATAAGGTGGTAGACTACTGTAGGCCTGGGTGAATATGTACCTCTCCCCCACTGTACCTACATGCTGGCCCCTCCATAAGGTGGTTGACTACTGTAGGCCTGGGTGAATATGTACCTCCCCCCCCACTGTACATACATGCTGGCCCCTCCATAAGGTGATTGACTGCTGTAGTCCTGGGTGAATATGTACCACTCCCCCCACTGTACATACATGCTGGCCCCTCCATAAGGTGGTTGACTGCTGTAGGCCTGGGTGAATATGTACCTCTCCCCCCCCCCCACTGTACATACATGCTGACCCACCCATAAGGTGGTTGTCTGCTGTAGGCCTGGGTGAATATGTACCTCTCCCCCCACTGTACATACATGCTGGCCCCTCCATAAGGTGGTTGACTGATGTAGGCCTGGGTGAATATGTACCTCTCCCCCCACTGTACATACATGCTGCCCCCTCCATAAGGTGGTTGACTGCTGTAGGCCTGGGTGAATATGTACCTCTCCCCCCACTGTACATACATGCTGGCCCCTCCATAAGGTGGTTGACTGCTGTAGGCCTGGGTGAATATGTACCTCTCCCCCCCCCCACTGTACATACATGCTGGGCCCTCCATAAGGTGGTTGACTGCTGTAGGCCTGGGTGAATATGTATCTCTCCCCCAATGTACATACATGCTGGCCCCTCCATAAGGTGGTTGACTGCTGTAGGCCTGGGTGAATATGTACCTCTCCCCCCACTGTACATACATGCTGACCCACCCATAAGGTGGTTGACTGCTGTAGGCCTGGGTGAATATGTACCTCTCCCCCCCCCCCCCACTGTACATACATGCTGGCCCACCCATAAGGTCGTTGACTGCTGTAGGCCTGGGTGAATATGTACCTCCCCCCCACTGTACCTACATGCTGGCCCACCCATAAGCTGGTTGACTGCTGTAGGCCTGGGTGAATATGTACCTCTCCCCCCATTGTACATACATGCTGGCCCCTCCATAAGGTGATTGACTGCTGTAGGCCTGGGTGAATATGTACCTCTCCCCCCACTGTACCTACATGCTGGCCCCTCCATAAGGTGGTTGACTGCTGTAGGCCTGGGTGAATATGTACCTCTCCCCCCATTGTACATACATGCTGGCCCCTCCATAAGGTGGTTGACTAGTGTAGGCCTGGGTGAATATGTACCTCTCCCCCACTGTACATACATGCTGACCCACCCATAAGGTGATTGACTGCTGTAGGCCTGGGTGAATATGTACCTCTCCCCCCACTGTACATACATGCTGGCCCCTCCATAAGGTGGTTGACTGCTGTAGGCCTGGGTGAATATGTACCTCTCCCCCACTGTACATACATGCTGACCCACCCATAAGGTGATTGTCTGCTGTAGGCCTGGGTGAATATGTACCTCTCCCCCCCCCCCCCCACTGTACCTACATGCTGGCCCCTCCATAAGGTGGTTGACTGCTGTAGGCCTGGGTGAATATGTACCACTCCCCCCCACTGTACCTACATGCTGGCCCCTCCATAAGGGGATTGACTACTGTAGGCCTGGGTGAATATGTACCTCTTCCCCCACTGTACATACATGCTGACCCACCCATAAGGTGGTTGACTGCTGTAGGCCTGGGTGAATATGTTCCTCTCCCCCCACTGTACATACATGCTGGCCCACCCATAAGGTGATTGACTGCTGTAGGCCTGGGTGAATATGTACCTCTCCCCCCACTGTACATACATGCTGGGCCACCCATAAGGTGGTTGACTGCTGTAGGCCTGGGTGAATATGTACCTCTCCCCCCACTGTACATACATGCTGGCCCACCCATAAGGTGGTTGACTGCTGTAGGCCTGGGTGAATATGTACCTCCCCCCCACTGTACATACATGCTGACCCACCCATAAGGTGGTTGACTGCTGGAGGCCTGGGTGAATATGTTCCTCTCCCCCCACTGTACATACATGCTGGCCCCTCCATAAGGTGGTTGACTGCTGTAGGCCTGGCTGGATATGTACCTCTCCCCCCACTGTACCTACATGCTGGGCCCTCCATAAGGTGATTGACTGCTGTTGGCCTGGGTGAATATGTACCTCTCCTCCCACTGTACATACATGCTGGCCCCTCCATAAAGTGGTTGACTGCTGTAGACCTGGGTGAATATGTTCCTCTCCCCCCACTGTCCATACATGCTGGCCCCTCCATAAGGTGATTGACTACTGTAGGCCTGTGTGAATATGTACCTCTCCCCCCACTGTACCTACATGCTGGCCCCTCCATAAGGTGGTTGACTGCTGTAGGCCTGGGTGAATATGTACCTCACCCCCCACTGTACATACATGCTGGCCCCTCCATAAGGTGGTTGACTGCTGTAGGCCTGGGTGAATATGTACCTCTCCCCCCACTGTACATACATGCTGGCCCCTCCATAAGGTGATTGACTGCTGTAGGCCTGGGTGAATATGTACCTCTCCCCCCACTGTACCTACATGCTGGCCCACCCATAAGGTGATTGACTGCTGTAGGCCTGGGTGAATATGTACCTCTCCCCCCACTGTACCTACATGCTGACCCACCCATAAGGTGATTGACTGCTGTAGGCCTGGGTGAATATGTACCTCTCCCCCCACTGTACATACATGCTGGCCCCTCCATAAGGTGATTGACTGCTGTAGGCCTGGGTGAATATGTACCTCTCCCCCCACTGTACCTACATGCTGACCCACCCATAAGGTGATTGACTGCTGTAGGCCTGGGTGAATATGTACCTCTCCCCCCACTGTACATACATGCTGGCCCCTCCATAAGGTGGTTGACTGCTGTAGGCCTGGGTGAATATGTACCCATCCCCCCACTGTACATACATGCTGGGCCACCCATAAGGAGGTTGACTACTGTAGGCCTCGGTGAATATGTTCCTCCCCCACTGTGCATACATGCTGGCCCCTCCATAAGGTGGTTGACTGCTGTAGGCCTGGGTGAATATGTACCTCTCCCCCCACTGTACATACATGCTGGCTCCTCCATAAGGTGGTTGACTGCTGTAGGCCCTGGGTGAATATGTACCTCTCCCCCCCCCCCCCACTGTACATACATGCTGGCCCCTCCATAAGGTGGTTGACTGATGTAGGCCTGGGTGAATATGTACCTCTCCCCCCACGGTCCATACATGCTGACCCCTCCATAAGGTGGTTGACTGCTGTAGGCGTGGGTGAATATGTACCTCTCCCCCCACTGTACCTACATGCTGGCCCCTCCATAAGGTGGTTGACTGCTGTAGGCCTGGGTGAATATGTACCTCTCCCCCCACTGTACATACATGCTGACCCCTCCATAACGTGGTTGACTGCTGTAGGCCTGGGTGAATATGTACCTCTCCCCCCACTGTACATACATGCTGGGCCCTCCATAAGGTGATTGACTGCTGTAGGCCTGGGTGAATATGTACCTCTCCCCCCACTGTACATACATGCTGGCCCACCCATAAGGTGATTGACTGCTGTAGGCCTGGGTGAATATGTACCTCTCCCCCCACTGTACATACATGCTGGCCCCTCTATAAGGTGATTGACTGCTGTAGGCCTGGGTGAATATGTACCTCTCCCCCCACTGTACATACATGCTGGCCCCTCCATAAGGTGGTTGACTGCTGTAGGCCTGGGTGAATATGTACCTCTCCCCCCACTGTACCTACATGCTGACCCACCCATAAGGTGATTGACTGCTGTAGGCCTGGGTGAATATGTACCTCTCCCCCCACTGTACATACATGCTGGCCCCTCCATAAGGTGGTTGACTGCTGTAGGCCTGGGTGAATATGTACAATTGGATTACCCAGATTGTATGGCCTGCATGCCGCTAATCTGTTTACTGTTGTTCTCCACCACCCGACCACACAATAACAACATGCAGGTTTTCCTAACACGCTGTGTCCCCCGTTGCATAAGCTAAGGTACGATATTGTTGTGGGAATTCCCTCACCTGTAAGGGCCTAGTCCACTAAGCTGATTCTCATGCGATTTTGCGCCGCAGAGGACTCTTTCCACTAAATTCTGTGAGAATTGCATGAGAATCAGCTTGGTGGTTATAGGTTTTGGTATAGCCCTCTCTGAGGGCAGGTATAGCTCTCTGGGGGTAGACATAGGTCTCTGGGGGTAGCCATAGGTCTCTGGGGGTAGCCATAGCTCTCTTGGGGTAGACATAGCTCTCTGGGGGTAGACATAGCTCTCTTGGGGCAGCCATAGCTCTCTGGGGGTAGACATAGCTCTCTGGGGGTAGCCATAGCTCTCTGGGGGTAGACATAGCTCTCTGGGGTCAGCCATAGCTCTCTGGGAGCAGCCATAGCTCTCTGGGGGCAGACATAGCTCTCTGGGGGTAGACATAGCTCTCTGGGGGTAGACATAGCTCTCTGGGGGTAGACATAGCTCTCTGGGGGTAGCCATAGCTCTCTGGGGGTAGCCATAGCTCTCTGGGGGCAGCCATAGGTCTCTGGGGGTAGCCATAGCTCTCTGGGGGCAGCCATAGGTCTCTGGGGGTAGCCATAGCTCTCTGGGGGTAGCCATAGCTCTCTGGGGGCAGCCATAGCTCTCTGGGGGCAGCCATAGGTCTCTGGGGGCAGCCATAGCTCTCTGGGGGCAGCCATAGCTCTCTGGGGGTAGACATAGCTCTCTGGGGGTAGACATAGCTCTCTGGGGGTAGACATAGCTCTCTGGGGGTAGCCATAGCTCTCTGGGGGTAGCCATAGCTCTCTGGGGGTAGACATAGCTCTCTGGGGGCAGCTATACCTCTCTGGGGGCAGCTATACCTCTCATTTTTGTCTTAAATGTGGGTTATTTGAGAGGATAGGTAAAGGCCAATTGTACATTTTCTGAAAATCTGACCCATATACAAGATATAGGTCTGTAGTTGCCAGGGAGATACATGCAATGTACGTTTTTGCATTCCCATACCAGATACCACATATATTGGTAAGATTTTCTAAAAATGTACAATTGGCAGCTCTACACATTTAATCAATTTTGCTAAATTAGGCTGCAAAATGATGAATACCGGGTATATCTGAGTATATTTGGTATCGCATTGATCTAAAGTATCTGTTTTTGTTATGTTAAACTGCATTTTGAGGCTCATTTCTGTCTTCAATCGGGGCTTTTTCAGAGGATTGGTGAAGGTGAATTGTACATTTGCTGGAAATCTCACCCACATACCACATATAGTGGCTTGATGCCTAGTATTTAGAACGCGTTGGTAATTACTCTACTTTCCCCCAGGGTCGTGGCATATAATACTATACATGTAGTTAGGCCAGTGGGGACCTCTGTTGGACATTAGGGTAAGTAACAGGTACACTACAGGTAGACTATTTTTCCTAACCTTTTCCCTAAAAACTCTGCCTCTAAATACTTAGACATAACTTATATTCACCTTCATAAACAATCGAAAGAAGTGTTTAAAACAGTGTTATTAATATTGGTATATTATATATTCTAAATTATGGTAGTTATATGTGCATAATTGGCAAAGGGTCAATTACCTGTGACCTGTCCTGCTGCCATTAACATTATCAATACTGAATGGTTATTAACATTTGGGTAAGATTTTCAGAAAATGTACAATTGGCAGCTTTACATAGGTAGTAATTTCTGCTAAATTCTGCTAAAAAAATGATAAATTTTGGGTATATCTGAGTATATTTGGCATTGCATTGATTTAAAGTATTAGTTCTGTTACGTTAGACTGCATTTTGAAGCTCATGTTTGTCTTAAACGTGGGTTATTTGAGAGAATTGGCAAAGTTGAATTGTACATTTTCTGAAAATCTGACCCATTTCTTTTAGTTGCAATATTATCACAAACTAAAAGGTGTTACGATGTCAAGACCTAACAATTACAAAATAAGTTAAAGCAGTATTTTTTTCCAATTTCCCACGTTCCCAATTTCGTTTATATTAGAAGCAGTTGTTTATGTATGAAAAAAGATGAATTAATGGAAGCAATTTAAACAAATTGCAAAAAACAAATTGCAGCACTGGATAACCTGAATTGAATGATGTAATTGCTGATATTTAATATAAAAATAAAAATAATGTTTTAATGTCTGCCAATGATAATTTAAAGACTTAAATACGTCTAATTTATATCTGCAAGGCACCTACTACTCCCTGGTCTGTATAGTGAATCTGACAGAAAGTGCACAAGTAAATATATGGGTCAGATTTTCAGAAAATGGACAATTGGCAGCTCTACACATTTAGTAAATTCTGCTAAATTAAACCGAAAAATGATAAATACCAGGTATATCTGAGTATATTTGGTATCGCATTGATTTAAAGTATCAGTTCTGTTATGTTAAACTGCATTTTGAAGCTTATTTTTGTCTTAAATGTGGGTTATTTGAGAGGATTGGTGAAGGTGAATTGTACATTTTCGGATAACTTGACCCACATATCATGTGGTACTCAGTATCTGGTGTTGTTTCTAATTATCATTTGATCCCTACATGACAATGCGTTAATGAAAAGCCGAACATGGGTCAGATATTCAGAAAATGTACAATTGGCAGCTGTACATATTTAGTAAATTAGGCTAAATTAGGCTGCAATTTGGTCAATACTAGATAAATTCGAGTATATTCGGCATTGCATTGATTCTAGCAATTTGTTTGGTTAGGTTGAACTGTATTTTGAACTTTATTTTCGTTTGAAATGTGGGTTATTTGAGAGGATTAGTGAAGTTGAATTGTACATTTTCTGAAAATCTGACCCACATGCCACCTCAACTAAGTTCATAATGGAAATTGTCTGAAAAGGGTTCAATCAACTTTCAATTTCAACGGACCCTTAAGACTTAAATGCTTTATCCACTTGTATGACATAATGACCACTGACAAAATGTGATGTGTTTCAGGAAAATGAGTCATAAGTCGCAAAAAATAGATTTTGAGATATCACCATATTTGAAAAGATAAGATCAAGCCGATTCCAATGATAGTAAACAGTCTAATAATCCAATAAATATTTCTAGATTTTAAGTTTGATAATTTCGTTTTTGAAAAAAAAAGCTTCCAATATTTCTGGGGTCAATAAACAGGATAAGGTAACTAAATGTAGTCCATATATGAGGACCTTCAAAACGAACGGATATATTATATAGATTGTCCTGTAATTTGATACATCAATTGATATCGCTATAAGTGATTAACCCGCCAAAAATTACAACATTCCAATAATGAGATCCTGTGAAAAAAACACTTTGAAAAATATCAATTTTGCGACTTGTGACTCATTTTCCTGGAACACATCACAAATGGCCCCTACCATCAATCGGTCACCTGGGCCATTGTCGGTGGATGCTGTCGGTGGCTGCTGTCGGTGGCTGCTGTCTGTTGGTATTTACTTGTACGACAAAAGGTGGCTTTTTGGTGACTGACAACCAGTCACCTAGGGGTGACAAATTGTGGGTCACTGTTATCCACTTGTACGATTAAGCATGAAAATGTAGTGTTCTTTACTACATGGTGTCACGAAGTAGATAGAAGGAAATACAAATGTTGAAAAGATTTGGTATCATACACAATAACACAGGCACTAAGGCCACAGTTCCTTTTACATTATGGTTAAACCGGTAATGGGTCAGATTTTCAGTAAATGTACAATTCGCCTTCATTAATTGTCCCAAATAACCCAAATTCAAGACAGAAAATGAGCTTCAAAATGCAGTTTCACATAGAGAAACAGATACTTTAAATCAATGTAATACCAAACATACTCAGATATACCCGGTATTCATCATTTTTTAGTCTAATTTAGCAGAATTTCCTAAATGTGTAGAGCTGCCAATTGTACATTTTCTAAAAATCTGACCCTAATACTGTATAATGCTGCCAGAGAATATAAGAGGTAGAAGTGCGCATGACTTCTAGACTCAGTAAATATATAGAGAAATAAGCCTACAGTGGTAGCTCCACCTGGTGCTTCGGAGAAGAAGTAACCATTACCACTACAAAAATATATATTCTCCTCTATATAATTCTAAAAGATTTACACAGGCTTAGCAAATTGGCAGATCTCTGTGGATCTGGATAATGTAAAATTCTACATGATGCTGACAGTTTCCGAATCGAAATAGATAAACAATAAATATAATGGATCAGGGACATAGCTTACTTAAACGAAAAAGATGAAAGGGACGGGATGATATTAATAAATGAAAGAATAATTTCAGATAAATTAAATATACCGATAATAATTCTTTCTGTGGAAATATGCATACTTTATCAATGTCATTTTTATTCATATCTGCTATAACCCTTATATTTTAACATTATTCAGCATCTTGTAATTCTGAGATGAAACTGGATTTATTTGTGAGACTTTTGTTATATTGTTGCTATTGTTATATGATCATGTCCATATTAGTCAATATTGATATTTACCTTCGCCACAATTATTAGTTATATGAATGACAATAGAAAAATATTGCTTGGTTGACACTAAGATGAACACAAGGTTTCCCATTCAGTGTCGCTGAGGGGTGGGGTGTGGTCATAATATTTTTTTAGAGAGAGCTTTTCACGCTATATTGAAATCTGAGTCAACAGAAAAAATAATAAGGTAATAATAAGGTCTAACAAATTGTCTATAATTATTAGATGAGTTTCAAACGTGTGAGCACTTCATGGTACCAGGGATAGCTCTTCTCAAATAGACTATATGTGATGTGTTCCAGGAAAATGAGTCATAAGTCGCCAAATTGATATTTCTCAAAGTATTTTGTTCACAAGATCACATTATTGGAATGTTCTATTTTTGTAAGGGTTGATAACTCATGGTTACATAAATCTATATATCAAATTTCAGGACAATCTATTTAATATAGCCATTCGTTTCAAAGGTCCTCATATGGACTACATTTAGTTACCTTATACTGTTTATTGACCCCAGAAATATTGGAAACTTTTTTTTCAAAAACGAAAATATCAAACTTAAAATCTAGAAATACTTATTAGATTATTAGACTGTTTACTATCATTGGAATCGCCTAGATCTCATCTTTTCAAATCTAATGATATCTCAAAACCTTTTATTCGCGACTTATGACTCATTTTCCTGGAACATTTAATAGACTATATGCGATCTATTCGGATTAATACTCAGTTAAGAGAGCGGAATTTGCCCAGCATCAACAACAATGGACATACAATAACAATAACAGAGACACACGACCACATGGACACAGGCCCCTGTCAGAAACACAGGTGAAACAGTAAAGAGAGCAGTGGAGGCACAGGGACCCACCCCAATGGAAGCGCAGTCAGGTGAAACCAATAACGCGGCAGCTGAGCCCGAGCGCACTGAAGCACCTGAGACCAGGAAAGTTGACAACATGACGATCAGTTTGAACGCCAACCGTTTTGATCGGAGACTCCAAATAGCAATAGATGTATGTATTATGTCTTGAATGAAAGATAATTTTATGGCCTATAATATTTTTAATGAACACAAAGCTCCATCTGGTGTTTATTTATAACTTGTATATGGTTGAAACTACATGCGGTGTGAAACTTCAGATTGGGTGCGAGACTTGAGACGCCATATTTATGTAACAGGGTTACAGTTCTGATGTTTATATTAAAGAAAAGAAAATTTTGTGTACTAAAAATAGTTTAATGTGACCTAAGGTCTAAATGAAATATTTTTAGCGGTGTTTGTAAAAATGTGTCCCCCTAGTGGCGATTTTGAGAACTTTCCACTTGACTGGTGGCTTTAGATTTTTAAGACAATAAAACCAGCTTATCAAAGAACACCATCCCGCAAAAATAAATACTTTTGCAATTTGTTTGAGGTTCAATGCTAGATTGCCTGGACGAACGGTGGCAAAACGCTTATTTCAATAAGCAAATGCTATTCACCTAAACATTGCGAACGCCACGCCATAACTGTACAACGATTATAAGAGATGGGCCCCTGGGTCTGCAAAAGGTTTCTCGCACTTATTTTCCTACAAACTTAGGCATCCACTACAATGAATCGCCAGCATATTAATACACCTAGCTATTAGTAAAGTCGATTTAACCGAAATGCGCACAGATAAATTACAATCTTGGTGTAAACTTACGTTAACACTAGCGTGAATGGGGACTGCATATCGGCCGATCGACTGACCGTGAAAGTTGGGCCACATGACTGAAATGTATGGGAAATGATACGTAAGGCTTCTCATAGTGTATTGAGCACGCTCCTTCCGGTCAGACACTTCCGTCTTTGCAACTAACAACAAACAACTAGCCTAGGATTATCACGTGCATGTATTGCTGTCATATTCCATGTAGAAACTCCGCGATTATTCCATTAAAAAGGTAACGAAATATCGATTCTTCTCCTGAAGTCTAAAATCTGCAGGGGTTTTATGGCATTGCCATAAAGACGCCTGCAGACCAAGCAAAACACCGAGTCAACTCGTTCCCAGTGGCCAAGTTTAGCCGGGTCCCCCGGCTCTGCAGTCGCCGAAACCATAATTTTAAAAGCTTTCATTATTACCAACGATATAACAAAAACAGCGGCCGGAAAATATTCTACTAAACTAACCAGCCAAGCAGTTACCATACACCTACACAACACAAATTCTCGCGCGGATACTTTCTAGACTAAAGATAGAAATGAGCTTCAAAATGCCAATTAACACAACAGAACTGATACTTTAAATGTGATAAATGCGATACCAAAATATACTCAGATATACCCGGTATTCATCATTTTTCAGTCTAATATAGGAGAATTTCCTAAATGTGTAGAGCGGCCAATTGTACATTTTCTGAAAATCTGACCCATATATATAATCACCTTGTTGGGCACTGCATTAGCAGACCACTCTACATGTGAGTTGGATTGAGCCTTTTTGACTAGGTAATGTCTCTATACTAATAAACAATTATTACCTACAACTTAGAAACATAATGGGTCATATATTCAGAAAATGTACAATTCAACTTCGCCAATCTTCTCAAATAACCCAAATTTCAGACGAAAATAAAGTTCAAAATACAGTTCAACCTAACCAAACAGATTGCTAGAATCAATGCAAGGCCGAGTATACTCGGACTTACCTAGTATTGACCAAATTGCAGCCTAATTTAGCAAAATTTATTAATTATGTACTGCTGCAGATTGTACATTTTCTGAAAATCTGACTCACTTCACTCAATAGCCTAAATCTAAAAATACATGATTATTCCTGGCCCAGGCCAGTGACCAACGTATCATCGTGGGGACCTTGCAAGCAAGGTGCAGTTTATGCGAGGAGGAGTCGCACCACTTCCTAGGCCAAAAAAAATAGGTTTGTTTCCGATTTAACCCCCCTACCTAGAAAAACCTTACCCTACCTAACTTTTTTTTACCATACCTAATTTTTCAAAAATCATATCTTAGATTTTTTTGGATTTTTTGACAAAAAAAGCTTATGAAAGCAGGAAAAGAGAACGTATGTATGTATTAGTTTTATTTCTCATTTTTATACAGTTACATCGTATAATAAAAACGGAAAAATGGATTTTCCTAACCCAGAACTGTCAAAAAGCACATTTCCCATGTTTAAAACAACTATTGTTATGAAATAGACATTTTTTTCAGTTCCTGGGAGGTGGTTTCAAAAAAAAAAAAAAAAAAAAAGTTACCACCCCCCTACCTAGTTTTCAGCCAGATAAATCGGAAACACCAATTTTTCTTTTGGCCCTATGGCGGAACATCACTGCCTGAAGCATTAGGACCCTCGGAAAAGTGTGAGAGTGTGAGAGAGACACAGACTATTTCTAGAGAGAATAGTAAGTACTGTATTAGAATATTGTTATTGTTGTTGTGCTGTGCATTCCTTTCTGGATATGTGATGTATGTCAGACATTGGTAAACATGTCTTTCGTGATATTCTAACGTTTTTTCATACACCAGCATTTCGCCGGTGCATGTGTGTATGTCTTGTGACAATAGGCATTGTTTATATGGGTCAGATTTTCAGAAAATGTACAATTCAACTTCACCAATCCTCTCACATAACCAAAATTTCAGACGAAAATAAAGTTCAAAATACAGTTTAACCTAACCAAACATATTGCAAGAATCATTGCCATGCCAAATATGCTCGAATTTACTTAGTATTGACCAAATTGCAGCAGAATTTAGCAGAATTTACCAAATGTGTACCGCTGCCAATTGTACATTTTCTGACGATCTTACCCATATAGGCATTGTTTATATTAAGATAGACTTTCGTTGATTAACACTGCATTGCTGTGTGAGTGAGTGAATGAGATTGGTTGCTTTACGCCCTTATTAACACATTTAATATGGTTATATCAAGGGTGGGAAAGCTGAGAGGGAGTGAGTGAGTGAGATTGGTTGCTTTACGCCCTTATTAACACATTTAATATGGTTATATCAAGGGTGGGAGAGCTGAGAGTGAGTGAGTGAGTGAGATTGGTTGCTTTACGCCCTTATCAATACATTTAATATGGTTATATCAAGGGCGGGGGAGCTGAGAGGGAGTGAGTGAGTGAGATTGGTTGCTTTACGCCCTTATCAACACATTTAATATGGTTATATCAAGGGTGGGAGAGCTGAGAGGGAGTGAGTGAGTGAGTGAGATTGGTTGCTTTACGCCCTTATTAACACATTTAATATGGTTATATCAAGGGCGGGAGAGCTGAGAGTGAGTGAGTGAGATTGGTTGCTTTACGCCCTTATCAATACATTTAATATGGTTATATCAAGGGTGGGAGAGCTGAGAGGGAGTGAGTGAGTGAGATTGGTTGCTTTACGCCCTTATTAACACATTAAATATGGTTATATCAAGGGCGGGAGAGCTGAGAGTGAGTGAGTGAGATTGGTTGCTTTACGCCCTTATCAACACATTTAGGATGGTATATATGTATTGTATTGCATTTAAATATTTTATTCAGCATTGAGCATTATATAGTACACTATTCTCAGAACAAGCTGGTTTACATAATTATATACAAAAGACAAAATAATAGGAAAAGCGATACTCAAATACGTGGAGTTTATAGTGATATAATATTGTAAAAACCATAACCTATAGGCTGTGTCACTGAATTCGACATACAAAAATAGAATTGTCCAAGGTGACACACTTCATACACAAAACGATTAGATCAAGGGCGGGAGAACTGAGAGGGAGGTAGTTTATGATCACACACCGGAAATAGAGATAGAGAAGTAGGCTAATCATTAGGCGCGGGGCGGAATACTATAGTACCTTACGTACAAGCGGCTTCGCCACTTGAGCCCACATAAGTATATATCATATAAATGTGCAGAACGAAAACACTGACAAAAAGAGGTTTAAAATGATTATGTATAAGTATAACATGCTTTTGCTTAGTTATTTGCTAAACTAAAATGATATTTTAAAAGAATCTTAAATCTTGATCATTTATAATATATTATCCATTTGTCATCTTCTTACATTTAAAATCTCTGACAAATAATTATTCTAGTAACGTTAGTTTCAATGTTTCCACCTTAGCTTGGTGAGGCCTATGACACCAACTGTGTTCAATTCGGACTTTTATTTAAAAAGTTATAGCATTTGAGCTTGGCTAAATATCCCCCCCCCCCACACACACACACTCAGGGGTCAAAAGTGTAAGCTTTTTTGTTCCAGCCTTTGAAAAGTACCCCCTTTCCGCGAATTTTCAAGGCATTTTAGCCCCCCCCCCCCACACACACACACTTCTTGTGGCAAAACGCGGAAATCTTTATGCCAAAAAGGAGGGGCCGGGAGGGGGGGAGAGATAAGTTAAAGTAGTGGGGCTTTATTTAACACATGAGGGTCATAAAAGATCATAAAGGGCATGGAGAGGGAGAGAGTTCTGGCAAGGCACTGGGATCAGCAGTGGTCCTCTATCAACGACCATTTGTATTATTCAAAACATGTTTATAAATAATCTTATATATGAGCTACAATAATGGGAAAAGCATGAAAATGTTTGGGAGTTTAAGCACAATGCATCTAGAACCATTTTGATTGGTTTTGTTAAATATTTAGCCAAAAAATAAAACTGATTGGTGTAGATATCCAACACCAGGAGGGTTGTAAAAGGCCATAAAGCCAATGGGGGTAGAGGGCTTGGCAAGATGAGATGGGCTTGTGTGGCCTGATTTCCCCAGTCAAATCTCATGAAAGTCGTACATTATTGCTTTAAAGAATTTGTATATTTTCCTACAAAAACGCCCAGAATTACATCAAATTTGTGCTAAAGTTTCAATCAAACATGTCAGCGCCAATGATAGTAACATGTAGTATACCTATTCAAGTATTTTAAACTAAAATTAGCAATCCCTTAGAATGTGTAACTGTATTCACATGAGCAATGTCATGAGGTTTTGCCAAATGGGTCTCCAAGAAGGATGCTGTTGACTATAGAAACGGCCGTGCACCCAAAAACACGTCCGTGCACGGCTAATAAAAATTCCTCCAGTTACCTCATGGGGAGGTGGTCTACAGGACTTATCCGCGCCGTTTTAATGAGAAAATAACGAGTAAACCGCCCTGCCATATGCTAAATAATGATTAGCCATACATAGATCGATCTTAACCTTATCATATAAATGCGAGAAAGGGGAGGGGATAGAAAAGACAATGGGAGAGTGAGAAGCCTAATCGTCACGGCACGTCACCCACGGCGATTAGTGCGAGTTGTGGTGGAGATAGCTAAGGGGTGAGGGGTGCCAGAGGACAGCACTCATGACCAGCGAGGCATGACGTGACGTAATAGGTTCTCTCGCGTGGAGGTGGGAGGGAAAACCCAGGACCAGTGGGCCTCTCCTTATCCCACTGGTACCCTCGTACATTACGTAACACATGCATGCTGTACCCGGGGACCCGTCTCTGTCTCTTGACGGGTTGACTGTTTCTGTTGCCTCAAGGAGTGCATGGTTCCCCGAGCCGTGGGAAACCTCGTTTGATGCGTGGAATCACGGGCAAGTAGAGCCTCGGGGCCGGACCGATTTTACCTTATTGGTCATCATCATCATCAAAATGACCATATATGGGTCATGTTTTAAGAAAATGTACAATTCACCTTCGCCAATCCTCTCAAATAACCAACATTTCAGACGAAAATGAAGTTCAAAATACAGTTCAAACTAAACCAAACAGATAGCTAGAATCAATGCAATGCCAAATATACTCGAATTTACTCGAAGTATTGACCAAATTGCAGCAGAATTTAGCAGAATTTACTAAATGTATACAGCTTCCAATTGTACATTTTCTGAAAATCTGACCCATATGAGCTACGTCCGAAGGCGACTTTCCACACTCTTCTACTACGGGTCAAGCTGGCCCACCCACCCACACCTTTTGTACTCATTTTCAAACCCATCAGTTTTACTCAAAGAGAGCTTCTTATTTTAATCGAGACAAATCATGTGATGACCCTGTGTTTCTCAAGAAAACCACCTTCTTTACATATGGGTCAGATTTTCCAAAAAATGTACAATTCACCTTCACTAATTCTTTCAAATAACGGTAATTTAACACAATGAAAGAGATATTTCTAATCAACACAATGCCAAAGAAACTCTGATATCTCCGGTATTCATCAGTTTTCAGCTAAATCTCCAAAATGTGTTGAGCTGCCAATTGTACATTTTCTGAAAATATGACCCATATACAACAAGCGTTTACGAGAATAAAATGTACCCAAAGCTTTCCTACGAGTTATGTTCTCCGTCGCCTAATGAATCTAGATTGTTTTAAACAGGTTGCACTTAAAGTATCAGTTCTGTTATGTTAAACTGCATTTTGAAGCTCATTTTTGTCTTAAATATGGGTTATTTGAGAGGACTGGTGAAAGTTAATTGTACATTTTCAGAAAATCTGACCCTAATATTCACCGTTTACAAATAAATGCAGGTTAACTAACGTGTTGGTTGAAAGAGCGTCAATATTGCATGGGTTCCGTAGCAACAAGTCCAATATTCTAAGTGACTGAAACCAACGAGTTAGCCTAATCATGAAAATAGAAAAAAAAATCACATAACCACCCAGATAAATCAAACCTTTTTTTTATTTTCTTTATTTGTTCGGAAACCACCTCCCAGGAAGTGAGAAAAAAAATGTCTATTTCATAACAATAGTTGTTTTAAACATAGGATGTGCT
Source organism: Sthenelais limicola (assembly GCA_942159475.1). NCBI lineage: Eukaryota > Metazoa > Annelida > Polychaeta > Phyllodocida > Sigalionidae > Sthenelais > Sthenelais limicola. The sequence continues at coordinate 10,685,864 of OW804098.1, forward strand.
TTTTGACAGTTCCGGGTCAAGAAAACCGCTTTTCCTACTTGTATAAGCTTTTATATGGTAAAAAAAATCAGGTACGGTCAAAAAATGTTTAGGTAGGGGAAGGTTTGTCTAGGTAGGGTGTTAAGTGTGTGTGTGTGGAGGGTGGTGGGGGGGGGGGGGCGTAAATGTGATGTGTTTCAGGAAAATGAGTCATAAGTCCCAAAAATTGGATTTCGTGATATTATCATATATTTGAAAAGATGAGATCGAGGGGATTCCAATGAATATAAACATTAAGGGCATCTAATAAGTATTTCTAAATTTTAAGTTTGATATTTTTATTCATGAAAAAAAAACGTTTCAATATTTTTGGGTGGACAATTACTATTAAAGTAGCTAAATATACTCTATGGGATGACCCTATAAATGCATGACAATATTTGATACACTGTCTTGCATTTTGGTACATGTATTCATACTTCATCCAGCGTTAGTCACACCAAAAATGAAATAATTCCTACAAAGATATTTTGGGAATATATATCACTTTGAAAAATATCAATTTTGCGACTTATGACTCATTTTCTTGAAACTCATCACAAATCGGAAACACACCTATTTTTGATGTGTTTCAGGAAAATGAGTCATAAGTCGCAAAAAATTGATTCTGAGATATCCCCATATTTGAAAAGATGGGATCAAGCCGATTCCAATGATAGTAAACAGTCTAATAATCTAATAAGTATTTCTAGATTTTAATTTTGATATTTTCGGTTTTTAAAAAAAAAGTTTCCAATATTTCTTGGGGTCACTAAACAGTAAAGTAACTAAATGTGGTCCATATGAGGACCTTTAAAATGAAAGGATATATTACATTGATTGTCCTGGAATTTGATACATCGATTGACATAACCATAAGTGACAAACTCCCCAAAAATCAGAACATTTTAATAACGTAATCTTGTGAAAAAAACACTTTGAAAAATATCAATTTTGCAACTTATGACTCATTTTCCTGAAACACATCACATTTTTTCCCCTTATTCTGGGGCATCATTATCTATGTTAGCCTGTACATAATTGCCTTTGTATACAAGCACACTGGATCGTACATCAGGTCGAAGTGACTTTGTTTCTTCCATGATGAACCCAAACCTTTCAAACTGTATATTAACACTTCCTAATACTTCTGTTGAAACCTGGATGTGAACCCTAGCCTCCACATTCCATGTGTCTGCTAGCGACCTTATACTCGGCAACAATCGATTATTAAGAGCTAAATTTTTAAACTTCAGATCATCTGTACCAACAATAACCGGTAGATACATATCAAACTTTCTCCGATATGTCATCGAATCCGGAATCTCCAACTTTTTCAAGGCTTGCACAGCAGTTATGAACAATTTAACCATATTTGTGTTGAGATTCCAGTTTCCCCAAGTTTTATTGTTGAGAAAGTAATGACACAGGTAATATACCGACTGCTCATTCAAGGCTTCTGTCAGTTTACATATATTAGAGAATTTAATATCAGATTGCTCCAATGCCATATCAAGAGCCATGGCCAGATCTGAACTATCTGTTACAGTAGTTGCACTAGTTTTATAACTCAAAACCACTTCATGCTCATTTTTCAGAGATTTGATCACACATGTGCCAATCTCTTCAGCCACATTGGCCTTGTACACATATCCAAATTTATTCAAAACTTTAGTCATTACCGCCAGGCATTTCATCATTAATCTCTCATCCTTTAGTTCTACATGGGTGATGAAATTCTCCATCAGAACAGGTATTCCTGAGGTGATGAGCCTGTAGCAGAAATACTCATCCAACCCTTCATTGGATACACCACATTCAATGCATAGTTTGGAGAAGAAATGGTTCTGGCATAATTTCATCCATCCCTTCTCTTCCCATGCATCACTGTCCTCATCAGTGGGTGTGTCAGAAGATTTCAGGGCCATCACTGTAAGCTCTCCTTCTTCTGTTGTTCCCTCTTTGCCTGTTCTTAAAAAGCGTTTACTGTTTTCGGACCGTCGGGGTTTGAGGTTGTCAAATTCTGCACCGCCATCTCCTGCTGCTGCGACAATGTCTCCCTTTGAGACTTTTCTGAGAATGAAAATAGTTCATGAAAGTAATTAAGCAAAGGAATGAAGTGAGAATTCTTAATGAAAGTATTAATGGAAATAATTAGTAACAAAAATAATGAAAACAAATATTTGGGGGAAATAATCAATACAGATTACTAATGAAATGATAATATTAAATATTATCATTTCATTAGTAATTCAAATGTTGATGAAAATAATCCATGAATAAATAGTCGGGTTTTTTTTTTGTTTTTTGGGGTTTTTTTCGTTTTTATTCGTTTTTTCTGGGGGGAGGGGGGGGGGAGGGGGGCCTTCAACTTTATAATATAAATAGCCAAATTAGACAAGTATTATGCGATGCAATTATTACGATACAAATTGACAATTTCCACCCACCGCTTCACTTTTTCTGACGAAGCTTCTGCCTCCGCCATTTCCACCGTACAGAATGTGGTGTGCTAAAAACAGAGAGAGGAACCAATTGTTACATAATGTTACGTAAGATCAAGTCGGAATCCATAAATGTTATTTCAGTTATTAATAGGGGAGTTTCATGTCTCACTGCACATGTCTGCCACAGAGCATGCTGGGACGTATTCAGTTCAAGTCTGACATACAAATATTTGGCAACATATTCATCAAAAATTGCAAAAATGTGTTCCCCAATATCATAGCTTTCATAAATGATCTATGAACACCAAATGCATGATGGGAAAGACGGAGGCTTGTGTTATGGAAACATGTATAACACATGGACATTGACATTAGAGCATTGATAAATATTCCATGCTCAATATGACATATGTTTTCTATAGATTTTAGACTGTACCATTAGTCCCATAATTCCATGCGAATCAAGATTCAAAATGGTGGCTATGCAAATCCCCTATTAGCACAGTAGTTATAATTGCCTATCAATTATCACTAACAAGAGTAGAGAGCATTTCTTACCATAATATTGAAGTCATTAATTAGAGAGTAGATGCTAATTGGAGATGAATTAGCATTCAATAGAATATGTGGTGTGTTTCAGGAAAATGAGTCATATACATATTTAGGTCTTATGTTTAACATAACCGAACTTAACCGAGTTTAACATAACCGAACTGATACTTTAAATCAATGCGATACAAAATATACTCAGATATACCTGGTATTCTTCATTTTTCAGCCTAATTTAGGAGAACTTTCTAAATGTATAGAGCTGCCAATTGTACATTTTCTGAAAATCTGACCCACATATGTGATATGTTAGAGGAAAATGAGTCACAAGTGGCACAGAAATGGATTTTGAGATTATTTGAAAACATAAGATTAAGCGGATTTCAATGATAGTAGCTAATTTAATAGCTGACTGATATCTTGGAACTTGCGCTTGATACATTCGATATGATACATAGAAAGCTGGATTATTATAATTCTAGTGGCATATTTCACACCCGTAATATATGAATGAATTTTTTGCTACTTAATCGTACTTACGTAATCGTCATATTGGCCAGGATATCTATCAACCATAATATATATGGGTCAGATTTTCAGAAAATGTACAATTGGCAGCTCTACATATTTAATAAAGTCTGCTAAATAAGCTGCAATTTGGTCAATACTAGGTAAATTCGAGTATATTCGGCATTGCATTGATTCTAGCAATGTGTTTGGTTAGGTTGAACTGTATTTTAAAGTTTATTTCTGTCTTAAAAGTTATTTGACATGATTGGTGAAGGTGAATTGTACATTTTCCCACAATAACCCACATTTAAGCCATAAATGAGCTTCAAAATGCAGTTTAACATAACAGAACTGAAATCTGACCCATATGTATATTATACACTGGTAACTTATTGTAATTAATTAATTAATGTAGAAGGAACCCCTAGGAAGACCTAAGGCCACCATAGAAAGGGGCACCCATTTCCAGAATTATCAATATTTTTATACTTTGTTATGTTACATCTGGAACTAAACACTATACAATACAACTATGTGGGTCCGATTTTCAGAAAATGTACAATTCGCCTTCACCAATCCTCTCAAATAACCCACATTTAAGACAAAAATGAGCTTCAAAATACAGTTTAAACATAACAGAACTGATACTTTAAATCAATGCGATCCTAAATATACTCAGATATAGCTGATATGCTTCATTTTTCAGCCTAATTTAGGAGAATTTCCTAAATGTCTACAGCTGCCAATTGTACATTTTCTGAAGACCTGACCCAACTATGTAATAATACTAGTATGTATTATCCTCCATAGCTATATAATAGGCCGTACTGTACCCTACAAATCAGTCTAGGCCCAGAGTTGAGAGAGTCCCTTCAAACGAAGGGAAAGCCTCTCGCCTCAAACCGCAATGTCATTATAATTCAATTAAGACCACACAATGTCATTATATTCCCATTAAAACGTTGAGTACTAGGCCAAGAAACTGGTTAGCGAAGTAGGCTGACATACCATTTAAAAAAATAACATCGAATAATATATTGAATATCAAATTTAAAATATAGAAATCTATATATTAATAAAATAAGGGTTTGGAGCCTTAAACAGCTATCTTCTCTGAAACCACTGGCCAGATCTCCATTATATTTCACATGCACATGCCCAAAAATGATTCTTATCTGAGGGTTTGGACCTAGAGTGAAATTAAGTTTTGTTAATCATTGATTTTGTTAATAATTTTCTTGGCCATTATTTGAAATATTGTATGTCACCCACCTTTCAACGTTGGACGAGTTTCCTCTCGTTCCTGCTTATGTTATGGTGGTAAACGGTCCATATAGTGGTCCTGTTGTGAACCGAGTGTGTCCCATATATTGCATCTACTGAGGCTAGGCCAAAAAAAATAGGTGTTTCCGATTTATCTGGCTGAAAACCAAGGTTTGGGGGAGGGGTGGTAACTTTTTTTTTGTAAATTTTTTTTTTTGGAAACCACCTCCCAGGAACTGAACAAACTGTCTTTTTCATAACAATATTGTTTTGAACATGTGAAATGTGCCTTTTGACAGTTCCGGGTTAGGAAAACCCGTTTTCCTGCTTTTATAAGCTTTTTTTGTCAAAAAAGTAAGATATGATGGGGAAAAAATCAGGTATGGTGAAAATTTTTTTAGGTAGGGTAAGGTTTTTCTAGGGAGGGGGGTAAATCGGAAACAGGCCTTTTTTTTTTTTGCCTTACCATGGGTACAGGCACCAGGATATGCAATATGGCTTTTCAATATTTTGTTATTTAACTTTCACAAATTCTCGACTGTAATTGATATTTAATTTAAGCTTTAAAATTGATTATGCAGAAAAAAATGTGCATTTAAGGTTATATTTTAAGTAATATTGGTATACAGAGAGGAATAACTGTATAAACCAAAATAAAAACATGTGAATATGTCAGGTTTTAAAACAAGATTACTCTATAGATATATGGGTCAGATTTTCAGAAAATGTACAATTCGCCTTCATCAATCCTCTCAAATAACCCACATTTAAGACAAAAAAATGAGCTTTAAATATGCAGTTTAACACAACAGAACTGATACTTTAAATCAGTTTTTTTGAGTGTCTAGTCCTTGTCGTTGTATGAATCATTTAGCAGAATTTCCTGAATATGTAGAACTGCCAATTGTAAATTTTCTGAAAATCTGACCCATATGTATATATTTATATATCTATAGCATATAGAAAAACTCAGGTCCTGTCCAGATTTGTTTCAAAAGTATTATTGTTAATTCAGTTGTCCTAGAATGTGGATGGCGCCATCTGGTATAAGGCTTATCAACGGTTTTCTTCTGTACATTTGCCATTTTGTTCGCGACATGGCACCCGAGCCTGGCCTATCTCTATGGGAGCGGGAGTTTGAGGGGCGTGATGTATGAAAATCCCATCTTGGAAATCATTTTGTCTACCTAATAAGTTAATGCGAATGTGGGTCAGATTTTCACAAAATGTACAATTGGCAGCGGTGCACATTTAATAAATTCTGCTAAATTAAGCTGAAATTTGGTCAATACTAGGTAAATTCAAGTATATTCAGCATTGCATTGATTCTAGCAATCTATTTGGTTAGGTTGAACTGTAATTTTCATCTTAAATGTGGTTTATTTGAGAGGATTTGTGAAGGTGAATTGTACATTTTCTGAAAATCTGACCCATGTGTTCCTCAATGATTAAGCTGCTTTAAATAAGATGGCGTTCATTTATAATATTTACTGATCATATACATACTCTATAGGCATACGCTACAGCAGTGTTGTGTCGACCCTGGCCTCCTTTCCAGACAAGTTGCAAAATTAAAATATTTCAAAGTGATTTATTTACAAGAACCCTTGCTCGCAATGTTTTATTTTTAGGGTGTTTATCACTGCCAGTAGCATGAATACATGTACCACATTTTAATAGATGTGTTAATGTTTACCATCATTGCTCAATCGCAAGTTACCCCGCTATTTACTCTGTACTTGTATATATTGTAGCTCTACTGGCAAATAATATATGTATACTATAACAAGTTCGTTCTAATGGTACTGGTATTTGTTATATACCTAATTTCAGGAAAAAACCTGACACCCTCTCACATCCCTTTGATTGGTAATACCTGCAAATGATTTAATAGACTGTATTTACCTCATTTTTTCCATCTCATCATCATCACTTTCATTTACAATTCGTAATGTAATGCCTGTGACATTATGTCTAATTTTGTAATATCTTAGTCGGATTGTTAATCATTTCCTCCGTACGCCTCTATGTACTTTTTCTAAACATGTCAATATTCTCAGGGTACAACGAAAATCACCTAAGGGTGAGATTGCTGTAATCTTGCTAACCTCCTGATAAAATAAACTTGTCCAAAAAAAATCATTGGATTCCACTTGATGGTATCCATACTATTGTACATATCAAGAGAAGCAGACCCAAGCAGACCCATGTATGAAGATTAACCAATGTAAGGGAGACAGTAGGTGGTCCTAACCTGGATTTATACACTAATCCATCCTACTCACAGCTATGCCAGGCACCGGGGGGGGGGGGGAGGCTTAGAAAGACATTAGGTTAAAGGTCCATTCTCACTTGTTTATAACTTTTATTTCATACTTGGGTCAGATTTTCAGAAAATCTACAATTGGCAGCTGTATACATTTAGTAAATTCTGCTAAATTAGGCTGCAATTTGGTCAATACAAGGTAAATCCGAGTATATTCGGCAATGCATTGATTCTAGCAATCTGTTTGGTTAAGGTTGAACTGTATTTTGAACTTCATTTTCGTCTGAAATTTTGGTTATTTGAGAGGATTGGTGAAGGTGAATTGTACATTTTCTGAAAACATGACCCACTTATCCAGTTCTACAACAAAATGAGTGAAACAAAACTAATTTATTTCGACATCACTCACTGTCAACTATTGTATTTTATTCATGAGAAGGTTTTATCATTGCATATTTCAGATTCAGTTTACACAGCTTGCAGGCTTTCCATTAGAATCCATTGTAATATGTTTTATTGTTTTTCATATGAGCAGGAGCCCAAACGGAAATTGCATAATCACGGTGACACATAGTGCGAGTGCAATTAATAGCAGGGACTAACATTTTTATCGTTTTATACAGCCATCAGTGATAATGATATACAAGGCTCACAGATACTATTGTCCAGAAAGCATGCAGACCTAGAAGTCCTGTGCACATAGGAACCTTCAAAGATAATTTATTTTCCCCATTCTCCTCCATCCTCATGAGGAGACAGCCTTTTTACATTTGTTTCATTTTCGAGTCATTTTATTTTCTAATTTCAATAATATTTTCACAACTGGGGCTCGGGTTTCTTTTGAACTCACACATGTAGTCATATATTGTAAACTTAGGAGTTACTTAAAAGCCTACTAATATACTAATCATACAATGATCATGGTCAACTTAACCAGGGATGCCTGGAAGACCTGAGAAACGAAGCTTTCCCAGAAGGTTGTTTATAGAAGTTTATAAGAGTACTTCTTCCCTTTTTCCAAATTGATGTATATGAAAAAGTTGGAAATAAAATTGATACATACATACATACATACATAATACTTTGGGGCTTTCTTAAGTGATTTGGTTTTTTGTCTAGGCAGCGGGAAATTGCTTTGTGAGGAGGGCTTTATTGGTGGCAGGGATGGGTTAGCAAGGTTGTGGGAGGGCTTTATTGGTGGCAGGGATGGGTTAGCAAGGTTGTGGGAGAGTTGTTCTCAGGACCTGTTATACAGGATTCCAAGAATGAGGCAGTTTCTATACTTAATAAGATAGATATAAGATTTTCTGGCTGAACTAGGCCACCTTCAATTTAATGTTTAACTGATTAAAGTATTGAATTTAGATGAACTACTTCAAGCTGCAAATGTGGTGTGTTTCAGGAAAATGACAAGTCACAAGTCGCAAAATTGATATTTTTCAAAGGAGACTATCAATATGGAATGTAGTACCTATAAGCACAAGGAGTATAGATGATAAATCTGCCTTCTCTGTGAGCATAAAAAAACTATGCTTAGAATCGTTCAGAGCCACTGAGGGGATATGGGCTGTTCCCGATCCTATGGCCTTTTGAGGAATATGTGTATATAGTTACATGATTTGGATATTAACTCTGCTTGTGCGAATACATTTGTTGGATCATCAGAATTATATAGTGGATTGTGTAAAATATGTAGGAATGTCATGATTTGAACAACGCGCTCGTGTTTGTTTTTATGCATCTATGTATTTTATTGTATTTTATCTTTCCATTTTTTGCTATAGATAATATTTTGTGTGAATGACATCCCCACTATAAATTTAGATTACCTTTTTGTGTGAACAACATCTTCACTCGTAGTATTTATGTAAGTATTGGTAAAATAAGAATCAGCAAACTCTGAGAAAAATGTAATCTCGTTGCACAATGTTTTTGTCTGAATAAAAATCTTTAAATACAAATACTATTCATAAGACCCTTTGCTTAGAATGCTTTCATTTTGAGGTTCTCACATTTCATTTTGAGGGTTCGACATTGTAATAAAGATATGTTACATTACTAAGGTCAGCATATAGAGTATATTTAGCTTCTTTACTAGTAATTGTCCACCACAAAGATATTGCAAACTCTTTCTTAAAAAAAGAATATCAAATTTAAAATATAGAAATCTATATATTAATAAAATAAGAGTTTGGAGCCTTAAACAGCTATCTTCTCTGAAACCACTGGCCAGATCTCCATTATATTTCACATGCACATTGCCAAAAATGGTGCCAAACCGTTCCACTATGTTTCATTAACAAATTAGGGTTGGAAAGGGGTTAGAAATGGGTTTCCATCGAGCACCCCCATCCAGGGCTCCCAGCGCTGCCTGAAAACAAACCTATCAGTGCCCCTACACCAGGTTTCTGGGTCAGCCAAACCATGACTCATGGATGGGCACATCATTGCTTCACTAGGGATGGGAGTTGATATATTTCTACCGAAAGGAGCATCGTCAGAGTTGAATCAGTTCATAAGCTATTGTTTGTGATGGTTTTTGAAGTCTAGCAGGGGGAACCCACCCACTAATTACCTCACAATGAAAGAGGGAACGGGAGAGGAAATGGGAGAGGGACAGGGAGAGGGAGAGGGAGAGGGACAGGGACAGACAACACAACAACAGCACAACACTGAACAGTGACAAAAAATCATCTAAACAGGGTTCCATTTGTGGTATGAAGATTCTAAGTTATAGAGATAACTTGAAAGAGAAAGATAGTGGGAGAGGGAACAAGGAGAGATGAGGATGTGGGTCCCACTTTCCCATTAGCAAATCCCGTGCGTAGCATGGGTATTTGCTAGTACTTATTAAATATGCTTAATGTTTACTATTATTGAAATCGGCTTGATCTCGTCGTTTCAATTATGAAGATAACTCAAATTGATATTTTGCGACATATGACTCATTTTCCTAAAACGGATCACATATGTAATTTGATGCAAGATAAATATGCATATGAAATGCCAATTTAGTAATTACTAATTATGACCTTGATGTTATACATGCCTATGTTTGTACCATTAATTGTTCATGGAGATTTCCTATATGGTGCAGTTGAGCAAACATATTATTTGGAGTGAAGTCAAAATAAGGTCGCAACGGCTGCGACCATTGTCGCGTCCAAAGTGGGCTTATAGTCATGTCTGGCTGAGTAGCCAGTACATTATGTGACAACCAGGATGCGCCCAGGTCGCAGCCAGTGTGGCTGACTGGGATGGATATCTATTACACTCCCACTCAGCTTGAGACAAAGATGTGATGACATGTAATCAAATGCAGTGACCACAGTGGCACAGAGGTCTCCGCATCCCTGTATGACATTCTCCCCATGTGTCCCTATTTTGACGTCACCCCTAAGCATAATGGGTCAAACCATCAGATGATGTACAATTTTCCTTCATGTAAATGACTCAAATAACCCATATTGCAACCAAAATATAGTTCAAGCTTGCTTGCCCGGTATCTTTTACTAATGGAATACAACATATATTCAGATAATACTGAAAAAATAATCTTAACTTCAGACGATATACTTTGGCTTAGTATAGAAAAGATTCTATACTACAACAATATGTATAGGTGGCCATAACAGACCTAAGCTTTGTTTCCTTTTCAGTGAATGAGTAGTGAGTTGAATCTATACACTTTGAGTTGGGGCTAGTAAAGCGAAAATGATAATATATTTCTATAGCCATTAAGGCAAGACATTATTGTGTTGTTTTGGGCTGTGGCAAAGCACGGGACTGAACAAGTATTGACCTAAAGGCTGAATTCCACTGGCCAGCTTTTTCTCCCATTACTGCTCCCACTTCTTTGCTCCCGCTACTTTTAGAAGCGGGAGGTAGCCGGTTCAAATCAAACGGTTTGATTTGAAACGGCTATCTCCCGTTACTTCCTGTTACTTCTAAAGTAGCGGGAGCAAAGAAGCGGGAGCAGTAGCGGGAGAAGTAGCCAGCCAGTGGAACCCAGCCTTAAATCTGAATCTTCCTGGAAACTGAAGGTTGATTTTCATAAGAAATCAAATCAGTGCATCTCTACTGCAGCAATTTTATTAACATGCCATATATGCATGTGAAGTTAAGCTTAGGAGTATGTTCTGACTTGTTAAAACGATCATTGCCCATGGAAATTCAACTTATTTTTGTCCAACCTGCCCCTACATGGATACTATTGATAGAGATCAATGGAAAGAATTATATGAGGTATTCCAAAGTAAGAAGAAGATGATAACTTCATTCACTTCACTTGACGTGTCATTAGTTGGTTGTGGTGGCTGGTCAGTGGGCACCTTTACATTTAAATTTTGTCAATATATATATTATAATCAGAATCTTTCTCTTTTATCTTCCAGGAACAGTAAAGAATGGAGAAATCGCTTTTAATCCAAGAGAATGAAACCAGACATAGCAACAGTCCTACATGGTATATAAACAGGGCTTTAGCCTTGTCACTGATGACAATATACATTGGCACTTTCCTACTTGGATTTACAACAGTCATAACGTCTCCATTGATAGAACCCTTACAGCTTGAGGGAATAATAACAAACACAGACCACCTGGCTTGGTTTGGATCTATCCAACAATTGGGTTGTGTTGTTATTACTCCTGTATGCACATTTGCCGTTGATTGGTGTGGAAGGAAGGACAGTTTGCTGTTAGCCTGTCCGCTACTGATATTTGGATGGCTGAGCATGACTGCTTCAGCTGGATTTGAGGGTTTATATGTTGGACAGGCATTGCTGGGTGTTGGTGTGGGAATAGGATTTGTGAGTCTACACATCTATGTTACAGAAATATCTCCCAAAGAGCAGCGGGGAAAGGCCGGAGCAGGAATGACTTTGTTCTTTTCATGTGGACAGACCTTGGCATATATTGTTGGTACTGTAATCCCATGGAGGTATCTTTGTATGACAGGCAGTATTATTACAACTATACTAGTTATTTTTGTTGTTGCTGGCATGGAAAAATCTCCCCACTGGCTCATGCTAAATGGGCAACAGTCAGAAGCAGAGGAAACACTGCATAGACTAAAAGAAGGCGGAGAGACTTCTACTTTTAATGAACTCAAAGGATATACTGGATTTGAGGACAACATCTCCACACCATTGGATATGAGCTTACTAAGGAATCCACAGATATACAAACCTGTACTTGTCTCATTATTTCTGAAGTTGGCCTGTGGTCTAGCTGGTCACACTACATTACTCAGCTATCTGCATCACTTGTTTGAAGAACTTGGCTGGGCCAGAAGAAGCCTACTTCCACCTGTTCTATCTGGAGTTGCCCTAATTATTGGCAGTATGATCCCCATGTTTATAATTGACATCAAGGGTAGAAGACCTGTAATGATCACTTCAGCCATTTTGAATTTAATAATGTTGATTCTCATAGGTGTGTTTTTGCATCTCTTCCACAAATTAGGTTTACCGTACATGTCTTGGCTATCACTGTTATCACTGGTGTTATTTTTTGTTATTTACCCATCTATATATGGTGTTACTGCTAATGTAGTAGCTGCTGAGTTGCTGCCATTGAGGGTACGGGGGACATTCACTGCCATGGGAGACCTGCTCACATATGCAGCAGTGTTTCTTGTCTCTAACACATTCCCAAGGGTCTCAGAAGCATGCGGGGATAGTGTGGCATTTTGGATACTTGCTGGTATAAATATGACCATTGTTATTGTTATGTTTGTCTTTCTGCCTGAAACTAAGGCAAAGGTACTTGATTGAAATCTTTAAATGTTTACGTAATGCCTGGCCTCAATAGAACACTTGCTCACAATGTTTTATTTTTAGGGTGTTTAGCACTGTGTAGCAATGTATGAATATATAATTATATCCTTAGACATATTAATATTTGCGCAGTATCTATTTTCACAGTATTTATTTTCACTTTTTCAAGTGGAGTAAACATGTCATGGCTGCTGCTGCTTCACTCCCTGTAGGCTCAGATGAACAATGTTTTATTTGTTTCGTTAAGGCCAATGTAATATTTAATACATTACAAAAATACGCTCTGTCCGTCATGGATGGTTCTCAGGCATTGCCTCTCCAACTAAAATAAACAGAAAACTGTATATAAATTACCTCTTAATTTATCTATTATACTTCTATTCAAAACTTTTCTATTCAAAACTTTTCTATTCGAAACATCACAGTATCAGATCTCACTACGCTGTCATTTTCTCTTGTCCAAATAAAAATTCTCTAGCATACATCCACAGCCTTATTTCATATCTCTTTTATTTCCTGGCCGTTGTGTATACTTTGACAATCTGAAATATCCTTTTACTAGAAATATAGTGACAAAACCAACTGTTAGACCTCCCCCCCCCCACCCCTATCACCCACCCCTCCCCAGATACCCATCTAATGCTTTATATATACATTTTACTGTCCAATTTATCGTTGAAGTGGGAATCCTTGGATTCCAAGCCATTGGTGCTGCCCCCTACCTTCCTACCGGTTTAACTCCTTTTCCCATAGCACCCTTCTCTTCCTCCTTCTCTCAATCCATTACAAAACCCACTCGCTTTAAAAAGTTTTACCTTGTTACATGATACACTATGGTTTGTACAACTATTAGACAAAGCTATTTAATAAGCTTATAAGACAAGTTATGACAGTAAGGCTTCACTTACTTTCTTGAATATTGAGAGACTTGGAATTGTATTTCCATTTGATTGTTGTTAGAACTGCCTTCATTGTATATGGGTCAGATTTTCAGAAAATGTATAATACAACTTTGCCAATCTTCTCAAATAACCCTGATTTCAGACAAAAATAAAGTTCAAAATACTGTTCAACCTAACCAAACAGATTGCTAGAATCAATGCAATGCTGAATATACTCGAATTTACCTAGTATTGACCAAATTGCAGCCTAATTAAACAAAATTTACTAAATATGTAAAACTGCCAATTGTACGTTTTCTGAAAATCTGACCCATATCTGTTTCATCGAAAGAATTAGTCTCTCCGATGTACTGACCCAACGATACCCGGGTGGAGGTTCTTATTTTATTTTTGTTTTCATTACTTTATTTTGTTTTATTTCTGTCATTATATAATATGATATGATCATCATATCTCATTGAGGTATGTAAAGTATTGAATTGTAGACTGTATTGAACTTATTTGTAGACTTTTTCTATCAGCTGGTAGCGACAAACGTGTGTAATCACTTAATGAAACTCAGTTGAATAAACATATTTAAACACAAACACTTTCAGTTATTTTCCAGTTTTTTCCAAACCATTTAAAATTTGCTTTTTGAGGACCCGCCCGAACCTTTCCAGCAAAGATTTCACTTGTTATCGCTTCAAATTCATGTGTAACATAATTATAACAGCAGCAGAATATTGTCTCATTATCGGTCAAACACTAGGGATTTTTAACCTTTACTTTACCGTTCTTTTCCATTCCATATAACGGTCATTAACCAAAATATTGGAGGACTTATTGTTTTTTTTATAGGGTTTAACATCCAAGAAATAATGCCAGAATATATGAAAAATTATCCCCAAAGACCTTTCTTCAACGAAATAGTACCAAACCCCCAAAGCGAAAAAATCAAGAGCCCTTATATACCAAGGACCCATTCTCGTGAACCACATTCCGAACCATGTAAAAATGTACATCCCCAAAGAAATTAGAACTTTCTTGAGGGATAATGCTAGAAGAGTAGGTGAAGAAGAGGAAGAAGAAGAAGAAGAAGAAGAAAAGGAAGAAAAAGAAGAAGAAGAAGACGACGAAGAAGAAAGCCCCTGAGTCACCTCCTTGCTCCTAGTTGCTGTTAAAATTTTGCAGTTACTAAACAATTTCCACGATTGTAAGCACATGTAAAACTTCTACCCCAAAGAGATTGACCAACTGCAATGCTCCACACCATTGGATATGAGCTTACTAAGGAATCCACAGATATACAAACCTGTACTTGTCTCATTATTTCTGAAGTTGGCCTGTGGTCTAGCTGGTCACACTACATTACTCAGCTATCTGCATCACTTGTTTGAAGAACTTGGCTGGGCCAGAAGAAGCCTACTTCCACCTGTTCTATCTGGAGTTGCCCTAATTATTGGCAGTATGATCCCCATGTTTATAATTGACATCAAGGGTAGAAGACCTGTAATGATCACTTCAGCCATTTTGAATTTAATAATGTTGATTCTCATAGGTGTGTTTTTGCATCTCTTCCACAAATTAGGTTTACCGTACATGTCTTGGCTATCACTGTTATCACTGGTGTTATTTTTTGTTATTTACCCATCTATATATGGTGTTACTGCTAATGTAGTAGCTGCTGAGTTGCTGCCATTGAGGGTACGGGGGACATTCACTGCCATGGGAGACCTGCTCACATATGCAGCAGTGTTTCTTGTCTCTAACACATTCCCAAGGGTCTCAGAAGCATGCGGGGATAGTGTGGCATTTTGGATACTTGCTGGTATAAATATGACCATTGTTATTGTTATGTTTGTCTTTCTGCCTGAAACTAAGGCAAAGGTACTTGATTGAAATCTTTAAATGTTTACGTAATGCCTGGCCTCAATAGAACACTTGCTCACAATGTTTTATTTTTAGGGTGTTTAGCACTGTGTAGCAATGTATGAATATATAATTATATCCTTAGACATATTAATATTTGCGCAGTATCTATTTTCACAGTATTTATTTTCACTTTTTCAAGTGGAGTAAACATGTCATGGCTGCTGCTGCTTCACTCCCTGTAGGCTCAGATGAACAATGTTTTATTTGTTTCGTTAAGGCCAATGTAATATTTAATACATTACAAAAATACGCTCTGTCCGTCATGGATGGTTCTCAGGCATTGCCTCTCCAACTAAAATAAACAGAAAACTGTATATAAATTACCTCTTAATTTATCTATTATACTTCTATTCAAAACTTTTCTATTCAAAACTTTTCTATTCGAAACATCACAGTATCAGATCTCACTACGCTGTCATTTTCTCTTGTCCAAATAAAAATTCTCTAGCATACATCCACAGCCTTATTTCATATCTCTTTTATTTCCTGGCCGTTGTGTATACTTTGACAATCTGAAATATCCTTTTACTAGAAATATAGTGACAAAACCAACTGTTAGACCTCCCCCCCCCACCCCTATCACCCACCCCTCCCCAGATACCCATCTAATGCTTTATATATACATTTTACTGTCCAATTTATCGTTGAAGTGGGAATCCTTGGATTCCAAGCCATTGGTGCTGCCCCCTACCTTCCTACCGGTTTAACTCCTTTTCCCATAGCACCCTTCTCTTCCTCCTTCTCTCAATCCATTACAAAACCCACTCGCTTTAAAAAGTTTTACCTTGTTACATGATACACTATGGTTTGTACAACTATTAGACAAAGCTATTTAATAAGCTTATAAGACAAGTTATGACAGTAAGGCTTCACTTACTTTCTTGAATATTGAGAGACTTGGAATTGTATTTC
The DNA here is from genome assembly GCA_942159475.1 of Sthenelais limicola. Classification (NCBI taxonomy): domain Eukaryota; kingdom Metazoa; phylum Annelida; class Polychaeta; order Phyllodocida; family Sigalionidae; genus Sthenelais; species Sthenelais limicola. Next base: position 10,702,425 of record OW804098.1, read on the forward strand.
CATTTGATTGTTGTTAGAACTGCCTTCATTGTATATGGGTCAGATTTTCAGAAAATGTATAATACAACTTTGCCAATCTTCTCAAATAACCCTGATTTCAGACAAAAATAAAGTTCAAAATACTGTTCAACCTAACCAAACAGATTGCTAGAATCAATGCAATGCTGAATATACTCGAATTTACCTAGTATTGACCAAATTGCAGCCTAATTAAACAAAATTTACTAAATATGTAAAACTGCCAATTGTACGTTTTCTGAAAATCTGACCCATATCTGTTTCATCGAAAGAATTAGTCTCTCCGATGTACTGACCCAACGATACCCGGGTGGAGGTTCTTATTTTATTTTTGTTTTCATTACTTTATTTTGTTTTATTTCTGTCATTATATAATATGATATGATCATCATATCTCATTGAGGTATGTAAAGTATTGAATTGTAGACTGTATTGAACTTATTTGTAGACTTTTTCTATCAGCTGGTAGCGACAAACGTGTGTAATCACTTAATGAAACTCAGTTGAATAAACATATTTAAACACAAACACTTTCAGTTATTTTCCAGTTTTTTCCAAACCATTTAAAATTTGCTTTTTGAGGACCCGCCCGAACCTTTCCAGCAAAGATTTCACTTGTTATCGCTTCAAATTCATGTGTAACATAATTATAACAGCAGCAGAATATTGTCTCATTATCGGTCAAACACTAGGGATTTTTAACCTTTACTTTACCGTTCTTTTCCATTCCATATAACGGTCATTAACCAAAATATTGGAGGACTTATTGTTTTTTTTATAGGGTTTAACATCCAAGAAATAATGCCAGAATATATGAAAAATTATCCCCAAAGACCTTTCTTCAACGAAATAGTACCAAACCCCCAAAGCGAAAAAATCAAGAGCCCTTATATACCAAGGACCCATTCTCGTGAACCACATTCCGAACCATGTAAAAATGTACATCCCCAAAGAAATTAGAACTTTCTTGAGGGATAATGCTAGAAGAGTAGGTGAAGAAGAGGAAGAAGAAGAAGAAGAAGAAGAAAAGGAAGAAAAAGAAGAAGAAGAAGACGACGAAGAAGAAAGCCCCTGAGTCACCTCCTTGCTCCTAGTTGCTGTTAAAATTTTGCAGTTACTAAACAATTTCCACGATTGTAAGCACATGTAAAACTTCTACCCCAAAGAGATTGACCAACTGCAATGCTATTATATAGCCCAGTTCTATATCAGTGGCCACTTCATATATTTTTACCTTTACTTTTACTGTATATACACTGAATGTTATGTATTAATTAGACATATTTATTACTGTAATTAGAAATAGAAGGTCCCATCGGGAGACGATCTTCCAGATATATATTACGTACAACCAAATGGAAATAAACTTTCAATAATGATAATGAACAATGCACACCTATGCAGTTCCATAATTCATATTTTGAGTAAATCTGGTAAGATTCTTAGTCGAAATAACAAAGTTATGTCTTCATCAATCGTCTCAAATAACCCAAATCCAAAATAAAATCGAGGTTAATGGTATAGTTTGACATAAACAAACCGATCTTCAACTCAAGGCAATACCACATGTACTCAGGTGCACCACGATGTATAAGTTTCAGCCTAATTTAGCCTCATTTATTTTGTTGTTGAGCATCCCGAAGTTCCCCATGCATGAAGTCATTATATGGGTCAGATTTTCAAAAAATGTACAATTGGCAGCTGTACACATTAAGTAAATTTTGCTAAATTAGGCTGCAATTTGGCCAATACTAAGTAAATTTGAGTACATTCGGCATTGCATTGATTCTATCAATCTGTGTGGTGCTGTTGAACTGAGTTTTGAACTTTATTTTCGTCTGAAATCTGGATTATTTGAGGAGATTGGTGAAGGTGAATTCTACATTTTCTGATGACTTCACCCACATACCCACATGGTAGGTCAACCAAAGAGGATTGTCCTAAAGATGTTCCGCTTGACAGGTGCATATTCATAATCATCATGCGGACACTTTGTGAACGTTTTAAGTGAAATTATATAATTACCACCAAGTCGCCTATGAAGTTTATAATCTATAATTATTCCATTTCCCCCCCAGTTATTATTAAATAATGAGTTTGTTATTGATTAGTGCAGATAACCTTTCAAATTGCTTAAAATATTTGCGCAAAGTGTCTGGCTACTTTTTCTGTTAAATATGAAAATAGAATTCTCTAAGCAAAAAAGAATATTAAGTGCTAATATGCTATAATAAAGTAGAAAAATACCGAAGTTTGAGGTTGTGGTGTTTGTTAGCCATCAGGATATTGATAAGAAACTGTTACCAGTGAAGTACTACCGCAGAAGACTCCACCTGTTACACAATAAGAGCTATATTACACAGAGAATTAAACATCCCCTTCTACTTTCTAATAGGAGAAAATATCATCTCCAAATATCATTTCCTCATTGAACACCCGCATATATTTGATGTGTTTCAGGAAAATGAGTCACAAGTCGCAAAATTGGTGTTTTTCAAAGTCGTTTACTTACAAGATCTCTTTGTTGAAATATTTTCCTTTGGGGGGGGGGGGGGGGGGATGTAGTCCTAGTGGTTGTATGAATACATGTACCAAAAATTAATACTGTTTATTAGTTATATCAGTGCGTTACTTAGATCGTCCTATTGAGTGTATTTAGCTACTTCACTGGTCTTTCATTTCCAATCCTGGTTTATGATATTTCAAAAAGAAAAACCAGGATTAAAAAAGAGATCATAGGATTCATCAGGAGACCTAAATCGGGGGGCAATCGGGAGTCAAATCGGCTATGTGTGGGCAGGGTTTTAGTCTGGCGGAAGTTAGGATGGGGTTTTGACCTTCAGAGCAACAATAATAGCTTTGTCCTTGAGGATTTAATTAGACTTTAATTATTACCATAATGATTAACGTCATGCTATTAATCTTCATCAAGGTCAAGGACATTGTTGTTGTTCTGCAAATTATTAAGTGTTACTTAATCATCATTGAAGGTAAAACTGAAACAAACAATGTTTTTATAGTTCATGTAGCATCTTATCCTGTTAAAAAACAAAAAACAAATTGAGATATTGTACAAATGCGTTTAATATCATATGTATCCCTGATTAAGCTTAGATTTTGGTACTTCAATGTTAAAGATTAAATAGTTAGATCTGAACGATTGAATAAGTAAATATATTTTTGACTGGGTTCCATGAGATTACCATTGTACACCACAACGGAACTGGACTCAATAAAATTTATTAAAAAGAAAAAAAAAATCAGAAAATGTACAATTGGCAGCTGTACACATTGAGTAAATACTGCTGAATTAGGTTGCAATTTGGTCAATACTTGGTAAATTCGAGTATATTCGGCACTGCATATTGACGCTAGCAATCTGTTTGGTTAGGTTGAACTGTATTTTGAAGTTTATTTTCGTCTGAAATTTGGCTTATTTGAGAGGATTGGTGAGGGTGAATTGTACATTTTCTGAAAATCTGAGCCATGTTCCTGAACTAGACTACCAAACTACTTTAAGAGAAGAAAATCAAACATGAGAATAAGACAGAAATAGGGAACTATAGGTTCTTAGCTAGCTACTACATTAGGGTCAGATTTTCAGAAAATGTACAATTGGCAGTCATTGATATTTTTTAAAGTGTTTTTTTTTTACAAGATCACATTATTGCAGCCTTATTTAGCAGAATTTACTAATATTATTCAAACATGCTACTTAGATATCTATTGTTTGGGAATACAACCTTGATTCGATCCATATATTGACCTTATGAATCTATTGTTTGGGAAAACGAAAGAATATATTACATACATCGTCCTGAAATTTGATACATCAATGGAAGCAGTTATGCAATACAGCTAATACCTACTCAAGAACCAGTCATGAGAGGTCAATAATTGGGTTGGTACACCCTCCTTCTTTCTAGCAGCAATTATGAGAGTTGTTTATTATGTTCATTGCATGTACATTTCAAGATTTGCGCAGCTTTATGACGTAGGCAAACAGTGGTGCCTTGAATGGAGCGTTAAACTTGCCTTGAATGGAACTACGTTTTCACTCCTTTAAATGGGTAAAACTCAATAAATGATAACTTGAATTAAGTAAAACCGGGGTGGTAACATTTCAATAATAGTCAGGAAATGGATTTGCTCATAATATTTGGGGGTTTACTGACACTTTAAGGAAAATGAGTCATAAGTCGCAAAAAATAGATTTTGAGTATCATTATATTTGAAAAGATGAGATCAAGCCGATTCCAATGATAGTAAACAGTCTAATAATCTAATAAGTATTTCTAGATTTAAAGTTTCATATTTGTTTTTGAAAAAAAAAAATCCCAATATTTCTGGGGGTCAATAAACAATAAAGTAACCAAATATACTCCATATGAGGACCTTTAAAACGCAAGGATATAGTACATAGATTGTCCTGAAATTTGATACATCGATTGATATAGCTATAAGTGATGAACTCCCCAACGATTAGAACATTCCAATAATGTGATCTTGTGAAAAAACAATTTGAAAAATATCAATTTTGCGACTTATGACACATTTTCCTGAAACACATCACATATGAGTAAAGGTATGTGTGAACTACATTAAAAGTACATTCATCTTTTCGATTATCCTTAGACAATTATCTTGAAATTAACAGTCAAGTTTGATATATGGGTCAGATCTTCAGAAAATGTACAATTCGCCTTCACCAATCCTCTCAAATAACCCACATTTAAGACAAAAATTAGCTTCAAAATGCAGTTAAACATAACAGAACTGATGCTTTAAATCAATGCGATACCAAATATGCTCAGATATACCCGATATTCATCATTTTTCAGCAGAATTTGAAAAAAGGGTAGAGTTGCCAATTGTACATTTTCTGAAAATATGACCCATATCTAACTTTGGTTCTACTTACATTCATACAGAACAAACATATGGCTGTACAAAATATATGAATTTAGTTAGTCGTAGTTTATTTATCCTTTGTCTGAGACATATTACTTAACCTTAGTGGCTTGTACCACGGACTTGTCCTTGCTCGTACTATAGTACTGTTATTGTCACTGTTATCCTTTTATGTTGTATTGATATAACGTAATGTTACATGTAAAATGTGGTCACCCAGGGAACAACAGACCTATTCTTTATTATACTGTATAAAACAGTACCAATAACACTAATGGCGATGGTTGTTTTTCAGTTATGAGCTGAGGTCGAACATATCAATCATTTTATACCAGAACAGCTTCACAGAAATTGACAAATATGAAAAGAAAAGGTGGAGAAGTCTCTTTGCGGACTTAATAAGATAAAGTGTACAAACGAAAGCAAAAATTAATATGTTGATGTGTTTCTATTTTTTAATTGCTCGTCAAATGAAAACGTGAGACGGACTTATGTATTTTTCGATGTAGACTGGTCCTGGAGAGAGATGTTGACATATTGAATAAAAAGAAGTTGTCGCAAAAACAAAACAAAACAAAAATAAAAAAAAAATAACACTAATGGGTCGGATTCTCAGAAAATGTACAATTCACCTTCGCCAATCCTCTCAAATAACTCAAATTTTAGACAAAAATAAAGATAAATCTGACCCATACATCTATACATTTAGTATTGCTTTGATTCTTAATGAAAACCTGTACCTTGAACCTGAATTTCGTCTCGGATTTGGACCATTTGGAGCAATGTGTACATATATAATGATTTATGATTGCTTAACCTTGGCCCACGAGGGATGTGAACCGTGCAGTACAACAACAACCAACTACAACCAGTCCCTATCTGTGTCCCTCATTTCCACAAGGGAGCGATTGGTACAACACACATTCTCCAATCCTCGGAGTAATCAGCCTTTTCCTTGACATTCATTACTCAAACAACAGTACTTATAAGTATTTAAGTTGAAGGTAAGTCTAGGGTTACTCTTTCTAATCTAAATCTTCTGATTGGATGCGTTGTACGGATATGATCTTACATACAAGAAACCTATACGACTCGGTGCACCAAATTAATCACCTACGCCTATATCCGCGTCAACGGTCCAACTGAAATACAAGATTCTGGTTCAACATAAACCAAGTTTTCTTTTGAATCAGAGCAATATCAAAAGAACTACAGTTATACCTAGCATAAGCTATTATTTATCATATTTTAGTTGAATTGGGTAGAATTAACTTAATGGGTCAGATTTTCAGAAAATGTACAATCGGCAGCTCTACACATTTAGTAAATTCTGCAAAATTAGGCTGCAATTTGGTCAATACTAGGTAAATTCAAGAGTATTCGGCATTATATTGATTCAAGTAATATATTTGGTTAGGTTGAACTTTATTTTCGTCTGAAATTTGGGTTATCTGAGAAGATTGGCGAAGTTGAATTGTACATTTTCTGAAAATCTGACCCTAATTTGTAATGCAGCGAATCTATTGTTTGGGAATACAACCTTGATTCGATCCATATATTGACCTTATCATCACTTGCTTCGAAATCAATCATATATAAGTGAATAGTCCATGATTTAAATGAGTGTAATTTTTACCATACAGATTTCTTCCATGTATTTTTAACCATAACCATACGCGTGTACATTAACTGATGTCTGAACACATAACTAGTTATGTTCACTCACTATAAAAACAGTGCTTGACGACCTAGTTTACATTTAATTAATACCACGGGATTGTCAGCCGAATCATACATGAATTATACACTTAAGCCCCCTCGATTGCAATGTTAATAGGGGAGTTGCATGTGCCACTGCGCATGTGTATTACAGTGCATCCTGGGATGGATTCTGTTGAAATCTGTCATACAAATATTTGGCAATATTTTATCCAAAATTGCAAGAATGTTTTCAACAATATCATAGCTTGTATAAATCATCTATGAAAACCAAATGCATGATGGGAAAGATGAAGGCTTGTGTTATGGAAACATGTATAATACATGGATATTGACATTAGAGCACTGATAAATAATACATGCTGAACATGACATGTATTCTATAGATTTGATACAGTACCATTAGTCCCATAATGCCATGCGAATTAGGATTCAAAATGGCGGCTATGCAACTCTCCTATTAACACCTGATGAAGCCCAATTAGCGGCGAAAGCTTGTGATTAATTAATAACAACCATTACAAGACACGGGTTTATTCCATCCCTTGAACACCAACCACATCACCCACACCGGCAAACCAGGTATACCACGATCCCTCTCCCCCCACCAACTTGAATTATACATGGGTCAGATTTTCCGAAAATGTACAATTGGCAGCTCTACACATTTAGGAAATTCTGCTAAATTAGGCTGATAAATGATGAATACCGGGTTTATCTGAGTATATTTGGTATCGCATTGATTTAAAGTATCAGTTCTGTTATGTTGAACTGCATTTTGAAGCTCTTTTCTGTCTTAAATGTGGGTTATTTGAGCGAATTGGTGAAGGCCAATTGTACGTTTTCTGACGATCTGACCCATGTATACATGACAACTTATTAGCTACGATTCTATTCGATTTTATTTGAAATATACTTCTATCTGTCCAAGTTATCAGTGCAAATGGGTTGCAAACTTCTGTCCGGAGTCAGACCTTCTAGTCCGTGCCCAGATCATCTTCATATGGGTCAGATTTTCAGAAAATGTACAATTCACCTTCACCAACCCTCTCAAATAACCCAAATTTGAGACGAAAATAAAGTTCAAAATACAGTTCAACCTGACCAAACAGATTGCTAGAATCAATGCAATGCCAAATATACTCGAATTTACATTGTATTGACCAAATTGCAGCCTAATTTAGCAGAATTCACCAAATGTGTACAGCTGCGAATTGTACATTTTCTGAAAATCTGACCCATTAACTTCTGAGAACACTTCAGTAAAACTAAATATTATATTTGATTTGATTTGATTAATAATCTTTTATTTGTTAAAAAATACAATTACATATAGAAAGCCAAACAGGTCGACATACCTCTGGGAGGTTCCCAGTTCTCTCAGTAGAAAGTTTACTAGGGGAGAGGCTAGTATATTGTGTCAACCAAATTTATCAGTTAGTCAGTTAACCAGCCAACCATACACTATCCCCACCATCTTCCCAATCTCCCCCTAATAACCTCACCCTGATAACTTACTCCCCTTTCTACTCCTACACTTTGCTCTCTGCACACTTCTTAACACCTGTGATTGCCCGCCATTACACTGACATAGTACAATGCCAGAGGGCACAAAAATAATCAAAAATCACAACCGACTGATTACGATCATCATTCAAACATTAACCCATAAGTACAGCTGGGCGAACAATACTAGTCTAGACTAGTCATGAGTATTCTAATCATAATTATTATAACTATTATTGTATTGTGTCACACTATCAACTTATTTTTTTATTGTGTATTACCATGTGTCGTACCATCCATTATATGTTTTAGATAGTTGTGTTAGTTCATTTTTCTAAACCTGTTAAATGTAGACTGCAGCAGGTAGAAGGCCACAATTTACTAGTGTTACCTGTTCTCGACTGTTTTATTGTGATTCATGTCTTGAGATGCTGGATAAATAAAATCTTTAAAAAAAACAAAAAAAAACAAATTAAAGGTAAATACCAGTGTTCACTTAAAAAATGAATGAATCATGGAGTTTTCTTTAAACTTTGGATTTAGAAAGAACTTGGTTGGGGGAACCCAAAAAGCCCAAAAAAAACATATGTCATTGGATTAGTTTTTATTTCAGGGACCACTGAAATTTATTACTGTTCACTATAGAAGTCTATGGAAAAACGGGTATTTTCTGCATTTTCCCCAATAGCATATGATTGAATCATACGATTTTCTTTTAAATATGCATATACATTGCTGACATGTTATTCTACCCTCCCAATTAAGAAAAATAAGGGGTCATTGAACTAAAAAAAAAGTTATTCAGCTAAACTTGCATCACAATGAGCTTCCCCCATTGAAATCAATAGTGAAGGGAAGTAAACTTCACTCATCCCTAAAACACAAAATAATATGATAATATCCATTTTTTTTGGCATTTTGTATTCCCCCAACCATGTTCTTTCCCAATACAAAGTTTGAACAAAATATATTGAATTCTATTGTTTCATGCATTAGTTCCTTGAATTCCCGCCTGCTGCAGTGCTGACAACGCTGGTATTTATCTTTAACTGATTAATTATCTAATTAACGGCTTTGTCAATACATAAATAAGAGTATAGCACCCGATACAGTGTGATTAATGACATGATGATAACAATATAATGTGTTGTCACAAGCAGTATTGTTCCCGTAATGATTACAAAGGTATTACATAAGGCAAACAAAAAATAGGTGTGTTTCCGATTTATCTGGCTGAAAACTAGGTTAGGGGTGGTGTGGTAACTTTTTTTTTCTTGGGGGAAACCACCTCCCAGGAACTGAAAAAAATGTCTATTTCATAACAATAGTTGTTTCAAACATGGGAAATGTGCTTTTTGACAGTTCTGGGTTAGGAAAACCCGTTTTCCTGCTTTCATAAGCTTTTTTTGTCAAAAAATCCCCAAAAAGTAAGATATGATTTTTAAAAAATCAGGTATGGTAAAAAAAGTTAGGTAGGGTAAGGTTTTTCTAGGTAGGGGGGGGGGGTAAATCGGAAACACACCTATTTTTTTTTTGGCCTAAGAGTATGCAATGGCATAACGGTATATCATTAATATAGAATATAATCCTGCTCACACACAGCTGATTCCCCCCGCCCCCCCCCCCTACCCCGATTGCTTGCCGATTTCGGTCTCCCAATGCATCCTAGGATTTCATTTCCAATCCTGGTTTATTTTATTTCAAAAACATAAACCAGGATTGGAAATGTAATCCTAGGATTCATCGGGAGACCCAAATCGGGGGGGGCAATAGGGAGGCAAATCGGCTGTGTGTGGGCAGGGTCTAATTACATGATGTATTATTTTCAAATCGTGGTACAGAGCTGCTATAAAATAGAGTGACTTGAAATAGAATAAAATGAAATCAATATTACACATATGGGTCAGATTTTCAGAAAATGTACAATTGGCAACTCTACATATTTAGTAATTTCTGCTAAATTCTGATGAAAATATGATAAATTTTGGATATATCTGAGTATATTTGGTATCGCATTGATTTAAAGTATCAGTTTAGTTATGTTAAACTGTATTTTGAAGCTCATTTCTGTCTTAAATGTGGGTTATTTGACACGATTGGTGAAGGTGAATTGTACATTTTCTGAAAATCTGACCCATATAATTGTGTGAATGTGAGTATGTGTATATCATGTAGATCTGTGACAAAACATGACTAGAGTTTAAATCAACTTTATCAACCTAGTCCACTAAGCCCATTCTCATGCGATTCTAGATATTCTAGATAGACACAGCGGTGGGCGGAAGACCATGGTTATTCTGTATTGGATTGTCATCTGTGAGCCCATATCTCAATGTAAATGCCATTTGTTTATTGAACTTCACTGTACAATGTACTTGTTTTTGTTCATAACTAAACGGTCTTATTGCAGAAGATGTGCTGTATAAAAATACTAAATAAAAAAATTTTTTTATACAATTTTGAATTTAATTCAAAATTGCATGAAAATCGCATGAGAATTGGCTTGGTGGACTAGGCCCTTTATGTGATTATCCTAAACGCCTCTTCCCAGATGGGAATCCATGGTTGTCAATTTAAATTTCGTCATTTCTCTGAATCGGCCCCGGATCGAGAAACGAAAACTGAAAGTGGTTTGGGGTAATTAAAGGTTTAATGAGATAATAACACTTAATTGAGGGTGAGAGTGCATGGGAACTCTTATACAGGTGTGAGTGAGTGAGTAAGGTTGGTTGTTTTACGCCATTATCAACACATTGAATATGGTTATATCATGAGCGGGAGAGCTGAGAGGGAGGCAGTTTATGATCATACCCTGGAAATAGAGATAGAGAAAAAGGGAGAGAAAGAGAGTGAAAAAGAGACAGAAAGGCACTTAATGGTCTTACCCAGGAAATAGAGATAGAGAAGAAGGTAGAAAGAGACAGAAAGACACTTTATGGTCTTACCCAGGAAATAGAGATAGAGAAGAAGGGAGAGAAAGAGAGAAAAGAGACAGAAAGCACTTAGGGTAGGCGAGCCAGTAGCTTGTAGCTATACATATGAGGCGCCAAGTGTCAAGTTAACAATTTGGTTGATTACAATCCATTGTTGTGGACAAATTGGTCATTTAAGAACAAAATTATAATTTTGTTCATTTACAAATTAATTTTGTCAATGAAATAACTATTTTGTTCATTCAGCAATGAATTTTGTGTACAAAATGAATTTTGCGCAGTGCCAAAGTCAATTTCTTCTACGGCACTGCACAAAAACCATTTCATAGACGAAATCTACTTTGCAACTGCACAAAATCCATTTTGTAGACGAAATCTACTTTGCGACTGCACAAAATTCATTTCGTGGATGTGTGGATGAAAGATGCAGATATATGTGTAGTGAACCCCCGGAGGTCTCGATTACCAATCCGGGGCTGTAGGCTCCCCTACAGGTAATTTATCAGTAAATGGTGACACTAGTTATCCAGCCCGCGATAACCTTCGTGCTATTACTTAGACAACCCAGGTTCAATATTCCTCTCAACTAAGGGAAAGTAAAACATGGACAACGATCTCTGTTTCCGTAGCTTTATTTCCCCCACAGTGCAATCACAAGGTACATGGTCAGCCAGGCTAACCAAGACATCTGACGGAAAGGATTTCCGGAGTAGTCACAAATACAATCCGTACAATAACAAGGTGTGTACAAGTAAATGGCAAGATGTTCTTCGTACAGGATTAAGTGATACAAAAGATACACAATACATCCCAATTATGCAATACAGTATGTATTCTGGTAAATGCAGGTAGATGAAAGGTAATCTGTAACTAGGGTAAAGCTGATATTTCATTCACAATAAAAACGGAACAGATCCGAAAGGCTTGAAAGGTTGAGCAAGCGGAGCTCCAACCTTGACCTTGAAGGCTGACCCGGTTATATAAAAGTTAAAACAACAGCAAGCTATACTAGACTTGCGCTGAACCTTATATCCACTACATATGTATAGTTTGATAAAAAATAAAAGTTACTAGCCCAAGATGATTCTGAAACCTTTTATTCCCTTAGATAAAATTCCGTGAACTGGCAAGGGAATATTTTCAGTAGCGTTACGACATGTGATATATCTCCAATATTTTTTCCAAACAAATATGTAATTTCGACCTTCCTGATAATTATTCAAGCCTACTTGAAATTGGTGAAAAATATAAACATTATTAGATATTGATGTTAGGCTATATTCCAGGGAGATTGTGTAACAATGTCGCCGTTATGCCATAGTGTCGCTGTTACGCCATACTTATTATAAATAAAGAGACCCTCCTGTTCCAGCACAGTTATAGTAATAAAATGGATATTTTTTTTATTTTTTTTTAAAGAAATTTTATTGATTCCAGTTCCTTTGCTTACACAAGGGTAATCTCATGGTAATCATTTCAAAGACAGTAATCAATATCAATATATAAAGTATTTTTAGATTTTTAACATTAACGGTATAATTCATGATGGTAACAACCTACAAAAATAGTTTATCTAGATAGACATGCAGTGAACGAGTACATTTCAATCAAACAAATACAGTAGTGTAATTTTTTGGATTTTTTGCCTCTGCCAGGGCTACACGAATATTAAAAGCAACACTTTGCGGTATATTTTTCACATTTTCTGGTTTCTACTATTTACAGTACCTACTACCCTAATTAGCCATACCAGTCGTTGTGGCTTTTCAAATAAGCTTTTATCGAAGCCCAATTTTTCTGTCTTACATCACCGGGCAGGCCATTCCATATTTAAAAACTTTATAAAATCAAGTTAAACTTTTGGTTAGAACTAGTCCCTCGTTTACCAGCCAACATCCATTCTCTAGCTTTGACTTTTCATTTAATTTTGCTAGACCAATTAGTGAGTAATATATCTCATTAACTAAATCATTTGATTAATCCGGTCTAATGAGGCCGAAATAAGGCTAAATAATAGGGAAAATATGGATATCTGAATCATAGGTGTAGGAATCGAAATATTGCCGCCAGCCTTCCCAAACTTCACCTGCACCTGATATTCCCTGCCATATGTGAGTCAGATTTTCAGAAAATGTACAATTCGCCTTCACCAATCCTCTCAAATAACCCACATTTAAGACAGAAATGAGCTTCAAAATGCAGTTTGACATAACAGAACTGATACTTTATATCAAAACGATACCAAATATACTCAGGTATACCCGGTATTCTTCATTTTTCAGCCTAATTTAGCAGAAGTTCCTAAGTGTGTAGGGCTGACAATTGTACATTTTCTGAAAATCTGACCCATGTACGATTGTAGAGATTGAAAGAATTTAGATAGAGAGAAATGAAAATCTTTCAATGTCATTGACCAGGGCTGCGTTACATAAAGGGAGATATGTAATATTGCGTCTTCAATACACTGATGTAGGACGCGAACAAAATTCTAAAATCTTAAATTGGTCAAGGTAATATTGGGTGATATTGTGTCTCCATCTAATATTGTGTACCATCCCCTGTATTGCATCTAGCAAGTGGAGATGCATTCCACAGTGGAGACGCAATATCCAAACTTAGGATGCAACCATGGTCCTGGGTATGACCATAAAGTTCCTTTGTGTGTCTTTTCTCTGTATCTCTCTCCCTTCTCTCTATCTCTATTTCCTGGTTATGATCTTAAAGTTTCTTTGTGTGTCTTTTCTCTGTATCTCTCTCCCTTCTCTCTATCTCTATTTCCTGGGTAAGACCATAAATATATGGAAGCTAGCTAGGGTTTGGTCAGTTGAATTTTTATCCATCGAGGTTGCAGGGGGAGACAGAGGGGCGGAGCGTAGCGTAGCCCCGAGGTCTCCCTCCGCAACCGAGATGACTGACCCATGACTGACCCAACCCGTGATAGATTCCATATTTATTTCACCCCTTACATCTTTTCAATGAACGAAATATATATGATTATTCGATTGAACTTTTCATTTTAAGTTCCTAGCTGTAGTATTTCCAGAGAAAATCGGTAAAACGATCGAGTGGGCGATAATATGAGTTCCGCAAAATCAAAACAATTCCAAACAATTTGTTGTATCAGTCGGGGGCGTGGTAATTTTCATGTTATCACCCGCTCCCACTGAGCGGGAGATACAATGTTGAAGGTATGGGCAACTCCCAAGAGGGGTGAAATAAAGTGCCTTTCTGTGTCTTTTCTCTGTATCTCTCTCCCTTCTTCTCTATCTCTATTTCCTGGGTATGATCATAAACTGCCTCCCTCTCAGCTCTCCCGCCCTTGATATAACCTTCAATTTGTTGATAAGGTCACTTTTCATATATTATTGGGGAGACATGCACCGTGTCCGGGATTTAAACCTGTGTCCCTAACATCAGTCGCAGCACCAGCACTAAATGCTTAGAGCCTAACTAACTCCTTAAAAGGGCAAGGTCATTGGTCCAATGGTCAGGCATTGACCCAGGAGCAGGAAGTTGGTCGGTCCTTTGTGCACAGAGCCTAACCAACTAGGTTGCTGGGAACTCCTTATATAATAGTGGGGGAGGAAATTGGTGAATATCATGCAAAATTTAAATCATACACCTTAAATCATAGACAAACTGGTATCATACATAGATATAGTGATTGTAGGTGCTGAGATAGGGTCCTATTGTTTTGAATGGTGGCCATATTGCATTATGACCTTAAACTTGACCTTAAAAGTGACCTTCAAACAGATCAATGGTTTCTAAAATAGATTGCTGACAACATAACACATAGAAATATGGTATTATACAAGTGTATGGTGCTGGCAGTAGTGGAGATATGAGATTCTTGTTCCACAGCGGCAGCCATATTGGATTTTGACCTTGAAAATGACCATAATTCTAAAAATAACCTTTGGAGATGGATTCCTTATAGTCAAAAACATCTATAAATTGGTATTATACTTGACGATACAGTCAGTAGAAGCGGAGATATGGTACATTTGCTATTTTGGTCGGCCATTTTGAATTTTGCAGCTACTGGCCACCAGGGGGGGTCGCCAGCATGTAGCCGGTGGTTTTCGAATACCTCATGGTCTATACTATCAACATGCAAAATTTAAAAAAGGTGTCGTGAAGTGCACGATTCTTTGAAATTGCTCCCCCGCTATATTGCAAAATCTACAATTTATTATTGTACCATCTCATATATTAACCATGTTTAATTATAAATAAACACCTCTGCCACAGCCTCCCACTTCCACCTCCTGACACATGCTGACACAGTTAATGCAGACACAATTAATGCAATTATAAATAATTACATTTATTGCTATAATTTGTTCATATGAGCAACGTGGCATCATGCCAGCAAGCTTGAAATAATGCACACTGGTGGCTTTTGCAAAACTCCACTGGATCTGGGGTGCAAACACACTTCACCTATATTTTTTTTCTTTTTGGAACTGAGCCAATTTTACTTTAATACATCTAGAATGGCTGATCATTTCCACACAGCAACTACAAGTACAGCTATCAGTACTGGACAAGATGATTCAAGTACAGCTATCAGTACTGAACAAGATGATTCAGCCAGAAGTTACCGTTATCTCCTGCCCTGCACTGCTGGTACAGATGAACAGGGCTGTCTAACTGCCACTGTACAGACTGATCCACCATTGTTGACTAACACTGGATACGATCTCTGCCAACAAGAGGACTGGGCACAACTGTGTGAGGACCAGTTCTTCTCTGAGTTACGACTACATATGCAGGAACAGGTGAATTGAATTGAATTGAAAATCTTTTATTTGTCAGTAGTATCATACCAGGTACAATTAAGGGGGAAAATGTCCAATTGGTCTACAGACTTCTGGGACAGTCCCAGTTCTTCCAGTCGTTACCATTGTTTTTGGAAGAATATTAACATATAACTAAGCTAGGGGTTAATAAATGGCAAGTTTGCGTATAAAAACAAGAGTAAATATGTTTCTAGGTCCACAATAATTAAATACATAAGTATGTGTTAGCAGTTAAAGCTATCATAATTATTAAAATACACATATTCAGACAAAACTTTATTCAAGTTGAATTATCATAAGTTAGAAAAGATGTAGAAACACTTTTTTTTAAAACTTTATTTATACTGGGTTTGTAAAATACCAGACTAGGGTTTTTCACATGCCCCAGGTGTATATGGGTCAGATTTTCGGAAAATGTAGGCCTACAATTGGCAGCTCTATATATTTAGTAATTTCTGCTGAATTCTGCAAAAATATGATAAATTTGGGGTATATCTGAGTATATGTGGTACCACATTGATTTAAAGTATCAGTACTGTTATGTTAAACGGCATTTTGAAGCTCATTTCTGTCTTAAATGTGGGTTATTTGAGACGATTGGTGGAGGCGAATTGTACATTTTCTGAATATCTGACCCATATATATATACAATGTGCAGACAATTTTACATGCAGTTTAATTCGGGACAAGAAAAAGATCTTCATGATTCAGTTGTCAAGAAAAAGAATAAGACCGTGCCACTGCCTCCAGTACCTCCTCCAGTACCTCCTCCAGTACCCCCTCCAGTGCCTCGTCCAGTACCTCCTCCAGTACCTCCTCCAGTACCCCCTCCAGTTCCTCCTCCAGTACCTCCTCCAGTACCTCCTCCAGTACCCCCTCCAGTGCCTCCTCTAGTACCTCCTCCAGTACCCCTCCAATACCTCCTCCAGTACCCCCTCCGGTAGGCCTACCCCTTACAGTTCCTCCTCCTGTACCTCCGCCACTACCCCCTCCAATAACTGCTCCAGTATCTCATCAAGTATCCCCTCCAGTGCCTCCTCCAGTACTGGAGTGCCCTTACTCTTTCCTGTGTGTTCAGTGCCCAGTACTATTACAACAACAGAATGTGACACCTGAAATGTACACAATAGGTACATTAAGCAACGCTTCCTCAGGACCATACTCGTCCCTAAAATTGGTCAGAATTTCAGAAAATGTACAAATCACCTTCACCAACCCTTTCAAATGACCCTAATTTAAGAGAAAAGTGACGTTCAAAATACGCTTTAACGGAATGAAAGAGACATGTTTTATCAACACAACGCCAGAGATACTCTGATATACCCATTATTCATAATTTGTCAGTCTCATTTAGCAGACGTTACCAAATTTGTAGAGCTGCTGTACATTTTCTGAAAATCTGACCCACATATCAAAATGAGGTCACTATGTTACTGCCCAGATAGATGCCCCAAAAATGTTTGAGTGATGTTTCTCAGGACATAGAGTAGAGTAGTACACTTTTCTCTGATAAAACTTACATTATCATGAAAATGCTTGTACAAGAACTTTACAAACATATTTGTGATGTGTTTCAAGAAAATTAGTCATAAGTCGCAAAATTGATATTTTTCAAAGTGATATATTCCCAAAATCTCTATGTAGGAATGTTCTCATTTTTGGTGTGACTAACGCTGGATGAGGTATGAATACATGTACCAAAATGCAGACATTGTATCAAATATTGTCATGCATTCATAGGGTCATCCCATAGAGTATATTTAGCTACTTTAATTGTAATTGTTCACCCAAAAATATTGAAACTTTTTGATTTCAGAAATAAAAATATCAAACTTAAAATATAGAAATACTTATTAGATGCCCTTAATGTTTATATTCATTGGAATCCCCTTGGTCTCATCTTTTCAAATATGATAATATCACAAAATCCAATTTTTTCGACTTATGACTCATTTTCCTGAAACACATCACATTTAAGATTGATACCAACCACTTGTTTTCCTGATAAACTTGCTAGATTTTACATGGAATGCTCAGGTAACCTCAATGCAACAATAGGCGTTCTCATGTATTTTCCGTAACACCCTGCCTGTGCGAGGGTCACATGATTTGATTTTGATTTTGATTTATAAAATATCTTTATTCAGGACTTAAGACATTACATCACTGATGCTATTCTCAGAATCGCCTGATGTTACAAAAAAAGTGTTACTATGAAACATATTCCGCGAGATGACAATGCAGAAGTTAATAGTGATAAGAAGAGATAATCTCAGTAATATAAATGCTACACCATTTGAAGGAATATATGTAATTAAGTTACGTAAAGACAGTATTACACAACATCAATTTGCGGGCATACACATGATATCAAAACAAACAATAGTAGGCAGGTTGTAACCTGGGCAGTGTCAAAAAATAAAAACAGTTGTTAAAAACATAAGTATAGCGTCGTGCTCTATCAGAAATCCGTTGGGTATTACATATTTATGTCAAAGGAAAGATTAGTACTTGTACTTTCGGAAAACAATCAAACAAAGCGATCAGGTCAATCTATTGCATATGTATGCATGCTGACATAGTGACCTCATTAGGAGGTCTTAGGGACAGGTTTACTCCTGAGTGGGGTCTGCTTAATCTCCCTAACAGTCCCGACTTGTGTATCATGTTCATTTCAAGATTTAGCTACATTATGATGTATGCTAACAGTGGTGCCCTGAATGGAGTGTTAAACTGTGGAACTACTTCCTCCCCCCCCCCCCCCCCCATGTGAATGGGTGAAAGTCATCAAGTGTTATTTTTCATTAAATACCAATGGGGCCAACATTTCAATAATAGCAAAGAAGTTGATATTCTCATAATAGGGAGATTTAGTAACCACAACGCTAACGCTAACACTAACGCTAACTTATCTTTTATGAGGGGTACGTCATCAGTAGGTGTGCTATTGTTAGCGTGCCTACCTGAGATACGGATGTCAATTACGCTAAGAGGCGGGTCAATACCTTCCCAACGTATGTCCATTTCACGCTAAAATATAATGGACAATTATCATTTATTTTTATGTACAAATGAGCAGGAGGTGTTTTTCTTTGTATACAGGTGTAACACACTACTCACATTCATGAAATTATGTGTTTTTTTCCCCTCTGAAAACATCTCTCCACCACTAAAACTGATAGAATTCTGCCATTACATACGGCCCACCCTATCGTGAGAAACTAGCGTTTACGTTAGCATTAGCGTTAGCGTTGTGGTTGCTAAATGTCCCTAGTATCTTTGGGTTTTGAAAATGTACAATATTCTCAGTGTACCCTATAAAGTTGTTGTGACACAAAATGCTAATTACTGGAATACATTCAGGTGGTACAAGAACAGAAAGCAAAGGCTGTACTTGAAAGGCAGAACGAGGAAGAGAAAGAGGACGAGGAAGAGGAGAAGGAGGAAGAGGAGAAGGAGGAAGAGGAAAAGGAGAAAAAGGAGAAAAAGGAGAAAGAAGAAGTTGAGACAAGGGAAGATCTTTTACCAGACGTCAAATTCATTTCTAATCTTGCCACCAAGGGACTTCCGGTCCTAATTGACAATTTTGTCGCGACGCTAGAAATAGGTCCAGGGAAATTGACTGCCAAGGTTGTCAAAGCCTTCTGGCTGGCTATAAAGAACATGGGCTACAAAATGGAGGTGAAATCAGATGGACATTTGGACAGACCTGTCATCTATGCAATCACTGCACCGGGGAATCCTCACGCCCTTGTGTTCAAATTTCACTGGGCCGAACACAATGTTGCCACATTAGATGAACTTAAACTATTGCTCGATGTAGGCATCACCAACCCAAGAATTAACATAACAAATCTGCAGGGTCTTGTGGAGGAGATTAACAAGGCTGATATGGCTTTCTTTAACAAGTACCTGCTGGATAATCTCTGGTGGTCAGAGTGGTTCATCACCCTTGACCTGCTGAAGGTCATTCTAGCCATGGTGAGGAAGATGTTGCATGGTAGCCAGAAGCCTCAATTTAAGAAGTCCAGGAAATTTGCTGTCTACCTTCCCATGCTGGATCATATTGCTGATAAGAATATCACTTTGGCGATTAATAACCGGCTTCTGCCTTCCATCAAGGCTTTGGCAGAGCACTGGGGAGCTGATGTACGGATTTATACCATTGTAGAGAATGGCTTTAATTCTGAAGTAACTGGCCAGGCCAAAATCCTGGGATTTCAAGAAATGAAGGTTGTTTCATGAGCCTAGATTCTCACTTACAGGTAAATGGGTCAGATTTTCAGAAAATGTACAATTCACCTTCACCAATCCTCTCAAATAACCCAAATTTTAGACGAAAGTAAAATTCAAAATACAGTTCAACGTAACAAAACAGATTGCTAGAATGAATGCAATACGGAATATATTCGAATTTACCTAGTATTGACCAAATTGTAGCCTAATTTAGCGGAATTTACTAAATGTGTACAGCTGCCAATTGTACATTTTCTGAAAATCTCACCCAAATACCAGTGTTGTCAGCACTGCAGCAGGGAATTCAAGGAACTAATGCATGAAACAATATAAGCCAATATATTTTGTTCAAACTTTGTCTTGGTTGGGGGAATACAAAATGCCAAAAAAACTGGATGTTTTAATATTATTTTGTGTTTTAGGGATGAGTGAAGTTTACTTCCATTCACTATTGATTTCAATGGGGAAACCCATTGTGATACAATATGTATAGCTGTGTAGCTATGTATATAATGTATAGCTGAATAACTTTTTTTTAGTTCAATGACCCCTTATATTCTTTATTTGGTAGGGTAGAATAACATGTCAGCAATGTATGTGCAGATTTTAAAGAAAATTGTATGATTCAATCATATGCTATTGGGGAAAATACAGAAAATACCAGTTTTCGCATAGACTTCTATAGTGAACAGTAGTAAATTTCAGTGGTCCCTGAAATAAAAACTAATCCAATGACAAATGGTTTTTTGGGTCATTTGGGTTTCCCCCAACCATGTTCTTTCTAAATCCTAAGTTTAAAGAAAAGTCCATGATTCATTCATTTTTTTTTTATCAAATACTGGTATTTACATTTAATGGTTAGATAGTCAGAACACTGATGAAGTCACTGTAAAGCGTTGTACCTGGCACTACGTTCATAGTATCTAAAAATGCCTGTAGTAGAACAGAAATGTGATGTGTTCCAGAACAATGAGTAATAAGTCGCAAAAATAATATTTTTCAAAGTGTTTATTTTACAAGATCACTTTATTGGAATGTTCTGGTTTTTGGAGAGCCTATCACTTATATATATATCGATCGATGTATCAAATTTCAGGACAATGTATGTAATATAACCTTTCGTTTTAAAGGTCCTTAAATGGACTATATTTAGTTACTTAATGTTTACTACCCCCCAGAAATATGGCAAACTTCTTTTTTCCAAAATAAAAATATCAAACTTAAAATCTAGAAATACTTATTGGATTATTAGACTGTTTACTATCATTGGAATCGGCTTGATCTCATCTTTTCGAATATTATGATATCTCAAAATCCATATTTTGCGACTTATGACTCATTTTCCTAAAACGGATCACAAATAATGTTGACTCAAATGAACAGTTTTCACGTATGGTATTCTAGTATTGAAAAGGTTAATGTAGACATTAAAGCCTACTCAAACAAAACAAGTCGTTTAAAACCTGTTGATTCTGTTTGGATAAATTGCATCCTATAATGTTGGTATAATTCAGAAATAAATAGGCAAGGTAAAAGCTTTCCCCAAAGCAATAGAGTGCGTAAGTGTCATGGCGGCGGGGCGCGAATTAATGAAAATTAGTCGCGTAGTTGTACCGATGTGTGGACCGGAAGTAAATAATCCCCATAGAGTTAGCATTGGGGCGATAAATTATCACTCTATACATCGCACCAGTAATGGTTTGATGATTATGAAGGCTATAGTTGAAATCGTTTGCCTCTAGAGATGGATATATGTAAGTTAGAATTCACAAAACTATATGATCGATGAACAAACAGAGTTTATTTATCTCCGCAATGGTTGGGGCTATGGGAGCTTTGCGCGACATGTCCACATGACGTCATGAAACTGCTCCAGTAGCGTGACTCAAAAAAATTCTGCCGTGGACTACTAACGCGCCCTATATACACTCAAGAGTGAAAACTTATATATATACTAGATATATTTGAGTATATAGTTGGTATAGTTGATTCAGACTGTCTAAATAGTTATTATAATCCTCCCCAATAGGGATTTAAATTAATTAGATACAAAATACGAAAAATGAGTCACAGGTTGCAAAATTTGTACTTTTCATAGTAATTTATTCACAGGTTCTCTTTATTGGTTTTTCTTCATTTTTGAGGTATAACCAATCAATCCCTTGATGAATATATTCGTCATCGGGAGTTCTCAGAGGCTATTGTGACGTCATGCTTGCACGCAACTGCCAGGCCCACCTTCTTGGTGACCACATCGTTCCAGACACACTTTGGTCTCAACGGTCGCACCAAACGGACATCTCCTTATCGCTGTGAAAATTTGCGTAGCAACGAGTGAAATATTCTAAGTGACTGAAACCAATGAGTTAGTTAACAGATTTATTATACATGCTTTTAATCATGAAAAAAGAAACAAATCGAGTCATAAAATTGAAGTTTACCGGTAATCTTAGTTTAATTGTTTAATAGTTGAAATACGCACTATGGGTAAATCACTCTAGATACATTGTTTTCAGAGCAATGGGGGTATAATAAATATTGAATATATATCTCACACTGTGAATCTCAGAATATGGGCATCGTCTGTGAGAAGTACATATATCCCCAACATCCATGTATGGACGTCCATAACAGGCATGAAATATTCACGGCTATCCACCGATGCAGCTATTACATAACAGGTCTACTAATACAGGTATACTATAGGGTGAAGTCCAGATATGCCTATTGTTTGTATGCATCATCTCTACAGTCCTCTATGGGCAAGTGGTTAGCACCTAGGACTTCCAATATGAACATTGTGGGGTCGAATTCCAGACCAAGCCGCTTTTTCACATTTGTCCCAACATCACGTCCCACGGCAGGCTGCCGACAGTGGGGCGATCAGGCGTGATGGGAGGGTGCGCCGTCAACGCCCTGGTAATGAGAGTCCCTTAGATGTATACTTGGGAGGACGTCAATTCAGCCTGTTGCCGGCTGTCATAGGAATAGCAGTGCAGCATATCTGTGATGTGTTTCAGGAAAATGAGTCATAAGTTGCAAAAAATAGATTTTGAGATATCCCCATATTTGAAAAGATGGGATCGAGCCGATTCCAATGATAGTAAACAGTCTAATAATCTTATAGGTATTTCTAGATTTTAAGTTTGATATTTTCGTTTTAAAAAAAAAGTTTCCAATATTTCTGGGGGTCAATAAACAGTAAAGTAACTAAATGTAGTCCATATGAGGACCTTTAAAACGAAAGGGTATAGTACATATATTGTGCTGGAATTTGATACATTGATTGATATAACTATAAGTAATAAACCTTCCAAAAATCAAAACATTCCAATAATGTGATCTTGTGAAAAAAATACTTTGAGAAATATCAATTTTGCGACTTATGACTCATTTTCCTGAAACACATCACATCTGGGGTATCCTGAGGATTATATTTTAACTACATTACAAGTGATTGACCATCAGGAAATATCAATGATTTCGTTTAGATGCATACACATAATTATTATAGAAGTATTTATTATTAGATCATAGGACAATCTGAATATAATTATATCCTGATACTGAATAATTGATGCCCTCGTGACTGGGGACTGAATTACACTATATATCCCACTAGCCAGTAATGTTAAAGTTCCAACCAATAACAACAATATAAGAAAACTTATAAACTGAAGAAAACCGACATGGGTCGGACAGGGTGCTTGCACACCCGCCCTTGTATATATACGTACACTTTTGTACGCCTTATTCATATATATTACGCATAGTCAACTAGTCAACTGTTATAACTTATATGTTAGATCATTTTATATGTTCCAAACAACGGGGAGCTCGGAAGAGCTGTGAATAGCACAGACAGTCCTCCAATTCCATTATTATTCGACTCAATTCATGTATAACTGTGTGATGGAAATAAAATCGATTATTATTATTATTATTCCAAACTCTTGAAAAAATGGCCCAGTTAATTTGATTAAAGATATTTGAAGCTCATAGACAATATCACCTTAGTACCTATAATGTGTTTCAGGAGAATATGAGTCACAAGTCGCAAAATCGATATTTCTCAAAGTCATTTATTTACAAGATCTCTTTGTAGGAATGTTTTGATTTTTGGAGGATTTAGCGCTTTCAGAATTGATGAACCAAATTTCAAGACAGTGTATTAAACATATCTCTGCGTTTTGAAGGTCTTTAAATGGAGTAAATTGAATTACCTAATCTGTAATTGTCCACCCAAAAATAACGCAAACGTTTTTTCAAACATACATAAAATCATAAAATATAGAATTACTATAGGCTACTTATATGTCCTTATGTTTACTGCACCAATTCTGATAATATCTTAAAATAATTATTTGCGACTTGTGACTCATTTTCCTGAAAAACATCACATGTCTAGTAAAATTCTCAAGCGTATGATTCATGACCGTGTATATATGGGTCAGATTTTCGGAAAATACACAATTGACAGCTCTACAAATTTAGGAAATCTTGCTAAATTACGTTGAAAAATGATGAATACCCGGAATACCCGGAGCATATTTGGTGTTGCGTTGATTTATAGTATCTGTTTTGCTCTGTTAAACTGCATTCTGAAGTTCATGTTGTGCCTTAAATGTGGGTTATTTGAGAGAATTAGAGAAGGCGAATTGTACATTTTCTGACGGTCTGACCCATATGAATATCTGGAAGCTGACGTCACAAGTACAAAAGTGGGCCACGGTATGTAATTTGTTTTTTTCAAGATTTATTGGACAAAGTTTCACACAGTGATAATTCTCATTCGCCAAGTACAAAACAAAGTCTTATAATTTAATTAGCCGTTACATTTCATGTAACTCTTTTACATTATAATATAACTTACTCGCCGCAATTTCATCACTAGTACATAGTTGATATTCCTAATAAATAAATACATTTAACACATTCATTTACTATTAGGGTCTGCGGGTAGTGTACAGCCCTTTGGTATACATCACTTCATACAAAACAATACAGTTACATATATTCTAATACATTGTAAAGAAGTCTAAGGGTTTTAGCTCATAGGTTCAGTGTTGAGAAGAAGTGAGACAAGAGTCTGATGTAGCAGCAGTTCGTCCAGATTCGGCCTAGGCAGGAGTGACTCAGCAAGTGTCCAAGACCTCATCCATCCATTTATTTATACTCCAAAATCATGAATTATTCATAGAATCAAACCCAAGAATTATTCCACTTGCTCTTCCCTCTCTCTCTAATTGGTTGAGGGAGAGAGAGGATCTTCCTTGCCCACACACTGACCTCTGCTCCCCATGCCGAGGCCATGAGCTGAGTGCATGCAAGTTGGATCCCTCTCCTCAACCTTCCCCCCTCCCACCCCTTACTCATAGATCCCAAGGCTCGTGCCTGCCCCCCTCCCTCATAGCCCTTCCCCCCTCTTGATCAACCCAGAGCAGTGGATACAGTAATTAGGTCGGGCTGGTGGGTGGGGTGAGCTCTGAGTAGCTCATCTCCCCCTCCCCTCCTGGCCAGGCCATGAGTGGCATGCATGCCCTGACCATGATCAGGGCTAAATAGGTCAGAGCTTGGACCCAAAGAATTCAGTTCTTTACAACATACATAATACATACATAATTTTTGTATTTTTTTTGTGGCCTGATAAAATACAATACACAACGAGTTCGCGGATAAAACTAAGATATCATACTGCACATGTGTAGCTTCATAACTACTTCTTTCTCTTATGTATACAACTGACATAAATCGACTAAAGCTGGAATGACCAGCTGTACATTATGTTTTGGCTTGCAATTACCTATTAATCCCTTCAATTATTATTGCTTTTCAGGGTGTTTTTTAGATTGTCCCAACTCTTTCTTTTATCGATGGGATTCAGCCTATTCTAAACCTTAGGGCCTTGAATATGGGGGGATTTATTAGATTTTTCAGACCTTGCTGCTGGTTGGAGGAGCTTTATCCCTCTCGCTAGTCTGGCTCATCAGTTATAAATCAGTTATGATGATGAAGACATTACGAAATGGACATATCTTTGTTTTGACTTATCATTTAATACTTACCTCTCTCATTAGAACTTCTGGCTAAGGTTTCAGGGGGGACTGCAGAATTGTCGAATGTGATTAAATGCATAATTATTATCCTCGACGTTCAGGAAGACATTTCAATTAGTAGTCTCATTATAAAAGCTAATTACGAGGGGGTATCAGGTACCTTGGTCTGAAGGGACAATTAATTGATACTAGGCAAAACAAAAAAATAGGTGTGTTTCCGATTTACCCCCCCTACCTAGAAAAACCTTACCCTACCTAAAAAAATGTTTACCATACCTGATTTTTTTCCCCATCATATCTTACTTTTTTTGGATTTTTTGACAAAAATGTTATAAAAGCAGGAAAACGGGTTTTCCTAATCTGGAACTGTCAAAAGGCACATTTCCCATGTTCAAAACAACTATTGTTATGAAAAAAACATTTTTTTCAGTTCCTGGGAGGAGGTTTCCAAACAAAAAAAAATAACAAAAAAAAAAGTTACCACCCCCCAACCTAGTTTTCAGCCAGATAAATCGGAAACACACCTATTTTTGTTTTGCCCTATCCAATTTATCTTGGTCTTAGACCAGGGCATGAGAATCTAAATTTGCCGGCACCATCTCAGTGCAGGCCTATATTAATGTATAATAAGACATACATCACTCAAATTATACCAACTAGCAAATATCCGTGCTACGCACGGGATTAGCTAGTGGGACAGTGGGGCCCACATCCTCATCTCTCCTTGTTCCCTCTCCCACTATCTTTCTCTCTCAAGTTGTCTCTATAACTTAGAATCTTCATACCACAAGTGGAACCCTGTTTAGATGCTTTTTTTGGTCACTGTTCAGTGTTGTGCTGTTGTTGTGTTGCCTGTCCCTGTCCCTGTCCCTGTCCCTGTCCCTGTCCCTGTCCCTGTCCCTCTCCCTCTCCCTCTCCCAATCCCTCTGCCACTCCCTCTCCCATTCCCTCATTCATTGTGAGGTAATTAGTGGGCGGGTAAATTTCTGTGTAGGTGGGCCTTGTCCTTGTCTCTGACCTGTTCCCTCTACCACTCATTCTTCCTCTCTGATTTCACCTGCCAACGTAGCGGGCAAAGAAACAAAGTTAATTTCACACTGAGGCAAAGATTCTCTGACAATGCTCCGTTCGGTGGAAATATATCAACTCCCATCCCGTAGTAAAGCAATGATGTGCCCGTCCATGATGTCATGCTTTGGGTGACCCAGAAACCTGGTGTAGGGGCACTGATAGGTTTGTTTTCAGGCAGCGCTTGGGGCCCTGGATGGGGTGCTCAATGTAAACCCATTTCTTTCCAACCCTAATTTGTTAATGAAACATAGTGGAATGGTTTGGCATCATTTTTGGCAATGTGTATGTGAAATATAATGGCGATCTGGCCAGCGGTTTCAGAGAAGATAGCAGTTTAAGGCTCCAAACCCTTATTTTATTAACATAGAGATAAGTGAAGATATAATCATAAATATATATATATTCCACTAGTATTAACCTTGAAATAGTAATTAAATTCACAGTGAATTACCCACTAATGCATGTCTCTTAAGTGCACTCTGGCACGGAATCTGATGAAATCTGAGGTACAAATATTTGGCAACATTTTCTATAGAGGAATTTTTGTTTTAAATATTGGTTATTTGAGAGGGTTGGTGAAGGCGAATTGTACATTTTCTGAAAATCTGACTCTACTGCCCCCGTGGTGAGCCTGTTGAAAGCTGATTGAATCCTTTCCAGCTGGCAGTTTCCAGTATGTCCTAACTAGAGATGACATGTGGGTCAGATTTTCAGAAAATGTATAATTCATATTCACCAATCCACTCAAATAACCCAAATTTCAGACAAAAGTAAAGTTCAAAATACAGTTCAACGTAACCAGACAGATTGCTAGAATCAATGCAATGCCGAATATACTCGAATTTACCAAGTATTGACAAAATTGCAGCCTAATTTAGCAGAATTTAATAAATGTGTACAGCTGCCAATTGTACATTTTCTGAAAATCTCACCTATGTACTGCTCTTCATTCAGGCATTGTCATGTAGGGATCAAATGATAATTAGAAACAACACCAGATACTGATTGAATGGCACAGATACGTGTGCACTTTCTGTCTACTATGTACAAGGGTCAGATTTTCAGAAAATGTACAATTGGTAGCTGTAAACATTAAGTAAAATCTGCTAAATTAGGCTGCAATTTGGCCAATACTTGGTAAATTGCATTGCATTGATTCTAGCAATCTGCTTGTTTAGGTTGAACTGTATTTTGAACTTTATTTTTGTCTGAAATTTGGGTTATTAGAGAGGATTGGCAAAGGTGGATTGTACATTTTCTGAAAATTTGGCCCACAAGGCAGATTCACTTGACAGACCAGGGCGCCTTGCGAATGTAAATTAGATATGTTTAGGTTTTTAATTATCATTGGCAGACATTAAAACTTTATTTTGTATTTAAATGATTTTTGTAAAGGTTTTATTCATGATATCCTGCCCTTGAGGCCTTTACACATCTAAAGTTCAATATCAGTCTCCCTTATATTTTATATTTTTTGGGTATTTTCATGTGTTTTCTTTTTTCTCATCCACTTCGGATCTTACCCACTTACATCTTACGTGGTTTCGGTTTCGGTTTCGGTTTCAAGACACCTGTACCTAGGTCAATGAGAACTTAGCAATACAAAGACCAAAGTAATTAAATGATTTTAATTAGGCAAAACATTATGCGATACACATTATTCTTAGTTGAAGCAAATCAAAACAATAATACCGAAGATATGTGTAATGTGTTCCAGGAAAATGAGTCACAAGTCACCAAAATTGATATTTTTCAAAATATTTCTTCATAGGATCTCTTTATTGGAATGATTTGATCTTTAGAGGGTTTAGCACTTATAGTCATATAAGTCCATGTAAATTTTGGGATACTGTATTAAATATATCCTTGCATTCTGAAGGCCTTTGTATGGGGTACATTTAATTACTTTACTGGTAATTACCCATCCAGAAACATTGCAAACTTTGTTTTCAAAAATAAAAATATCAAAATTAAAATATAGAAATACTTATAAGGTGTCACAGTGTTTACTATCATTGGAATCGGCTTGATCTCATCTTTTCAAATATGGTGATATCTCATAATCCATATTTTGCGAGTTATGAGCCATTTTCTTTAAACGGATCACATATACAAAAATCGCCATAGGGTATACCACTAACTACATCACAACTTAGTTTGACATTAAATAAGATGAGATAAGAATTTAAAGATATATGCGGGTGTCAACACACACACCACCTAGCGGCTCCTATTTTTCTTTGAAATATTTTTTTATTATGATAAATTGAGATGTATTTGTGCACGATTTCCAATATCTACAGGGTTTATTTTCATCACAGCAGTTTTGAGTCATGTTTTTAAGATTCATTTTTATTGATTATGCTGCTTGGTTACTAAATTTGGGTGATGTGATCAACTTCAAATGACCATAACTTTTTTTAAACCTCGTCAACCTACTGTTTTTCTTTGGTAAATCAGTAGCATACTATACCCCATATATATGTGTGGAAAGTTTTGATGAAAAGTCACCGATCAATTTTGTTATATATAGTGAAATGTGAAAAAAAAACACATTTTTCCATAGACTTCAAGGCTAAAGCACTCTTATTTTCAGGCGGCTGTAGAAACAAAAATAAGTCGTTGAGACTACATTATCTAATGGCTCTGGTTATTTAACTTCTTATGAAGCGTTCTTTGGTCTCTGTGAATTGATGCACGGAGTCTCTCAACCCAAAATTCATCTGATCTGTCTATTTGTGAATTTAACTACTTTTGGTCCTGGGTAGGACTATAAAGTGCCTTTGTCTCTTTTCTCTGTCTCTCTCTCCCTTCTTTTCTATCTCTATTTCCTGGGTATGATGATAAACTGCCTCACTCTCAGCTCTCCCGCCCTTGATATAACCTTCAATGTGTTGATAAGGACGTAAAACAACCAATCTCACTCACTCACTTAACTACTTAATGTTAT
This sequence comes from Sthenelais limicola, assembly GCA_942159475.1. Taxonomy (NCBI): domain Eukaryota; kingdom Metazoa; phylum Annelida; class Polychaeta; order Phyllodocida; family Sigalionidae; genus Sthenelais; species Sthenelais limicola. Next base: position 10,732,630 of record OW804098.1, read on the forward strand.
TACGTTTTAATAGTGTAACATATAACCTACTATATTTTAAAATATATATTATGCACATAATCCACCATTATTTTGAACATAATATGTATATACCAATATAAATAACACTGTTTTAAACACTTGTTTCGATTGTTTATGAAGGTGAATATGAGTTATGTTTAGAGGCAGAATTATTAGGAAAAAAGTTAGGAACAATAGAACTGTAGTGTACCTGTTACTTACCCTAATGTCCAACAGAGGTCCCCACTGGTCTAACTACATAGTATTATATACCAGGACCCTGGCGGAAATTAGAGTAACTACCAACATGTTCTAAATATTAGGCATCAAGTCACTATATGTGGCATCTTTACTCACTTCACTGACATAAGGTTATTTAGGGTTATGATTAGAGTTATAGTTAGTATTGTTATCAATCTGTGTGTTCTATTCCACCTCACAGCCCATGGTCTATAAAGTGCCTTTGTCTCTTTTCTCTGTCTCTCTCTCCCTTCTTTTCTATCTCTATTTCCTGGGTATGATGATAAACTGCCTCACTCTCAGCTCTCCCGCCCTTGATATAACCTTCAATGTGTTGATAAGGACGTAAAACAACCAATCTCACTCACTCACTTAACTACTTAATGTTATTACGTTTTAATAGTGTAACATATAACCTACTATATTTTAAAATATATATTATGCACATAATCCACCATTATTTTGAACATAATATGTATATACCAATATAAATAACACTGTTTTAAACACTTGTTTCGATTGTTTATGAAGGTGAATATGAGTTATGTTTAGAGGCAGTATTATTAGGAAAAAAGTTAGGAACAATAGAACTGTAGTGTACCTGTTACTTACCCTAATGTCCAACAGAGGTCCCCACTGGTCTAACTACATAGTATTATATACCAGGACCCTGGCGGAAATTAGAGTAACTACCAACATGTTCTAAATATTAGGCATCAAGTCACTATATGTGGCATCTTTACTCACTTCACTGACATAAGGTTATTTAGGGTTATGATTAGAGTTATAGTTAGTATTGTTATCAATCTGTGTGTTCTATTCCACCTCACAGCCCATGGTAAAGAATCAGTCCATCATGTCACGATAGCGGTGCCTGGCACCTAGTACCCAGAAATTTTGCCCGCTGGATTGATGCAGGATATCATTTTATTTTCTGTTTTTGTTCTAATAGTTGTCGTCTTTCTCATTTTCAATGACACTGCCCACCACCCGCCCTGCTCTCACTCCCTCCTGCCTTGAAATGCATTTGTTTAAGTGTCTAACTGCCCGCCTCGCACAAGGGTGCGAGGCAGTCGCTATCCATTTCGGATATATTCCTTTTGCCTCTTACGTTTTTCCAAACACCACTTCCGGGTATGTCCGAGAAATGGTCACAAAATAATGAATGTTTTCAAATCAGGGTTTGTCTACCACAACTATATTACTTCCTCAAACAGAAAAGGCAGGAAAATGATATTAGTTGCCATTTCTCCTAACTATTGTTCGCAAACATTATGAGTAAAGTAGGAAAACAGGTTGATATGGACAGGTCTCACTTCTGTGTTCCTACCTTAATGTTCATACCATCTTATCTTAATACATATTGTCTGTGATTGCTATGGATGTTTACCTTTTACCTGTTCACTGTATACACCACCTCACACCTATATGGGAAGCTGCCCTTTCAAGAGGAGGCAATACATAGTTATGCATGAATAGTTGGACTATTGCACACCTGGTGTTTCTAGGTCCAAGAGGCGAGTAATGCTTGTGCTCCTAAACAACTGTGTATGGCTTAATTAATGCCATGTTGACATTAATATCAAAGAATTAAACCTACTGAAGCTAGGTTAGTGCTAGTTCATTACTTGGTCTGCAATTAGTAGCAGGAACTACAACGTTAACAACTTTTAACATTTGATACAACTACATAATAATAAGGGACATAGTTTAATCATGTCATTAGAAGTGTACATGCCAAGACGGCAGGATAGAAACTGAATGAAACTTCTAAAAAAAAGAAAATTATACAGCCATCAGTGATAAGGATATACAAGGCTCACATGGACTATTGTCTCGTATTTATAGCATGGCAAGATGGAGGGTTCAAACTGATCGAGACCCATCAGAAAACAGGACAAACCCTGAAGGGGTGAGTTCCCGTTTTCTGATGGTGTCAAGATCAGTTTGAACTTGAACATGAGTGCCATTTGATATTTATTACACGGGTCAGATTTTCAGAAAATGTACAATTGGCAGCAGTACACATTTAGGAAATTCTGCTAAATTAGGCTGCAATTTGGTCAATACTAGGTAAATTCAAGTATATTCGGCATTGCATTAATTCTAGCAATCTGTTTGGTTAGGTTGAACTGTCTTTTGAACGTTATTTTCGTCTGGAATTTGGGTTATTTGAGAGGATTGGTGAAGTTGAATTGTACATTTTCTGGCGACTTCACCCACACACTGTATTTTGATGTTAAAAAGTAGATTTAACTTGTTTAGCCTAAAGTTTGGCTTGAGGAGGCTCAATTCACCGCAATTTGTAGGCCTTAGTTACGCGGGTGGGGATGACGTCATATGCAACAGTTTTGTAGGTCAGGCCTACACTGCACCAAGGAGATCTTTAGTCATGTGTAACCATGGAAGCCCTAACTGTTCATGCAATCAGTTTGGGCTTTCATCAACTGAACTGCACCCCGAAACTGCACCTTTCTAACTGCTCATGTGTGTAATAATATCTGTAATCTTCTGCCATGGGCTGGGAAGTGCAGTGCTACTACTATAGAAGGAAAGGAGTGGTGCATGACTAATGGTAGTTAGCTTAAGAGGAAAGGTGATAGATAATTGTGATGTGTTTCAGGGAAATGAGTCATAAGTCGCAAAAAATAGATTTTGAGATACCATTATATTTGAAAAGATGAGATCAAGCCGATTCCAATGATAGTAAACGGTCTAATTATCTAATTAGTATTTCTAAATTTTAAGTTTGATATTTTCGTTTTTGAAAAAAAAGTTTCCATTATTTCTGGGGGTCAATAAACAGTAAAGTAACTAAATGTAGTCCATATGAGAACCTTTAAAACGAAAGGATATACTACATAGATTGGCCTGAGATTTGATACATCGATTGATATAGCTATAAGTGATGAACCCCCAAAACAATAGAACATTCCAAAGATGTAATCTTGTGAAAAAAACACTTTGAAAAATATTAACTTTGCGACTTATGACTGATTTTCCTGAAACACATCACAATTTACAAAGTAGGATCAGTATTCTTTCCGTCTATAATGGTGTGTTTGAATCATTTAGCCTGTTGTGTTTAGTCCTGGTGGGTAGTTGTCGGGCGTCCATTTTCATCCTTGGGTTCCAACATTTTTTTAAAAACATATCAGCCACCACCCTGGAACAAGATTTTCTGGCTGAACTAGGCCACCTTCAATTTAATGTTTCAACAATTGATTAAAGCATTGAATTTAGATGAACTACTTCCAGCTGCAAATACACACAAATGTAATTCAATATAAGGAAAATATGCATATGAAATGCCAATTTCCAATGCCAATTAATTATTTATGGAGATTTTCTATATGGTGCAGTTGAGCAAAGAATATTGGCTCAAACCATCACCATGATATATAATTTTTCTTCATGTATTGTCTCAAATAACCCAAATTGAAACCAAAAGTAGTTCAAGTTTGCTGGCCAGATATCTTTTACCACACCATTGGAATACAAAATATAGTCAGATAATACTGAAAAGATAATTTTAACTTTAGCCGGTCTGCTTAGGCTAAGTGTACACAAGATTCCATTCTACAACAATATGTGTGACCCGCCAAGCAGAAAGGTACCTTCCCGCGGGAGTTATAGTTCCTGGTATTCTCGCTAGGAGTCACATCATATTCATGACGTCACTGTCACAAATGTCTATATTAGTAATTCTGAGAGGGAGGTAACTTAGAAAGTCTGCAACGTCACTAATGTTTGAAGTATCAACAAAATTCTTTCACTTTTATAATGCTCATTTCCCCTTCTGTTCATTCCTGTCATTAAACAAAAATTTTTGTTTTAAATATTTATTTTTTGTACATATGATGTGTCACAGGAAAATGAGTCACTCCCCCAACTTATTTGAGATAATCTACTGAAAACTGACATAACTTTACAAAAAAGCCCATATCTCGGCAAATTCTGGGAATCTTCAACTATTTTTTTCGGTTATTGACTCAGGAGGACATGTAGATTCAGAATCTATAATAAACACAAATTCAAAAATTTGGCCCTGGAGTCCCCTTTCTGCTTGCCTGGTCACATGTATAGATGGCCATGAGAGACTTAAGCTTTATTTCCTTTTTAGTGAATGAGTAGTGAGTTGAATCTATACACTTTGTGTTGGGGCTAGTGAAGGAAAAATGATAATATATTTTTAAAGCCATTAGGGCATGACATGTATTGTGTTGTTTTGGGCTGCGGCAAAGCAGGGGATTGAAAGTATTGACCTAAATCTGAATCTTCCCGGAAATTGAAGGTTGATTAAATGTTCATAAGGAATCACACCAGTGCATCTCTACTGCAGCAATGTTATTAACATGCCATATGCGTGTGTGAAGTTAATGTATGTATGTATATTGTTTATTTCCGAATACAGTACATGATAAACGTATAGATAATTTACAACGGAAATGGGTCGGTCCTCTTCTGTGGCAGCCACAGCTCTTCCAGAGGGTCCCTTAGACTAGACTTTTAAGTTACAATTAACGGGATACAGGGGTATAAAGTGACTAATTACCTACACTACTGCAATGGGATGCACTAGCTATATCTTCATCAAGGTGTGACTCATGGTATTGAGTTTCCTTGTGTATAATTTTTTGTGGACATCGTCACAGGCGTGGGTGAATTGGTTTGACAGGGCACTCAGGACATGTTTCAGGACTCTTGTTGGGACCAGTGGTATACCTGACGATTTTGAAATTTTTGTTTGCTTCTGATTTTATGAACAGTGCGTTGGTTTACCTCTGGAAAGGTGAATTTATTGACGTGCCCATCTGGCTAGTCAGGCCTATCTGGCTCATCTGGCTCTTGCTCGCGGCTCCAACTATTTTCCGCCACAGGTTAATCTTATGATTATGTTCTCACTTGTTAAAAGGATTATTGCCCATGGAAATTATACTTACTTTTCAAACATGTCCCTACATGGATACTTCATATCAATGATCAATGACCATTTAGATCAATGGAAAGAATTATATGAGGTATTCCAAATTAAGAAGAAGGTGATAACTTCATTTGACATGTCATTAGTGGCTTGTGGTGGCTGGTCAGTGGGCAATTTTATGTTTACATTTCGTCAATAATCAGAATATTTCTCTCTCATCTTCCAGAATATTTGATACTGGATGGATTGGAGATGAATACAGGCTATAGTGGTTTAAATGCTGGACAAAATAATACAATAAATTAATACAAATTAATATCAAGGAACTGTCAAGAATGGAAAAATTCCTTTTAATCCAAGAGAACAAAACAAGACATAGGAACTGCCCTGCATGGTATATAAACAGGGCTTTAGCCTTGTCACTGGTGACAATATACATTGGCACTTTCCTGCTTGGATTTACAACAGTCATAACGTCTCCTTTGATAGAACCCTTACAGCATGAGGGAATCATAACAAACACAGACCACCTGGCTTGGTTTGGATCTATCCAACAATTGGGTTGTGTTGTTGTTACCCCATTGACTTTACTTATCATTGATAGGTTTGGGAGAAAAGACAGTTTGCTGTTGGCCTGTCCTGTGATGATATTTTGGCTGGTTGAGTACAGTCTCTTCAGTTGAAATTTGGGGTATATATATTGGACAGGCACTGCTGGGTCTTGGCGCAGGAATAGGATTTGTGTGTGCATATACCTATGTAACTGAAATAGCTCCTGAAGATCAGAGAGGAATGGCCGGAGCAGGAATATGTTTGTTCTTTTCAGCAGGTCAGTGCTTTGCATATATTGTTGGCACTGCAATTGCATGGAGGTATCTCTCAATGATAGGGAGTGTTCTAACCACTATACTATCTATCTTTGCTGTTTCTGCTATGGAGAAGTCTCCTCACTGGCTAATGCTAAATGGAGAACAGTCCAAGGCTGAGGAAACATTGCATAGATTAAGAGGAGGGGGAGCTACTTCTACTCAGCAGCTCAAAGAATTCATAGGATTTGACAAAAATACCGTCAATGCAACATGGGATATGAGCTTACTAAGGGATCCACATATATACAAACCTATACTTGTGTCATTATTTCTGAAGTTGGCCTGTGGTCTAGCTGGTCACACTACATTACTAAGCTATCTGCATCACTTGTTTGAAGAACTTGGCTGGGCCAGAAGAAGCCTCCTTCCACCTGTTCTATCTGGAGTTGCCCTAATTATTGGCAGTATGATCCCCATGTTTATAATTGACATCAAGGGTAGAAGACCTGTAATGATCACTTCAGCCATTTTGAATTCAATAATCTTGATTCTCATAGGTGTGTTTTTGCATCTCTTCCACAAATTAGGTTTACCGTACCTGTCTTGGCTATCACTGTTATCACTGGTATTATTTTTTGTTATTTACCCATCTATATATGGTGTTACTGCTAATGTAGTGGCTGCCGAGTTGCTGCCATTGAGGGTACGGGGGACATTCACTGCCATGGGTGACCTGCTCACATATGCAGCAGTTTTTCTTGTCTCTAACACATTCCCAAGGGTCTCCGAAGCATGTGGGGATAGTGTGGCATTTTGGATACTTGCTGGTATAAATTTGACCATTGTTATTGTTATGTTTGTCTTTCTGCCTGAAACTAAGGCAAAGGTACTTGATTGAAATCTTGAAATTATAACATGTAACATCACTACAATAAAACAAAACCCAAATGTCCCCTCGGAGTTGTGTTTATTGAGACATGTCTACCTTTTCCATCTAACTTTAAATTATAAGTTGAATGATTTGGAGGCAACTCAAATGAAACAAACCATGGTATTTGATTTTGTAGGTCTTTATTTGGCGACCCTGACAGGATTCGCCATTCTTTGGCTTCTTCATAGGCTAAAGTTATTCAGAAAACAAGGGGGTATCAAATAAATGAGCAGATTGGTAATTAAGTAAAGTTTTGAAATAGTTTAGTACTCATAAAGCAGAGTTAGCATCCTGGTTGATTGTTCTTCTGATTAGTTTAGTATAAATTTCAAATAATTGAATTTTTGTTGTCTATTGATAAATCAATTATTAAAAGAATGTTAAAGTTGATTCAATGATTAGTCAATCCATGGCTCATTTTCTAGGCATATAATTTAATTTCTTAATGCACAATTACAATAGTCCTTTAGTTGAGAAAAATGGGTCTACATTCCTTCCAGCATGGAAACAAATTCTACTCCAAATCTGCCAGGAAGCCTTTAAATGATTAAAACAAGAATAAAATAACATCAACTGTATATTATGTTGTCTATGCTCAATTTGATAGCAATTTATTCTTTTTGCACTGTATAAGTTCCTGTTGCTGTTCAAATTGTAAATTTTGCTGCTCGATACTGTACTTTATTACACATCTGAGCAGTTAGAAAGGTGCAGTTTGGGGGTTCAGTTCAGTTGATCCGAACTGTTCACGTAAACAGTGGCCAAAGACACAATCTCATTGGCACAGCATAGGCCAGATGACGTTGTCCGAACCGCGTAACTTAGGCCTACAAATTGCGGTGAATCAAGCCTCCTCAAGCAAAACGATAGGCTAAACAAGGTAAATTTACTTTTTAACATCCAAATAGAGTGTGTAATAAATCGCAAATGGCACTCTGTGTGGGTTCAAACTGATCTCAACCCATCAGAAAATGGGAACTCACTCCTTCGGGGTTCGTCCCGTTTTCTGATGGGTCTTGATCAGTTTGAACCCTCCATCATGCCATTGTATTGCTATAATTTGAGCATCCGTGCTGTCTTGTACCAAGCTCTACTCACTTAACGTATTCTTGTAATCCTGATGAAGCACTTATTGAGAAAACTTGATGTTAACAAAAAATGGAAGACAAAAATAACAAATGTGTTCTTGTTGTAGTTATGCAGATCTGTGTTAAGACTATAAAATATAAAGTGTATAGAAGTATTAGTAGAAAACTAAAACAGTGAAAAAGCTTGACTACAATACCAATGACGCAATAACCTATGTAATGTAATGTGATGATAGAAATTTATTCTAGCTATTGAGCACTTTTACACTCCCAATAATACCAGTAACATGAAGATGATCAATGTTACAATAAGTTAATTTATTAAGAATTAACATAATTCAGTACATTTGTATTGTCACATGCTGTAATTTAATAATGAATAGTCAGCTAGTAAATAGACAGTATTAACCGGAAAATTCTAACAAAAATGTATACCACAGAAATTTCATACATGCTTATGCATAAAAATCTAGAAAAAACACATGTTACGCTTCTAAAGTGAGTTAATTCAGTATTGTAAAGTTTAATATTTAGGACACGCCGGTGGACCTATATGTAGAGTTTGTTCTGTACTTGTACTTTTGTACTGTTTATTCAGTGTTTATTCATCTTTATCTTACAAGTGTGACATAATTCATCAGTATTGTCATATACAATACACTTGTAACCTTTAAAACTCGCTTCGTTATTATCTTCATATAGACAAAGCATAAAAATCTTTGTATTCTTTTTCTTTAAAGTATTGCTATAACCGTTGCATGGAGCAACTGTTACCTATGTTTATTGACTACATTTATTTTTATTTAAAACCTGATCATGTTTCTATCTTGCGCGTGGTGCTGCTTGCACATAACTAATTTTATTTAAAACCAAATTCTGCAAAGGCCTCCCTACTGTCGTCGACCTTAGGGAGTAGTGTTACCTTTGCTTATATAAAAAATAATATTACTACGGTAGGGCTGTAAATCCTCCCTATGTAGGGAGTTTAGTTCCCGCCGATAGTGTCACTTTTGTAAATAACAGACAAATGAAAGTTACAACAACAACAACAACAACTTGATTTGTGTCTATATAATATGTATCTGTATCTGTAAATTTGATAAAAGTTCTATAATAATAACAACCACAGCTCACTTACCTGCAGACGTCTTGCTGATGCCTTGCTGACTAGAATTGATTGTTGAAATATATTTTTATGATATTATACAGTTTGAAATAAATATTTAATAAAGGCGACCGCCTGGTTGCCAGGAGATCATTGTATGATTGTGTGATGTTGTTATGCTGGTGTTTACAAATCAATTTGTATAACACATATATGATATGTTTTAGGAAATTGAGTCATAAGTCGCAAAATTGATATTTTTTATAGTGTTTTTTTACAAGATCCCTTTATTGAAATGTTCGGATATTTAGGAGGTTTAGAACTTATAGTCATATAAATCCATGTAGCAAATTTCGGGACATTGTAATAAATATATTCTTGTGTTTTGAAAGCCTTTGTATGGGGTATATTTAGTTACTTTAACTACCCATCCAGAAAAATTGCAAACTTTTTTTCCAAAAATAAAAATATCAAACTTAAAATATAGAAATACTTCTTAAATGTCCTTCATGTTTACTATCATTGGAATCAGCTTGATCTCCTCTTTTTGAATATTATGATATCTCAAAATCCATATTTTGCGACTTATGACTCATTTTCCTAAAACGTATCACATATTAGTTCTCACGAAATGGGGTCACTTGGGGCTAATTGGGGGTCCAAAATTAAATTCATTGGAACTACTAATGGTTTGCACGATCGATTGTACACATGTTTAATGATCCACATCTAAAATTGGGAACACTAATATTAAAATTTCTGCCTGTGGCAGCCAAAATCAAGAGAAGCTTAAATTGTCTTGTGTTGCGTTCCAACACCAAATACAATGAGGACGTTTTAGAAGCTCTGTAGCAAAAACAACTTAACAAAATCCTCCAAAACATTGGTCAAATGAATTTTAGATGGGTTGAAAAACAAGAATGAGAAAATGTTCAGAATTTGACCGACGTTAGCTGAGAGTGCTGCTTTGATTTGCTTACTGCCACCATGACACAAAGGCTAACTATTATAGGGCTCTGTTTAAATTGAAAGTTGATTGCACCGCTTTTCATTCACGCATCGTCATGTGAATTGTACATTTTCTGAAAATCTGACCCTATACATGATTCCAAGAATGAGGTAGTGCCTATACTTGTAAACATTGTATGAAATTACAGGATCTCCTCCTTTATGTTGAACCCTATTTTGTAATTATGTTTCCCTTAAATTTGGGTATTGACAGGTCCCTGGAAGACGTAATGAGAGATTGAATGTCAACAAGACACTGTCTCTCTCAAGCATTGAACAAGTCCTTAAGTTATGTATATGGGTCAAATTTTCTGAAAATACACAATTCAATTTCGCCAATCTTCTCAAATAATCCAAATTGCAGACAAAAATAAAGTTCAAAATACAATTCAACCTAACCAAACAGATTGCTAGAATCAATGCAATGCAAAATATATTAGAATTTACCTAGTATTGAGTTTACTGAATGTATACAGCTGCCAATTGTACATTTTCTGAAAATCTGACTCATATCATGGATATAAATGCAAATGAAAGAGCAGTTGTTTCAAGATAAGTGCTAAACAAATTACAATAATTTTCACTTTTTTTTTTGTTTACATCATCATCTTTATTCAATATGTCAACAACAAATCATTCGTCTTACCAAGCATATCTACATCTAAATTTACATATGCCTCTACTCCTGCTGAACATGATACGTATACATTGTTTGTCTATAATTAAATACACAATAAAAATGTGATGTGTTTCAGGAAAATGAGTCATAAGTCGCAAAATTGATATTTTTTAAAGTGTTTTTTTTTCACAAGATCACGTTATTGGAATGTTCTGATCTTTGGAGAGTTTATCACTTATAGCTATATCCATCGATATATCAAATTACAGGACAATCTATGTAATATATCCTTTCGTTTTAAAGGTCCTTATATGGACAACATTTAGTTACTTTACTGTTTATTGACCCCCAGAAATATTGGAAACTTTTTTTTCAAAAACGAAATTATCAAATATAAAATCTAGAAATATTTATTAGATTATTCAACTGTTTACTATCATTGGAATCGGCTTGATCTCATCCTGGTGGTATCTCAAAATCCATTTTTTGCGACTTATGACTCATTTTCCTGAAACAGATGTCAAATGGACAACTTTTGCTTAGACGATAATAATTTTCACTTTCTTTTGATTGCAGATGTTATATCAGAGATATAGGAGGACATACTGATTGGTCCTGCACCTTCTCAGCCAGTGATGCTATCAACGATGGATAGATCAGCTATCATGAGAAAGCTTACTAAGACAAAAGTCCACTTTTACATGACTTGTGTATGCACAGTTGGTATCATACAATTCATAGGGTTTGGAGCAATAAGTCATGCCAATAGACTATACAATCCTCTAGCTGCAACCTCTCTCAGAAGACTATCAAGTTGGCCTGTCTTGATAAACAATGAGTCATATTCTAAACAAAATCCACCAACTTTAGATAAGGATGACTTTAAAAATTTGGGACTAGAAATATTGCGACATACAATAATGAAAAAAGGGGGATTGTATGACATCAAACTCCCAGAAGATGTGTACGATTTATCAAAGTTAGTATTACTGAGAACTAAATATTTTACAAAACATCCCACTGCTTTGCTAGATGGCCGTTTAATTAATTTTTACAGGAATTATATTCAGAAGGTGTTTGGGGAAACAAGGTTTGCTAGCAATGTTGCCTATAAGATTATGACAATTAATGACGCATTAAAAAGGGGATTGTGCAAGTCAAGAAAATCTCTTTATGTATACAACTTCACCAAGAAAGTGGATTTTGAGAGGCAAGAGTTTCAAGTTGAGTTGGTGGAATCATATATAGGTAAGATTTTCAGAAAATGTACAATTCTCCTTCACCAATCCTCTCAAATAACCCAAATTTCAGACGAAAATAAAGTTCAAAATACAGTTCAACCTAACCAAACAAATTGCTAGAAACAATGCAATGCCAAATATATTCGAATTTACCCAGTATTGACCAAATTTCAGCTTAATTTAGCAGAATTATTAAATGTGTACAGCTGCCAATTGTACATTTTCTGAAAATCTGACCCATATATAATACATATATTATAGGAAATGGCACCATACCCTACATACCAGTTAACATCTATGGATTCATCTCAACTGCAAGGACCAAAACAATATGCAATACCAGTCTTAGCACAATATGGAAACCTGGTCTAAAATCAAGGAAATATAAGTTAAAATGTCCACTTCATGAAAACAATCCACATATCAAAATCCAAGCAAGTTACTTTGAAGGTTCATCCTATGAATACCCATGCCCTTCTAAAGACAACTACACATTGGCTGATGAAACCTCTGAACCATTCAAGCAGGACTTCCAGGACTTCCAGGATTCTGTCAAACGCCTTGTTCCGGATTCACTACCAAATTGTGCCGTAGATTACACATACCATCAGAAGGGTTACTGGATCAGAATTCATGACATCTGGCATTGGGCAACCACAAACTGTTATTTCTCCCTAAATATATCATCTCCTCTCAAAGAATGCATACAGAAACAAAAGAAGAACGTTATCTTCATGGGTGATTCACATATGAGGGTCCAGGCTGAGACCATTCGTGATTATTATGGAGTTAAACTCAACCACATTTGGACCTCCACCGCATGGAATCTTGCCTTTTTATTAAATACTACAAGATCATCTCTTCACAATGACTCAATACTTTTTCTAAACTCTGGTGCTTGGGATTTACGGTTCATGGACATCCAAGCCTATATTTCAGGCATGAGTGATGTATTCCAAGTGATAAGGCAAATTAAGGAGGCTCTGCCTACAATAAAAATATTGTGGCTTGAAACCAACGCCCACAGCTACCAGGCACTTCATGACCGGTTTAGGTTGAATGGTTTAATTGAGGGATTAAACCAATGGATTAACCATCATATGAAGGCGAGGGGTGTTGAAATAATATATTACTATGAGGTTTCAATTCCTGTAGAAGCCTATAGTAAGGACAATTCACATTATTTCAATTATCTTGGTGATGCTGCTGTCATAAACAAGCACAGAATTAGTGCTGCTGGTACGATTGCTTCCATTGCATTGAGACATATATGTAAGTAGAACCACAGTGGTAGAAGCAATATGATCATTTTGACATACTGCCCTCAGCTGCAAAAGAGGTAGGAAAGGACTATTTCCGGTCAAGACCAGCCTACATGTATATTTCCGGTCAAGGGCTGATTCCCAGTTGCCGAAATGTTACTATTCATTCCACAATTTCCTTTCAAAATACAATTAAATAAAGTTCAGAATCAGAAAGACCGGTATATTCTACCCCTGAAAATATATAATTCCGAATTTATTGGTGTAAAAACAATTGTTAATTACAATGGGAAAAAAGGCCGCACTCCAGCCGCCGTAGGCGGGGAAGTGAGCATGTGTGGCGGAGTAGTGCTGGGTGCACCTTTACTACCTCCTTTTGCCTATAGTGAAGAGTCAACTGGTTAAGTCGGGATCATCGTATTCAAGAGAACTTTCTTAATATTAAATGGATTTGAAGAGATAAACACCAAAACCTTTAGAAAGACGATGTCAAGTTGATATTTGCTTGTGATGTTGTATTTAGATGTATTTAACAACGTTTCGGAGTTTGTTACTCCTTCCTCAGGGTGTGTTTCTTAATATCAAATGGATTGTGTTTGAATATCATGGAATATCAGAACTGAACACAACAGAACAGAACTGAACTTTGAAGACAGAGTTTAATCTCTGCTATTACGACCAAAGAAATCTTACCAAATTCAATCATATTATGACTTATAGGACTGATTTTATCAATATTCTGCTGCTGTTATATGTTTATACAAGAGTTACTCATATTATGACTTATAGGACTGGATTTATCAATATTCTGCTGCTGTTATATGTTTATACAAGAGTTACTCATATTATGACATATAGGACTGAATTAATTAACATTCCGCTGCTGTTATATGTTTGTACAAGAGTTACTCATATTATGACTTATAGGACTGGATTTATCAATATTCTGCTGCTGTTATATGTTTATACAAGTAATTGAAGGTAAGTCCGCCGAGAGAAAACGGCCGCCGGTGAGTGATATTAAGTGAAGTCAGCATTGGAAAGGATTGCGGCGAGTCCTCCAAATACAAATAAGGATGCTTTAGAAGCGCTGTAGCAACAAACAGACAAAATCGCCCCAAAGCTTTGGTCAAATGTGATGTGTTTCAGGAAAATGAGTCATAAGTCGCAAAAAAATGGATTTTGAGATATCATCATATCTGAGAAGATGAGATCAAGCTGATTCCAATGATAGTAAACACTGGGACACTTAATATGTAATTCTATATCTTATGTTTGATATTTTATTTTTCAAAAATAAAGTTTACAATGTTTCTGGGTGGGTAATTACCAGTAAAGTAACTAAACATCATCAATATGAAGGCCTCACAAACGCAAGGATATATTTAATACTATGTCCTGAAATTTGGCACATAGGTTCATATGACTAAGTGTGCTAGACCCTCGAGATATCAGAACATTTCAATAAAGGGATCTTTCGAAAAGTTCACTATGAAAAATATCAATTTTGCGACTTGTGACTCATTTTCTTAAAACACATCACAAATGACTCTTAGATGGGTTGGAAAAGAATGGAATAAAAAGTAGATAATATGTGATGTGTTTCAGGAAAATGAGTCATAAGTCGCAAAATTGATAAAAGTGTTTTTTTCTCAAGATCATATTATTGGAATGTTCTAATCTTTGGGGAGTTTATCACTTATAGCTATATCAATCGATGTATCAAATTTAAAAAATCTATGTAATATATCTCTACGTTTTAAAGGTCCTCATATGGAGTATATTTGGTTACTTCACTGTTTATTGACTCCAAGAAATATTGGAAACTTTTTTGTTTCAAAAACGAAAATATCAAACTTTAAATCTAGAAATACTTATTTGATTATTAGACTGTTTACTATCATTGGAATCGGCTTGGTCTCATCCGTTCAAATGTAACGGTATCTCAAAGTCAATTTTTTGCGACTTATGACTCATTTTCCTGAAACACATAACATATATAGTTTTAGGGCTCCTAATTTCTCTTGTCGCAATTGTCATTTGTCGCTAAGAAAATTCTTTCATCGTTATATTTTCATAAAACATCAGAAGTTTTGTTGTTAAGGACTATTAAGGTCTTTGTCCATTTGTCAGGCTAAGAAAGCGTCTTTGTCATTTGTCACTAGCTGCCTTTGGAATTTGTCGATCTAAGAAACGGCTGTGTTGATTTGTTGAATTAAGGCCTCAAGAGCCCTAGTTTTAACCGACGTTAGCTGAAAATGTAGTTTTAAGCACAATCGGTGCTGCCACCTGTGAGCAACTCTACTAACTGGCCTACTATAAGGCCCTAGAGCTGCTCTCAACCTTTGAGCTGCTCTTATAGATCTTATGATATCTTATGATATAGGGGCTGATTCAGGTATAGAACTATTAGATCTTATGTTCGGGGCTGATTCAGGTATAGAACCATTAGAATGTCAGTATAGTACAAGTAGCTGTAGCCTGATGTTATATAGGTAGTGTCTATGCATAATAGGAGTGACTCATCGATGCTGCAGTAAGAACCACCTTGCAGAAGCCATTGGAACACAGCGTTGCACTTTAATTAAGTCTAAAATTGAATAAACCACCTCAAAGTGTGCTTCGTTTTAGGAAAATGAGTCATAAGTCGCAAAATATGGATTTTGAGATATCATAATATTAGAAAAGAGGAGATCAAGCCAATTCCAATGATAGTAAACATGAAGGACATTTAAGAAGTATTTCTATATTTTAAGTTTGATATTTTTATTTTGGGAAAAAAAGTTTGCAATTTTTCTGGATGGGTAATTATTAGTAAAGTAACTAAATATACCCCATACAAAGGCCTTCAAAACGCAAGAATATATTTAATACAATGTCCCGAAATTTGCTACACAGATTTATATGACTATAAGTGCTAAACCTCCTAAATATCCGAACATTTCAATAAAGGAATCTTGTGAAAAAAACACTATAAAAACTATCAATTTTGCGACTTATGACTCAATTTCCTAAAACATATCACATTATGTTATCCTACAATTGTCTTTATTACAGCTTTGGTATTTTTTATTATAACTTTTAATATTTATTTTACATACATATACTACTTTTATTCAATAATACGTTTCTGTTATAATGGAGTATCAAAAAGGAATGGTCCCTCTCAAAGTATTACATACAATGAGGTCTTCCTGGTATCCCTTTTAAATAATATGTTGAAATAATGACAATTAATGTAATTGATAAGGACAGTGTGGTTACATATTTTAAAATCATTGTTTAGGTTAAATTGCTAGTTTCACATTTCCTTTTACAGATTCTCAAGATTTAAGACATTCGTTTTAATAATAATAATAAGTCAATTTAGTCAAATGCTACACAATTCTACGAGGTGTAATAAGTATGCAATATCGATTGTTTTAGAAACCCCTCTACTAGAGCAACTTTACATTTCCAAACGGTACTTCATTTTGTTAGAAAATCTTTATATTTTATATTTTGAAGCTAACCATTTTACAGTTAGTCATAGATTGATAACAACAATTGACATTTCTCATACCTAGATGAGGTCATAAAAAGGGCGTCGCAACGCAATGCATGTACAATTCTCCAAAAGAAAAATTGAATTAGGAGAAATAGAAAATATGTTATGATGTGTATGGTTGTCTGGGTGCATGGCCAACATATAGAGGTATAGTTATGTCACGACTATAAATAGCTCATCTTCATTCCAAGCACAATATCCCATCGAGACATCTATCCATTCGAAGCTACCCCTATTTATTTCTGGATGAATACCCCGGAGAATTTATGTATCTGTGTTGAGGGACATGTCGGAGTTTGATAATATCAGAATATTTTCTCGCGAGATCCGAGTAATTAGAGTAACTCATTAATCCAATAGTAGTAATCCCTTATTGTAGTGTCTACGCTCTACAGACATTAACATAAGTATGACTCCTCACATAGGTAATGCTTGCTCGAGGGTCCAGATTTTGTTCAAAAGATTCGCCAGGATCAGACATTTTATTACTGCTGACATATCCATTCTGATATATATGTCATATCTGGTACATATGTGAATATATGTTGAATGAGCCTCCAGGTGGCGCCACTCGACACTGCATTCACCGCTCCACTATCTATGCTCAGGCAGTCACTGTTCGGCCATCATAGAGTACAGAACTGTGTTTGCTGGACATTACATATTTCTTATATATTATAATTTCTTATATATTGCCAGTCATTGAGTTTGGGTCACTTTTGGTAGATCTCGCATGTGAAAAGGATATATCTAGGCTGCAAATTCAGCAAAATCACTGTCTCAGATTATGCTAGCTATCGTGTAAAAAATAGAAGAAATAATCTCAGGATCTTGAATACTGACCTACATAAAATGTACACTATAATCCCCCTTTGTTATAGACGATTGCAGAGATGTCTTACCATCTTCTTTGCCTGTGATAATATTGTTGGTAATCTGCCTCAGCATGGCTATCATATGAGAGATGCGAGATTACCTTGTAAAAATCCGGAAGAGCCTTTTTGGTCGTGTAAACGCCTACTGGAACTCCCTACCGATTTTAGTAAAGTCCCTTGATGATAATACGATTTTTAAAAGGGAGGTGAAGAGGATATGTGTACAATCCTATAATACTACATTATTATACACGCATTCAATACTGAGGCCCCGACAGCCGCACATTACTTGTAACGTGGTATTGGACTAGTACATTACCAGCTCGTTGTCATGGCGACGCAAGTTTGGTGGCGCAAGATTGCCGACGCAAGGTTGCCGACGCAATCAACTTACTATAAGGCATGTATAATAATCAACTTATAGGACTCGTTGCCGCACGACGCGTAAATAAAGGACTCGACCTGCGGTCTCGTCCTTTATTTACGCGCCGTGCGGCAACTCGTCCTATAAGTGCTAATTAAATGTTTGGAAAATTCCAGACCCTGATCACTTAATATAGCCATTCCTGATGTCGATATAGTGTTTCTGGATTGATCTGAATTGATTCGGATTTATTTTTCTTTTGCATGTTTGCCTTCATCTATTTTCTGTATCTCTTTGATCAGTAGTATATTGATGTTTATTCCCAGGTGATGGTTCTTATACTTGTATTGTTTCAATTTTATAATTTTTTCGCTTTTTCTAAAAATTTAATGTGTCTGTACGATCTGACTCTCTCTTTTTTTTGTTGCAAAATCGCTACTATGATTTTGATTTATCGACTCGATATTTATTATTAATCTTTTTCCATCAGCTAAAACTGAGAATAGTGTATAAAAACATAATGTCTCTGGCTGAATAAAAACATTTAAAACAAACAAACTTCTACTGATTTTGTAATCGTTGCTAGTACACTATTGTTGAAAAGGCTGTAATGATCCACCCTTCAGCGAAATTATATCATTGTGTAGTGATCTTCGGATTCGATCCGTTCAGCACTTAATAATAACACAACAAGGGATTAACCTATTGCACTGTTTATTACCACTGGGGACACACTCTCCTCTGTCCTGGCTATCCATAGGTGAACCAGCCACCTCTATACCTCCTTGGTAACATACAAATGTGATGTGTTTTAGGAAATTGAGTCATAAGTCGCAAAATGGATATTTTTCAAAGTTATTTATCTACAAGATATCTTTGTTGGAATATTCTTTTTTTTGGAGTGCTTTATACTTCTAGTAATATTAATACATGTACGAAATATTAAGGCAATGTATTAAATATATCCATGCATTTCTAAGGTCATCTTATGGAGTATATTTAGATACTTTATTAGTAATTATCCTCCGCAAAATATTAACAACTTTTTTTTTCAAAAATCAAACTTAAAATATAGAAACACTACTTAGATGTCCTATAGTGTTTACTACCATTAGAATCGGCTTGATCTCATCTTTTCAAATATAATAGTATCTCAAAATCCATTTTTTGCGACTTATGACTCATTATACTTTAACACATCACAAATGGTGTCAACATGACACAAGGTATACGAAGGAATAGTAAAATGTTAAATGGTAAGCAATACACCAAAGTCTTGGACTGGAGTCCGTCAGGTACAATACATGTATAAAGATATAACATACATGTATAAAGACATAAACAGCAGTTGCTATAGTTTATAAGAACAACATATAAAACAGTACTGCCCACTGGGGTAGTACAGGTGTACTAGCCACAGTGGACAGCACCATACAGAAGTTAAATACATATGGTAAAAACCCAAACCCACTACAATTTTACCTAAATGCACTGAATATTTATAAATGCTTATATCTCTCCGACTATTTGAGATGTTAACAAAATTTGTAAAAAAAAAAACAAAAAAAAAACCCATTAAATATCCCGACATGTCTATCTGACTGTCCTAAAGTTGTATGGTGATGTAAATATTCTTTATACGTTCGACGTTTCGACGTTTCATGAGAATTGCCCATAAGTATTTTCGTAGACTTCTAAGACTTGTAGAATATTTAATTTTGAATAAGAACATGATTTAACCCAGAGCGTATCGAAATTTAAATTCAGAAAAGACACTTGATACTATTATGGTAGGCCTACTACCTGTACTACTTTGATATTCATCATAATAATGATTTATATGCTGTACTCCATCTTTAGAAATCACAATATTGAATCATCATGAAACCAAAAATGTTTGTATATATAATATTGGGTCTATATATCTTGACTATTAGGTCTATCACTATCATTCGAAATACAGTACAGGGTTTGTCCCAGAAATCAGTCACTCTCCCCCTTGTTGCTAATCAACATGAGAAAAACAATATTGTAATTTATGTTCTGACCCTAATTTCTATAAACCAAATGCACTAATGTATCACGATTTTATATAGATACTATTGGGTCTATATAAACATGTGGACCTGCATTTCCTACTGACTCATCCTACAAATACGTTTGTATAGTTAAAACAACAGAATATTATTAAGTTTATCCCTCTAAATCCAGTTAGACCAGTTATATTTTTTCAATGGATCCAGCCATTTCAGGCAGATATTGCACTTAAAGAAAACTCTTTTTTTTTTTTTACATCATCTTCTTTATTCAATATGTCAACAAAACTATCGACTCTCCGAGCATATAGACATCTAGATATACATATGCACTTTCTCTTCTGTTGATTACCATCGTAAAGAGGCTACCGAAGGGCCATTCTCAGCAACATATACTACACGGTTTGAGCTTTAGGCGACTAAGACCTTCCTAGATATTATTTTCTCTTACCAGCTCTGATATATCGGAGAAGAATTTCCTCCAGGAGGCATTTTCTTCTTTACCTATCACCTTTAACTTATTTTGATACAGTATAACCGTTAGCTTTGACCTTACCTCGTATATATAGAACATCCACTCTAGCTCTCCCTGGTGGAATAACTTTTGACGATGAATAAACGCCTTGATAGGGACCCAATAAGTATACTAACTTCGATACTGGTTTGTGGAAACCTGTATGACATGAATCTAGTCATGTGCAACTGTTTTTGTTAAATAATAAGAACATTGTGGCATTTTATGAGAGGGAATAAATTTCTCTCTAAATAATGATAACGATTTTCGAAACATTTCTCAAATCGTCATTGAATTGTCAACAAGAATGGACATATATATTATTGGGTCTATATATACTCATTATTGGGTCTATAGGTTTTTATTATTAAATGACATGTTCTTAACTAATATAGCAAACAAAATCATGTCTAATCTACGATAAAAAATGATTTGTAGAACTGAATTAATAAATGTTCTGCAATTGAATTGTTTGTTGATTCGGAATTATAGACCCAATAACCAAAGGTATAGACCCAATAATATATATATATAAACCATATTAGGTCCCTAGCCTTTGCCCATTCAGTTGTGATGATGACATAAATTCTATGTTTTTGTAATATGCAATGACAATGATGAATTTCTTTATACAGAACTCATGCATAAACACATGATAATGAAAATTGAAAAAATGAAGTTATACTGAAGTCGTCACCCATATAAGTGATGCTACATGAATCACTTTCATAAGGGATTATTGGGTCCACAAACATCGGCCACTGTTTTGTCTCTGAAATTCATAGTTTCTAAGAATATGCATATATGTGACCATATATATGTCCATATTCACATTCATCAGAATATTTTCTGAATAGATATATGAAGACACATGGTGTTAAAGGAGAATAATTTTACAGTCTCAAGTAAAGTGTTACTAAGTTGTCCGTATATATAAATCAAGCGAAAACAAATATCAGTTTTAAGGTTGTTATTTCGAAACCTCACAATGTAAGCATGAATGGGGCACAAGGCAGAAGCTTCTGTGGGGATAATCACAATAAACATGAATATATAATGTAAGTGGTAGAGCATCAGACAGTGACAACAAATGTCTAGAATTTCATTAACCAATCTGTGAAGAGAATAACATTTAAGATTGAATGTCTAGCTCCTTGTGCTTTTTGAAACACACCGGACAGTTTATGGTAGACATCTCGAATGCAGAGGAAGAACTTTTCTCGATTTAAATTTTTTTTGCGACTCCCTCGTCTTCTGAGATGGCTGGGAAGATGGCGACTGCCGTCTCGTCACTGAGACGCAGCCGTCTCCCAGGCGAATGTTCTAAGTCGTCCTGGTGTAATGATCTAATGGAAGAAGTCTAACGAACGTCTGAACTTCATGAGAAGAACGAAGCAACTCTTCTTATAACAATGATGTGCTCCTCCATCTGCAACAAATATTTTAATATTACAGCGTAAAACCTTCCCATTGGGTATTTTACTTCGGATTTTCCGGAAAAATGCAGAACTAACACAAGAAATAGTGGCACCTGTATCAACAAGAACTGGCATATTCAAATCTTTTACCTCGATTTCTATGCAACCTTTATCAATTGGAGCAGTGACCGAAACTTTCTCACCTTTATGTTTGGCTTTCCTCAGCTTTAGCACTGCCTGGCAATTGTCGTCATCCTTTTCTGTGTTGGTTGAAGAAATAATGTTTTTCTTTGTACCAGCAAACTTGCCTATTCTAATTCTGGATATTCTGTCCTTTTCTGCTACCGATTCACTAGGAGAAACACACTCTTGTTCCTTGGAAATGTCCATTGGCTTGCCTATTTCGTCAACAATTTCATTTATGCTGTGTCGGTCGCCCTCCCAGACACAGCCTATTCGTTTAAATCATCACTCTCTTTAGAGGATGATCTGTGGGGGGTGACATCTCTCCATTTGTTTTCACCTCCCTTTGGCGATTTAGATCTATGCTTCTTGTCCTTGTTGAAGGACACAGATTTATCCTTGCTATTGCTTCTGAAATTCTTTTTGTCCTTTTTATAATACTTTTTCTCATCCCCACTTTTCTCCCTGCTGGAGCTTCTGTTGCTAAAATTGCTGTGGCGACTGGATGACCTCTCTCTGCTGCTATCGTAGTAGTCAGAGCTATCATAACTCTTGTGCTTTGATCTGTATTTCTGAGGCTTTTCTCCCTTCTTTTCCTGAGTTTTCCTAGCCTCTCTATACTTATCAGCTCGAGATCTGTGATATTGCTCTCTTTTACGATCACTATCCTCGCTGTATTTCTTTGTATAATTCTTTTCTTTCTTTGAATACATCATGTGTATTGCTTCCTCCATAGGCATGTGGCTAGGGGCTCTGTCGGAGGCTATCATCCCCTCATGTTTTGCTGCTATTTTTGAGGCTTGATCTAAAGTGGTTGGAAACTCAGAAGCCACTCTTCCAGCCAATTCTGGCCTCAGATTTGTAACATAGAATCTGATCTGTACATGTAAGGGAACATTTGCCTTGGAGAGTAAGGTTAACATATCGTTGTCATAATCTATAACCTTCTCATGCCTGCCCTGCTTCCTATGAGAATAATCTCTCAACACCTCAGCTAAAGGAAGCTCGCTGAATTTAGCAATAAAATCGTTTTTAATACGATTATATGGCAATGTGTCGCCATATACACCAACTATTTGGTTATAGAAGGTTTTAGCCCTCCCCAAAAAATACTGGACAAGAGTGGTAACCATAAGCTGGTTATCTTCGCGAATAGGCACTGTAAAGGCCTCAAATTCGTCGAAAAATTCATTCACAGGTCTCATAGCTGTGGGCTTGTCAAATACCAAGGGGGGCTTTCTGTATTGCTTGGACAATGCTGCTGTCGAAGTGAGGCCAGTAGCCTCTGCCTGCCTTCTTAGGGACACATCCAGAAAAGCAGTCTGATCTAATCTCATCTGCTTTATTTCATCCACCAAATCGTAGAGATGTTGACCATAGGGTGGGGGAGGTGGTCTGTACATCCCTTGTTGTACGTTTGGCAATTGAAAATTCTGTTGCTGTCTATTAGGGGTTTGGTTCCTAGGATAATTTTGCCTAGGCACCTGCCTGTGAGGAGGTGTATTCCTACCCCTTCCCTGTCTTTGTCGTCCTCTTTGGATCCCCTGATCAATGTTTCTTGGCTGGGGAGCTTGATTCACATTAACGTTGGGGTCTGGGACTTGGTTTTGCTGTGGCTGATTCACCATATTTTGAGGCTGTTGTGGCACTGCATTCTGTGCCTGTTGTTGCACGAAGTTTTGTCCTTGTTGTGCCACATTTTCACCATATTGATGATATTGTCCTTGAGGTGGAACATACTGGTATGGGGTATAGAATTGTTCATGAATACCAGCATTTCCATCATCCTGCACGTGCCTGGGAGAAGGCAAACCTCCCTGTCTATTCGCCATATCCCACCAGTTTTGATATGGATCAGGTCTAAGTGGGATTTGTTGCTGTACGTGATGGGGGGTTATCACAGGGGGTCTTGGACCATTCACGTTAAACACTGGGGCCTGTGGGAAATTCTTCAGAATAGGCCTCTGTGTTTGTTGCATAAGCTGATTCAAAGTTGGTTTTGCAGGGGTTTGTAAAGGGGTTTGAAAGTTGTCGTTTAAACCAGGGGTCTCGAATGGGTAATAAGGCCCTTGATTAGCTTGATCTGTTTGATTTACCTGATTAGCTGGGTTAATCCTCGGAGAAGGAGGTGTTGGCTCCCTAGGAGTTAATACTCTCTCTCTGTGATTATTTATGTCCCTTTCGTCAATCTGGTTCTCTTCCACAACATTTCTTCCAATATTATTATCAACATTCAAACCGACCTGAGGCTGATTTTCCTGCAGCTCCTCCTGTTGATTTGCAACTGGATTAGCTGCTTCCACAGCTGGCTCAGGCTCCTGCTCTCCCTCTAAGTTAAGGTCAACTCCTTCGTGATGGTCCTGCTCATCTTCAACGAGCTGCTCCTCCTCGTCTGACACGTCCTCTATGTATTCCTCGTGCCCAATATTGTTTCCAGCCAACTGCTGTACGTTTCTGTTAATAATATCGTCAATTAAGTCCACATTAATATTGTTGTTCACCACCTCCTCCTGTTGATTTTGACGAACTGGTGGTGGAGGTAATGGAATTGCTCCTGGGTTTAATCTTGCATTTACATCTGGGACATTTTCCATGTCCTGAGGCACCTCGTATGGGTCTTCGTTAAAGTCCAATTGCCTCGGCTGCTGGTTCAAGATTTTGCCTCTATTCTCTCGTCTTTGTCCTCTCGTGACTATTGCTTGCGGTAACGCTGCCAAACGCTCAACAGAACGTTTAATCTTGTCGAACAAAGCCAACTCAGGCGTATTCGCAGCCTCTTCCATCGCTCAAAAACATGCTTCAAATTGCAAATGAACTCGCTTTTTGTGAGAAAAAAAAATCTCTATGTCCAAGATCGAGCGGGTTGTCCGCCAGTGTAATGATCTAATGGAAGAAGTCTAACGAACGTCTGAACTTCATGATAGTCAGGTAGATTGGTGCAAGAATTGTTCAAATTGGTATGAAAGC
This sequence comes from Sthenelais limicola, assembly GCA_942159475.1. NCBI lineage: Eukaryota > Metazoa > Annelida > Polychaeta > Phyllodocida > Sigalionidae > Sthenelais > Sthenelais limicola. The sequence continues at coordinate 10,757,761 of OW804098.1, forward strand.
ATGAAATTTGGTACAGTGATAGATTTTGGTATGCTGATTAATTTTGGATATTGACCCATTCTGAAATATTGTTTTCTTGGGTTCTGTTGCCATGGTAACATTTTTTCAGTGAAATTTTGGCCATTCCCTGGAAATACTGAATTTTAACCAATAATTTGATATGGTATACCCACATAAAGTAGTCTATGGAATAGTTCTCTAATTTTTCTAACTATTTCATCTAATTATATGGTTGCTACGCTATGTATGGTTGCTAAGCAACTGATAATATACTGAAATTTCTCCAAAATGGCTCATTTTATGTATATTTTATGGGGTAAGGCAATTATTTATGTTCTAAAATATAACATTTATTTAATGATAACATTTTCAGTGATATGCTTCAGCTTTTAGAATTTCCAAGATGGCTGCCAAATGGTTCTAAGATCCAAAATGGCTGATCAAAAGACCCTTCGGGCCGACTTCCTAGTTGACTTGACTTTAGTTTGCTGGCTCATTCATTGTTCATATCAGTATGTACTTCAACCAATTCTGAACATTAGAATAGATCTGAGAACCTGAAATTTGGTACAGAGATACATTTTAATATGATAATTAATTTTGTATATTGACCCATTCTGAAAAGAATTATTCTCTTGGCTTCTGTTGCCATGGTAACATATTTTTAACTAAAATTTCATCAATTTTCCTTTAAAAACTGATTTCTAACAGTTAATCATTACCAATATACCAAAATAAAGCAGTTATGCAATAGTTCTCTAAATTAGGTAACTATTTCAGGCAATTCCATGGTTGCTAGGCTATTTATGGTTGCTAAGCAACTGAAAATATGCTGAAATTGATCTGAAATGACTCATTTAAAGCATATTTTCTGGGTAAAATCTATTTTTAATGTACTAAAATGTCATATTTCTTTGATAATCACAATTTCGGTGATATGCATCAACATTTAGAATTTCCAAGATGGCTGCCAAATGGTTCTAAAGTCCAAAATGGCTGATCAAATGTCTATGCAATAGTTTTCTTATTTATGTAACTATTTCAGGCAATTCCATGGTTGCTAGGCTGATGTAGGCTTGCTATGCAACTGAAAATATCCTGAAATTGATCTGAGATGACTTATTTTATGTATATTTTCTGGTACTTTTCATGCCCACAAATTTATTTGATAATCACATTTTTGGTGATTCACTCTTGACTTGAATTTGGTTTGTGAGTTCATTTGTTGTAAATAATTTAAGTTCAAATACATCTGAGGACCTTGGTCATTCTAAGAGTAGACCCATATTCAAATATTGTTCCTTGGTTACTGTTGCTATGGCATTTTTCTGCATTGAATGTTGCTTTTAAAATATTGAAGACACCTAGCATATACAATTCCTAGGCAATCATATATCCTTTATTTGTCTACAAAGGGGGCAGGGTTAGCGGGTCTAACTCCCTGAATAGTGATGATTTAAAGTCTAGTGGATATGGTAATGTAAATATGGGTACAATCCACCATGTGGAACCACTTGGGGAGAATTGATATGGAATTCCAATTGATTTGATTGGTAATGGAGAGGGAATAATAGGTATTGTGCATATTGTGACCATTTATTTGCAATTCAACATGGTGTTATGATTGAGCATAAGGGTATAAGGAGATAGTCAGGAATCAGTGAGCATGCCAGGATGACATCTGTTAGATCTCTCCTATATGGTATAACTTCTTTGGGTCTGACACTTCATTCCCAATCCCATTCACTGGGGTCTGCAATCTTGGGTTTGGCAGAAAATTGTTTTCAGCTGGATTTAGCATGTTGATTAGCAAGTATTCTGGGTTGGAAGATGTAGGTTTCCTACATCATTCACTGAGTCCACATACCAGATCTGACTGTAGATGAACACAATGCAGTGCTGGAGATAAAGTGTGCCAGACGGACAGCACCCAAGTGGAATCAAATTCTGGGAACAGAATTCTTTAAAATGACTGGCAGCACATATGGTATACAGGTCAGAAGAACATACATTTCCGACTCATTTTCATCTCCAAAAGTACCCCCCACAAGGCCAAGATATTACCACCATTGGAAAGAACATTAAAACTGTTTCAGAAAATGTCCTCATATGTACCTCTACTCCGACTAGAAAAAAGTTCTTGGTACTTGAAATTCGCATACTTCCTGTGGGTATACAGATATATGACATGACATCACTGCACCTACAAGAGCCGTGAATCGAATGTACATGGTGTGTGCTGGTGTATGTCTTTGGAGGTGGGCAGGGTTGGACTATGGTTGGCTACTACCACCAGGCCTAAAATAGAATTAACTTTATGTTCAGTCCCTGACCGACCTGAAAACATTGCAACTGACTGAAGCATTTTTAGGGCATTAATTAGCATCAATTGAATGGAATTAATTATCAATTTAAATGAATCTCATAAAATTTGATCAAATTCATTCTGGCACATGTGGCAATGACTCTTTTAACACCATGGCAAGGTTGGATACATATGATAAGTCTCCAAAAATAAAATAAAAAAAAATAAAAATGGATTCCTGACCAACCAACCCACATTTCTACCATGAGGTGACTGGAAACAAAAATAATTTATTTTAGGCCCTAAATATGCAGCAAAACAACCCACTGACCATGACTGACCCCCTGGGAAACTCTTGGGTTATGGCATAACACCTCTTAACATTGTAAATATGGTGTTGCACTCTGAGAATGCATAGAGGAAGGGAGGCTCAAGGCAATGTTGAGGTCCCAACCTACATACATGTGTGCAAAATGGTGGATTTTAATTTATTTGTATGGTTTTCCTGATTCAAAACAAACCTTCAGGTCTGACTGATCACTATCCACAGTCCTGAGACTGTGAAATACTGACTGTCAGGCAGGAGTTAGCTTTTTCTGACTGGCATGAGGTCAAGCCTGCATGGGTAGTTGGTTTATTGCTGAGTAGTTCAAGGTTATCTTTTGTTGTGATGAGGTGGTAATTCAAATCAGTTGTGTTCCACTGAAGTACCTGAGTGACAAAACTAAATATATTTCCTTTATTTTGACAAATGAAAATCTTCTCCCACTTGAATCGTGGCTGAGACTCTAAGTCTCACCACCCTTGGTGAGCAGTTTTTCCTTTTCAAGCAGCCTTTGGGGAAATAATCCTATCAATATTGGTAGAATACTTATAGTCATCAAATACATACATTTTAGGTATACGTTCTAAAGATCAATCATTGTTAGTAACATCAAATACCACCTTTTTATTTTGCCACTTATAGAGGCCAGCAACTAATTACTTATTTCATTGTAACTGATCTGCTATGCCCTGTTGGACATGGAGAACCCACCATGTGCAGCTAGATCCTGGGAGTAACATACTCCCCACCAACTTTACTTTACTATATTGACTAACATGGAATTTTAGCTTCAACATTTACTCTTCCTTCTAGTTGTCACAGTATGGGCTCATCCTAAAGAACAATGTTATATGGTTGATGTTTACAAAAGCAAATAAATCAAATGTGGTTGCTCTGTGAGATGCTTTCATTTAGGTCCTTTTTAAGATCCAGGGGAGTCTCTGCACGAGAATTTGTGTATGGTAACTGCTTGGCTGGTTAGTTTAGTAAGATTATTGTCACCTCTCTCTATAGTCTAGTTGACCGTCTAGCCTCCACCCCCCCCCCTTCCCCACAAAGCTGTTGATTCTTCTGTTGACAAGCATTGGTCATGTCCGCTGGTAGCAGTAGTGGGTGAGTGAGTGTGGAGGGCAATCGGACGGTTCATCGGTACTATTTGTGAGCCCCATGACACAGTATGTAAGGCGGTAACCACAATTTTTGTTCGTTTTTAAAATAGGGCCATATGAAGCAATTCCTTCTGTCCAAGTTGTAGATTACTATCAATGATGTCGATTGAGCGTAACAATAGCGCAGTTTTACGGGAAAGAAACATAGATCCCTCGGCGGGCGTAAGCATGAAGCGAAGGACCCAATTTATCGGGCATCGTTTGAAACGTTCAATTTTCAAGCTACGCTATGTAAACATAGGCGGATAGATGACGGCCATCTAGAGCTAAGGAGCTAAAATAAGACATTTTGCTTCCTGGTGGCAGCCATATCGGATTTTGAGCATACCTGTACAAGGAGGTGACCTCAACACCATGCTGACTTGCAGATAAAAATGTCTCAGTATGCACATCTTTTTAAATTATGACATATTCTCTGTCCCCTACCCATCAAATGAAATGGAATTTAATAGTAACTATCACTGCTAGCAATTATTGATATAGACTCCAGGGATGGGGAAAATAAACAAATAGTGTCTCCCTCACACTCCTTCCCCATCTCCCCCTTTCTGCCCTCCCTCCCCTTCCCCCTTCCCAATAAAGGGAAAAGAAAACCCTTACACTTATGGAGGCCTTGAGGACTGCCCTGCCTTCCCTCCACACATTCTCATACACCAACAAAACAAGAAAACAGATATTGAATCATCCCAGCAAGGTAACTGTTGCAAAATCGGTTGTTGAAAATCTTCAAAATCACCTCCCTTGAAAAAAGTGATTTTGGGGAAACAAATAGCCAGGTAACTTTTCTCGATACCAATGGAAACCACTGTGAAAGTTAGAGCCCTGTACATGCAGCAAGTAAAAAGTCTTTCAAGGATTTGTGTACAGGGTCCATTGTCATAAATCCACAATTAATATAGTATGGATAGGCCACATCACATATTTGGTAATCAGGGAGTGTGGAGTTAATCTCTCTGTGTCCATGTGCAACTCATTAGAGAACACTGCTCCTACACTCCAGTGGAAGGCAGCTGGTTATTCCCCCAGTTCCCTGTTCCAGTTTGATATATGGTTACCTAGCAATAGTCTATGCTAGACCTTCAATAGCCTCAATAGCCTCTTATAGCTATATCAAGAGAGAAAAAAGTTCATAATATATGCCATAATTTATTTTAATATAATTTATGTACCAAAATTCAGGTTCTCAGATCTATTTTAAAGTGGCTAAGATAGTTAATAACACACATTGGGGAGTATTCAAGGACTGCTTTGAAAATGCCCCCAAAAACTAAAACAAAGCGCCATAGTCCAATCATGATCTTTTTTTACTTTTAGCTCTCCAATTTGCTTTGAAAATAGGAGCTTTTGTAACTGATGTTACTTATGAATCTAGTCCAGAACAGGAAAGAGAGTCACTTCAATGGTCAGAATGTGTTGAATTGAATGTACCATGAACATGCTCATGTCTAGGAAATAGGCAAAACTGGTCTTTTGATCTGCCATTTTGGACTTTAGAACCATTTGGCAGGCATATTGGAAATTCTAAATGTTGATGCATATGGGTCAGATTTTCAGAAAATGTACAATTAGCAGCTCTACACATTTAGGAAATTTTCCTAAATTAGGCTGAAAAATGATGAATACCGGGTATATCTGAGTATATTTGGTATCACATTGATTTAAAGTATCAGTTCTGTTATGTTAAACTGCATTTTGAAGCTCATTTCTGTCATAAATGTGGTTTATTTGAGAGGATTGGTGAAGGCGAATTGTACATTTTCTGAAAATCTGACCCATATAACCGAAATTGTGATTATCAAAGAAATATGACATTTTAGTACATTAAAAATAGATTTTACCCAGAAAATATGCTTTAAATGAGTCATTTCAGATCAATTTCAGCATATTTTCAGTTGCTTAGCAACCATAAATAGCCTAGCAACCATGGAATTGCCTGAAATAGTTACCTAATTTAGAGAACTATTGCATAACTGCTTTATTTTGGTATATTGGTAATGATTAACTGTTAGAAATCAGTTTTTCAAGGAAAATTGATGAAATTTTAGTTAAAAATATGTTACCATGGCAACAGAAGCCAAGAGAATAATTCTTTTCAGAATGGGTCAATATAAAAAATTAATTATCATATTAAAATGTATCTCTGTACCAAATTTCAGGTTCTCAGATCTATTCTAATGTTCAGAATTGGTTGAAGTACATACTGATATGAATAATGAATGAGCCAGCAAACTAAAGTCAAGTCAACTAGGAAGTCGGCCCGAAGGGTCTTTTGATCAGCCATTTTGGATCTTAGAACCATTTGGCAGCCATCTTGGAAATTCTAAAAGCTGAAGCATATCACTGAAAATGTTATCATTAAATAAATGTTATATTTTAGAACATAAATAATTGCCTTACCCCATAAAATATACATAAAATGAGCCATTTTGGAGAAATTTCAGTATATTATCAGTTGCTAAGCAACCATACATAGCCTAGCAACCATATGATTAGCTGAAATAGTTAGAAAAATTAGAGAACTATTCCATAGACTACTTTATGTGGGTACACCATATCAAATTATTGGTTAGAATTCAGTATTTCCAGGGAATGGCCAAAATTTCACTGAAAAAATGTTACCATGGCAACAGAACCCAAGAAAACAATATTTCAGAATGGGTCAATATCCAAAATTAATCAGCATACCAAAATCTATCACGGTACCAAATTTCATGCTTTCATACCAATTTGAACAATTCTTGCATTTTTTTGCACCAATCTACCTGACTATGAGAAGAACGAAGCAACTGTTTTAATGGTAAGTAAGATACAGGCTCCTCCAGGAGGGTACATGCATAATAATGAGTGGGCGGAGCCCTTATGTAATATCCATGGCCTAGCATGTATAAGTAGACTTGCACAGTCCTAGCTAGTTAAGTATAATTAGCGATTTAAAGTAATGTGATAATAGGTGATAATTAATAATAATATAAATATAATGAGGTTACACAATGTTACGTAATGTTACATAACACTGGCGACCGCCCTATGACGTCCGGTCCGGTCCGCCGCGCCTTCCTATGATTTATACCTATATTCCCATGGAATATACTCCATATTTGCATTTCATAAGTGATTATTGGGTCTACATTCATAACTTTCAAACAGCAAATATTGGGTCCTTGAGAAATAGGCCAAATTGTCACCTGACATTTTCAAAGCAGATGATTGGCAATGGCATATGTATAACTCCCTCTGGTCTCTCTAGGTGTCACTAGCTGACAGGGGGTAGTAATGAGGAGGACCCAATAAACATGTTTTAGAAAGTTAAGCTGAAAAAGGAATTGAAATAAGGCAACATTGTTATTGGGTCCACCAAGTTATTGGGTCATGACCCGATAAGCAGATCAAAGGACCCGATAAGCCTATCACAACCAAATAGCATACATGTGGGGTCTAAAACTGACAGAAAAACCCAAAAGACCCAATAAATGCATGTTTTTAAAACTATATGTATATAATATATATATGAAAGTGTATAATATTAGTTGAATCTCGCCCTATTTTGGGAGGATGATTATTCCAGGAATAATGTGTTAATAAATTAACGCTCGGGGACATGATATCTATAAGCAGGTGGCACCACCTGGTGTGTTACATAAACAGCTAGGAACAGCAAGAGGTCGGCTAGCTCAGAGAGAGCCCGGTAACGAACAGCCCAGACGAAAATCATTGACTAAACTTATCTTTTCTTAGATGTTTGTCTTCTGGGGCATTATTGAATAAATATGATTACTGTGCTTACTAAAAGTTAAATGTATAATTACTTTAGTGTATGCATTGGTCCCTTCAATTATTAACATTTCGGTAAAAGAATAATAATAAATGTCATCAGTATTTCTAAATTGTAATCAGCATAGGCTGTACAATTGGTACAAAAGTGGTCAGATTCTTTTAAAGCCGAAACACTATTTAGGAAACCATAATTTTTTTTTGCAGATAGCAAAAACATTGTAGTCTTCAGAGTATTTGTGAAGCATTTTATTGATTAACACCATCATTTACCACCAGAAACATAAGAAAAGAAGTCTGGTTCTGTCTTGGAAGGAGGCAGACATATTGGTAAGCAACAGCGCCACTGGTGGCGATTTCCGTGTATTGATGACGTCACTAGCCCTCTCTATCTGACTGGTTACCCTACACGGTACATATGTAAACAAAGATTGAACTGAGAACAGTTCAGTTTGAAGTATTGATATATACATAATTATATGATGTATACAGTGAGAATATTTGGATATTCATATTAGTATATATACAAATTACGAATATGCCTTAAGTCACCCAATTTGTCACCTAATTTGTGCATGCAAATCTCTCCCTACTACTCAGAAACTGGACGCCGTAAGCCTAATAATGGCGGCGACGGCGGAAATGTTTTGACACTTTCACTCCTCACCCCTGCCTCACCCTTACCCCCAGTATAGCTTTAACACCTTCCCCTGCATGTGTTAATGGCATATTCAGGCTCAAAGGCAACCTGTTGTACACTGTTCATCATTCGTTTATACAAAAAAATGGCTTAAATCAATTGAAAAGTTTGATGTCCACTCAGGCATGGCCAGTGCAATACAGGGGCAAAAGCCTGTGCCTCGTTGTGAGTTGTGGTTCATATACGTCATCAGAGGTCACATGACTTACAGCAATGGCGGCCTCCATACAAGTTGTCTGCTATAATTAATTCGATGTAAAATAGCTCCACACTTCTTTAATATATGAGAATTACATAAAATACATATGTGAGGTCGTTGGATACAATTTTCTGACCTAAAAAATGTATACATAATATCCTATGAAGTTTGGGCTTTAACAAATCAAATAATTATTTAACAAATTTATATGCATGTAATACCTAAATACTAACGTGTTTTATAGTTTCAACTGAGCCATACGGTCACCGTTATGTGAATAGGGGATTTGCATAGCCACCATTTTGAACCTTGATTCGCATGGAATTATGGGACTAATGGAGTATAAAATCTATGGAAAACATGCCATGTTCAGGATGGGATATTTATCAATGATCCAATGTAAATATTCATGTGTTATACATGTTTCCATAACATAAGTCTCCATATTTCCCATCATGCCTTTGGTTCACATAGATCATTTATAAAATGTTATATGATATTGGTGAAAACATTCTTGCAATTTTCGATGAAAATGTTGCCAAATATTTATGTCCGATTTCATCAGAATCCATCCCAGGATGCACTGCAACATACATGCGTAGTGGCACATGCAAATCCCGTTACAAAGTTGGGTCAGATTTTCAGAAAATGTACAATTGGCAGCTTCACACATCTAGGAAATTATTCAAAACTAGGCTGAAAAATGATGAATACCTGATTATATCTGAGTATATTTGGTATCACATTGATTTAAAGTATCAGCTCTGTTATGTTAAACTGCATTTTGAAGCTCATTTTTGTCTTAAATGTGGTTTATTTGAGAGGATTGGTGAAGACGAATTGGACATTTTCTGAAAATCTGACCAAGTTATGAGTGGACAAAGTTCCGTCTTATACTAGGAAGACCAGTCAGATCCTACTTATCGGCAGAAAATGTACAGTTGCCAGTTCCACATATTTAGTAAATTCTGCTTAACTAAACTAAAATATGGTCAATGCTTGGTATATCTGAGCATATGGGTCAGATTTTCAGAAAATGTACAATTGACAGCTGTACACATTTAGTAAATTATGCTAAATTAGGCTGCAATTTGGTCAATACTAGGTAAATTCGAGTATATTCGGCAATGCATTGATTCTAGCAATCTGTTTGGTTAGGTTGAACTGTATTTTGAACTTTATTTTCGTCTGAAATTTGGGTTATTTGAGAAGATTGGTGAAGGTGAATTGTACATTTTCTGAAAATCTGACCCATATTTGATATTGCCTCCATTCAAACAATCTGTTTGATTATGTTAAAATGAATTTTGAAAGTCATTTTTGTCTTAAATTTGGATTATTTGATAGGATTGGGGAAGGTGAATTGTACATTTTCTGGCGATTGCACCCACATACTGAGTTATTTATTTTATTTGCCTTTCATACATTATACATATGAGGTGGGACAGATAATACTTCTGAGAATATCTATATCCCTTTTTACTTTACAGCAAGTTCTTCTAAAGGGTGCGATACCAAATATTATTTCATACGTACATGATTTAGAGCGCCTGATTCAGGGGTGCCATTAGAAATCTTGTATCACATATGTATGTGATTCGGGTTGTCATGGAAGCATGTGACCCAAATAACGTAACATCATTGGTTCATGACCTTGCGCTTCTTAGCAGCAGAAGCGTAGCGCTGCCTTGCATGTTTCATAAGTTTTCGTCAAGAAAAACAATCATATGAAGGTAAATATAACAAATAAATTGATAAATCTGTATGAAATAAATACCGAATAGCCCTCTGTCGATGTCAAATCGATCTCGACGTCGGGTCAAATCGCACTCCACCCCTTTGGGGTGTTGTGCGATTTGACCCTCCGTCTCGATCGATTTGACATCAACATCGGGTCATTCGGTATAATACTCGGATATACTCGGTATCCATCATTTTTCAGCCTAATTTAGCAGAATTTCCTAAATGTGTAGAGCTGCCAATTGTACATTTTCAGAAATTCTTACCCTAAAATTAAACGTCAAATACATAATTATAATGATATAGAAATATCCAAACACTGTCAAATTACCAATTTCCATATGTGATATGTTTCAGGAAAATGAGTCATAAGTCGCAAAAAATGGATTTTGAGATACCATTATATTTGAAAAGATGAGATCAAGCTGATTCCAATGATAGTAAACAGTCTAATAATCTTAAGTATTTCTAGATTTCAAGTTTGATATTTTCGTTTTGGAAAAAAAAAAATTCCAACATTTCTGGGGGTCAACAAAAAGTAAAGTAACTAAATGTAGTCCATATGAGGACCTGTAAAACTAAATGACATATTACATAGATTGTCCTGAAATTTGAGACATCAATTGATATAGCCATAAACTGTGATAAACTCTCCAAAAATCAGAACATTCCATGATGTGATCTTGTGAAAAAAATACTTTGAAAAATATTAATTTTGCGACTTATGACTCATTTTCCTAAAATACATCACATATGTATGTATCTGTTTGAACATGAGCTGGTAAATGATCCTAATGCGTATCACCTCATATACTATTTAACATTCCACAACCTCATGTAACCTAAATAATTGGTAAGATATAAATAACTGAGATTACGTCAGCGGCAAGGTAGCAATGAACCCATAATAGCTAAGCAGAATGCATGAAAGATTCATCTGGAGCTCGACTTAATAGTTAGTATCAAGGTCAGATTGTTAGAAAATGTACAATTTTGATCTGACCCATCAGAAGTTGATTAATTACTAGGCAACAGCATGCATATACTATGGAAGGTGAATTTGGTACATGGGTCAGATTTTCAGAAAATGTACAATTCTCCTTCACCAATCTTCTCAAATAACCCACATTTAAGACAAAAATAAAGTTCTAAATACAGTTCAACCTAACCAAACAGATTCCTAGCATCAATGCAATGCCAAATATACTCGATTTTACCTAGTATTAACCAAATTGTAGCCTAATTTAGCAGAATTTACTAAATGTGTACAGCTGCCAATTGTACATTTTCTGAAAATCTCACCCACATACCGAAATTCGTTCCCCCGATTCGGAGCAACTTTGGCGAAATTCGGGATTCGGAATTTTATAATTCTGTCTAATTTCGAATGAATTTACTTTATTGATTGATCCATTTTTTCTTCATTGACCATATAATAATGAAATTAGCTCTATAAATGGAGGAAGGAGAAAACGACAAGCGAAACACCAATCAAATAAATATAATTAATCTTTAAAAATCTTTGTTAGTAAATCAAGTAAACAACAAATAAATATCTCATAAAGGTTTTTTTAGAGAAACCACTTGGGGAAACGAGGAAGACATGGCTGGGGCTAGTTCCGATGCAGTCATAATGTTTCAGCGGGAGTTAATCAGGGAGAAAGGGTTTTAAATGACGATGATTAAATGTCTGACGATTTTCATTTAATATTTGGAGGCATTGTAGGAGCATATATAATAAATGTAGAACTTGCGACGCATAATCAAAAATTTATTACTAAAATTTTCAATTATGCGCCGCAAGTTCCATTCTCTCTGTTTATATCCATATGATATATGAGCGATTTCTATGAAAAGAGGTAGAAAAGAAAAGGTAGAAAGAGGGGTTTCTTTATCCTGAATGTTCTCGGAATTTGTTGTTTTACAAACCACTTTACTCATCTTTAGAGGTCTCTCCCCCCTCTCTGGATGTCGTCGTATGTGGTTTGTGAAGGTATTTGGGGTGAAAATGTGATTTTGAAGCCTTCTTTTTTAAATCGGGATAACCACACTTTATTTATAGCCTGGGAAAGCCCCTGTGAGATACTACATCATTTCCCACAACCTATGTCCAGGGGGACCTAGGGGGAGCCTGAGGAAGAGGGGAGGGAGAGTGTGTGTGTGGGGCGGGGGGGAGGGGGGATCGAAGAGGGGAGGGGGAGCATGATTTTCTAATCAAACTTGAATATATAATTAAAAAAGTTTCTACCACTCTACCAAATGTAAAACAAATGTAAAATATGGAAAACATTATGTAACAGCAACTTCATCATAAAAAAATGAAACAAAATGTAATCCAAAATATATCAGGAAATCTGGGAAGATCAACACACTTCAGAGTAGTCCTGACAGATCATATGCTATCCCCTTTTTCTCCTTTATGTAACTGTATGCTTAATGAGAAATAAAAGTTCTATAATGATAATAATGAGGAAGAGGGGAGGGAGATGGGGGAGGCACAAGGGCGGGGGGAAATCGGAGATGGAGTTGGGAGGGAAAAACAGGTATGAAAGACAGAGAAGAGGGGGAGGGAAAAGAGGGAGAGGGGGAAGTGTTGGGAGAGAGAGTGACCGTCCGTAGGACGGGTACTTTGCTAGTATTAGATAAACCAATGGGTTTCAGTTAAACTGAAAATATCTCAATGTATATCTCAAATGGGTCAGATTTTCAGAAAATGTACAATTGGCAGCTCTACACATTTAGTAAATTCTCCTAAAATAGGCTGAAAAATTATGAATACCGGGTATATTTGAGTATAATATTATTTGGTACTGCATTGATTTAAAGTATTAGTTCTGTTATGTTAAACTGCGTTTTAAAGCTCATTTTTGTCTTAAATGTGGGTTATTTGAGGGGATTGGTGAAGGCGAATTGTACATTTTCTGAGAATCTGACCCATATGTGGCTTGGTATGGGCACTTTATGTCAATGATCCCCATGGGAGCACCCCCCCCCCCCCCCACACACACACACACTCACACACTCACACATATACTCGGCCAACTGGTTTAGCATGAGTCTGTTCATATAACTTTGACAGGTGACACATGAAATAATAATCAAGAAATACATAAATTAGATAATTGATTGACAGAAAATTATGTATTATAGACTATTACATTACACCAGGCAATGTGAGAGGGTTATATGTGGATGCCAATCTACAGAAAATGTACAATTGGTCTTCACCAATCCCCTCAAATAACCCAAATCTAAGACGAAAATTAGGTTCAAAATACAGTTCAACATAACCAGACAGGTTTATTGAATGAATACAATACAGCATACACTCAGATATACCTAATATTTATCAATTTTTACTCTAATTTAGCAGAATTTGATAGACGTATAGAACTGTAGATTGTGCATTTTCTGAAAATCTGACCCACATGTCGATGCTAATCTCCAGACCTTTCATGAACATGAAATAATAATTAAGAAATGCATAAATTAGATAATTGATTGACAGAAAATTATATATTATAGACAGCATTTCTATTGCATTACACCATAATTGATTGACAGTGTGAGAGGGTTATATTGGTCAGATTTTCAGAAAATGTACAATTCTCCTTTACCAATGCTCTCAAAAAACCCACACTTAAGACAAAAATCAGCTTCAAAATGCAGTTTAACATAACAGAACCGATACTTTAAATCAATGCCATACCAAATATACTCAGATATACCCGATATACCCGATCCTTTTTTAGCCTAATTTAGTAGAATATCCTAAATATGTAGAGCTGCCAATTGTACATTTTCTGAAAATCTGACCCATATGTGGATGCCAATTTCCAGACCTTTCCAAATGAAATAATAATCAAGGTAATTAATAAACTACGACATGTGATATTGTTGTCATTTCCCATACACTACACCAGTTACTATATGAGCGGGTTATACATGGGTATGACTCTCCTCAACTCCCGACCTCACCTCGTCATATAATTCAGGTAATTTATAAACTGAGACGTATCAGTTCTATGTATACATCTATCAAAGTTTGCTGAGTGAAAATTGATAGATATTCGGTATATCTGAGTGTATGCTGTATTGTATTCATTCAATAAACCTGTCTGTTATGTTGAGCTGTATTTTGAACCTGATTTTTGTCTTGAATTTGGGTTATTTGAGGGGATTGGTGAAGGCCAATTGTAGATTTTCTGGAGATTGGGATCCACATATAACTCTCTCACATTGCCTAGTGTAATGTAATAGTCTATAATAATTATATAATTTGCTATTGTCATCATTTTGTATACAGTTCTTGAGTTATTATGAGAGGGTTATGCATGGGTATACTGGCTACATTAGCCATGTATACACTACCCACAGCACAGTCCACCATCCACGTCTGTAGCCAGACTTCAGGAACCATAAGTGATCAGCCCAAACTGCTGGAGTGCAGGCCATTGGAGCAGGGGGAGGAATTACACATCTCACACATGCGGTATACTGTATTCCATTTCACAAAGGTATTTATCTTTTTGTACTTCTATTTCTCGAAATGAATATATATATGGGTCAGATTTTCAGAAAATGTACAATTCGCCTTCACCAAACCTCTCAAATAACCCACATTTAAGACAAAAATAAGCATCAAAATGCAGTTTAACATAACAGAACTGATACTTTAAATCAATGCGATACCAAATTTACTCAGATATACCCGGTATTCATCATTTTTCAGTCTAAGTTAGCAGAATTTCCTAAATGTGTACAGCTGCCAATTGTACATTTTCTGAAAATCTGACCCATATAGATGTTAAAGTTTGTCTTATTACAAGGTGCAGGGCAGTACCCCTCCCCCATGGATGACATGTACACCACGTATAGAGGGTATGGACTGTTGGTTCCACCAGCCTACAGCACCACCAACACGTTAGTACCTAAAGTATTATATTCTGTATTCATATTAATTTTTGTCTTTACCTAAAGTATTATGATGACGTATATATGTATAGGCTTATAACTAAACCGGAAGATGACAGCTAACCCACGTGATACCCTAACCTGGATTGGGTCACAAGACTTTCCCGGCGCCACTTTTGAATTCTCTGTTCGACAAGTTCGGGCAAGTTTGACAGGAATTTTTTCTGCTTGCTTTAAATGACTTCTTGAGGCAGATGTTCCAAATGCGGTTTTATACACAAACCTCCATTTGGTTCTAGATGCAAGGTTGCTCCAGTCAAATCGAAGCCTAAAGTTACATCAGGAAACTTACCTGTGAAATTCCGGCGGCCCTCCGGACCTGTGATCACTCCGCCGAGAACGACTGGTCCCATATACAACATGGCGCTTGGTGGGTATCAGGACCGAGCAGACCCGGCATACCTAGAGTTCCTAGAAAATCACTTCAGGAAATCCCCGAAACCAGTTCCTGGTCCTTCTGGTAACAATGATGCTATGGCTGCTATCCTTGCCAGGTTAGATCGTATTGAACAGAATACTCCTGGCAATAACACTACTGGTAACAACACTGTGACAGCTCCTACCGAAGGCCCTATGACGCAGTTGGTTGACAGTATACTACAGCTGTCACTGAACGTGAATGATGGTATCCCAGCGAAAAAAGGTTTGGAGTATCGTCCGGAGTTTTATGTCCAGTCTAAAGCATATCAGCTCACTATGAAGCAAGTTGATCACACTAAGTTAACTTCAACTGAACTTTTGTACGGAATGCTTGGTGTTTTTGAGCATATTTTGACTGCTGGCGGTGATAGTATGGGTTACATGCAATATGTCGGCAGACACGCCATTGAGCCTAGTAGTTTCTCTGTGTTAGGCTGTGTGCTATATGATCACCAGGTGGTTGACCAAGTTCTTGCAGGCACTTCCTCAATTGGCTCCCCTGATTTGTTCTCCACTGGCATTTACTTGAGCGGACATTATTCCCGTAAAAATTAGATGATAAAAGCACATCCAATGCAAGCGCCATGAGTAAACCTAGTCCAACATGGCGGCCGAGTGGCCGGAAGTTAGGTAAAGTTCGGGAGGACTCGGGATTCTCTCCGATGCCTAACGATTGGCCGCAAGACATTTGTTATAATTACAACTCAAAAGGATGTTCTCTGGGAAGGTGCTCAAAGTTACACATTTGTGGTTCATGTAAATATCGTCACCCTATGTCTGCCTGTCAATTCAAGGATCGCAAAGAAGAAAAAGCTTCAGCCTGAAGTCTCGCCCGGCTCGAGACTTCCGGCCATAACATCCAAGATGGCGGTCTCGGGCCGTGTTTTCCAAGTTCGCAGCACGAATTTCTGCTCGATTCTTCTCCCTTATACGAGGATCATGCTTCTCTTATGCAAGAATACTTCATTGGTGAGCCTTTTAGTGAATACACCCCTGTCTCCTTGCCTGTAAAAAAGGGTATAAAGGGTGGTGTAAGCCATCGTTGATCAGCATCCTCGCCTTACTTATTTATTTGTAGGGAGTAGTTATATTCTGTATTCATATTTTGTATTTTATATTAATCTAACTATTACCGTGTATTTTAACTCTTGTGTAGTTCTCTATTAGTCCCTTAAAAACCTTCTTATATTTTTCACTCCAAAAAGGTAACAGCGGGAAAACATGGAATTTCTCATTCCATAAGCTAGTCGACCATTTTGTCACAATTGTTTCTGTACTTGTATAACTCAGTGATGAATAAACAATTTTCTAATCTAATCTAATCTGATCTAAAGTACTTTTTGAAAAACTGTTTTTGGACCTGTAAGTTCAAAAGCAGGTGTAGAGATATAAGAGGGGTAGCATTTTGGGGGTTCTTTCTGAGTTGATTTGTTGTTGTAATTGTAATAGCTTTTTTTCCAGATTTTATTTTTACATCACTTCCAGAAAATGGACAATCAATTTAACATCAATTCCTTCTGCGGATTTACATTCGCAGCTCTTCCAGGGTGTCCCTGACATCTCTGTTTGTATTACAATTTTTCATCAGATGTTATATTTACCTTTGAAAGGATCTTGGAGTTACTATAGTTTAGCGCTCCTTTCCTTTAGAGGGAAGTGGGACGGGGTAGATGGAAGGGGAGGGAAGGCCATATATCCTTTGGTCATTTAGGCGTCATTTTATGATTTTAAGTGCCATTAAAGGTCGCCTACTTGATATGTGCTATCATGACCTGGCTTAGAGGGGAGAGGATTAAATCTAAGACAGGAGGAACTCCCCCCCCCCCAAAATTGGGTCGAGGGAGGCGAGCCCAGCTGTTTTTTATGGGGATGTGAACTGATTAAGAGGAACTAATGGAATATGCCTTCTTCCACACCTCGACATCAGACAGAAATCCCCGCTCTATAATTACCCTGCCATAAACTATAATGGATTTAAGGATCCCTACTTATGCAAACCAAGGATATCTGGTGAATAAAGATAGGAGGAAGTAACACACTGATCCCCAACATTTGCCCTAATAATCTTTAAAGCATACTTTGGCCCACTATATCATATATATGGCCAATGCCAGAGTATGTATTAAACATTATTTAACAAACAGCTCAATCATGCACTAAACTATTACATGTATAGAAATCTTAAAACACCTACTTAGCAGGGCAGGAATTCTGTTATTTTGACCCGAAAAGTGCACTTCTTGACTGACACCTTTTTAAAAGTTGGTATGCTGTTAGAACAGGTCATAAGGTTTTCAAAAAACACCAGCTACAAGTTGGGGGAGACCCCTGGTGGCCGGTAGCTGCAAAACTCAAAATGGCTGCCACCAAATGCACCATATTATAGCTTCTACTGGCTGCATTTTCGGATGTTTTTGATGATACATGCCACCCATACAGACATATTTCTGATAAAAATTGTTTTATGAAATGAAATTGATATGAATGATGACTGTGTTGCAGAACTGGTGTGGAGTGAGTGGTGGAGTAATGGGACCGCTATGTATGGGGTTGCAAGGAGGATGGAGGAATGGAAGGTGGACGGTGTACCATTTCCTCAAGTCACTCTCAATAGTGAGTACAGAACATTTCACTTCAGTCAAATCCACATTTAATTGATTGTTAACTATATCTGTAATTTGTTCAGTTATTAAACTTGTTTGTTGCATTTAAGTTTTTATGCAGTAAATACAATATGTGATGTGTTTCAGGAAAGTGAGTCATAAGTCGCAAAATGGATATTTTTAAGTTATTTATTTATAAGATATCTTTGTTGGAATATTCTATTTTTTGGAGTGCAGTTCTACTAACAGTTCTACTAATATTAATACATGTACGAAATTTAAAGGCAATGTATTAAATATATCCATGCATTTCTAAGGTCATCTTATGGAGTATATTTAGATACTTTACTAGTAATTATCCTCCGCAAAATATTAACAACTTTTTTTTAAAACTTTAAATATAGAAACACTACTTAGATGTTCTATTGTTTACTACCATTAAAATCGGCTTGATCTCATCTTCTCAAATATGATATCTCAAAATACATTTTTTGCGACTTATATGACTCATTTTCCTGTAACACATCACGTATAGTCTGTCTCCCTTTATATTATATTCTAATTCCTACTTTTCTCAGAAGATAACAAAAACCCTTTCATAGTGGACATCTTACTGTAGATTGCCTGAATAAAACTGTCCTCCTCTTTACAAATCTAGATCACTTTCAAGTTATTTCTATGTTAAATGTACATACAAATAATAATATTTTCAGACTCTGCACCTTCTATAATTCCAACTACGGAACCTCCAACAATAACGACAATGGATACACAAGCCACAACTACTGTTACAACTATACCCACTACAACTACAACTATACCCACTACAACTATACCCACTACAACTATACCCACTACAACTATACCCACTACAACTACAACTATACCCACTACAACTATACCCACTACAACTATACCCACTACAACTATACCCACTACAACTATACCCACTACAACTATACCCACTACAACTATACCCACTACAACTATACCCACTACAACTATACCCACTACAACTATACCCACTACAACTATACCCACTACAACTATACCCACTACAACTATACCCACTACAACTATACCCACTACAACTACACCCACTACAACTATACCCACTACAACTATACCCACTACAACTATACCCACTACAACTACACCCACTACAACTATACCCACTACAACTACACCCACTACAACTATACCCACTACAACTATACCCACTACAACTACACCCACTACAACTACAACTATACCCACTACAACTACAACTATACCCACTACAACTACACCCACTACAACTACACCCACTACAACTACAACTACACCCACTACAACTACACCCACTACAACTACAACTACACCCACTACAACTACACCCACTACAACTATACCCACTACAACTACACCAACTACAACTATACCCACTACAACTATACCCACTACAACTATACCCACTACAACTATACCCACTACAACTACACCCACTACAACTACACCCACTACAACTACACCCACTACAACTACACCCACTACAACTATACCCACTACAACTATACCCACTACAACTACACCCACTACAACTACACCCACTACAACTATACCCACTACAACTATACCCACTACAACTATACCCACTACAACTATACCCACTACAACTATACCCACTACAACTATACCCACTACAACTATACCCACTACAACTACACCCACTACAACTATACCCACTACAACTACAACTACACCCACTACAACTACAACTACACCCACTACAACTATACCCACTACAACTATACCCACTACAACTATACCCACTACAACTATACCCACTACAACTATACCCACTACAACTATACCCACTACAACTATACCCACTACAACTATACCCACTACAACTATACCCACTACAACTATACCCACTACAACTATACCCACTACAACTATACCCACTACAACTATACCCACTACAACTATACCCACTACAACTATACCCACTACAACTATACCCACTACAACTATACCCACTACAACTACACCCACTACAACTATACCCACTACAACTATACCCACTACAACTATACCCACTACAACTATACCCACTACAACTGTACCCACTACAACTGTACCCACTACAACTGTACCCACTACAACTATACCCACTACAACTACACCCACTACAACTATACCCACTACAACTATACCCACTACAACTATACCCACTACAACTATACCCACTACAACTATACCCACTACAACTAAACCCACTACAACTATACCCACTACAACTACACCCACTACAACTACACCCACTACAACTACACCCACTACAACTATACCCACTACAACTATACCCACTACAACTACACCCACTACAACTATACCCACTACAACTACACCCACTACAACTACAACTATACCCACTACAACTATACCCACTACAACTATACCCACTACAACTACACCCACTACAACTATACCCACTACAACTATACCCACTACAACTATACCCACTACAACTATACCCACTACAACTATACCCACTACAACTATACCCACTACAACTACACCCACTACAACTATACCCACTACAACTATACCCACTACAACTATACCCACTACAACTATACCCACTACAACTACACCCACTACAACTATACCCACTACAACTATACCCACTACAACTATACCCACTACAACTACACCCACTACAACTACAACTATACCCACTACAACTATACCCACTACAACTACAACTATACCCACTACAACTATACCCACTACAACTATACCCACTACAACTATACCCACTACAACTATACCCACTACAACTATACCCACTACAACTACACCCACTACAACTATACCCACTACAACTACACCCACTACAACTATACCCACTACAACTATACCCACTACAACTACACCCACTACAACTACACCCACTACAACTACACCCACTACAACTACACCCACTACAACTATACCCACTACAACTATACCCACTACAACTATACCCACTACAACTATACCCACTACAACTATACCCACTACAACTATACCCACTACAACTATACCCACTACAACTATACCCACTACAACTATACCCACTACAACTATACCCACTACAACTATACCCACTACAACTATACCAACTACAACTATACCCACTACAACTATACCCACTACAACTATACCCACTACAACTATACCCACTACAACTATACCCACTACAACTATACCCACTACAACTATACCCACTACAACTATACCCACTACAACTATACCCACTACAACTATACCCACTACAACTATACCCACTACAACTACAACTATACCCACTACAACTATACCCACTACAACTATACCCACTACAACTATACCCACTACAACTATACCCACTACAACTACAACTATACCCACTACAACTATACCCACTACAACTATACCCACTACAACTATACCCACTACAACTATACCCACTACAACTATACCCACTACAACTATACCCACTACAACTATACCCACTACAACTACAGTGGTTACAACTACCGCTACAGCAGAAGTCAAAGATCTAGATTGTAGGACGTCTCATCTTGGTGTAGAGTACAGAGGTAATGTATCAGTCAGTAAAACTGGTAAGACCTGCAAGCTGTGGACTGCAGAGTATGGAGATCGTCCCCACCATGGATTACCTGAGAGTAATACTGCTGATGCAAAGAACTATTGCCGTAACCCAGACCAGAGCTTAGTTGGACTCTGGTGCTACCTGGACATCGGTGGATGGGAGGCCTGCAATGTATCCATATGTTGTAAGATTCCTTTTCTATTATCTCTGTAATTGATTTGTTGTTATTGTTGATACTTTTGAACCTATTTGATAGCTAACCTCTAACATTTTGTTCATACTAAAGAGCTCTACATGAAATCTGTTGTAGGATTACTGTACAATAACAATTCTTTTCATTCCAAATGAGCAAACTAAAGGCATGTATCCACTTTCGTAGCCAGACTGCCAACTTCTATATTATTTTTCTTAAATCTGCCTTCCCAAGTATTAATAATGAATGGGTCTTTAGAGTTTACATTCAGATTAGTTCCCAAACTCTATAATCTATGCAACCCAGAGATAAAAAATAAGGTTGTGAGACCTGGATGAGGCTCGAGCGTGCAAACTTCCACTCTGATAGCGAACGCCTTACTGACTGAGCTATTTCCTGTCATCATAATTACATGGCCTCCTACAAACATGGCCTAGCTGGCATGGCAGAGGAAGGAAAGTGTTCATTTCTCCTTTATTCAGGCTATGAAGACACTGTTTGTACTAAAAAATCGATCTAGAGATGAGAGGGCGTTCTGTGGCAATGGAAATGACCACATATATGAGTTGACGGTAAAAAGGTGTTCGGGTGCCATTTGTGATCCGTTTTAGGAAAATGAGTCATAAGTCGCAAAATATGAATTTTGAGATATCACCATATCAGAAAACAGGAGATCAAGCCGATTCCAATGATAGTAAACAGTCCAATATTCTAATAAGTATTTCCATATTTTAAGTTTGATATCTTTATTTTGAAAAAAAGTTTGTAATATTTCTGGTAGGCAATAACCAGTAAACTAACTGAATATACTCCATATGGGGACCTTTAAAACCAAAAGATATATTATATATGATGTCCTGAAATTTGATACATGGATTGATACAACCATAAGTGATAAACTCGCCAAAAATCAGAACATTCCAAAAAAGTGATCTTGTAAAATAAACACTTTGAAAAATATAATTTTTGCGACTTATGACTCATTTTCCTGAAACACATCACATTTGAGTATCCTTTCTCTGATTAGAGAGACTGGGGTGTCATCTATGGGAACTTTATTGGTTCCTGTAGCACCTTCGGGGCCACAACTGAGTCGCGCTCTGTCAAGCCAGGAAGCTCCAATCAGACTTATTGATTGTGAATGACTGAAGGAATAGATAGCCAGAATAAATCAATTCAGGCCCTCTCCTTTCTTCCATTCTGAACTTGAAACATAACCCTGTTTGTGTTGTGTTGATTAATTTCTCGCTTGACTGCCAAACCTCATTAATGTGTGATGTGTTTCAAGAAAATGAGTCATAAGTCGCAATAAATGGATTTTGAGATATTATAGTATCTGAATAGATGAGCTCAAGCTGATTCTAATGATAGTAAACATCAAGGACATCTGAGTAATGTTTCTATATTATAAGTTTTATAAAAAAAGTTATTGATATTTGGGTGGATAATTACTTATAAAGTACCTAAATATACTCCATTAGATGACCTTAGAAATGCATAGATATATTTAATACATTGGCTTCAAATTCCATACATGTATTAATATTACTAGCAGCATTAAGTACTCCAAAAAATAGAATATTCTATCAAAGATATCTTATAAATAAATCACTTTGAAAAATATCCATTTTGCGACTCATGACTCATTTTCCTGAAAGCCATCACATATTTGAGGAACTGACAAGTACTCATTAATATATTGCAGCCTGTCTACAGGAGACCACATGTCGGAGCAGCAAGGAGGGATGGGAGTATGTGGGCACCCAGTCTGTGTCTCTACTGACTGGCGGCACATGCGCCCCCTGGTCTACCTCCCCTGCACTACAGTACCCCTTCTCTACAGAGACTATGGAGCAGGTGAGCAACTACTGCAGGAACCCGGATGGACGTGCTACAGGACCCTGGTGTTACTCAGCCAACCAGACCATGGTGCACTGTGCTGTACCTCTCTGTGGTATGTTAGCATTATGTATTGTTATGTTTGTACATGGGTCAGATTTTCAGAAAATGTACAATTGGCCTTCACCAATCCTCTCAAATAACCCACATTTCAGACAAAAATGAGCTTCAAGATACAGTTTAACATAACAGAACTGATACTTTAAATCAATGCGATACCAAATATACTCAGATATACCTGGTATTCTTCATTTTTCAGCCTAATTTAGCAGAATTTCCTAAATGTGTAGAACTGCCAATCGTACATTTTCTGAAAATCTGACCCACGTCACTCATGAGATGGAGGGGCCCCAGCTCTCCCAACTAATAGGGACTAGTGTAGTCTTATTTTTTTGGGTCAGATTTTCAGAAAATGTACAATTGGCAGCACTACATATTTAGGCAATTCTCCCAAATTAGGCTGAAAAATGATGACCACCAGGTATATCTGAGTATATTTGGTATCACATTGATTTAAAGTATCACTTCTGTTATGTTAAACTGCATTTTGAAGCTCATTTTTGTCTTTTGAAGCTCATGTTTGTCTTAAATGTGGGTTATTTGAGAGGATTGGCGAAGCTGAATTGTACATTTTCTGAAAGTCTGACACATTTAATAATTACTATATAAGGGATATGTGACAATCAGGTATGTGTGGATGTGTTTTTGACTACAAGTGATATCTCTATGCTATCTAACATCATATTTCTTCTACAGGAGTTCTGGAACTACATTCCAATAAGTGTCAATGTCCTAAATTCTGTATTATTAGTAAATATATAAAACAAATAATTATGATATAACTATAAGGGTCAGATTTTCAGAAAATGTACAATTGGCAGCTGTACACATTTATTAATTCTGCTAAATTAGGCTGCAATTTGGTCAATACTTGGTAAATTCGAGTATATTCTGCATTGCATTGATTCTAGCAATCTGTTTGGTTAGGTTGAACTGTATTTTGAACCATATTTTCGTCTGAAATGTGGGTTATTTGAGAGAATTGGCGAAGGTTAGTTGTACATTTTCTGAAAATCTAACCCATAAGTAGGATATTGGTAAGAGGTGTTAGTCCATTACTTTACATGAATACTTGCCCTAGTCCTACCAAAGGACAACAATGTGGCAGTTGTGAGGAAATTCCTTATATCATATCAAGCTACTTAAAGAGTCAGTAAACCCCAAAATATTATGAGAAAATCAATTTCATTGCTATTTTTCAAATGTAACGGCCCCAGTGGTCCTTATAGGCCATCAGCTGTACCCCAAAAGAGTGATTTTCGTTCCGGATTTTGGGCACTACTTTTTAGTAGCAGATTCCTATTGCTAATACCCTATATTATAATATCCCAAAAGTTCTCCATGCAATTCCTGCCAGATTTTGAGTAATTGGGCATTGTTTCTGACAGTGCAAAGCCTATGGAGCCAACGGTCTGGCTTCATTTTAATGGTCATTTTAATAGAACATCATTTATTTGATGAATGTTGAATCTTCGGTCATACCAATGATTTTTTTATTGATTCCAAATCTCCGGAATCTTCTGATTCTGAATCTGCCATTTTTAACTTTCTAACTTTTGAGGAATTTTAGTTCTCCATGTTTGGAAAATAAAATGTAAAAAATTAAATAAATAAATAATAAAAAATATTATCTTCTATATTTAGAATGAAGTGACTGATATCAATCAATAGAGAATACTGTGCCCTAAAATTGTTTTCTTTTGACCTAAGATGTCAGTGCATTATTTTCAGAGTTATTAGCAAAATGCCTTATAAAGGTCAAGGTCAAAGGTCATTAATCGTGAGGTATTTTGCAAATAACTCTGAAAATAATGCACTGACATATTAGGTCAAATAAAAACAGTTTTAGGGGACATCATTTCCTATCAATTCATATCAGTCACTTGATTCTAAACCCATTAGATAATTTATTCATTGATTAATTATATTTCGAGGCTGGCTTCAAGCAAGTTCTATATAATGAATAGATAAGTCAAGACGGATCTGGGCATTTGAGAACTGAGCAATACAGCTCCCCCATTTTTATTAAACAACAAACAAAGAAAAATTTTACCTGCACTCGGTGAGTGCTTGAGGCAGAATGAGGATCTACCTGGCAGTGGTCAGGTTGGAAAGACACACCGCTGGTGGCGCCACCTGAATATAGCGATCTCAAATAGTCTATTCGCAGATGCACAATATTTCGAGGCTGGCTTCAAGTGAGTTCTATATAATGAATAGATAAGTCAAGACGGATCTGGGCATTTGAGAACTGAGCAATACAGCTCCCAGCCCCCCAGCCAAAGGAATAACATCTAGATCAAGTTATTTATATCACAAACATCCAGAAAGAATATTTAACGATAATTGTTAAGGGCATCAGCCACTGAACGATCTTTAATCAACCTCGTGCCAGTGTCAGATGATAGATAGAGTAACACACTTAAACTTCTCCAATCTCCATAAGTTTTAATATCATGAAGAGGAAGCCCTATAAGCGACTCAAGAAGGTCGCTGAACCCCTACGTAAACTATGGGTCGTGAAATTACCTCGTAGCTTAGCTGAAATAATTAATTTCTTCAACATAGCAGAGAAAAAATTATATGTAACAGGTTTAGCTGAACCAGGATAGCAGAAAAGATAATCGCCCGGTTTAAGTTGGTATTTTGCTAGATACAACTTGAGCCATCTCACTGGACAAAGGGAAGACTTAGGAGAGGCGATAACAGGAATAATCAACACACGTTCTCTAAATTGAATGGTCTTGGAAGAACGAACTGTGAGGGATATACCATAGTTAGTAAATTCGACGTCAGATCGTCGCAACATGTGTGAGGAGAGAGTGATATGGGATTTACGTAACAGACAGCGGAAGGCTAAGCAAATCATACACCAGATTACTAAGGTGAGAGGAGAAGATTTATCTAACACCTCAAACACCTTCAATAAATGGTCCGGTAGAAGAGGGTCAGAGTGTAAAACTTCATCCCCAAGCAATCTACGAACTCCCTTTAAGGTACACTTCAATAAAAAAGAACCTCTAGCCAAAATAGGTGCACCATAGAATTCATGTAAAGACCACAGTGCACTAATGTAGTTAGTAATTGACGAAAAAGCCAATTGTTTAGATAAATATGTAACATACAAACAAACAGTATTCGATGAAGCAGGTAAGGGAATCATATTATACTCCGAACAGAACCTTAAGTACCTTAGCCACTGAGATTTCCGTGTCGACCAAGTATTATCAGCCCAACACATGGCTTGAAGTCGTCTGCACTCAACTTCTAGGTTCTTGAACGAAGCTGTGTAAACAACAAAATTGAAAAGAAACAGGTAAACCAAAGGTCCTCACAGGATAATTAGAAGAGAATCTAGAAAGGGCATCAGCTAAGTTATTATCAGACGAGCGAACGTAGCTCGCTGAAAATTCAATATCATAAATGGCCGAAACCCAGAAAAGTTCTCGTAACAAGCCCATAGCCACAACATTACTACTCCTACCTGTCATGATCATAGTCATGACCTGAGTATTATCTGTATAGAAATGCACTTTAGAACCTTTGAATAAATGTAACCAACGTTTAACCGAGACCAGTACAGGCCACAGTTCCATAATGTTAATGTTAGAAGTTTGTACATCATCAAAACCCGGAGGCAATTCGTTGTGTAAACAAGTGGAAGTATCATTATACCAAGTACCAAAAAAGTAATCAGAGTCCATATGACCTCCAAAACCAGATAAACTAGAATCGGTATACACATAATAATAATTATCAGAGGCACAGGGGAATTTTACAAACCCATCAAATATTGGAAGAAAATTCTTCCACCACAATAAATCCTGAATATATACTGAAGATAGCTTGACACGTTTAGTATGCTTGGTAGCACGTAACAAAGAGTATAATCGGCGACAAAAGGTGCGACCGCCTTTAACAATAGTAGCGCAGTGAGCTAAATAACCAGTAGTACTTTCCAAGTCTTTCCTCAGACATGTTTTCTTCGAAAGAAGACTAGAAACAGCAGTAAGAGCTCTATTTATTTTTTCTTGAGGTAGTCTGAAACAACCGTTTTCAAGATAAACAACAATACCTAGGTAACGAGGATCCCGTCTGGGTTCCACTAATTTAGCAAAACTAATGTGAAAACCCATAAATCTCAATAACCTAATTAGAGTTAGTTGACGATCAGCACACTCTTGATAATTACTTCCAGCTATAAAGAAGTCATCAATGTAATTAAGACAACCGATACCCATAGCCATCATTACTTTAGCAACAAAACCACTAATGGTGTTAAAAATATAAGGAGCTGATCGTATACCAAAACACAACCTATTATCCTCAAAATATGTACTTTCACCTTTCCAATCCCACACAAAACCCATATTCGATCTGTGAGGCGGAAAAATATTTACAGCACGATAAGCACAAGCAATATCTACTACGCTACCAAAACCTAAAGGCTCAACTAGATTCAAAGTGTCATAAACCTTACAAAATTCAAATTTTGGAGCAGTAGTAACCATACAGTCATTTACGGATAGGGTAGGTCTGGAACAGTCAGTAATAGGGCGTAAACGCCCATCCTTACGTAAAATAGCACCCAGGGCATGTACACATGAAGGCTTAGAAGTAGCGATAGAAATATTACCCTCGACCAACTCTGTTGCTACTGTACGATTCATTTTACACACAATCTCCTCTTCCAAGATGGAAGAATAATTACCAACTTCATAAGATAAATCGCAATTATTATCAAGCACCTTGAAACCATGACAAACTCCATCCAGTATAAATTCGGATAAATCCTTATCTAAGTGAAAAGAACTGAGCACAGCAGCTACCCTACACGGTTTGAGCTGAGTCGGAACCCAGTCTAATATATATAAACATGTGCACGTACCATCAAAACAACGATCAGTCAAATGTAAGAACTGGTCATCGTAGATGCGTAAACTCTTGATATAACCATAAGGAAAGGACCCTGAGCGCATAAGAAGTTTCATATCAAAACTTCCCAAGTTACTATTAACATAAGGTGTAACAAAGGCAACATGAACATCATAATCAGAAACTAACCGTGGTGTCTGAATCACACAAATGTTGTGATGTCCGCCATTTTGAATAACGACATACGGGTATCCACCATGACCCGGAAGTTCAACACAATTATTTAGGACTCCACAAGTAGTTTCAGTAAAACATGAATCGAAAATATCAGATGCAGCAGAAACACTTTCACAATTCAAACAATCATCAACCATATTGCGCTCAGGGGTAGAGGGGATATTAAATTCAACCTGGGAAGGTGCAGAACCAGTTGATTCAATAAACGTATCTAACATATCGGGACCATAACTTGACACCTGAACCTATGTGTCATGGCGGCTACTCGCGCCGGTAGAATTTTTACACGCAGTTCTGGAATGATTTCCTGAACAAAGCGCGCAAATATGGGGGAATTTACAATCATTGTTACTGCATGAGTCCCGGTTGAATCCCCAACAGTAATAAGTAGGCACCTTTCGTGAGTTAGACTTCTCATTCGACCCAGAAACATTTGTTTTAGATTTATTTGGCTGTTTACGAGCATATTCCTGACCGAGAAATCTAAGCGCAAAGCCCATATGACCAGAGGTGTACGCCTTTGGTCCTATCATAACTGCCAAATTTCTGACAGCTTCGTCATATTTTGCTATACCCTTAGTAAGATAAGCCTGCGTTCCTGCTTTTTCAGCCACGAAGCAGTTATGCTCGAGCATGCCCTCTATATTGTCACCTTTACGATAACGCTCAAGCATTAGAGCACCATGGCAATAAAGTAGTTTCTCGTTTGTCATGTACTTTGAACGTTCTTCCTTTGGCAAGAACCTAGAAATACGGTACCTACGTTTCTTAACTTTTTCAGACGAACGAGAAACAGATTTATGAACATTCTTACGTCTCTGCTTATGGCGTCTACGAGTCCTAGAACCAGACGAACTGGAAGAAGAACTAGCAGTGGAGCTTGAATCATCATTAGACGAGGACGAACTAGAAGAAGTTGTCGTCTTGGTAGTCCTCGACCTGCCACGGCCAGCACCTCGAGGTGGGGTCCGGCTTCTAGACCTGGAACGTCTACGTCTCCTGACCGGGGAATTACGCACAGCGGACTTCTTACCAATGGAAACAGCGGATTTCTTATCATCAGCGGAATCAGCATCCCCCTCTGAAAGGACTACGTCCCTCATAGTCAAGTTAAAAATCATATCCTCCATTCTGGACAGCCTATTATTAGTATCCCCGACCGAGTCGGACATACCACCCAACTTATCACGGACATGCTTAACGGACTCCCGGAGCTCCTTTACTTCCCTACGGCCAGCTTTATTATCACCTTTATTTGCATTGATAGCAGTTCCCTCCGGAATGTGAGCAAACATGCTATGTCCAACATTTGAACCCCGACCACGTCTTGGGCGTCCAGAATCATTAGCAACCGAATGCAAAGGTGGGAAGTCAGTCATGCTGTCAGTTAACTCAGAAATGGATTCAAGTGACTTGAAACTTGACTTACCAGTCTTAGGCTTGGCTCCGGCACCTGCACCGGCTGTAGGAGACCAAGCGGACCAGTCGATAAGTCGAGAAATGTCGTTCTCAGACTCTAATCCTGCCTCAATTTCTCGCTTTGGCTTATTCAAAACTACAGAATCACTGTCGGACAGGTCCTGATAGCAACACTTTTTACCAGTCGGTGGCGCGTGTTTTGTCTTGCAGGTCTTACAATATCGTTGACCCTTCATGGCGCTAGAGAAAAAATTTTACCTGCACTCGGTGAGTGCTTGAGGCAGAATGAGGATCTACCTGGCAGTGGTCAGGTTGGAAAGACACACCGCTGGTGGCGCCACCTGAATATAGCGATCTCAAATAGTCTATTCGCAGATGCACAATTTAATTTTTTAACTTTTTTTTTTCAAACGTCAATAATTAAAATTCCTCAGAAATTACAAAGTGGAAATTGGCAGATTCGAAATCAGGAGATTCTGGAGATTTCGAATCAATCATAAAAATTTAGTAGGACCGAGAATTCAACGTTTACCAAATAAATGATGGACTATTAAAATTACCATTAAAAATGAAGCCAGACCATAAGCTCCATAGGCTTTGCACTGTCTGATTGATTGCTCATTTTCTCAACAACTGGCACGAATATCATGGAGAACTTTTGGGATATTATAATATATAGTATTAGCAATTGGAAACTGGTGTCAAAAAGTAGTGCCCAAAATCCGGAACGAAAATCATTTTCTAGCCATATTCTGAGGCTCAGCTGATGGCCTATTAATGTAACCTAACATTTAGTGAGTTTTATTTATTTAAAAAAGGCAAAAAGTAGTTCCAGAGTTTAACACTCCATTCAAGGCGACACTGTTTGCCTATGTCACAAGGTATCGAAATATTATTGAAATGAACATGCAATGTACATAAGACACTAGTCTGGAAAGGTATTGTGTAAATTTCAGGCGATACTTTGTGACGTCACACAACACACTCAGTGTCCTCTTTTTGCTAAATTTAATAATGAGATATTATAATTAATGGGTGATAATTAGATAGATAATGAGGTTACACAATGTTACGTAATGTTACATAACAAGACCTCTTCAGACTTCACCTAAGGGTCAGACTTTCAGAAAATGTACAATTAGCAGCTGTACACGTTTAGTAAATTCTACTAAATTAAGCCAAAAAATGGTCAATACTAGGTAAATTCGAGTATATTCGGCATTGCATTGATGCTAGCAATCTGTTTGGTTAGGTTGAACTGTATTTTGAACTTTATTTTCGTGCGAAATTTGAGTTATTTGAGAGGATTGGTGAAGCTGAATTTTCTGAAAATCTGACAAATAAAATATTGCCAAATATTTGTATGTCAGATTTCATCAGAATCCATCCCAGCATGCACTGCAGTAGACATGCGCATTGAGCAACTCCCCTATTGCAGACTGTACAATATGGGGAGACAATCGTAATCCCGGTCAGTGTTCATTTCTCATGCAGATTCATTGAAGAGACTTAACTGTAAGACAACCAAGGCTGGATGGGAGTACATGGGCACCCACAACCTGGCAATAGATGGCAGCACATGTGATTACTGGTCTACACTACCTGCTATGGACGCTGCTAACTTCTCAGATGCTACTCTTGGAGATGCGGCCAACTACTGCCGCAACCCTACTCTGTACTTGTATGGACCTTACTGCTATGTTTCAGGCATCCAGAAAGGCTGCAACATTTCCATATGTGGTGGGTATAATTTCTTTAATCTCTGCGCAATAAGTTGTTTAAACAATTATTTAATCAAACACAGGTTCACATCATCCTCTACTTCTCCCCGCCCCCTGTTGCATGACATGGGAATTATATGAATATGTGATAATCAAACTGACCATATCACACACGTATATTTACCTATAATAAGATTAAGGGTTCTCGAGCCTATTTAAAAGAATATACAGATTTTTCCTAAACTTGAATCATTTGTACATATGATCATCCCAAGGCCACATATGACTTTTAAAATTGATTCACCGTCTATTTTTTTAAATATGGGGTGGCAAACATTTGGACCCTTTTACTATATTGGTTCGTATGGTACATAAATTGACCCCAAAATTTGATTTTTAAGGATTATCGGGTCCAGAAACACACCAGATATTTTTTAATTGGTATTATCACCTCCATATATTTCAAATATGCATATTTAATGATATGAGTGAACGGGAAAGACAAAATTTTTAATTATTAGTATCAGGTATTAGTTCCAGAAATCGCCACTGCTGAATAGTGCTCAAATAGGCTTGAGAACTGTAATGGCAGGTGGCTGCAAGAATGTCTAGCAAGCATGCCAAGTATGTAGGATTACTGAAAAAAGTGAAAATCGATACAAAACCACTGACAAAACGCATAGGGTCCCAATATAAAATGCTAAATTCTAATTACTAGTAAAGAAGCTAAACATACTCCATAAGATGAGCTTAGAAATGCATGGATATATTTGATACACCGTCTTGAAATTTGGTACAGGTATTCATGCTACTAGCAGCCAAAAGAACTCTAAAGATGAAAACATTCTAAACAAGGGCTCTGATGAATAAATCACTTTGAAAAATCTCGGTTATGCGACTTGTGACTCATTTCCCTGAAACACATCACATGATATAAAACTGTGGTAATGAAGATGAAATGATTGATTTGATTTTGAAAATATTTTATTCGGGACATAGACATTTCCACACATCAGTACGAATATTTCCAGAATAGCCTGAATTACTGTTTTAAATTACATTACATCGAAGTTCAGTTAAAGAAAAAGAGGGAAGAATTAATACAAAATTATGAGTATAGTATGATAGTAAGTCCATTTTACTTGATATTATCACAAAAAAAAGATCTGATTCAATAGTATCAACTAAGTCGCGTTACTAATCTGTACAAGAGAATTCATATCAGATATATGTTTGCACATATTATGTACATTTAAATATCCCACTCATTCCTTGCAAGTGTCAGAAACATTTTCTAAAACCATGACATATTTTACAAACAATACAAATTATCAACAATCGCGCCGTGCTCTCGCATGTAGACCATTGGGTATTCCACTTTCAAAGTAATAAAAGTTTACCATTATTAATCAGTTATCAACTCTTACATTGTTCACATAGGCCTGTTCGTAAGGTGATCATGCTACATAGTACACTTCTCCTATGGCACCAACTAAATCTAATTTCACATTAAACTCGTCCTTGCAAATCAGTTAAGACTGTCAATGACTTCAACATCAA
This sequence comes from Sthenelais limicola, assembly GCA_942159475.1. Classification (NCBI taxonomy): domain Eukaryota; kingdom Metazoa; phylum Annelida; class Polychaeta; order Phyllodocida; family Sigalionidae; genus Sthenelais; species Sthenelais limicola. The sequence goes on from OW804098.1 coordinate 10,791,553, forward strand.
ATGAGGTATAGATGATGGGTGTTACCCTCAAACTGAGAAATTAACACTGCCTCTGGATGGTGTGTATGAAACAAACCTTTATTATGGGGTCAGATTCTCAGAAAATGTACAATTGGCAGCTGTACACATTTAGTACATTCTGCTAAATTAGGCTGCAATTTGGTCAATACTAGGTAAATTAGGGTATATTTCCCATTGCATTGATTCTAGCAATCTGTTTGGTTAGGTTGAACTGTATTTTTGAGAATCATTTTTGTCTTAGATCTGTGCTATTTGATAGATTGTTGAAGTTGAATTGTACATTTTCTGAAAAGCTGACCATGTTACACTTTTATTTAAAACAGAGGAGCAGAGAGACTATGAGTGTGTGAGGTCCCACTGGCCGTGGGCATACATGGGTGTACAGTCCACCACCATCAGTGGTAGAACCTGTCAGCGTTGGGACACAACAGGTCAGTTTTGTTACACATAGGGGATTTGCATAGCCGCCATTTTGAATCTTGATTCGCATGGAATTATGGGACTAATGGTACAGTCTAAAATCTATAGAAATCAAGTCATGTTCAGCAAGGTGTATTTATCAATGTTCTAATGTCAATATACATGTGTTATACATGTTTTCATAACACAAGCCTCCGTCCTTCCCATCATTGTTGTTGTTGTTGTTGTTGAAACTTTTATTTATCTATTTACAAGAGGATACTGTCGGTGGGTCTAAGCTCCCTCATAGGGAGGGTTTCAAGCCCTACCGGATACAGTGTTTTATTAATAAGGGTAACAATGCGCCGGTGCATCGACGATACGCCGGCGGCCCTTATGAGAATAGGTTACTCTAGTATAGTTAAGATATGCGCAAGATGGGTGGCACAGTTATTCTAATTATTTACTGTGGGCACATCGGGATGGAATATCCTTCTGTGCTATCATAACCGTTATTACTAATAGTCGTATAAATATTTCACAACTGTAAATTCAAGCTCTTAAGGCTAGCATGGCTAGCTTCGGACATTTAATGTATGCCAATTGTGGTTGTATTTACACACTTCATCACAAATATTTGTATGTCAGATTTCATCAGAATCCATCCCAGTTGTATGTCTCACTGCAGTAGACAAGCGCAGTGAGACATACAACTCCCCTATTGTATTTGTAGTGAAGCTGGGTGGATTAGTACAGGATTTGCGCAAAGCGAAAAGAACAAATGCTTTTGAAATCATAGTATATTACTCGCACAACTAGGCATTGCAAATCGACATGTCTAACTTAAACACTTTCTGGGTCAGATTTTCAGAAAATGTATAATTCGCAGCTCTACATATTTAGTAATTTCTGCTAAATTCTGCTAAGAAAATTATACATTTTGGGTATATCTGAGTATATTGGGTATAGCAATGATTTAAAGTATCAGTTCTGTTATGTTAAACTGCATTTTGAAGCTTATTTTTGTCTTTGATTTGGATTATTTGGGAGAATTGGTGAAGGCGAAATACCCAGTACCCAGAAATACCCGGTATTCATCATTTTTCAGCCTAATTTAGTAGAATTTACTAAATGTATAGAGTTGCCAATTGTACATTTTCTGAAGATCTGACCCATATTATATACTCCCATTCATCACATGAATTCTCAGGTATTGAGGTTCAACCCATGTGGGATGATAAATATGCTCAAAAACTAAAACTATAACTAATTTAGTCCTAGATGTATTGGAGAAAAGAAAAGAAACATGCAGAAAAATGTTCTAGGCATTGTGGAGATCATTTATATTTTACTTCATTGGTTTTTTGTATTGAAAAATGATGCAAAAACCAGTTTTCAGGATTTTAAGACACTAAATATTGGAACAGCCTAGGAAAAGTATACATGGAATGAAAGCCCTTGTTCATAGGAATAAAATGAGATCCAACGCATATTGATGATGATGATGATGATGATGATGATGGTGATGATGATGGTGATGATGATGATGATGATGATGATGATGATAGATGATGATGATGATGATAGGGCAGCAAATAAGATATTTGGGTCAGATTTTCAGAAAATGTACAATTGGCAGCTCTATACATTTAGTAAATTCTGCTAAATTAGATCGAAAAATCGTCAACACTAGGTATATCTGAGTATATCTAGTCTTGCCTTGATTCAAACAATCTGTTAGGTTATGTTGAACTGCATTTTGAACCTGATTTTTATCTAAAATGTGAGTTATTTGAGAGGGTTGGTGAAGGCGAATTGTACATTTTCTGAAAATCAAAACAGCACACTTGAAAAAACTGACCCTATTATTAAAGTCTTGCTGCTACTATACAATAGTTCTAATGTGTCTATATTCCAGGTGCTAATGGTGACTACCTTGATGAACACATGCCTGAGATGAGCCTGTTTCTGGCACACAACTACTGCAGAGTGACTAATGACACAACCCCCGGGTGTTATGTATCTTCCCTACCCACTTCCAACGGCTCCCACTATGAGTACTGCCCTGTGCCTTTCTGTGGTAGGTCATAGTAACACACCTCCTCCAAATGGGATGCGTTTCAGGAAAATGAGTCACAAGTCGCAAAAGTGTTTTTCAAAGTCGTTTACTTACCGGATCTCTTTGTTGGAATATTGTCATTCTTGGAGTGTCTAGTCCTTGTGGTTGTATGAATACATCTACCAAATTTCAAGACTGTTTATTAATTATATCAGTGCGTTTCTTAGATCAGCCTATGGGGTATATTTAGCTACTTTACTGGTAATTATCCATTTAGTAATATTGCAAACTTTTTTTTCAAAAATAAAGATATCTGACTAAAAAGATAAAAGTACTTATTAGATGTCGGTAATGTTTACATTCATTGGAATCGGCTTGGTCTCATCTTTTCAAATATGATGATATTCCAAAATCCAATTTACCCGACTTATGACTCATTTTCCGAAAACGGATCACAAATTGCAACTAATGATTTGACTGCTAGAATATCTAGTTTCAATTTCAAATTTTTATTTGCCGATCTATATACAAATAGGTTATTCAACTTCTGAATAGGCTAAACAGCTATCCTGTATAATCAGTTCTTCCATCAAGTGCCTTGATTTTTGTTTTGGCTTTATAATTGGTTACAAAGTTTATTGGATTAGAAGTTTTTTTGAGCTATCACCATATTTGAAAAGAATAGACCAAACCGATTCCACTGATGGTAAACTTCATGCACATCTAATAAGTACTTCAATATTTTGTATGCATGAAAAAGAAAGTTTGCGATATTTCTTAATGGTCACTCACTATATTAGGGTCAGATTTTTAGAAAAATAATGTACAATTGGCAGCTGTTCACATTTAGTAAATTTTGCTACATGAGGCTGCAATTTGGTCAATACTAGGTAAATTTGGGTATATTTGGCATTGCATTGATTCTAGCAATCTGTTTGGTTAGGTTGAACTGTATTTTCAACTTTATTTCTGTCTTAAATGTGGGTTATTTGAGAGGATTGGTGAAGGCGAATTGTACATTTTCTGAAAACTTGACCCACTTGTGTATTCAGATGGTATAATACATGAAACGTGTAAGCAGACATCTCTAGGATGGGACTACATGGGTTCACTATCTACAACTGAGGCTGGTGACACTTGTCAACATTGGGAGGTTGGTACCTTTATTTCTGTGTCAATGTCATATTAAATGTATTTTTATTAAATATATATTTTTTTAAGAGGTTTTATTCAACATAGGCTGCCATCTGGGCTCATACAATTCTAAATGACATTAATGTCGCGTCCCTTGTATTTGTCAGTTTTTTTGTTGTTTTTTCTGGATTTTCTTTCGCTCACCATCAACAATTTGATTTTTGATTTTCATTTACAAATATTTTTTAAAAAAACAAACAATTTTATCCCTCAGAAGTTTCACATATGATATGTCTTATTTGTTGAATATAACTCATACAATATAAATTTCTATAAATATGACACAAGTCATACATAGCTTTTACCTCATCCTTTCCCAGCAGAGGGCCTAGCTAAATTGATTATTTATTCCATTCTAACTATAAAGATACCTCTAAATAAATTATATTTGAATTACAGGTTGTGGCTCAACATAAATTTAATGCAACCTTATTCCCTGAGAGGAACTATACAATGGTGAAGAACTACTGCAGAAACCCGGATCTTGCATCTGGCGGCCCCTGGTGTTATACAGAGGGAACTAATGCTTGGTGGTATTGTGCTGTTCCATATTGTGGTACGTGGTTATCTACATTCTACAAAAACTACTGTCCAGAAAACTACCACTAGAAATACTCCCATCTTGAAAACTATCATAGGAAATATTACCAACTAGGAAAACCATTGTTTGAAAATTACCAACCATATAGTTTATGGCAGGATAATTAAACAACGGTGATTTCTCTCTGATGTTGATGTGTGGAAGAAGGAATACCATTAGTCCCTGTTAATCAGTTCACATCCTTATTAAAAAACAGCAGGGCCTTGGGGTCAGCTTGCCTCCCTCGACGAGACGCGACTATAAACCGCCTTGAGAAAGGCGGGCGCAGCTGGCATATTTCAAATCATTCCGTCGCCCCGGGCCTTTAGTGTCAAGGCCCAAGTACCTATACAACACTCAACCTGATCGTGTCGTTTTCCTATTAAACATACCGATAGCCAACATCCTTACCCAGAAATCACAACGATATGATGTCCTCTGCAAGTTTTGTCCGAAGAAATAATCAATCTAGGCTGTAAAATAGATTATCAATATTCCTATACTATTCCTATGGGGATGCGTTGGGACGTGCCGACCGCCATTTGCACCACCACGTTGGAGCCCTAAGGGCACCCTAACGCCAGTAAGCAAACCTAATAGAAGAGCCATGTGTGCACGCAAAACGGGACAGCCAATCACACTGGCTTGTTGACATGTATAGGGCGGGTAGCGTAGACGTACACAGTGCGTCTACGGTATTTAACACTAAATCAAATGGATGTCGTAGGTAGGAGGGATAGAGAGAGCTAGGGTGGGTGGATGGGTTGTATTTCCGAATCAAAACAACCAAACAAAAGCATACCAATACGGTAGTACACTAAGTATGTACACAAATAAATCATCCCGAAGGGCCATCTAGTGGTTTGATACTTCTGGACCCAATTTGAGAGAAAGTTTCTCCTGTCTTGGCTTTAATCCTCTCCCCTCTTAGCCAGGCCAAGAGCCGGCGTTTAATGACTCTTAAATGACTAAAGCATCTGGCCTTATCCCCCTTCCCTCTCCCCCTTCCCTGTTAAGGAATCCACTGCCAAACTATAGTAAAAGGATTTCCATGAAAGCAATCAACAAGGGAAATAGCCAAAATTATGAGCTGCTAGCGAAGAGGTTGTAAAATAGGGATGGTACTTTTGTTGATAGGTATCTTTCCTCATTGGTATCATTGTAAAGTTTTAAAGCAAACTTTGTGTTTTTATGTGAAAAGCTCCGTAACCGAACCTAGCAGCTGGGGGGTCCAGGTCACCCATTTTATTTGTAACCGCTTATCAATCAGCACTCACCGGATAAGGTCTGACTGACTGATGGATAAACTGTTGTCTCAGGGAAGGGGAGGGAGGGTCGGTGGGGAGGGAGCTTGACTAAAGAGAGGGGAGGGAAGGGGATATTGGTCGGTAGGGATCTACTTAATGTGTTAAGACTATATTTATTATGTAATACACAATATAATGTTGCATTAGATTCTGTCTAACTCTGTTTCAGATGCCTTCACTTTGTGCACCCCTTAGACAAGATGCCTGACATGGACAGAAGTCATATCAAAGCAGCTGTGATCAATACGGATGTAATCATACATACAAAGAGTTAAGAAATAATTTGGAAAGCAGAATGATGGATGATGAGTAACTATAGAACTTTAATGCCAGAGCATTGGTATCCATAGTCAGTGCTGGTAAAACAGCAAATGGTGTATCTTATGTCGCAATATAGGAAGTGTTTCAGGAAAATGAGTCACAAGTCGCAAAATTGATTTATTTCAAAGCGATTTTATCACATGATCTCATTATTGGAATGTTTTAATTTTTGGAGGGTGTAATAATTATATTCATATAAATCAGTGTAATAAATTTCGGGACACTGTATTAAATGTATCTATGCCTTTTGAAGCTATTCGTATGGAGTATATTTAGTTACTTTACTGGTAATTACTCATCCTCGAGAAACATTGCAAACTTTTTTTTTCAAAAATAAAAATATCAAACTTAAAATATAGAAACACATATAAGGTCTCCTAGTGTTTCCTATCATTAGAATCGGCTTGATCTCCTCTTTTCAAATATGGTGATATCTCAAAATCCATATTTTGCGACTTGTGACTCATTTTCCTAAAACGGATCACATATGTGTACGTATCCACAAAAACAGGGTCAGATTAGCCCATGGCATGTCCATGGGTTGATTTCATTATTAGCGGAATCAGCTTTTTGAATCCACCCAATTCACTACACTATCTTGGTTCTTTGCATGAATCTAATTGTGCCAATCAATAACGCTCATTTTATGGCACAAAGTTGTAGGTGCCGGCTTTTGAGTTGGAGGGCTGTGAGACATTAACTAGAATAGAATAGAATAATCTTTTATTCATCAATAAGTAACAAGTCAGATGAACAGGTCGACAGGCCTCTGAGTACCTAACAGGATTTACACCCAGGTCTTCCGGCCGTTCCCTTAATATTAGCGATAGACATTTACGTTTTTAGGTTTTGTAACATAAAATAAGATATAAAAGACAATGTATTTGGTACAAAATACAAGGTATAAGAATATAAAAAACATACAAATGGGATATACCATCTTAACCTGTAACAGTCGATTTAGATCATTATAATGGTGATCTATTGATAATCCAGTACAAGATTAGTCTTTGGCAAGATATCGGGTTGGAACTAAATACCCCTGAAGGTAAATAATGATCACATAATGCTTAAAGTGACCATACTATGGCAGGCCATTTGTGTAAGAATTAGACAAACAGTGTTTGTCAACAGACAAACACTGTTTGTCTAATTCTTACACAAATGGCCTGCGTTTGTCAGTGAAAAACACTGTTTCTCTCTGACAAACATAATTATTGGGGAAAATTTTGTTTTTCTGCTGAAATGCAATTTAAGTCACACTAAATTCTGACAAACAGTGTTTGTCAATGTTTGAGTTGGACAAACAGTGTTTTTCTATCTTTTGGTTGATATCAGCTGACATCAGTAGTTCTTTTTGACAAACAAGTTTTGTCTGTTGACAAACAATGTTTGTCTAATTCTTACACAAATGGCTTGCCATACACGGCGCTATATTTCTGTCTTTAAAAATGTTGTTTTTTATAGTTTTTTCACTACTGATGTATTTTTAATTGATGTTTTTATATTTATGTATTCCTGCTATTATATTATTTTTATTCCGATTTCTTCTCATCTAAATTGAGGTTCGCAAGATTTATCTGTGTCTTTTCGGAGATTAATGTTAATTACTTAAAGAGATAGTGATAATGATTAATGTTGACGGCGTAACATCTTCTAAATTGTTATCCGTTTTAGGAAAATGAGTGACAAGTCGCAAACAATGCATTTTGAGATAAGATTACTTTTGAAAAGATGAGTTCAAGCCGATTCTAATGGTGGTAAACAAAAAGACATCAAAGTAGTGTTTCTATATTTTAAGTTTGATATGTTTATTTTTGAAAAAAAAGTTATTAATATTTCTGGGTGGATAATTACAAATAAAGTACCTAAATATACTCTATAAGATGACCTTAGAAATACATAGATATATTTAATACATTGCCTTAACATTTTGTACACCTATTAATGTCACTAGCGGCATTAAGCATCCCAAGAATTAGAATGTTCCAACAAAGACATCTCATGAATAAATAACTTTGAAAAATATACGTTTTGCGACTTTGTTAAAACAAAGGATGGTTTTGTTTTTGTCGAGCAAGTTCTTCTAAGTCTAACTTCACTCCGTGGATTATGTCAGTAGTTTATTGTTGTTATTCAAATTGAACCAGGCAATAGTAAGAATATCATCACTGATAAAATGTATTTGAACCTGAATAAAATATTTTTCAAATCAAATCAAATCAAAATAAAAAATACCTAAACTAGAAGATATAACTAAACATTTCTTTACAATGTGTAAGGAAAAGTACCAACCCGTGGGTCGTATCTGTGATGTGGGAATTAGGGCGTTGGGCGATGTATATATATATAAACTTTTATTTTCCATAGTACATACTTATGGCCTACATGGAGAATGGGTCTCCTGTCTCAGTCAGTTTTCAGAAGACAGTTCTTCCGACAGGACACTCTACTTATTAAGATAACATATGCTTATCATATAACAGATCTATAAGTTTTTAAACAGTGTAAAATAGAATAACAATAAAACAAAGCACATAATACAATTTTGTACAGTGTTTTCAATTTCTGTAGGGGCTGCGTAGCTTGCAGTAGATAAAAATATAGTGTGCGGTAATTCTTACATGCTTATAAATGCTTTGATTTTTTAGGATGTTTCTCCCCAATCATAATCATAAAATATTCACAATATTGTTTAATAGTGATGAGGAAGGAGGTAACAAGGAAGGAGGTGACCCAGCTGGGTCACCTCCTTCCTTGTTACCTCCTTCCTCATCACTATTAGGGACAATCACTCTCATCTAGGTCCTCAAAACATGGTGTAAATTTATTTTAAATGCACCGTAGTATAAATGATCTATCAAGAATTCTATTTTGGAACATCTTCTCCTCGATATAATTATATGTGATCTGTTTTAGGAAAATGAGTCATAAGTCGCAAAATATGGATTTTGAGATATCACCATATTTGAAAAGATGAGATCAAGCTGATTCCAATGATAGTAAACAATAGAACACCTAATAAGGATTTCTATATTTTAAGTTTGATATTTTTATTTTTGAAAAAAAAGTTTGCAATGTTTCTGGATGGGTAATTACCAGTAAAGTAACTAAATATACTCCATCTGAGGACCTTTAAAACGAAAGGATGTATTTAATACATTGTCCTGAATTTTGAGACATCGACTGACGTAACTATAGGTGATAAATTCCCTAAAAATCAGAACATTCCAATTAAGTGATCTTATAAAATAAACACTATGAAAAATATGACTTAAATCGACTTATGACTCATTTTCCTGAAACACATCATATATGTACTCAGGTTAACTAACGAGTTGGTTGCAGGAGCGTGAATATTGTAGCAACGAGTGCAATATTCGACTGAAACCAACGAGTAGTTAACAGATTTATTATACGGGTCAGATTTGCAGAAAATGTACAATTCACCTTCACCAATCCTCTCAAATAACCCACATTTAAGACAGAAATGAGCTTCAAAATGCAGTTTAACATAACAAAACGAATACATTAAATAAATGCAATACCAAATATACTCAGATGTACCCAAAATTTCAATTATGGAAATAGAAACAAATCGAGTCATAAATTAAAATTTTACGGGTAATCTTAGTAAAAAAAAACACCCCAGATTGGTTGCCATGACAACCCCACGTAAATCACTAGTAAAATAAGCACATCCACCTATTATAGGGCTTTCTTTCTGTTTATCAGCTTCATTTGCATTTTTCGTTGACACACTGCATATATGGATCAGATCTTCTGAAAATGTACAATTCGCCTTCACCAATCCTCTCAAATAACCCAGATTTAAGACAAAAATGAGCTTCAAACTGCAGTTTAACATAATAGAACTGATAGTTTTAATCAATGCAATACGAAATATATATAGGATAACTAACGAGTTGGTTGAAGGATTGTGAATATTGCACGAGTTGCGCAGCAACGAGTGCAATATTCACAATTCTTCAACCAACGAGTTAGTTATCTGATTTATTATATATGCTATATATGAAATACAAAGAATGTAAATTACGACCTTATGTGAGAGGTTTGATCATGCTTTTTTTTTAATATGTGGGCCCTATAGGCCTATTACTATGCACCACGCAGTTGTTGTGCTGCGAGGGAAACTTGAGAAAAAAGAACTCGCATTTCCAAATCATTTTCAGACACTTTCACAGCTTAAACTCTTTTTAAAATAAAGTAGGGCCTAATGTTTTGACAAAGGGTAGGCTTCTATAAGGATGAAACGATTTTAGTTTATTATTTCATTTGATAGATACATTACAACTATAGGCCTACCTGCGTTGAAAGTTACGACGATCTGAAAACCATCATTTTGTTGTCATTTGGCCACTGCGGAAAAATCGCTCACATTTTCGAATCAATTTCCAAGGTTTTGGAAGCTTTAAATAGTTTAAGAACCCCATTAATGCTTTAACAAAGGATATACTTAAATAAAGATGAAAGTATTTTAGTTTATTTCCTTCGTTTTGATCCAATTTCACCGTTCTAACTCCCATTCTGTCTCCGTTGACAGCTGATCAGCCAAATGGCGTGATTCCCGTCAGTTGGGCCTATGCTGTCAGAGGCGCCTTCGGTAGGCCACTCAGAGCGTGGAGTTGTATATGACACAACTCAGAGCGTGGAGTTGTATACGCACACAACGTATACAACTCTACAATACGTTCTTTCAAAGGCAACGCGTATATAATAAACTCAGATATACCCGGTATTCATAATTTTTCAGACTAATTTAGCAGAATTTCCTAAATGTGTAGAGCTGCGAATTGTACATTTTCTGAAAATCTGACCCATATACCAGGTGTGAAGTAAAATAAAGTTGGCTTCCATATCAAATAATGGCAGGTGTATTTCTGCAGGCGATACACTTTCTTGGCAAATAGAGACAAACGTACAGACTGGGGGTTATATCACGCTTAGGATTGTCTGTCATTCCTGAGAGACCATATATGGGTCAGATTTTCAGAAAATGTACAATTGGCAGCTCTACACATCTCTCAAATTCTGCTAAATTAGAGTGAAAAATGATAAATACTTTGTATATCTGAGTGTATTCTGTATTGTATGCATTCAATGAATCTGTCTGGTCATGTTGAACTGTATTTTTAACCTGATTTTCGTCTTAAATTTGGGTTATTTGAGGGGATTGGTGAAGACAAATTGTACATTTTCTGAAAACTTGACCCTCATAATGTTAGTGTTTTTTTACTAAGATTACTGGTAAAATCTTAATTTATGACTCGATTTGTTTCTATTTTCATAATTTAAAGCATGTATAATAAATCTGTTAACTACTTGTTGGAGCAAGGTATACAACAATGTTTGCTGCTTAGCCCCCGAGGAATTGGAGAATTACTCCTCAAATTTATACAAATATTTAACAATATATAATGTGTATGTATCCTATGGCCTGTTAACCGGTTATGTTAACAGTTAACTGATACCTTTTTCAACATGTGACCATACAAGGACGTATATTCGAGCTAGGAACATTAGGCCTTCAGCCAATGCACTCAAAATAGACTTCAATTTGTCTTCCAAAAACAACTCATTAAACTACATGATTTAGCTAATTTTCTGTTTTATTTAACTCCAATGTCCAAGAAAAGTACAGGATAATGGATGGGATCTATTTCTGAGCACGTAGTACTTTGTACTTGTATATGTAAAGAGAACAATCTCTCATGAAAGTCTCATATTTAACACAACCATTTTTTTATATATATTTTAATTTATTTTGTTATATTTTTTTAATTTAACTTGCAATTTTCATCAAAACTTGAAAGTGTTGAATGGAGAACATTTAATTCTGAGTAATATGTACTATTGTGTACTAGAATATGTATTTTAAATTTCACTAAATGGCTCATATTGAGCGACACATTTTTTCCCAATTTTTTCCCTTTTTTTATATTTAAATCCACTTTACATGAAAACTACTGCAGATTGGATGGAAAACTTTTTCTCCTGTATTATCTATGGCATTGTGTACTAGAATATATTTTTAAAAGACCACTAAACCCCTCATATTGAGCTACACAATTTCTTTTTAATTTTTAATATTTAATTTCTTAAAATCCACTTTACTCAAAAATTGCAGGATATTGGATGGAGAACTTTTGATCCTGAGTTATTAAGGTTATTGTCTACCAAAATATGTAAAAATTTTGTAGCACCTCCGACATGGGAACGAAAATTCATTTCTAGCCTACTTTTACTGTATTGGCTGACGGCCTACATATCCAACAGCCGATAGGTTACTGAATATAATGGATGAATATTCTTTGTGTAATTATTGGTCAGCCCATCCTAGCGGCTACACTAAATACAGCAGGTGTCTGCCTATAGGCGAAGAAAGACCTTGATTTGGGTCAGATTTTCAGAAAATGTACAATTCGCCTTCTCCAATCCTCTCAAATATCCCACATTTAAGACAAAAATGAGCTTCAAAATGCAGTTTAACTTAACAGAACAGATACTTTAAATCAATGCGATGCCAAATATACTCAGATATACCCTGTGTTCATCATTTTTCAGCCTGATTTAGGAGAATTTCCTGAATGTGTAGAGCTGCCAATTGTAAATTTTCAGAAAATCTGAGCCATTTACAAAAGGTGTGAGAGTATATAAATATGCACTTCAGACAACACCTTAGTTGTTACTTCTGCGCGGGATTCTTAACATCGAGACAATTTTCACCAAAGGATATAATTGCATCCACGAGTAGGATTGAATAGCATCCAGTCATCAGCGTTTATATAATAATAAGGAGCTAAACCTCGGCACAAGATGAAGTTGACTCTAATCATCACGTTCTTCATGGCCGGTGTGTCATTGAATTACTCAGAGGGCGCCAGTGTACAGATGGTGGATAAGGTAGTGTTCTTCCTCTCATAGTGTATGTGTTTCAAGAAAATGAGTCATAAGTCGTAAAATTGATATTTTTCAAAGTGCTTTTTCACAAAATCTCTTTATTGAAATCTTTTGATTTTTGGAGGGTTTAGCACTCATAGTCATATGAATCCATGTAACAAATTTCGGGACATTATATCAAATATATCCTTGCGTTTTGAAGACATTTGTATGAAGTATATTTAGTTACTTTACTGGTAATTACCCATCCAGAAACATTGCAAACTTTTTTTTTCAAAAATAAAAATATCAAACTTAAAATATAGAAATACTTATTAAACATCCTAGTGTTTACATTCATTGGAATCAGTTTGACCTCCCCTTTTCAAATATGGTGATATCTCAAAATCAATATTTTCCGACTAGTCTTATGACTCATTTTCCTAAAACGTATGTAGTCGTATTTTGTGTATTTGTGATGTGTTTCAGGGAAATGAGTCACAAGTCGCAAAAATAATATTTTTCAAAGTGTTTATTTTACAAGATCACTTTATGGGAATGTACTGATTCTTGGAGAGTTCATCACCTGTGGTTATATCGATCGATGTATCAAATCTCAGGATGATGTATGTAATATATCCTTTCGTTTTAAAGGTCCTCGTATGGAGTATATTTAGTTACTTTACTGTTTATTCCCCCCAAGAAATGTTGGAAACTTTTTGTTTTCAAAAATGAAAATATCAAAGCTTCTTCATGGGAATAGCTTTGTTTCAAGCCTTGATTGCAGATTGTATTTGCCCATGAATGAGAGGGAGATGTGTGGGTCAGATTTTCAGAAAAGGTACAATTCACCTTCACCAATTCTCTCAAATAACCCAAATTTCAGACAAAAATGAGCTTCAAAATGCAGTTTAACGTCACAGAACTGATACTTTAAACCAATGCGATACCAAATATACTCAAATATACCTAGTATTGACCATTTTTCAGTCTGATTTAGCAGAATTTACTAAATGTGTACAGCTGCCAATTGTACATTTTCTGAAAATCTGACCCACATGTACAATTCTTTTTATTTTTAATGCTGTGGACCGTAAAGTGGCTATTGTATGCATAATATCTATAATTTCTTTTGAACCAGTTGATGGTTAAAGTTGCTCATTAGTTGACCTTGGTTCCATCGAGCACAGTTAAGACCCGGTCCACTAAGCCGATTCTCATGCGTTTTTGCGCCGCAGAGGACTCGATCTTTTGTACTGAATTATGTGAGAATCGCATGAGAATCGGCTTAGTGGATTAGGCCCTTTAGTCCCACTAGTGGCTTATAACATGCTTAATAATTCAACCCATAGCCCATAGAAATGTTGAGACGGCTTGGTCAGACCAGTTTTATAATTATAAATGGATTTTTATTTATTTCATTTACATGCAAATTACATTGTGATAGTTAGAAAAAGACGCAATCGTCGTTCAAAGACGTATTTCATAAGTTATAGCCTTAATTACCCCAGAGAAAGGTATGAACCTTTCGCGCACAATCGACTATTTTTAATTTATTTTCCATCTTTTACAGGCAAAGGAATTGAAGGAAATGTTGAATATCTACATCAGAAGTAAGTGAAATAACCCTGCAGATGAAAGCCCCTTTCAAAGAGAAGTGAAAAATAAATGTCATTTATTAAAACTACCGATGATTGAAATGGGTTTAATATATTTATCCTTATATATTTTTTTGTTTTTTTAAACATCTTTATTGAATCACTATCCTGCCATCTAGGCTTCTACAATGCTAAAGACATATCGCCTAGCGTTAACTATCGAGGTATTGCGAAAGTTTGTATGAGAGGGTTTTCACACCTTAACCACCAGCTAGGTGGCGCCACTTGTTAACATTCATTCTATTTCTATTTGTTTCTTTCAGCGATACCTATAACAGCTCTTTCATATTTCTTTACACAGCATGGGGGTGGATATAATTTCTCTATTTGGGCAGATTTTCAGAACATGTACAATTGGCAGCTCTATACATTTGTGAACTTACTTTTTTACATTAAATCGATATTTTCAGTAATATCAACCTCTAAATTCCTCCAAAGTCTGCTTTCTTCTTTGCTAACCTTCTTTATTTTATGCGAGTTTATTACTACTCTGCATCTTAATCTTAACTGGTACAGAGCATGTTTAGAGTTCAAATTACCACCCTCAAAGAGCTTTTGCCTATTATCCTTATATGTTAACCTAATTAATATATAATGTATATATATTCATGGCACCAACACCTGAAGGTTGTTTGTAGCAACCAGGTAACCAAGGGTTCCCGCGTTCCAGCATTCTCCTACGGACTGGAAATTATGACGTTATTTAGAGGTGGTCCTCGGATCTTGTAGTCCCATATTCATACATTGTCGGTGGTTTATTTCCTTAAATTATGACCCTAGTAACTGGTCGAATAGTGCACATTTCACCCTAATGTTCTGGAAATGGGAATTGAATTAGATGTTTTCATATCTGTCTCCATCCCTTTTATGTTTAGTGAAAAAAAGAATCCTTTCAGCATCAGACTCCATAATTAGTAAGGACGAAATAACGTGAAACAAAGTGGGGGACTAATAATTGAGATGACGTAATTGTTATTCATTTCAGAATTTGAGAAAAGACAGGACAGTGGAGATACTTCAGAAGATGGGAGCGGTTCCGTGTCCGGATCAGATACTTCAGATACTTCAGATACTTCAGATACTTCAGATACTTCAGAAGATGGGAGCGGTTCCGTGTCCGGATCAGATACTTCAGATACTTCAGATACTTCAGATACTTCAGATACTTCAGATAATTCAGATACCTCAGATACTTCAGATGGTGATGACAAGAAAAGAGGTTAACTGCAACTTGGTTAATTCAGAACATAGCATTAAAAAAACTACCGAAAAATTGAAAATAATTACTTCATTGGTCCAAAAGTTTGGCTAAGAATTTTCATTTTATCAAATGTAAAGCATGGCAAAGAGTATAACAAGGCAGAATATCAGGTTTAATGGCATAATATGAAGAATCCTTTCAGCATCAGACTCCGTAAAGACGAAATAGCTTGAAACAAAGTGTGGGCCTGATATTTTGCCGGAATCATTTCAGAATTTGCGAAAAGACAGCAGAGTGGAGAGACAGAGTCAATTGGGAGCCGTTCCGTGTCCGGATCAGAGAGTTCAGATGATGATGACAAGAAAAGGGGTGAATATCTGGGTCAGACTTTCAGAAAATGTACAATTGGCAGCTCTACATATTTAGTCATTTCTGCTCAATTCTGCTAAAAAATTGATAAATTTTGGGTACATCTGAGTATATTTGGTATCGGATTGATTTAAAGCATCAATTCTGTTATGCTAAACAGCATTTTGAAGCTCATTTTCATCTTAAATGTGGGTTATTTGAGAGGATTGGTGAAGGCGAATTGTACATTTTTTTTAAATCTGACCCATCTATGATTGCAGATTGGTTAATTCAGAACATAGCATTAAAAAAAACTGCAGAAAAATTGCAAATGATTACTTCATTGCCCCAAAAGTTTGGCTAAGATTTTCCAATTTTTCAAATGTAAAGCATGACAAAAAGTATATAACAAGGCACCAGGATGTAATCAAAACATCTTTAACAATATCAGATTTAATAGCATATGAAGAATCATTTAGAATTGGACTCCAATTGGTACGGCCGGAATCACGCGAAGCAAAGTGGGGGACTGTCATACTTATTCTACGTCATTGAGATGAATGAATTGTTATTCATTTTTTTTTTTTTTTAGATTTTATTTCAACTGGGGAAGACATTTCCCAGTAAACTGGGTTATTCCAATGCGCCCAGCTTTGTGTAACAGTGATTAATTTAGAGAGATACACAATGATCATTATAGGAAGTCATCTAAACTTGTAGTGAGAGTTTGGTGGCTGGTTACTACAACACTACATAGATGAAATAGAGCAATGTAGATATCAAACAATTATGGATTATTAGAAAACAATTGATAATCAATTCTGAGGGTAGTTATACAATAGACGAAACAAAGAACATAGAGGCTAATTTTGATTGCACAAGAAAGTGAGAATAATCAAGTGGTTAGATTAATAAAACCAGAATAATCATTTCAGAATTTGAGAAAAAGGATAAAGATACAGATGAAGATACAGAAGAAAGTGGGAGCAGTTCAGGGTCCGGAACCGGAACCAGTACAGAGAGTTCAGATGATGAAGGTGAATATCTAGGATTAATTGATTTTTTTTATGATGATGAGCCTCTCAAAGAGGCGAAACCATGTTGTGCCAAACATCATTTATATTAGTACCGGTATTTAAACCATGACATCGTGAAAGGGAGAGGAGGTTGTTTTTGCTCCGTTTAATCATGATTGATTATTAATGAATCCAGTACATATTATTAAAAAACTACATCATCGAAAATAACATTAACATTAATATCATTTTATACCGACACGAATTATGTAATAATTTGTCGTTATGTCTAACCCCGACAATATTACATAATTCGTGTCGGTACAAAATGATATTAATGTTAATTTTTTTTTAAAAAGGTAATGTAATACTTTCAAGAAAGATTCTCTGTATATTACTGAATTTGAAGCCTTTTTTCACTTGAGTCTGTGAGATTATCCATGTAAAGCATAGAAATCAGCTCAATAAAATTTCTTCTTTAAAAAAAAAATGGGCTCGTTAAAATTGTAATTCCGCACTTCTATCATATGCCAGGTTCAGTCAAGAGGGATGAAGTAAAGCACCAGAGAACAATCAACAAAAGAGCAAGAGATCACGAGTCATTAGGTAAATTTACGGTCTTTTTACAGTCGATTTCAGAGCAATTGTGATGTGTTTTAGGAAAATTAGTCACAAGTCGCAAAATTAATATTTTTCAAAGTATTTTTTTCACAAAATCTCTTTATTGTAATGTTCTGATCTTAAGAGGCTTTAGCACTTATAGTCATATAGATCCATGTAACAAATTTCAGGACATTGTATTAAATATATCCTTGCGTTTTGAAGGCCTTCATATGGCCTTCATATCCAGAAACTTTCCAAACTACTTTCTCAAAATAAATTATCAAATTTAAAATATAGAAATATATATTAGGTGTCCTAGTGTTTACTATCATTGGAATCACCTTGATCTCCGCTTTTCAAATATGGTGATATCTCAAAATCCATATTTTGCGACTTATGACTCATTTTCCTAAAACGGATCACAATTCCCTTGAGTAGTATTTGGATTAAATTAAATAAGAGAATGATTAACGATTGCAGCATTTTTTAACATTAAGATATTTTCATGTCATATTTTAGCACGGCTGATTCGCCATCTGATGCATGGCAAGTATTTTTTATTTTATTCTTACAACTTTCATATCAGTTCTTCAACTAAATATTATAGTTATATGGGTCAGATTTTCAGAAAATGTACAATTGACAGCTCTACAGGTTTAGGAAACTCTGCTAAATTTGGCTGAAAAATTATGAAGACCGGGTATATTTGAGTATATTTGGTGTCGCATTGATTTGAAATATCAGTTCTGTTATGTTAAACTGCATTTTGAAGCTAATTTTTGTCTTAAAGGTGGGGTATTTGAGAGGATTGGTAAAGGCTAATGATTGTACATTTTCTGAAATCTGACCCATACATTAAACTAGATATTTGATGTAATGTTTAATTTACCAAGATATTTAATTTACCGAGGAATTGAAGAGATTGGTAAATTTGCAAGCCAATGTTACTACAGGAGCACATCCATGATAGCCAAAACTTATCAATATGTATGTCTGTTCATCACAATTGCTAAAATGGGTCAGATTTTCAGAAAATGTACAATTAACCTACACCAATCCTCTCAAATTTCTCAAATTAAAGCCAAAAATCAGGTTCAAAATACAGTTCAAGATAACCTAACAGATTGTTTGAATCAAGGCAATACTAAATATACTCAGATATACGTAGTATTGACGATTTTCCGGTCTAATTTAGTAGAATTTAATCAATTTGTTGATCTGCCAATTGTATATTTTCTGAAAATATGACCAACATCGTATTGCTTCCTGCATGTCAATCAAAGTGGCCTATATCATACCATGCACATATCGTTTAGAACTTGTCGAGAAGCAGCATGTGTAAAGTAATTCCAAAGACCGAGCTACCAAGAAAGGCTGATGACACAAGACCAATCACATTAATTCATATCACAGGCAAACTCCTGGAAAGACTAATATCCAAAGTATTATGTACAATCATTTAGATCAGAACGACATAATATCAAACAAACAATTTGGATTCAGGCCAGGGAAAGGCATGTCAGACGCATTAGCGAATTTCTTTAATTACATGGATGAGACATTAGATAAAAAAGAAATAGGAATTGCTACATTTGTAGACTTCAGCAAGGCGTTCAATAGCGTAAATTTAAATATATTAAAGGAAAAATTAGATCATGCTGGGATAAAAGGTGATTTGCTACGGTGGGTGAAATCGTATGTCACAGGCAGAAGCCATTTGAAGAGTAAGAATTGGAACTGATGAATCAACCGACCGACCAATCACATGTCGGGTACCACAAGGCTCTGTACTAGGGCCGATTTTGTTTTTAATTCATACAAATGATCTGAAAGAGTTAAACTTAAAATGTAAATACACACTCTACGCTGATGACACGGTGTTATTTAGTGCAGGTAAAAATTTGGATGAAATATGTAAAAAGATGAAGGCTGACATTGAGATTTTCCACGAATGGTCTGTCAGAAATAAGATTCTAATGAACATGAAAAAAACGAAAAAATATATGACTATCAGCAGAAAAAAAAAACTAAATCCCCCTATCTTAATGGTAAATAATCAAACCCTAGTAAGAACCACGAATTACGAATACCTAGGAGTCAAAATTGACGAAAGGATGACTATGCTACCACAGCTGGATATAACAATACGAAACTTGAACTTCAGAATATATCAACTGAGCTGCATTAGAAAATTTCTAATGTTGGACGCAGCAATAGTTTTAGTAAAGACATTCATACTCCCAATCATTGACTATGTATTACAATTTCTAACATATATTGGACCATGTAAACTAGCGAAAATACAAAGACTACAGAATAGAGCCATTAGAATAGCTATCAGCACGAACTACCAAACAGGGAGACTAGATCTACATAATAATTTTAAAATAATGACAGTAAAAAAATAGACAAAACTTCTTCCTAATGCTAATGGGTAAAAAGACCACTGCATACAATAAAAAAATTGAAACTAATAGATATCCCACGAGGTTACATGACGCGGATACATTACAGATACGTCGTCATAACACGGAAAGCGATAGGAGAGCCTTCTCATACCAGATGGCGAGCACGTGGAATAACTTGAACCCAGAAATCAGGAATCTGAACTTATTAGACTTAAAAAGAGAATAAAATTTGTAACACTCGCGAACCAGACTCACACTGACCAGCAGAAGCATCTATCACACTCTCCTGGTGCCTCACCTGGCCTCCCGCTACCCTCATACCCCAATAACGCTAGTAACCCATAGCATGTTTCTTTACTAACTAAGCATATTTACCCATTAAGTAATAACCCTAAGGCAGTGTGGGAGGAACATCGCCCCCAGCGAGCCCATGGATTGTACATACTGTCAAGAAAAAAGAAAAAAAAAGAAAAAAAAAGAGCACTTCGCTTTGTTATGGGTCAGATCATCAGAAAATGTACAATTCGCCTTAAATTATCCTCTCAAATAACACGAATTAAAGACAAAAACAAAGGTCAAAATACAGTTCAACCTAACCAAACAGATTGCTAGAATCAATGCAATGTCGAATATACTCGAATTTACCTAGTATTGACCAAATTGCAGCCTAATTTAACAGAATTTTCTAAATGTGTACAGCTGCCAATTGTTCATTTTCTGAAAATCTGACCCTTATCCATTTTTTGAATTGGGAATACTGCTGGCAACGCTCAGTTTCTGGACCCCAGCAATCCTATAGGTGACGAATATCCCGATTCCAAAACTGAAATGGTTAAAATAATAATTCTGAGCTTTTCTATCTGATGCTAGGTTCAGTCAACAGGAGGGAACTAAAGCGCCACCACCAGATGAGAAAGAACTAAAGAGTGAATGGGTAAAAAGTTTTGTTTTCTTATAATTCACATTCTCTGACAATGATAATTTAAATATGAATCTGCATATGGGTCAGATTTTCAGAAAATGTACCAATTGTACATTTTCTGAAAATCTGACTTTATAGTTGATTCAGAGTTGTTGTAATGACACTACGATGCAAAATAGTTACAAAGCAATTTGGGAGTCCCCAAATATGGGGAATTCTAAAGTGAATTCGACTTTTACTACATTTACCTTGAAACCAATTTGATAGATTAGTTCACTTATGGTAGGTAAAACTCGATGATTAACCGCATGATATGGTAAATGACAAATATAATGTTTGGCTCACATAAAAAACAACTATTTTAAATATCATTACAGATTCAGCCTTATGACCGATGCTACTGTAGCTACAACTATATATGGCTCGCCAAAGAAATTTATCCAGACCAGATCCCATATTATTATGATCGATAATTAATTCCAAACCACACCACTTGATGAGACCCATGATTGTACTTAATGTTAATAGGGGAGTTGCATAGCCGCCATTTTGAATCATGATTCGCATGGAATTATGGGACTAATGGTACAGTGTAAAATCTATAGAAATCTTGTCATGTTCAGCATGGTGTATATATCAATGCTCTAATGTCAATATCCATGTGTTATACATGTGTCTATAACACAAGTCCCCATCTTTCCCATCATGCATTTGGTTTTTATAGATGATTTATACAAACTATGATATTGGTGAAAACATTTTTGCAATTTTCGATAAAATGTTGCCAAATATTTGTACGTTAGATTTCAACAGAATCCATCCCAGCATGCACTGCAGTAGTCATGCGCAGTGAGACATGCAACTCCCCTATTGGTATCAGATGGCTCAAATAGAGAAAATAGAAAGTAACTGATGAAAAAATAATCTGACCATTATTTGTTGTCGGACCAAGTACTATTGTAAATTGATGCACACACAAAAACTAGATAATAAAATTGCGTGTTGTGTCTTTTAGTAACTGGATTTCACCAGTTTATGTTATTTCTGGCCTTCCATAGGCCCCAGTTAGGGATAGTATACTACATTAGCTATGCGCATGCATAAATTAAGTTAAGTTTGATCCGAATTAATTCATTCTCTGCTCCTTTAATTGTCATGTATTCACATATAAGAAAACTTGGTGCAAATAAAATGACAACTACTGAATTAGGCATAAAAAAAAGGGATTCATATATGAGGGAACTTGACGACAAATTCTTACTTGCGATTGTGCACCGTCCCTACTATGTGGATAAATAAAAAAAAATTATCATTCTAACTGGTGTTACCACAGTGTCGGATGCCCATGATGGGTCAGATTTTCAGAAAATGTACAATTCGCCTTCACCAATCCTCTGAAATATCCCAAATGAAAGCCAAAAATCAGGTTCAAAATACAGTTCAAGATAACCTAACAGATTGTTTGAATCAAGGCAATACTAAATATACTCAGATATACGTACTATTGACGATTTTCCGGTCTAATTTTCAAATGAAAGCCAAAAATCAGGTTCAAAATACAGTTCAAGATAACCTAACAGATTGTTTGAATCAAGGCAATACTAAATATACTCAGATATACGTACTATTGACGATTTTCCGGTCTAATTTAGTCAAATTTGATAAATTTGCCAACTGTACATGGTGTTGAATTAGTGTTCGTTCACCTAACTATCAAAAGCTATCAAAATGGGATATGATAGCATTTTGATAGCTTTTGGTAGTTAGGAGAACGAACACTGATTCAACACCATGCGAACTTAGAATAATGACAACATTGAAACATAACAACATTGGTAATTCCACCATTTGTTGCTGAATTTCGACTTAGAACAGTTGTGTAACTTTATACATGGAATCCATGTGCTTCAGGCTCTCTTGGCGTGAGACAAGTAAACCAAACGTACCTTGTGTGAGGTGTAATGAATATAAAGTGGTACATATCATTATTGCCATGGCATATTAGGATCAGATTTTCAGAAAAGGTACAATTAGCAGCTCTGCACATTAAGTAATTTCTGCTAATTTCTGCTTAAAAAATGATAAATTTAGGGTATATCTGAGTATATTTGGTATAGCGTTGATTCAAAGTATCAGTTCTGTTATATTAAACTACATTTTGAAGCTAATTTCTGTCTTAAATTTTGGCTATTAGAGAGGATTTGTGAAGGCGAATTGTACATTTTCTGAAAATCTGACCCATATTATATACACACATCAACATAGACCTACCACAAATCTGCTCAGCCTAATGACAAATGGCTGATAAAGGACAATTCCTGTTCAACGATCATGATACAAAGCTATACAAAGCACAGATATTTTTCGTATGTCTAAACCCAACTAAAAATAGTCTCTTGGAGGGTCCAGCTTATAATTATTATTGATAATTATCATGTTATATTCGCGGCATACTACACATTTAAACAGTGCGTGGGAATGTGGTATAATTCCAGACGTCTGGGTTGGTTTAGATAAGGCGCACAGGCGATGCGCACAGGAACATGTAGATGAGATGAGAAGTGTGTGTAATGTCCGCGAGGTGTCGCAAATGACTGGCCTTATAGCTGTAGGTTCACGGCCTCCACAATAGAGAGATTTAGCAACCACAACGCACATCATTGCACAGAAATGAGTAATATAATGAAGGATACCAGTTATTAATGATACTTGAACTGTATGACCAGAAATTGTTCCAACCCAGTGTTTTACTTTAACGCATCCACTAATAGGGAGATTTAGCAACCACAACGCACACCATGCACTAAACGCATCCACTAATAGGGAGATTTAGCAACCACATCATACACCACTAAACGCATCCACTTACTATTATAGCATTAATACCCAAGGTTTTGGATGGTCTAAGTGGTCTGTTGCCTGGTGGACAATTCGAGGGGCGTTAGAATTTCCACCAGGCAACAGACCACTTAGACCATCCAAAACCGAGGGTATTAGTGCTTTTAGCCACGGTTTGGTCAGATTTGACTGAGGGCTATTAAGAAAAAAAGATTCACCGACCTCTAGACCTTTGATTTACCCGTTCTTTTGAGGTCTATAACCCCCAGAAGTTGCCGAAAGTGATTGCCGTGGTCTATTGTGACAAAAATACACCCCAGAATCTGACCAAACCTGGTCTAATAGTACATCATTACCGTTGTGGAGATATCCTGAGAGGCCTGCAATGCAGATGCCCAGGGCCTAGCGCCTCTCGAGATATCCCCACAACGTAGTACAACAACGTACATTGTTCTTTATTTTCATGATACTGTAATCTGCTTATATGTAACCTTTAGTCATTGTTAAATGTATAAACTGTTATGTAGTTCTTAGAATTGATCTCATATGATGAAAACTATTTACTCACTTGAGCCATGCATTAATGCAGAGTAATGATTAGAAATAGAAGGGTGATTTAAACTGAATTCAAACCGACTGGACATTGACTTTGAACATTGAACAATGAACAATACAACTAAAATGTCGGATTATCTTAAAATTATCATTGTAGATTTATCAACACCCTTATAAATATTGTAGATTGGTATGTAAAGGGCTGGCTCTTGTTTATTGTGTTTAACTATACATCGGTTTTGAACAGACAGATTAATGTACAATTTAATAACCAGTAATTTGTAACAGGTATTAACGAATGGGATACCCCAGGAAGACCTTAATTGCGAGAGGCTGGCGTCCCTTTCTGAAACATGTAACTGTCTTATCAGAATAAAAATACGATATATATTATATATATATGTACAAATAGTTAGTGGATGCGTTAGTGCGTTGTGGTTGCTAAATCTCCCTATTAAGAGATAGATACTATGTTTCTTCCATACTCCAGGACAGAAAACATGGTAGCGGAATCCATAGACCCGCACTATAAGAGAAATCATTTTTGTATTTTATTTTTACCAGCTGTTCATAATATTGAATACTGAATGGGTAGACTATGCTAGATGAACTCAAACACTGAACACCCGCATCAAAAGCAATATATTCTATCTCATGAGAATAACTTTCTTTTACTTTTCGGATTCTAGAAATCGTACACACACTTAGTAGCCTACCGTATATCAATTTGTTCTCAAGCGGCGACGACAGATGGGTCAGATTTTTGGAAAATGTACAATTGGCAGCTCTAAACATTTAGGAAAGCTTGCTATTAAATTAGACTAAGAAATGATGAATACGCGGGGTATATCAGAGTATGTTTGGTATCGCATTGATTTAAAGTATCAGTTCTGGTATGTTAAACTGCATTTGGAAGCTGATTTCTGTCTTAAATGTGGCTTATTTGAGAGGATTGGCGAAGGTAAATTGTACATTTTCTGGAGATCTGACCCACATGAACATGGGACCGTTCCATTAATATAGATGCCGTCGTTTCCCGGGTGGGTGGAAAAGTAATTAAGTAATCTTCTGCATCGAACTTAATTTTTCGAATAATCTTCAGTTCTAGGTATTTACATTTGGAATGGGAGTTTGTCAAAATGCAAGCTTCATAAATTTACTCCGAGATGCGAGTTTCATAACTTTATTCTAAACATCTTACATATGCCCCCTACATATCTTCACCATTAAACATATGGGTCAGATCGTCAGAAAATGTACAATTGGTAGCTCTACACATTTAGTAATTTCTGCTAAATTAGGCTGAAAAATGATGAATACGGGGTATATCTGAGAATATTTTGTATTGTATATTTAAAAACTTTCACACATTTTTGGGAAGAAAAATACAGGTTTAGGTGAATATTGCCACGTCTACCTACTATATTTTGTATTGTGTTATTTGGAAATATCACTTCTGCTATATTAAACTGTATTTTGAAGCTCATTTTTGTCTTAAATTTGGGTTCTTTGAGAGAATTGGTGAATTGATGAATGCAAATTGTTCATTTTCTTAAGGTCTGACCCATATCCAAGTTATAGACTTACGCACTTGCGTACAACGCACATTCAGTGTCCCTGTAGTTGCTATTCCAGGCAGCAACAAGGGGACGATAATATATCAATTTTAATGGAGATCTCCCCCGTAAACACACCACACAAAAGGTAAAGGAAGCTCTATGTTCCCTACTTAGACAAACTGCCTGCAATCCATTACAGGCCCGTATGGGAAATGGTGAGCACTTGTTAAAAAAGTTATCATGTCAAAATAGATGCTATCTTATAAGGAATGACAAGGGTGGTTTATTGTGCACGGGAATATGTATACGGGTCAGATTTTCAGAAAATGTACAATTCACCTTCACCAATCCTCTCAAATAACCCAAATGTCAGACGAATATAAAGCTCAAAATACAGTTCAACCTAACCAAACAGATTGCTAGAATCAATGCAATGCCAAATATACTCGAATTTACCTAGTATTGACCAAATTGCAGCCTAATTTAACAGAATTTACTAAATGTGTACAGCTGCCAATTGTGCATTTTCTGAAAATCTGACCCATATACAGGCAGATCTTGTTTCAAGTCCTTTTGTATTTTGAATTAAGTCTTTACAAAGAAAGCTATTGAACATTTAGAGTACATGTACTTCGAAAGCGAAGGGATAAAAAAAGCTGCATTAGAAAAATCGGCTACCTTTTAAAACTCGAATGAGATAGAGCCGATATAAAGTATATGTATAAAGTCTATGTATGATGCTTTGTTGCCTTCCTTTCATCTCATGGGTCATCTTTTCAGAAAATGCACAATCTACCGTTCTACATATCTCTCAAATTCTGCTAAATTAGAGTGAAAAATGATGAATACTGAGTATATCTGAGTGTATTCCGTATTGTATTCATTCAATACATCTGTCTGATTATGATAAACTGTATTTAGAACCTGATTTTCATCTTAAATTTGAGTTATCTGAGAGGATTGGTGACGGCGAATTGTACATTCCCTGAAAACATGACCCTCATGTCACTTTCATCTGTCCAGTCTAGGCCCAAACATGAGAGAGTCCCTTCAAACGAAGGGAAAGCCTCTCGTCTCAAACCGCAAAGTGCCATTATAATTCCATTAAGACCGCAAAATGTGATTATATTCCAATTAGAACGCCGAGTACTAGGCCAGGAAACCGATTAGCGAAGTAAACTGACATACCATTCTTATCTGATCTGAGGGTTTGGACCTAGAGTGTGTCCATGTTTATCTTCCTTCGCACCAATTAAGGTACATGAAGATAGAGAATTGGTGTCTTTCATATCAGGGAGGGAGGGAGGGAGGGAGGAGAGGAGAGGAGAGGGGGAGGTGCTTGCTTTATCCAATTCAGGGAGAGAGCTGAATCAGTTATCCTTTGGCCTGTATGTATACGGGTCAGATTTCAAAAAATGTACAATTGGCAGCCCTACACATTTAGGAAATTCTCTTAAATTAGGCTGAAAAATGAAGAATACCGGGTATATCTGAGTATATTTGGTATCACATTGATTTACAGTAGCAGTTCTCTTATATTAAACTGCATTTTGAAGCTCATTTTTGTCTTAAATATGGGTTATTTGAGAGGATTGGTGAAGACGAATTGTACATTTTCTGAAAATCTGACCCATACATGTTTAGGACGAATATTGACTCATGAATATGTACTTTATGAATCATGTCGATAGGGGAAAATTGGGGATATTCCAAAAAAACGTCATACACGCTCTATATGTTTTAATGGCCTTGTTCACTTCTTGAGAGGGATCTATATAAGACATCATTCAGTGTATACATAGATATAACCATGCATGTCAATCAGTAAGACCCTGCCCACACACAGCCGATTTGCCCCCCCCCCCCCGCCCCGCCCATTTGGGTCTCCTAGGATTTCATTACCAATCCTGGTTGATGTTATCTAAAAAATATAAGCCAGGATATGCAATGAAATCATGGGATTCATCGGGAGACCCAAATTGGGGGGCAAATCGGCTGTGTGTGGGCAGGGTTTAACACTTTTTGACATGTGCGAAGTGTTTGTTCTCAAGTTGGGTCTAAAACACCAACATATGTCATGATCTCCACAACCCAACCAGGCACTGCTTTGATCTGTATCCTCGAGACAATAGAAGAACAAGGTAACCCAGATGGGTCACATTTTCAGAAAATGTACAATCCGCCTCCAACAATCCTCTCAAATAACCCACATTTAAGGCAGAAATGAGCTTCAAAATGCAGTTTAGCATAACAGAACTGATACTTTAAATCAATGCAATACCAAACATACTCAGATATACCCTAAATTTATCATTTATTTGGCAGAATTTAGCAGAAATTACTAAATATGTAGAGCTGCCAATTGTACATTTTCTGAAAATCTGACCCATGTAGTCTTTCTCAGCTGGAGCCATGCCATTAGGTTCCCAAGAAGAAATGATAGTATACATGGGTCAGATTTTCAGAAAATGTACAATTCGTCTTCAAAAATCCTCTCAAATAATCCAAATTTCAGACAAAAATGAGCTTCAAAATATAGTTCAACCTAACCAAACAGATTGATAGAATCAATGCAATGCCAAATATACTCAGATATACCTAGTATTGGCCATTTTTAGCCTAATTTAGCAGAATTTCCTAAATGTGTAGAGCTGCCAATTGTACATTTTCTGAAAATCTCACCCATATATATGTGATCGGGACCAAAATCAATGGTCCCTTCATGAATGTATTTTGCAAATTTTCTTATATTACATAATGTAGAAAAAGTGTGCTTGTATTTATAATGCATTACATTAAGTACCACGGATGATGTATGTGGGTCATATTTTCAGAAAATGTACAATTGGCAGCTCTACATATTAAGTCATTTCTGCTAAATTCTGCTAAAAGTATGATACTTTTGGGGTATATCTGAGTATATTTGGTATCGCATTAATCTAAAGTATCAGTTCTGTTATGTTAAACAGCATTTTGAAGCTCATTTCTGTCTTAAATGTGAGTTATTTGAGACTATTGGTGAAGGTGAATTGTACATTTTCTGAAAATCTGACCCATGTAGGTAGGTATGTAGAATGACATGTATTCTGAAACTCCCAACACATCATATAAAGGTCAGATTTTCAGAAAATGTACAATTGGCAGCTGTACACATTTAGTAAATTCTGCTAAATTAGGCTGCAATTTGGTCAATACTAGCTAAATTTTAAAAAGAGTATATTTGGCATTGCATTGATTCTGGCAATCTATTTGGTTAGGTTAAACTTTTTTTTCGTCTAAAAAATTGGGTTGTTTGAGAGGATTAGTGAAGGTGAATGGTACATTTTCTGAAAACTTGACTCATAAGCGCCGGCCAAACAGAACTCTCTTCCTTTGCAGCGGTTGATGCGCATGGATGCCTCTCAACTCTCCAGCGAACCGACCCCGAATCCAGACCAGTGAATAATACTGAATTGGCGTACGTTGGCATATATTTACAAGCTGCTATATATACATATGAGCATTATTCATCAAACCTTACGGAGCAGTAGTAGATCAGGCCTCCGAGAACCTATACCAGAAATATCTCTCCAGTCAGGTCCAGACACCCACATTCCTCGATTCCACATCCTACAGCGATAAGCTTAATCACAAGGCTAAGACTAAGGCGTTAATGACTCCCTCAGACTCAGGGGTCCAAATCTGCCTTCTGAACCTGACTGTCTCTAACGTTATGCTCTTCAACTCATCCTAAATCTGGAATCCATTTTCCACTGGAAGTTTCAAGTCACTACAAGGAACAATGGCAAGGAGGACATTTCTAGGAGCAGTTATAGCTTCAATTCTATTAGTGCCTTGGTGCAGTGGACAGCGGGAAGAGGATATCACCTATCCATCGACGACACTCAATAAGTTCAAATGTTTTAATTCGTGGCAATCAGCGGTGGCATGCGAAGAGTGGGCCATGAGAGGAGAGTGTTTTAAAAATTATGGATGGATGCGGAAGCAATGTAAACACAGTTGTGGCTTTTGTTCACTTCATGCTCAGTGTTCTGACAGAATTGATGGATGCGATGAGTGGGTTACAAAGGACCAGTGTGAATTTAATGAAACCGTACGGGACGACTGCATGAGATCGTGTGCTTTCTGTGACGAATTAACTGCACCTCCAACAACCCTAAGCACCACACTATCCGTCACAACAGAGAGTGGAGCAGGTTTGTATGATTAGATTTAGAAACTTTTATTTTTTTTTAATCCTTTTTATTCAGGTTAACGAGCAGTTACATCAGTGTAAGATAGTTTTGAGTTGAATCAGGGCTCCCCAATTCACCCTAAGGCGTTATACCACTGGGCACCCTATAAGATGGTATACCACTGGGCCTTGAGCCAGAGAGAAAAGATAAACTAGGATTTCTAAGTTATACATTATACAATTCAAATTTGTGTTGGTCCCTTAGACCACCTCCAACAACCCTAAGCACCACACTATCCGTCACAACAGAGAGTGGAGCAGGTTTGTATGATGTTGTATTTGGGTCAGATTTTCAGAAAATGTACAATTCAGCTTCACCAATTCTCTCAAATAACCCAAATTTCAGACGAAAATAAAGTTCAAAATACAGTTCAGCCTGACCAAACAGATTGCTAGAATCACTGCAATGCCAAATATACTCGAATTTACCTAGTATTGACCAAATTGCAGCCTAATCTAGTAGAATATATGAAATGTGTACAGCTGCCAATTGTACATTTTCTGAAAATCTGACCCATATATCATTGATGCAGAGAACCGGAGTTGATATTATAAATGAATGGCAGCCTTGGGAAATTAAAGTTTTATTTAATTTGATTTGTTTATATCAAATATAAATAGGTAAAAGCTTTATCAAATTGGTAAATAGATTTGTATGAAATGAGTGATTGATATAAATTGATGAGAAATGATTAAAATAAATATTTTAAGAGTTAATTAGTTAGTACGAATGAAGAGATGAGAAAGAGGTGTGGGTGGGTGGGAAAATGAGAACCGTTTATTATAAGTGCATCCCTCTTGAGAGGTGCTATAAGTGGCTCTTGAGGGGTGCAATAAAAATATTCATATAGTATGCGTACTATATGAAGTACTTCGTCACCAAGTCAGCTACTTTTTTCAGGGTTACACATGATACATTTGTGATTACACATCAAGTTTTATGCCCATATAATAAAAATAGAATGGAACTCGCCTGCAATAATCGAAAATTTATTGGACTTGATTCATGCTTAAATACGGACGAATCTCGTTCAATAAATTTTCGATTATTGCCGGCTCGTTCCATTCTCTCTATAATATTATATTGAATTTTTATTCATGTTATAATAACAGTTACATTCATGAAAAGGTCAGACAATTCCCCAAAGTAGGTCCTCCATTACATCCTACAATAATAATTAATGGTACAATTTTACGTTTATAATTCCTTACATCATAACATACAAGTGTTCCATTAGTTCACAGATATTCTCTGACATAGCATACTAGGAAAGGTACATATTAACGTATTAGTTCATTTGGAAATTGTTGCAGTATAATATTAATAGTTGCAGTATAATATTAATAGTTGCAGTACAATATTAATAGTTGCAGTACAATATTAATTGTGGCAGTACAATACTAACATTTACGTTCCTCTTAACAGTACAGTTAAGCGACATTTTGGTACTTCCTATAATATTTTATGGACCGATGTGGGTCAGATTTTCAGAAAATGTACAATTGGCAGCTCTACGTATTTAGTAACTTCTGCTAAATTCTGCAAAATAATGGTAAATTTTGGGTATATCTGAGTATATTTGGTATCGCATTGATTTAAAGTATCAGTTTTGTTATGTTAAACTGCATTTTGAAGCTCATTTCTTTCTTAAATATAGATCATTTGAGAGAATTGGTGAAGGCGAATTGTACATTTTCTGAAAATCTGACCTATGAATTGCTGCGATGCACGCTCAAGTTGATATTGTTCAGTTCGTCGTAAATATTTTTAATATCCATAGATGTTTTGTCTAATTGAAATGAGCTAGCTATATATACGCTTAATGTTGGTTAAACATGTATTCATGAACAGCGTAAACATTTGGATGACCTACACCTATCAACGAATTCAAGTGCATCTATCTTGAATTACTCTGAAAATAGTTTAGACAGTGTCATGGAAACTTTAATTAGCCAAATGGAGCTATATGGGTCAGGTTTTCAGAAAATGTACAACTCACCTTCACCAATCCTCTCAAATAACCCACATTTTAGACAAAAATGAGCTTCAGAATGCAGTTTAACATAACAGAACTGATACTTTAAATCAATGCGATACCAAATATACTCAGATATACAAAAAAAAGTATCATATTTTTAGCAGAATTTAGAAGAAATTACTTAATATGTACAGCCGCCAGTTGTACTTTTTCTGAAAATCTGACCCATATACCACAAGAGGCAGGAGTTTTTACTGATACCTACCAGGCAAATAAAATAATTTAGAATTTAATTAAATCGGGATTCCATGCCCAAGCAATAGAAAGAAATATGAAGAGTCACTGAGAGAATGTCTATAACTTGGTTATTACTAATAATTTGGAGAATCTTGGAAAAGTCAAGTCAATACTTGATTAATGTTTTAGATGTTTACTTCACTTGAACGGATCAATATTGACAATAACACATAATATATGCCAAAATGTACATTACATGCATTCTGCCTGCTGTTAATAATGATTTGGGGGAAATTGATTCTCTGTACATACAATATGGTTCTAGGACAGCTCCCCGCCGGACATCTACCCGCCGGACATCTCCCGTCTGGCCATCAGGATTGTTTATTCAGCTATAAATTACTTATGTTATATATATGTTAAAATGTTATATAAGCATATCATTTTAAATTGACATGTTCATTTTAAATTAATATTAATATCATTTTGGATACATGTGGTCAATTCCAGTGAAATGGGGGCCAAAATATATTCCACATTCCATGATTAGTGTCCAGCTTCATTAGGGCAGGGGTTAAAATTAAACAATGTGCCAGGGGAAAGAAAAGTCATCCATTCCCTTCATCATTCCTCTCCACATCCCTGAACAAAAGAGGAATATATTCCATAATAATCCATCCCTTAAAACTTCAGATAAGGCAGGTGAATGTCCTAGGATGGTAGATGTCCTAGGATGGTAGATTTCCTAATGGGGTAATATAGCAAGAACAGCATAGTATCACGTATGAGGGGGGCTATATTCTCCGAGTATGGCCGAAAACAACGAGGCCGTAGGCCGAGTTGTTTTTTCGGCCATATGAGGAGAATATAGGCCCCCGAAGACGCGATACTGTGCTATTCTTGCTTTTATTCCATGATTCTTAACTTAAAACAACTTTATTTGCATTAATTTCATCAAAGTGAGATGTCTGCATAGTCTCGAACGGTCGTGACGTCACTGTACAATACAGGGAGTTTATATTGTCCACCTTTTGAGCAGCAAGTATATCGATTATATTGTACGCTCACGGCCAAATCATGGAATAATGTCCAGGATGGTAATTGTCCAGTGGGTAGATGTCCGGCAGGTAGATGTCCTAACACCATACAATATATACGTAATATGTGATGTGTTTCAGGAAAATGAGTCACAAATCGCAAAATGGATATTTTTCAAAGTGTTTTTTTTTTAAAAGAACTCTTTATTGAAATGTTTTGATTTTTAGAGGGTTTAGCACTTAAAGTAATATGAATCTATGTAACACATTTCGGGACATGGTATTAAATATATCCTTGCCTTTTGAAGGCCTTCGTATGGAGTATATAGTGACTTTACTGGTAATTACCCATCCAGAAACATTGCAAACTTCTTTTTTCAAAAATAAAAATATCAAACTTAAAATATAGAAATACATATAAGGTGTCCTAGTGCTCACTATCATTGGAATCAGCTTGATCTCCTCTTTTCAAATATGGTGATATCTCAAAATCCATATTTTTGTGAATTATGACTCATTTTCCTCAAACCGATCACAAATACATGTATGAGGCCCTTGTATGACCGGGAATTCTGGTTTGTAATCGCAGTGTCATTTGCACTTTGATATAAAAAAATAACTTGGATCGGAGATGTCATATATGTGAACAGAAAGGGGGTCAGATTTGCAGAAAATGTACAATTCAACGTCGCCATTCTTCTCAAATAACCCAAATTTCTGACGAAAAGAAAGTTCAAAATACAGTTCAACCTAACCAGACAGATTGCTAGAATCAATGCAATGCTGAATATACCCGAATTTACTCTCGCATTGACCAAAGTGCAGCGTAATTTAGCAGAATTTACTCAATGTGTACATCTGCCAATTGTACATTTTCTGAAAATCTGACCCAAGAACTGGTCTTGGAGGAAGGACTTGATATTCTCCACAGGAAATCACTGCAACTAAAGGTAAACATGGCGTCGTGAGGCGGGCAGTCTTTAGCTTCCCGGCAAACATGGACAAGTTTCGCGGATTCAAAAACTACAGTCGATGTGGTTTTAGCACAGCGCGGAAACTGATTTTTTCAATGAGAGACAGATCATTACTATAAACTGTCACAATCTGCAAAAGAATTGGAAGTAATTTGACTTGTATTTGTGCTAGAATGCAGCATTTTGGAGATTATCATAATGGCAGGAAATCGTTAACATATATTTTCAGAAAATGTACAATTGGCAGCTCTACATATTAAGTAATTTCTGCTAAATTCTGCTAAAATTATGATACTTTTGGAGTATATCTGAGTATATTCGGTATCGCATTGATTTAAAGTATCAGTTCTGTTATGTAAAACAGCATTTTGAAACTCATTTCTGTCTTAAATGTGAGTTATTTGAGACTATTGGTGGAGGTGAATTGTACATTTTCTGAAAATCTGACCCATATCGGGGTCGATGTCACATCAATAATCCACACGAGAACCATTCCCATGAAAAATAAATTTTGTAATTAATTCGTTATCCAACAAGTTTGCATTTAGGGCCCGCGCATTGTTTAACTTTGTAGTATACAGTCTAGGCCCAAAGTTGAGGAAGTCCCTTCAAACGAAGGGAAAGCCTCTCACCTCAAACCACAAAGTGGCATTTATAGTCCATTAAGACCGCAAAATGTCATTATATTCCCATTAAAATGCCGAGTTCTAAGCCAGGAAACCGATTAGCAAAGTAGGCTGACATACCATTCTTATCTGATCTGAGGGTTTGGACCTAGAGTGTATAGCAGCATGCTTTATTATTTACCTCGAGCATAAACGGTCAAACAATGAATATTTCATTGCGTTCACAAACTTGATCTGCGACGTCAATATCCAGACGTTCAGTCATAGCCAACTTGACGGGATTCCATTCCATATTTGGTCATCCTCGATGTCATCCTCGATGTTATTCTGTTTACTTGAGGGAAATCACTTTTTCTCATCTTGTTTGCTGTAATTTCTGTTAGGAAATCTCACAGAGTTGGGGTTGTGTGCATGGCGCTTTAATCTAATGCATGTTATGTAGTATATGGGTCCAGTTTTCAGAAAATGTACAAATCACCGTCACCAATTCTCTCAAATAATCCAAATTTCAGACAAAAATAAAGTTCAAAATACAGTTTAACCTAACCAAACAGATTGCTAGAATCAATGCAATGCCGAATATACTGGAATTTACCTAGTATTGACCAAATTTCAGCCTAATTTTGCAGAATTTACTAAATATGTAGAGTTGCTAATTGTACATTTTCTGAAAATCTGACCCATATACATGATCAGCACATTATCATTGTGTTGATTAGATCTTCTTTCATCGTGAAAAAATTGTGATTTGTTTGAGGAAAATGAGTCATAAGTCGCAAAAAAAAAGATTTTGAGATATCACCATATTTGAAAAGATCATATCAAGCCGATTCCAATGATAGTAAACAGTCTAATAATGTAATCAGTATTTTTAGATTTTAAGTTTGATACTTTCATTTTTGAATATAATCTAAAACAATCTTTTGGTTAAGTTGTACTGAGTGTTCGCTTGGTTCCGTTATCAACATTTATTCCATTCTAGATGTTGGCGCAGTATATATATATGTGTTTCTGAACAAGCCCCTATTTCATATGTTCAGTTTGATAATGAAAAATAATGGAAATTGCACAGAACCGTTAGATGCTGTGAGGGCTTTCTGAGAGCACCGAAGGGATCTTTAGTTCTCATTACTATTTTTTATTCTCGATTTGCCATTGAAACAGGATAATTATATTAGGCTTATACATGCATCATTTGCCGTTATATCATAATACACATGTATATGCCAGTTTTAGTAGTAAGTGATAATTGATTATATTTCTAATGTAAATGAAGTAGAGAGTGAGAATTACTTGAAATGTAATCTTATTAGCAAGGCAACGCCTCAATTCATCCATGGTGGACAGTGCGTTTTTCTAATGTGAATTTCTTAAATATTGTATTGGCCTTAAATAAATAAATAAATAATTACATAAATAAATTAATTAAAAAAAAATTAATTGAACCTATGCATGAATCGCGAGGGTATCTAAACAACTCTGTGTGCCTCAACAGTTGAAAAATTATAATATCTTTGTTTCAGTCAACAATACATAGTTAGATCTAAAATGTAAAAATACCATTCTCAGTTATAAGAGTAAGAGAAAAAATGTATATATGGGTCAGATTTTCAGAAAATGTACAATTGGCAGCTCTACACATTTAGGAAATTTGCCAAGTTAGGCTGAAAAATGATGAATACCAGGTATATTTGAGTATATTTGGCATCGCATTGATTCAAAGTATCAGTTCTGTTATGTTAAACTGCATTTTGAAGCTCATTTTTGTCTTAAATGTGGGTTATTTGAGAGGATTGGTGAAGGCGAATTGTACATTTTCTGAAAATCTGACCCACATAGCGGTGAGCCACTCCACAGTCAATGACGAGGATGGTATTGATCACCAGCTAATATCCAAATGTAAGAAAGGGTTGGGGGCTTGGAAACCTCCTGACAGACAAGGAGAAACGTCCCCTAACTTCCAAAAATAAACGTTTCTCAATCTCAATCTGTTATCATCCAACAAGGGAAAAGTACGCAGTAAAACATAATAATAAATATTGTATATATATATAAGATTTTTATTCCAACATCATAATATAATACAGTTGTCAGAAACGGTAGATTACACTCTGCACTCTGGACCGTGCAGGTCTTCCGGGCATACCCATCAGAAATAAACAAAGATTAATGGTTATATAGAGTCTCATAGTTCGTTTTGTTGGTTCTCACTATGATGATTGTCAATTGTTCCTAGAAAGTATGTATAGGAGTGTGTTGTCGTGTCTCCTATTTTCCTTGTATAGTGTTCTGATAATTATTGTTAATTGATAATTATTAAAGACAATATCATAATAATAAATATTGTTCTCGCAGTAAACAAATCTTTTTTCTAATGTACGCAGTACAATTCAGATAGCTCTGATTATGAACCCGACCATGACCTCGCTGAGCTAATTTTAGCTCAGCCTTCAGATCTCGAGGAGAGATTTTCCAGGTGCTGTATGGGGCTTGCTAGATTTTGAGAAAATGTACAATTGGCAGCTGTACACATTTAGAAAATTCTGCTAACTAAGGCTGCAATTTGGTCAATACTAGGTAAATTCGAGAATATTCGGGATTGCATTGATTCTAGCAATCTGTTTGGTTAGGTTGAACTGTATTTTGAACTTTATTTTCGTCTGAAATTTGGGTTATTTGAGAGGATTGGTGAGGATTGTGAATTGTACATTTTCTGAAAATCTGACCCTGAGAACAATTAAATTGTTGAGGACGGGCCAGGGAGCTCTTCCCCATGAATCGTGACACTATACCGCCATCAGATCCCTCTTGTGAACTAGTGCACGACGTGTAATTGCTGAAACCATTAGCCAATCCCCTTTGTATTTATATTAGGGATATATCAATGGTAAATGCCAGTGTTTAATAAAAAAAATGAATGAATCATGGAATTTTCTTTAAACTTTGGATTTAGAAAGAAAATGGTTGGGGGAACCCAAAAAGCCCAAAGAAACCATATGTCATTGGATTAGTTTTTATTTCAGGGACCATTGAAATTTACTACTGTTCACTATAGAAGCCTATGGGAAAAATGGGTCTGTTCTGCATTTTCCCCAATAGCATATGATTAAATCATACGATTTTCTTTAAAATCTGCATATACATTGCTGACATGTTATTCTACTCTCCCAATTAAAAAAAATAAGGGGTCATTGAACTAAAAAATGTTATTCAGCTAAACTTGTATCACAATGAGTTTCCCCCATTGAAATCAATAGTGAATGGAAACAAATTTCACTCATCCCTAAAGCACAAAATAATATGATAATATCCCATTTGTATTCCCCCAACCATGTTCTTTTTCAAGACGAAGTTTGAACAAAATATATTGACTTCTATTGTTTCATGCATTAGTTCCTTGAACTCCCGCCTGCTGCAGTGCTTACAATGCTTTCAATATTAGACGCCAGGGAACTTTTTTTTAACAATTGTCCCTTGATGAAACCCCAAAGTGGTGCTAAATCTTCGCTCACATCCAAATCCAAATTGATGATGGGTCAGATTTTCAGAAAGTGTACAATTGGCAGCTCTTCACATTTAGTAAATTCTTCTAAATTAGGCTGCAACTAGGTACATTCGAGTATATTCCGCATTGCATTGATTCTAGCAATCTGCTTGGTTAGATTGAACTGTATTTTGAACTTTATCTTAGTCTGAAATTTGGATTATTTGAGAGAATTGGTGAAGGTAAATTGTACATTTTCTGAAAACTTGACTCTGATACAAAAATGGATGAGACAAATATATGTCCTAAGAATATACCATGACACAGACATATTTATGACATCTATATATAGTGGCCTGTTGTTGGAACTACGACATTTGAATCATGAACATGAAAAGGAACCTGCACAAAGGCTATGAATAATGGGTTACTGGATCTGGTGGATCTAAACGCCCTGATCTTCCCGTGGGAAAATGTCATATAAATGTGCTTCATTTCTAACGCCAAGAGTTACAAATGTGTAATTGAATATATAATGGGTCAGATTTTCAGAAAATGTACAATTCGCAGCTCTACACATTTAATCGATTCTGCTAAATTCTGCTATAATTTGGTCAATACTAGGTAAATTCAAGTATGTTTGGCGTTGCATTAATTCTAGGAATCTGTTTGGTTAGGTTGAACTGTATTTTGAACTTTATTTTAGTCTGAAATTTGGGTTATTTGAGAAGATTGGCGAAGTTAAATTGTACATTTTCTCAAAATCTGACCCATATCGGGATGGTGCATTCGATGATTCAACCCAAATCATTTGACTCTTAATATATCTAGGTCGTCTTGGCAATAGTAGGAGTATATATATATACATATAGAAATGTCTATATTGCACAAAAAAACTTATCACTTTACATAACATATTTTCTCGTCTTGAAATGTGTCGATTAATTAGTTGTATCCTCGGAACAGACAACTTAGTGGGTGTAGGGGCTAATTTCCATTAGGATAGGTAGGCTAATAAGTGGAAAATATATATATTGAACATTCTCTGTGGGGGGTGGGGGGGGGTGGCGGGGTCACTGCCCCTACGCCCCCTCCCCCACCCTATGGTTCACCTGCACATGTACTTAACCGTTTGCCTGGTGAATCACATGTTTGGACTAGATACTGTAAATGTATTTATTTGCGCGCAGATAATTTTTCGCGCACTAAGTACTTTGACAACTTTTCGCGGGGATTTAAATTCACGCGGCAAGGAAGTCTTACACACTGTTTATGCAATAATTATACCTTTCGCGCAGGATTTATTTTCGCGCACAAAGATTGGTGCGCGAAAATAGCGAAAATAAATACTGCGCAGACATTAATACGTTTACAGTACAATTATTGAAAAAATAAAATATAGGAGCGTAGCTTTTTCCCGAGTTTATAGTAAGTGATAATGGCCTAGTTGTTGAAGGTAAGGGAATCAGTCATGGGCAACGAGCTGCAGATATGAGTCAGATTGTCAGAAAATGTACAATTTAGTAAATTCTGCTAAATTAGACTGCAATTTGGTCAGTACTAGGTAAATTCGAGTATATTCGGCATTGCATTGATTCTAGCAATCTGTTTGGTTAGGTTGAACTGTATTTTTAACTTTATTTTCGTCAGACATATAGGTTATTTGAGAGGATTGGTAAAGGCGAATTGTACATTTTCTAAAATTCTGACCCATATAACGTTTGCTTTATTTTCTTATATATATATATGGTGGTCATTCTCAATATCCGAGATACCCTATAGCATTGGAAACAAAAAAGACTATTACGTCACAATAATGTCTTAATTGAACATAAGTTTCGTTGAGGATTGATTCTTATAAAGTGTTATGCTTATATCCTTGTTTCCCGATATTGGCGGTATCAATCATTAGGAGGATTATATCGTTTAGTGTTTGTTTTCGCCAGTGTTTCTTTATTATGTAGTAAGAAAACAAATTCATCAATTGGTCCACCTGGAGAACAAAACTGCATTAAAAATAAAAAATCTGTAAATTGACAACTGTAGCAATATGGGCTATAAGCATGGCTTTACTTTGAAAGATATTGCCCCGAAAATAGCCAAAGATGGAATTTCTTATCAACAGTCCATACAGTGGAACCCCTCTATTGAGACCACCCTTGGGACTGAGAGAAACTGGTCTTAATAGCGCGGTGGTCTTATTAGAAGGGCTAATCTAATAAGGGGAAAGCAATTCGGGACTGAGAGAAACTGGTCTTGATAGAGGGGTGGTCTCTATAGACAGGTGGTCTTTATGCGAGGTTCCACTGTACAGTGGAGCCTCTCTATTGAGACCACCCTTGGGACTGAGAGAAACTGGTCTTAATAGCGAGGTGGTCTCTATAGAGAGGTGGTCTTTATGCGAGGTTCCACTGTACAGTGGAACTTCTCTATTGTGACCACCCTTGGGACTGAGAGAAACTGGTCTTAATAGTGAGGTGGTCTCTATAGAGAGGTGGTCTTTATGCGAGGTTACACTAGCTGTACTTCGTTTTCGCAAATAAATGATATTACTGGAGGCAATGGATGAATAAATATTGAGTATTGAATAAACACTGTATGGACGCACACCGATTCAATTACCACGCCGTGTGCATTTTATTTAATTTTATTTATAAATCTATCCTCTCTCTCTTTTTGTTCTTTATTACACATGTGAGCAGTTAGAAAGGTGCAGTTTGGGGGTGTAGTTCGGTCGATCCGAATCGTTCACGTGTACAGTTCGGCCAAAGACGCAATTAATTTCATTGGTGCAGTGTAGGCCAGATGACGTCGTCCCGACCGCGTAACTTTGGGGTTCGTCCCGTTTTCTGAGGGGTCGAGATCAGTTTGAACCCTCCATCGTGCCATTTGCTATAATTAATGTGCAGCAGGGCTTGAAATCCTCTATGTTGGGAGCTTAAACCTGCCGCCACGGTCCTTAAAGACACAATGAAAGTCTCCAGAACAACAACAGATTTTCATATATACACAGGTTGTAACTGTAAAAAAATGATGAAATATAAATTTTACATAACGTTTGCCTTATTTGTTTTCAGAAGCACGACCACTGAACGTGGCCTGGACGTATGTGACAACATTAGCAGCACTGGTTCTCTTCCTCTCCGACAGGTGGTGCCACTTACTGTGACAAACAGAGCTTACAATCCATCCGATCCTAGGCGGACTTCTCAAATAAGTTTCAGTCCTCTGTTTTAAAATAAATAACTTTGAACTCCGAGAAGTGTTATGGCCAGCGAAAAGCTTCGTTAATGCACTTTGATGTTGGCCAAGTATATATATAATCATATCTTTCTGGCCAAAAGAAGGAAACAATGTGACTCAGCATTTTTCACAACTGGCTTTGTCCTAGCTGTCATATTATTTAATAACTAAATGCAATATTCGCCCTCTGGCTTGGCGACCGCAAGATTAGAGGCCAGTCAAATTATAGATACGGTTCGTAGCATATATAAGACTATGAAGAATTGAGTTTAGGCAACGGACATAGTCATATTTATACACAATATTTCAGATTATATGGGTCAGATTTTCCGAAAATGTACAATTGGCAGCTCTACACAATTAGGAAATTCTGCTAAATTCTACTGAAAAATGATGAATAGCGGGTATATCTGAGTATATTTGGTATCGCATTGATTCAAAGTATCAGTTCTGTTATGTTAAACTGTATTTTGAAGCTCATTTTTGTCTTAGATGTGGGTTATTTGAGAAGATTGGTGAAGGTGAATTGTACATTTTCTGAAAATCTGACCCATATGTACCCCTCAGTATCGCCGAAAATCTAGCACTCAACATTTTGTTAAGTGAAACTGGAATGATTATGTCAGCCGTAATTTGTATAATGGCTTAAATGCCGCATAGTAGGGAATGAGTAGATTCGGATATTTAAGAGTAATAGGGAGGTTTCGCAAGCAGACCTATCTCAATTACGTAATCGGATCCATATCTTTTTCGTGAATTACGTTGCATTTTTATGTATAAAAATAAATTGTGAGATGAAACATTGTGTTTGATATGTTACGTTACGTTTTTACCGCCATGTTTTGCTGAAGCGCTTTCTTCCTTTTAACATATGTTTGTATATCAGAGATACGGTTACGGATACGTTTACGTTTACGTTTAGGTAAGGCTTGCTGAACCTCTCTAATCATTTGGTCTACATCCCTGAAAAATACGAGTAATATTTCTGCACATTTCAATGAAGTTTTTGCTATGATACGGTACAGATTTATCACCGATTGTTTAGTTGCCTTCTCAGCACATGCATACAGTAAAGGGTGGTCTCCACTAGCTGCGGTAAGCTCTGCGGTAAGCTCTGTGGTAAGCTCTGCGGTAAGCTCTGCGGTAGGCTCTTGCGATGGTGCTGTGATGGGTGTGGTGAAGTGGTGAGTACCTACAGGACCAGTGAACCATGTAGGCAGGATCTCATCATTCCTCTCCACCTACAGAACCAGCACAAACCATCGCAATGCTTACCGCAGCCAGTGGAGACTACCCTTAATATTAGTCTATTCAAAATATTCTCAGGTATTTATGAACAGTACTTCTAGTGAATATGCTTTGCGAAATCTGCATCAGAACACGCGTTCCTTGTGAAACTTATGGCAGGCTAAGACACAAAATGTGATGTACCATATTTCAAGAAAATGAAGTCGCAAAAGTCGCAAAATTGATATTTTCAAAGTGTTTTTTTCACAAGATTCCTTCATTGAAATGTTCTGAAGTTTTTAGGTTATAGCACTTATAGTCATATGAATCTATGTAACTAATTTCGGGACATTATATTAAATATATCTTTGAATTTTGAAGGCCTTCGTATGGAGTATATTTAGTTACTTTACTGGTAATTACCCATCCAGAAACATTGCAAACTTTTTTATTCAAAAATACAAATATCAAACTTAAAATATAGAAATACTTAGGCCTATTAGGTGTCCTAGTGTTTACTATCATTCGAATCAGCTTGCTCTCCTTTTTTTAAATATGGTGATATCTCAAAATCCATATTTTGCGACTTATGACTCATTTTCCTAAAACGGTTCACAAATGACTATATAATATATCATCAGTATACCCGTTTCATTTTCAGATTCGGATTTAAAGAATTAAAATGAAAAAAAATCAATGTATTGGTATGCTTTATTTGAACTGCATCTACTCGGAGGCAATTATGGCAGTGAAAATCTAAGAAGAGAAGAAATGTTAAAACAAGTACATTAAAGTTTTATAAATACAGCATGATGGCCAGTCGAACCTGTAATTGGGTCATATTTTCAGAAAATGTACAATTAGCAGCTGTACACATTTAGTAAATTCTCCTAAATTAGGCGGCAATTTAGCCAATACTAGGTAAATTCAAGTATATTCAGCATTGCATTGATTCTAGCAATCTGTTTGGTTAGGTTGAACTGAGTTTTGAGCTTTATTTTCGTCTGAAATTTGGGTTATGAGTGAATTGTACATTTTCTGAAAATATGACCCAATTGTACCATATGATCTGTGTTACAAAAATAAAGGATTCTCTTATCTTGTGACACTAATACAACTTGATGTATACTTATAAATAATTTTAAAGGTTTAGCTCGGCTACTGTATAGATCTATAGCCTAGAGCTTATAAGTGAGACATGTGAACACTTAATTCGCAGTAGCTGTGACGATGCCTCAAACATTAATTTTGTTTTGTCTTAAGGGTGGTCTCCACTGGCTGCGGTAAGCTCGGCGGTAAGCTCTGCAGTAAGCTCGGCGGTAAGCCTTGCGATGGTGCTGTGTTGTTGAGGAGTGGCGAGGTCCTGCCTACATCGTTCACTGACCATGTGGGCAAGGACCTCGTCATTCCTCACCACCTACAGAACCAGCACAAACCATCGCAAGGCTTACCGCAGGGCCTACCGCAGCCAGTGGAGACCACCCTTTAAAGTTCAATCTGAAAGTTTCTGTGATGCTGTGGAATTCGGGGAAAAGTTCTGGTAATTGGTATGATTATTCAGTATACGATTCCTAATTAGTACTAAACTAGCACTAATAATCAGTACTAAGCATTGTATTAGACATTAGAGTAAGGTATGACACTTTAAATACTTATTATCAGGGAGGATTCGTATGTATGTATAAACCTCCCTGTTATCATATTCATATATGGCACAGCAGCGGACGATTGTATGACTACGACATTCATTTAAGACCCTGCCCACACCCAGCCGATTTGCCTACCGATTGCCCCCCGATTTGGGTTGCCTGATGAATCCTATGATTTCATTTCCAATCCTGGTTGATGTTATTTAAAAAAT
Organism: Sthenelais limicola; assembly: GCA_942159475.1. Classification (NCBI taxonomy): domain Eukaryota; kingdom Metazoa; phylum Annelida; class Polychaeta; order Phyllodocida; family Sigalionidae; genus Sthenelais; species Sthenelais limicola. Next base: position 10,836,344 of record OW804098.1, read on the forward strand.
ATAAACCAGGACTTGAAATGAAACTATAGGATTCGTCGGGAGACCCAAATCGGGGGGCAATCGGGAGGCAAATCGGCTGGGTGTGGGCAGGGTTTAACCCTACTTTGTTGTCACTGATTACATGGGTTCGTGATAACATTGAACTTCGTAACTTCCATCAATATGAAGCCGAGGGATTTACAAGCTGTTTGCTTCGCATACATTTTGGGTGGACCGTATTGGATCGACAACATTAGGCCCACTACTCACTGCCAATATCCAGTCATTTACATCATCTGTAGCATTTTGGCATTGCGATAAAATTCAAAATTTTAAAAAAGTAGCATTATTGATAGTATTAGATTATGATAATGCAGTGAAACCTCTCTATTAAGACCCTTGGGACTGAACGATTTTTGGTCTCATAGCGAGGTGGTCTCATTAGAGGGCCTAATCCAATAAGAGGAAAGCAATTCGGGACTGAGAGAAATTGGTCTTAATAGAGGGGTGGTCTCTATAGAGAGGTGGTCTTTATGCGAGGTTCCACTGTAATGGGGTATATGCCCGTTATTAAAAAAAGTGTTGTCATGGAAAAAAAGGTATTCCTTACACTGCCTTGACGGAAAGCACACTCGTACATAATACATTAATGGGTCAGATTTTCAGAAAATGTACAATTGGCAGCTTTACACATTTAGTACATTCTGCTAAATTAGGCTGAAAAATGACGAATACCGAGTATACCTGAGTTCAATATTTGGTTTTGTGTTAGTTTAATATATCAGTTCTGCTATGATAAACTGTATTTTGAACCTTATTTTTGTCTTAAACGTGGATTATTTGAGAGGATTAGTGAAGGCGAATTGTACATTTTCTGAAAATCTGACCCATATAGACACATGAATTGAAATATTTTTTTTAAAAAGATTGATTACATCATGACATCTCCTTTCGCCCTAACACCAATCAAAGACATTTTTCTGTCATCCCCAAATTGTCCACCGCCATTTTTCTCGTACATGATACTGCGGGTGCTTTGTCTCCTATAGTAACCACCAAAAGTGTTCATAGTGGATTCAGTCCGGCTCTTCCTCCGGTTTCCAGGACGCATCATATCCGCAAATCCCCTCCGGAAGGTCCTTGAATTGATGGTGTATACAAAGGGATTCAAAGCAGAGCCTATGATGGGCAGAAGATCAACGACGACACCAATGAAAAAGCCATCGGATGGTACAGTCCCACCGATCCCTATATAAAAATAATAACCAAAGTTTGGGCCCCAGCAGAGGGTAAACACAACAGCAACAGATAACATCATCTTGGCTAAACTTCGCCTCGCTCTTAAACTTTTAAAGTCTTTAGTTTCATGAACGCTGGGTAGATTCTTTGGTCTGTGGTATAAAGCAAAGAAAATTCTGGAATACGAAATGACAATAGCTATAAAGGGTATGATGTAATATAGCAGGAACATCACTGTAAAGTATATATGTCCATCGGTTGAGTCAGTAAATGCTCCACAATAGTTCACAATGGCACCGTCCACATTCATAGAAATAGCCTGGATGTATTTGAGAGGCACAGGGAGAACGGTCCCAGCAGCGACAATCCATACAAGGACCAAGAGTTTTCTCGCTATCCCAGTCGAACAAAACTGTTTGGCTTTCAGTGGGTACACAATCAGCAGTAACCTTTCCTGGCTAATGGCTAATATGGTATGATAACTAACTGCAGCAAATACATTCTGGAAGTACGCCATAGATTTACAATATATTTCGTTGTGGTAATATGTATATTCCGACCTTGTGAAGGGTAGAAGTAGCTTGACTAGTATAAGCGGTCGGTAGAAAAGAGTTAGGATTAAGTCAATTACTGCCAGATTAATTATGAAGATAACTGTAGGGTTTCTTCTCATGGATTTTCTCCGGTATATAACACATAGGACGATGGCGTTTCCCAGTACTGCCAGAACGCTACAGATGACGTGAATGACTACTAGAACTATTCTGATGTTGGGGTTTGTTAACATGTCCTTGTAGATTTTATCCGTTGTGGAGTTGTTGGTGGCGTTGCCTTGTTGTTGCCATTTATCCACCATATACTCGCTGGTTGGTAGGAGTGTAAGAGTTGACGCTCGTACTTCATCCATTTTCACTTTTTTTTTTAATCACAAAAGTATTTCCGATTAATTAAATCCAGTGCGTTAGCGTTATGAGGTTTGAATGCATTTTAGACATAACGTCGTAAAGTTATATCACTGTGGCTTGTTCAGTAGCTACTGTTCACGCTGTAGTGCGTTAGCGTGAGATTTGAATGCATTTCAGGCATAACGTCGTAAAATTATTTATAAACGTATTTCCAATTAAATCCAGTGCGTTATGCTAGGGCTACACCCAAGTGTTCGTTCTTGCGGCAGATACGGTTCTCTTAATCCGGCACCATTGGTTTACCATTAGCCGTAAGGTGAAAACCGGATGGGCCGTAATGAAAAATCTCTTGGTGAAGTTACACCTTATGCATGAGATTTTAATCACAAACGTATCTCCGATTAAATCCAGTACGTTAGCGTTAGCGATTTGAGCGCATTTCAGACATGTATAACGTTATATCCCCCTGGTTTTTTCGGTACCTACGGTTCACCTCTACCTTGTAGCGATAATACAAGGGTATAGTAATCCTGAATGATCCATAGCAGTATCACTTACAGCACTTTATGTAGGATAGTTAGTCCGGGAAATATCCATTACACCTAAGTCTCAACTTTCCCATTATATCTTCAGATTTTCTGTTTTGCTTTCTCTCTTCGTAAAGATATCCATTCACCAGGACAGCACAACGTGGACATGGTCCAGAACCTAGAAGGGGAAGATATGACCAGATCACTCAGAGAAAAAACCCGTAGGTGCTCAAAAGTTTGACGTCATTTATGATTTCACGCACTTCAAAAATCAAGTCTTTATCTTCCCAGTTATTATTAGTGTTAGGACGATCATGCCCTATCAATGTTTAATCATAATTCGATGGCCTAGTGCTCTGGAAAACTTTCTGTGTAGTTTATCAAGATAAGCGCGTGACAGAAATCTTATCTCCAGTGGATCCTACTACGGTCAGATTTTCAGAAAATGTACAATTGGCAGCTGTACATATTTAGTCAATTCTGCTAAATTAGGCTGAAATGTGGTCAATACTAGGTAAATTCGAGTATATTAGGCATTGCATTGATTCTAGCAATCTGTTTGGTTAGGTTGAACTGTATTTTGAATTTTATTTTCGTTTGAAATTTGGGTTATTTGAGAGAATTAGTGAAGGTGAATTGTACATTTTCTGAAAACTTGACCCACTAGTGTTTTTGTGGTAAAGACTGCCTCTATGACTCATATATAGTACGTGTTAAGATAAATATCACTAGAATTTTGAGTGACGCTAACCGCTTCTATAATTTATATTTCTATTGTCTGTGTTTTCTATCTATGTTGGTCTAGAGCACTTTCTGGGCTGTAGATTGAACATGCATCATGTCGTGTGATTGTAACCATCTATTTTATTGACCCCGTAGAGTTTTTACCCGACATGAAGCCTGCTACTTCTGAAATAAATAATAAAATCAGGTTTAATACCGAACAGCAGAAGGAATTTTAGTATTGTATTTAAATATATGATATGTTTCAGGAAAATAGGTCATAAGTCGCAAAATTGATATTTTTCTAAGTGATTTTTTCACAAGATGTCTTTATTGAAATGTTCTAACTCTGATAGAGTTTAGCACTTGTAGTCATATGAATCTATTGCCAAATTTCAGGCCTTTGTATTAAATATATTATTGCGTTTTGAAGGCCTTCGTATGGAGTATATTTAATTACTTTACAGGACATTACCCACCAAGAAACATTGCAAACTTTTCTTTTCAAACATAGAAATATCAAACTAAAAATATAAAAAATACATATTAGGTGTCCTAGTGTTTACTATCATTGGAATCGGCTTGATCTCCTCGGTTCAAATATAGTGATATCTCAAAATCCATATTTTGCGACTTATGACTCATTTTCCCAAAACGAATCAAATATTTTTATTCAGCCAAACATTTTGTAATTACACCCTGTTCTCAGATACAGCTGTACATCGAAGTCATACGAAGCAATATAAATTTTAGGAAAAAACAATAAATAAACAGATATTACTCAACCATAATAAAACATATCTAGTTGCATTCATCGCAGTGGTATTTTAACTCACATACATGATAGTCCAAGGAAAGGAGAAGAAAGTGTTGTTCACACAAGGTATGAATTATAGAAGAAGAATATATGGATCATATCTTCAGAAAATGTACAATTCACATTCATATTAAGGCGGAGTTGGATCAGGGCAAGTTGTCTGTCGTCGTGGAGAAGCCTCATTGTATCCATGCAATGGGGGCCATACCTAAAAAGAACGGTAAGATCAGGCCGATAACTGATTGCCGAAGACCAATATCTAATTCGGTTAATAACTTTACTAGCACTGTTTTCTCTGCCTTCAAGTATGTCACGATTGATGATGTGATAGCCTCTGTCCGTAGGAATGATTATTTGACTGTGTTAGACATAAAGAGTGCCTATAGATCCATTCTAATCCATCCCGAGAATAGGAAAATGTTTGGCCTTAGATGGGAGCTGGGAGGCAAGGCTGTGTATTTGCAGGATAATGCAGTGTGTTTTGGTGCCCGGGCAGCTCCATACATATTCTCTAGAATAACAAATGCTGTCTGTCGAATGATGAATTTCAAGGGATATGTTTGCTATGCATATATTGATGACTTTTGCCTTATTTGCGACAGTAAAGACAAAGCCCAGGAGGGACTGCTCCTGCTCATATCCTGCCTCAGAGATCTTGGTTTCTACATTGAGTGGACGAAGGTGGTATCCCCAGCTACTAAAGTCAAGTACATAGGATTCGAAATCGATGCAAATAATATGATTCTCCAATTGCCCCAGGAAAAATTGAGGAAATTGTACAGTGTAATCAATTTTTTCTATGGTAAGAAATATGCCACGAGGAATCAACTTCAAAAGCTAGCCGGCTCTGTATCTCACTGTTCAAAGGTGATTTTGGGAGGTCGTGAGCATACCTTTGGCATTTTTTCTCTGTTAAGAAGAATAGGTAACAAGAGGAGAGTGCCTATAAACCATGTTTTTCTGGATGACTTGATCTGGTGGAGAGACAATATGTATCGCTTTAATGGTGTGAGATTTTTCGGCCATGAGCGAGTTTCTGCACAGCTGACTACTACTAAAACTTCAGAAGGATATGGCTATGATATCATGAATAATTATGGCACTGTTTCATTTGCTTTGACTGACGATTTCGAATTTAATTATTCAGGCTCCGGAGGGCGTGTTGGTTTACCCAGTTGCTGCTTTTCCAAGCCACATGTACGAGAATTGGCTGCTGTATGGATGGCTATGTTCTTCCAAAGTCCAAGTTTTGACAACCATCGTATTCGAGTGAGGTGTTTTAATAAGGCTACTTCGAGAATCCTGGTGTCAAGTCAGCCTTGTTGTCTGCACTGTGCAAATATGTTGAAAGACCTACTGTATTGGAGATGGCGTTATGACATTATTTTTTGATTTTTTTTTGTAGAGAGTCTAATGACGAAAATGGAGGGTCTTAAGTTGGATGCCTTGGCTGCCTCGACTAGAAAAACTCGCACTTCGCAATGGAAGAAATATTTTGATTTTTGTGCTGATTATCATTTGCAACCCTTGCCAGTTGACTCAGTAAATGTGGGACTTTTTGTCACGTCTCTGGTTGAGGTTTATACTTTTTCATCGATTAATAATATGATATCAGCTTTGAATTATTTGTCTAGACTCAATGAAGGGCCTGACTTGCGTAATGACTTTGCTCTAAGTGTAGTGTTGGCAGGTGCCAAACGTAGACTAGGCTGTAAACCTTCCCAGAAAGATCCCTTATTACCTGACGAACTGAAAAGAATGTTTTCTTTCGTGGATCTTACTTCAGACTTTGAGTTTGTTGTTTGGGTTGGATGTGTGCTTGCTTTCAGAACCTTACTTAGGAAGAGTCATGTTTTCTCTTCGCCTCCTGATGATCATCTGGTGAGAAGGAAGGACATTGTCTACACGGAATGGGGAATTGTGGTAATGGTACGATCTTCAAAGACGATCCAGTATGGGGAGAGAGTTTTCAAGTCACCTGTGGCTAGATGTGGTGGTCCTTTATGCCTTGTCGAATGGTTGGATAAGCTTATCAAGAGGTTTCCTGCTGGTGATGACGATCCGCTGATTGGTATTAATGGTAATGGTGTATCGTACAACAAGGCTTTGTTGTTGCTGAAACGTTGGGCTTCTGATGCTGCTATACAGAAAGATGTTGGAATGCACTCCTTACGTAGAGGTGCCGCTACGTACATGCATATGATGGGCATGTCTCTGCAGCAAATTAAGATGGCAGGAGATTGGAAATCTTTGAGTGTTTTGCAGTACTTGGTGCCTCCGTTGGATCACCGTGTGTCACTGGAAAAATCACTGGCATCTTCCTTCGCCGCTCTCTGAATATCTTTTATTATCTCTTGTTGGCTGGGCATATTCACTGACTGGAATAAATATGAATAAAAGGATATATTTATTCGGCCCTGCTCGAAGATAGAGTGCCAACTCACCCTTGTGTTTGTTCAGTAGTTTATTATCATTGGAATCAGCTTGATCTCCTCGGTTCAAATATAGTGATATCTCAAAATCCATATTTTGCGACTTATGACTCATTTTCCCAAAACGGATCAAATATTTGTATTCAGCTAAACATTATGTAATTACACACTGTTCTCAGATACAGCTGTACATCGAAGTCATACGAAGCAATAGAAGTTTTAGGAAAAAACGATAGATAAACAGATATTACCCAACCATAATAAAACATATTTACTTGCATTCATAGCAGGCATTCTAACTCACATACATGATAGTCCAAGGAAAGGAGAAGAAAGTGTTGTTCACACAAGGTATGAATTATAGAAGAAGAATATATAATATGTGATGTGTTATAGGAAAATAAGTCACAAGTTGCAAAATTAATATGTTTCAAAGTGTTTTATTCACAAGATTGCTTTATTGAAATGTTCTGATCTTTGGAGGGTTTAGCACCTTTGGTCATATCAATCTATGTATCAAATTTCAGGACATACTATTCAATATATCGTTGCGTTTTGAAGGTCTTCGTCTGGAGTACATTGAGTTACTTTACTGGTAATTGCCCACCCAGATATTTTGCATAACTTTTTCTTTCAAAAATACAAATACATCTTAAAATATAGAAATACTTATTAGATGTCCTACTGCTTACTATCATTGGAATCGGCTTGATCTCATCTTTTCAAATATGATGATATCTCAAAATACATTTTTAGCGTTTTGTGACCAATTTTCCTAAAACACATCACATGTGCATGCAAGCCCATGAGAATAATTACCATTTATTACTTAGTGGAAACTCACCTTAAGTAAACATCCTGTCTCTGTGTGTTCTTAGCCCACACAATATTCCACTTCAGACCATCCCGATCGTCTAATTAGAGATAAGCCTCTAGAAAAAATAATGGAAACCAAAAATCAATTTCTACATTAGCATAATCGAGAATGGACGTAGAAAGTGGGTCCATCTCACAAGAACCAGTGGCAACATATTATTTTATTTTTTTATCTAAAATGAGTTATTCAGGAATTAATAACAATATGATACAATCTCACCCCGGGGGTGATTTACGTCATGCCCTGCACATATACAATTTGTTTTCCATCAAGGTATTGCTTCATAAAATCATTACGCAAGTGAGTTTAACATTAACATTATACGGGTCAGATCTTCAGAAAATATACAATTCACCTTCACCAATCCTCTCAAATAACCCACATTTAAGACTAAAATCAGGTTCAAAATACAGTTCAATATAACCAAACAGATTGCTAGAATCAATGCAATGCCAAATATACTCGAATTTACCTAGTATTGACCAAATTGTTGCCTAATTTAGCACAATTTACTAAATATGTACAGCTGCCGATTGTACATTTTCTGAAAATCTGACCCATTATACACGTGTTATGGTACCAATTTCAAAAAGAACATATAACCGCTAACGCTATACACTTTACATTATCAATTTCAAAGTTTGTCATAAGAGTATATATAATTACTTGAAAGTAAGATTTTACGATGATTACTATGAGATATTAAAACAAGGATCCCCCAGGAAGACCTCCTCAGGGAGAGGCTGGTATCCTTTTCTGAACATTGATGTAACTGTTTGATTCGGAATAAAAATACAATGCAATGTATAAATATATATCTCATAGTTTATGCCACATGAAATAATGAATGAAGAGAGATGATATGAAATTAGGGTTGATTAATGAAATTATGATAGTGTTCCTGTCTAGGAATTGTTATATCGACTGTGTTAGAGAGGTGAGAGGATGGTGAGATATATATACAGACCCTGTGTCCAAGTCCATCGATATACTTGTAAATTACCTCAGCGGAAATGCAGCATATATATACTACTTGAGCCGAATATCAAGCCTAATGCTAAAGCTAGACCCAGTTGATAAGATGAACAATGTAAGTACAAACAGTTCGTATCATATAATGCTGATAATTGGATAGCTTAGCCTTATCTCTGTAGATCCCCATCAAACAGGCGGCTACCATACGTACAGTTACTCATAGATGGCTTATCAGCTGTGGTACATATATACGCTTATTATGTGTCCGGTCCTAATAATAATGCGATATATTCATAGAGATAATGGTCGATTCGTAGGCCCTATGAGAAGAAGGGTCATTGGTGCCACCTCTTGGACTTCCCCTGAACTACAAACCTTCCCATATGGGTCAGATTTTCAGAAAATGTACAATTGGCAGCTGTACACATTCAGTAAATTCTGCTAAATTACGCTGCAATTTGGTCAATACTAGGAAGATTCGAGTATATTCAGCATTGCATTGATTCTAGCAATGTGTTTGGTTAGGTTGAACTGTATTTTGAACTTTGTTTCCGTCTGAAATTTTGGTTATTTGAGAAGATTGGTGAAGGCGAATTGTACATTTTCTGACGACTTCACCCCTGTACATGCTCACATTGAACAGTGCTTCACAACTGTTGCACCTCCACATGGGTCAGATTTTCAGAAAATGTACAATTTTTATACATATTTAGTAATTTCTGCTAAGTTCTGCTAAATAAAATGATAAATTTGGGGTATATCTGAGTATATTTGGTATCACATTGATTTAAAGTATCAGTTCTGTTATGTTAAACTGCATTTTTAAGCTCATTTTTGTCTTAAATGTGGGTCATTTGAGAGGATTGGTGAAGGTGAATTGTACATTTTCTGAAAATCTGACCCATTTGTGTCTCCTACTGCACAAAACAAAGCAGGACTGCCAGCTAATTGTGCAGTTTTGCAGATTCGGAAAAAACTCAAAGTCGGTTGTCCGGAAAAAAATAAATAAAAAAATTAAAAACTATTATATTCTAACATCCCCAAAGAAACAATGAGTTAGAACCTGTTGCCAGTGCAAACATACTAATAAATGACACCCCTTCCTCTCTCCAGCATCCTTCCGCTCACCCCTTCTTCTTCCTCACTCTCACATACATAGTGCCACCCACACGCACCTACTTTTCTGTCCTAGGAGTCCTAGCTGTCCTACCCTCCTCTTCCCTCTTTCCTAAGGATATTCCATATCCTCAACTCTACTTTTCCTCCCCAACATTTTTATTTGTTATTATAACAATTAATTAATACTTTTCATTATATATATTCCATTAATTATTCTTCACTTCAATTCACCCCTGTACATGCTCACATTAACCATTGCTTCACAACTGTTGCACCTCCACATGTGTGAACGATTAATGGGTCAGATTTTGAGAAAATGTACAATTGGCAGCTCTACATATTTAGTAATTTCTGCTAAAAAGATGATCAATTCCGGGTATATCTGAGTATATTTGGTATCGCATTGATTTAAAGTATCAGTTCTGTTATGTTAAACTGCATTTTGAAGCTCATTTTTGTCTTAAATGTAGGTTATTTCAGGGGATTGGTGAAGGTGGATTGTACATTTTCTAAAAATCTGACCCTAATGTTGCTGGTTCATTGCTGCCACCTGCGGTTTTACCACACAACAACCAATATTTACACATAATTATACACGGACACACGACAAAAACATATCCAAACTATTTTCATATTAGATGCTGGTACCAATCAATCAACTTGTATGGACATTGTGCGACTTGTGGGGGAAATACTCAGGTATAGGGAGAAAACTGAATGTGGCCGAGTGCCATATAGTATACCTGACTGGACGAGAATTATTTGATTTTGATTTTGTAAATATTTTAATCAGGACTAATAAACATTTTTATACATGCATGGAGCATAAATATTCTCAGAATAGCCTGATATTATGGTTTACAAATGTTTCATTATTTCTAACATAACTTTTAATATATGTTCCTGTGATGAGTTTCAGGAAAATGAGTCATAAGTCGCGAAAATTGATATTTTTCAAAGTGTTTTTTTCACAAGATCACATTATTGGAATGTTCTAATTTTTGGAGGGTTTATCACTTATAGCTATATCAATCGATGTCTCAAATTTCAGGACAATCTATGTAATTCATCCTTTCGTTTTAAGGGTCCTTATATGGACTCCATTTAGTTACTTTACTGTTTATTGACCCCCAGAAATATTGGAAACTTTTTTCTCAAAAACGAAAATATCAAACTTAAAATCTAGAAATACTTATTAGATTATTAGACTTTTTACTATCATTGGAATCAGCTTGATCTCATCTTTTCAAATATGGTGATATCTCAATATCTATTTTTGGCGACTTATGACTCATTTTCCTGAAACACAACAATACGAGCTTAATTGAAGCAAGTTATTCGATACATCGATAAAAGAGTGTAATATATAATCTATCCATATGTGGCATACAGTTTGTATATATAAGCCTGAGGAAATAAAAGAAAAAGCCCTCCACCTACGCCGTGCTCTTACACATAACCACTTCTTATGTCGATGGTATTAATTACATTTATTGATTGAAGTGTTTACATACTATGACTTACCGGTATACTAGGTGTAATACATATATATATAGGATTTGCTTGGACATACGATGATGATATCGCATGGCTATATGGGTCAGATTCTCAGAAAATGCACAATTTACAGTTCTACACATCTATCAAATTCTGCTAAATGTGAGTGTAAAATGATAAATACTATATGATATCTGAGTATATTCTGGATTGTATTCATTCAATAAATCTGTTAATTACATTTATTGATTGAAGTGTTTACATAATATAACTTACCGGTATACTAGGTGCAATAAATATATAGGATTTGCTTGGACATATGATGATATCGCATGGCTATATGGGTCAGATTCTCAGAAAATGCACAATTTACAGTTCTGCACATCTATCAAATTCTGCTAAATTTGAGTGAAAAATGATAAATACTAGATATATCTGAGTATATTCTGTATTGTATTCATTCAATAAATCTGTTATAGTTATGTTGAACTGTATGTTGAACCTAATTCTCTTCTTAAATTTGGGTTATTTGAGAGGATTGGTGAAGACAAATTGTACATTTTCTGGAAATTTCACCCGTATGTGGCAATATGCATGTGAGGTACCTATACATACCTATTCTTGCTCTGTTACTCTAAGGTTAGAGATAGCTCCTTCTGTTGGACAAGTGCAAAGAACTTGTCCAGCGGTCGGGAAGGACAATGTCACCCACCGATGTGACAATAGCATTCACTCATCAGGATTAGTTTTGTTGTTGAGGCTGGAAGTCTAAACTGCATTAAAGATGGAAATCCCTGAGAATTCACTTCTTGGAGCGGTCACTTAAATAGGGCTGCAAATAAATAGTAAATATTAGGGTTAGATCGTCAGTAAATGTACAATATTCGCCTTCACCAATCCTCTCAAATAACCCACATTCAAGACCCAAATTAATGCGATACCAAATATACTCAGATATACCCGGTATTCATCATTTTTCAGCCTAATTTAGGAGAATGTTCTCAATGTGTAGCGCTGCCAATTGTACATTTTCTGAAAATCTTACCCATTAGCTCCTTCCCTTTCTTAATAATTGTGTCCTCTGCATGAATGAGCATAAACAACAAGTTATTTATGCAAATATCTGATCACCGTGAATCGTACTCCTCTAACGCCTATTTTATGAATGAACGCCCTTTCCTTCATATGAACGCTCTGGGATCAGTTAGTTATAAGTATGAGTCAAGTTTTCAGAAAATGTACAATTCACCATACCCAATCCTCTCAAATAACCCACATTTAAGACAGAAATGACCTTCAAAATACAGTTTAACATAACAGAACTGATACTTTAAATCAATGCGATACCAAATATACTCAGATATACCCGGTATTCATTATTTTTCAGCTGAATTTAGCAGATTTTCCCAAATGTGTAGAGCTGCCAATTGTACATTTTCTGAAAACCTGACCCGTATATGCTATTGCACCTCCCACACCTCTTCAAACACTATCGCCTTCCAAAATACCTTCGTCCTCTATTATAGCATTGCCCATGCAATTCCACAGTATATGGGTCAGATTTTCAGAAAATGTACAATCAGCAGCTCTACAAATTTGGTAACTTCTGCTAAATTAGACTGCGAAATTATGAATAATGTGTATATCAGAGTATGTTTGGTGTTGTGTTGATAAAACATGTCTCTTTCATTGCGTTAAAGCGTATTTTGAACGTCATTTTTCTCTTAAATTAGGGTCATTTGAAAGGATTGGTGAAGGTGAATTGTCCACAGTGATGACGAGGCAGTATTGAACTTATGGGTCAGATTTTCAGGAAATGTACAATTGGCCTTCACCAATCCTCTCAAATAATCCACATTTAAGACAAAAATGAGCTTCAAAATGCAGTTTAACATAACAGAACTGATACTTTAAATCAATGCGATACCAAATATGGTCAGATATACCTGGTATTCATCATTTTTCGGTATAATTTAGCAGAATTTTCTAAATGTGTAGAGCTGCCAATTGTACATTTTCTGAAAATCTGACCCTTATACTAGTCCAATTACGGAACTATAGCATGTACTGCCTCACACAATACCATTAGAAATAATACATATATGGGTCAGAATTTCAGAAAATGTACAATTCGTCTTCACCAATCCTTTCAAATAACCCACATTTAAGACAAAAATGAGCTTCAAAATGCAGTTTAACATAACAGAACTGATACTTTTAATCAATGCGTTACCAAATATACTCAGATATACACAGTATTCACCATTTTTCAGTCTAATGTAGCAGAATTTACTAAATGTATAGAGCGGCCAATTGTGCATTTTCTGAAAACTTGACCCATATGTGTTTGTGATGTAAGCCAAATAATATACTGTAAACGTATTAATGTTTGCGCAGTTGTTATTTTCGCTATTTTCGCGCACCCACCTTTGTGCATGAAAATAAATCCTGTGTGAAAGGTATAATTGTTGCATAAACAAGGTGAGAGACTTCCTTGCTGCGCGAATTTAAATCCGCGTGAAAAGGTGTCAAAGTACTTAGTGTGCGAAAATTTATCTGCGGAAAAAAATAAATACGCTTACAGTATATAGTTTGATATTTCAATACTGAGATTAGTATAGCATCAGGTGCAGTGGTGTGAACTACAGGTCAACTCTGTTGAACCCAACCATATCGACATTATTACTGAATACAATTATAATAAGAAATGACTCCTCATAAGAAATGACTCCTGGAAAAAAATCAAATGTTAGCTAAAAAATAACGATGATTGGTACAAGTGGGTAAGACACCTCTATGACAAATTAATTAGAATGAAAACTAATTTTATCTGGGAGGAAAACAGTAAATTCTACAATGGTTCTCAGTTGTTTTTATCATTGGTGCACTTGTTCTTGTTGGAGGTAAAAACTTACAAAAAAATCGAAGCATTTAAATTGCTTATATTATGTAACACTGATGTGCTATAGATAACTTGCTTATCGAACTTATAGGAATCTTTCATAATATCTTGATGTTAAATTAATTAAATTGATCCTAATTGAACTTAACTATTAACTATTTGTATGGGCTCCATGAGATTATCATTGTATGAAACTGGACTCAATAAAATTTATTTTAAAAAAACAACAAAAACACAAAAAGTTCCATAAACTTTTGCCAGATTCCATTTCTCCCATATACACACTTTTGCTGTTTAGATCTCCATAGAAATAGTCCTACATAGGCGGAGTGATCTCAGTCTGGGTCATATTGTCAGAAAATGTACAATTAGCAGCTCTACACATTTAGTAAACTATGCTAAATTAGGCTGAAAATTACGAATACCAAGTATATCTGAGTCCATTTGGTTTTGTGTTAGTTTAATATATCAGTTCTGTTATGTTAAACTGTATTTTGAACATTATTTTTGTCTTAAATGTGGATTATTTGAGAGGATTAGTGAAGGCGAATTGTACATTTTCTGAAAATCTGACCCAGTCTATTGGTTGTTTTCTAGGGAATAGGGACATGACCCTTTGCACACATTGGGTTCTCTGCAATCAGATTGCTGCTCTGATTGATATGGTGGCCCAAGACTTAGTCCAGATAATTAAGGCCAAGCACCATAAAAAAAGGTCGTAACAAGCAACTCTGGGAACATTTGATTACCCCGGGGAGTTATCAAATTTATTTATGTGCTTGTGTCACTGCTAAATATCCTCATTGGTTGGTTCCAGTCACGAGATGATTCCGCATGCGGGCATTTTCTTGTCTGATTGGGACAGTAGCACTGTCGACTGTGGAAAATGTATTATTTTTTCCTGCATCAATCTATACCAATTGCAGTGTCGGGACTAACCAAACATCTGTCTTCAGCTATATATCCTACATCAGAGTGGCTAAAGATACGCAATGCTTTAGGAAACTTTCTTTTAATTCAAAGTTTTTAAGATAATGCATCCTTATTCAGTGTATGTCTAGGTTCATTCTTTACCCTTACCGTTTACAATATTTAAGGAAGTTTTAGCGGCAACATTCGCCTTAAAAGATTCACTTTTCAGAACTTCTCTACCGTCTATAGTTTATGGCAGGGTAATTATGGTGTGGGAATTTCTCTCTGACGTCGAGGTGTGGAAGAAGGCATTCCATTAGTCCCTGTTAATCAGTTCACATCCTCATAAAAACCTCGGCTCGCCTCCCTCAACCCAATTTGGGGGAAAGTTCCTCCTGTTTTACCTTTAATCCTCTCCCGTCCAAGCCAGGCCAGATCGGGCAACCAACGTTTAATGACACTTAAATGACCAAAGCATTTGGCCTTTCCCTCCCTTCCATCTTCCCCCTTCCCTATAAATGAAAGGAGCGCTAAACTATAGTCTCAGAGCCTCTCAGATCAGATAAGAATGATATGTCAGTGATTGGACGCCTAGTGTGCTGATGTCTCTCCTGGCCCAGAGTAGGCGTCCTAATGGCATTTTAATGGCATTTTGCGGTTTGGAGTCAGAGGCTTTTCATCAGTTTGGAGGGACTCTCTCAACTCTTCTTTTAGCTAGATACATGAGCAGCTGAAGTTTATTGTCTCTGCTTCTGTTACTATGAACTGCTTCCCACTTTAACTAAATACTCCTAGATTAGATATTAGAAAATAGCCCTAAAGTCGATTTTTGGCATAGTAATATAAGTCAAAATTATTTTTTCTCGGTAGGAACTAGTCAGGAACCCTCTGGAAGACCTGGAACTCATGCATCAGATGCGGGTCTCCTTTTTGTACACCTTTCTTGTATAAATAAGAAATGTTTTGAATTGGAATTGAATTGAACTCTGAGCCTAGAGTGCCTAAAGGATTGGGAGCAATGGGGATATCTTACTACCGCCATTAGTGAGAGGGCGCGTGGTCAGCAGTTCTGGTCCTTATTGCATCTCATGGGTCAAATCTTCAGAAAATGTACAATTCGTCTTCACCAATCCCCTCAAATAACTCACATTTAAGACAGAATTCAGGTTCAAAATTGGGTTCAACATAACCAGACAGATTGTTTGAATCAAGGCAATACTAAATATACTCAGATATACATAGTATTGACGATTTTCCGGTCTAATTTAGTAGAACTTACTAAATGTGTTGATCTGCAAATTGTACATTTTCTGAAAATCTGACCCTCATGAATGCCTGTCTGTGGCCGCCATCATTGTGGGCGTGAGATTGATTGTGGCTCCGTGTCATCTAATTAGATTATCAACCAGCATAGTACTTAGTTTTAACAAGGTAAGTGCTCTATAGATCGGGACCACTATGTGCCCCACCACCCCGATTAATCGAAGCTCTCCAGGAACTGTCTTGATCTATATATATATGGGTCAGAATTTTAGAAAATGCACAATCTACATCTCTAAAATTCTGCTAAATTAGAGTGAAAAATGATAAATACTGAGTATATCTGAGTGTATTCTGTATTGTATTCATTCAATAAAGCTGTCTGGTTATGTTGAACTTGTTATACTGCTAGGTGGCGCAGCAGTCACTAGGCCATAGGTAATAAAGAATGAGTGGTGGGTGACACCCCCCACTCCTGATCTAAAAGTCCAACTCCTACATCCCTAGAAGCATTATAAAGTGCAAAATATTAAATATCCATAACCTGAGAAACGATGACCTAAATATGTTAATCAAGACCATCTGATTACTGAAAACACTTTTTTACTTGAGGACGTTTTACCTTCTAAACACTTTTTTACTTGAGGACGTTTTACCTTCTAAACACTTTTTTGCTTGAGGACGTTTTACCTTCTAAACACTTTTTTACTTGAGGACGTTTTACCTTCTAAACACTTTTTTACTTGAGGACGTTTTACCTTCTAAACCTTTTTTACTTGAGGACGTTTTACCCTCTAAACACTTTTTTGCTTGAGGACGTTTTACCTTCTAAACACTTTTTTACTTGAGGACGTTTTACCTTCTAAACACTTTTTTACTTGAGGACGTTTTACCTTCTAAACCTTTTTTACTTGAGGACGTTTTACCCTCTAAACACTTTTTTGCTTGAGGACGTTTTTCCTTCTAAACGTTTTGGAGAACGTTTTGGGAAAAACAACGTCTCAAAAGTGGGGGCAAAAAAAGCGTCTTCACGACTGTTTAGAATGAAGACGTTTTTGCTTTCAGTGTGGCTTGCAAGTGTTTCATTGAAGCTCTCCAGGATCTTTAATATTATTTAGGAACATTTATAGATTACACCAACACAGTGGTGGAAGACTGGTGGAGAACTAATTAAGATAATCTCACTGATCATATAAGAATGGTATGTCAGTGATTGGACGCCTACTGCGCTAATGAATTTCCGGCCCGGAAGTAGGCGTCCTAATGAGATTATGAATAGATGGAACCTAGCAAGGGGGAAGTCTGTACACTTGTTATTGACCGAGGGAGCACGGGAAGATAGAGGGCGTTAGCCCGAGATCTTCTGCGCTCCCGAGCACTGTCCAAGGTGGGCTATTTTTCGTGTCCCATGAGCCAATAGGTGAGTGGGTTACAAAAATAACAAACATCAAGGAGAGTGCAATAGTGTCCCGAGTACCACATTAGAATTTAGGTTCTATATTTACTCCCACGTTGCTATGTATAAGTATATAGCTGTGTACTGGGGGAGGAGGAGGGAATGTCAATGTCATACCACATGCGTTGACCTGGTACAAATTACCACACTACTCCTGCCCATACAAATAGCATTTGGTACATGTATACACCAATGTGGAGTAAATAATAGTAGAAATATATGCACAAGAAAAAGCAAAACTTGCAACCGTCAATGAAATACCTCTAGTGAAACCCCCCTTATATCTGGCCTGAATTAAAGGCCCCGGATAGCACCACTTTATTGACCCAACATCGGCATGCCAATTTTACCATTGGCCCAACATTGGGCCAACATTCGCAGAAATATTGGCCTAACCTTGGATTACCAACACTGGATGCTACTATTGGCCCAACGTTGACCAACATAGAGAGCCAACGTTGGGCCAATGTAGGAAACCAACTTTGGGCCAATGATGGGCCAACCATGAGCCAATGATGGGCCAACCATGAGCCAATGATGGGCCAACCATGAGCCAATGATGGGCCAACCATGAGCCAATGATGGGCCAACCATGAGCCAATGATGGGCCAACCATGAGCCAATGATGGGCCAACCATGAGCCAATGATGGGCCAACCATGAGCCAATGATGGGCCAACCATGAGCCAATAATGGGCCAACCTTTCAATTATCCACTGGGCCAATGTTGGGTCTATGTTGGGCCAACATTGATTTTCCCCATCACCTTGCCAACATTGGGCCGTTGGACAAACTGACCATGACCAGTGAAGTCAATCACAAATTATAACTTATCACTAAGCAAACAGAAACTCTAGATAACTTGACAAGAAGAAATAACAAATAGAAACCAAATGTATATAATTTTGTAACAAGAAGAAATAACAAATAGAAACCAAATGTATATAATTTTGTAAATAAGCATTTACCTAAAAATACGGTAACATGGAAAACTATGTAACTGGATGTTGAAAGGCTTGGCCCGACAGAACTAACCCCGAAAAGGGGAGTCGGTAACCAAGCTTAAATAAAATCTTTAAAAAAAAATAAAAAAATGGGGCGATGACGGATGCCAACGTTGGACCATTGAAACCACTGACCACTGTAATTGGGCCATCAACGGTGTGCTATCTGGGCCTGAACACAATAGACAGTCAGTGCAAGCAATCTCATTTGCTGTGTTTGCTTGGGTGTTCCTTTTTCTAATGAATATCGTCAGTTACAAATGTTCACTGGTTGGAGTAATTCAGTAGGCAACAGATGGGTCAGATTTTCAGAAAATGTACAATTGGCAGCTCTACATATTTAGTAATTTCTGCTAAATTAGGTCAATACTAGGTAAATTTTAGTATATTCGGCATTACATTGATTCTAGCAATCTGTTTGGTAAGGTTGAACTGTATTTTGACCTTTATTTTTGTCTGAAATTTGGGTTATTCTAGAAGATTGGCCAAGTTGAGTTGTACATTTTCTGAAAATCTTATCCAGATATTTAAAGTGCGTTAGAACGGTAGATGCCTGCTCACACCAAGGTATAATTTAAAGACCCTCCACCTCCACCTACTTCCTCCTCTCACCGACAAATCAATTATTCTTTTGAAGTGATTCAAAAAGTATTCTTTGTGATATGTAAGACTTCTACACCAGGGGAGATAGAATCACTCACTGGTGTCGGTAAAGTAAAAACGGGAGTGAGATAACTATTTGGAAAGAATCTTAATTGACAAGAACTTCAAACACGAATCTATTCTAAAACTATTAGAAATGCTCAAATGTAATTTCAAAGGGTTAATAGTCACTTTTAGGACAACAAACGTTATGGACCCATAAGTACAACACCAAAGGCAATTTTTGTACCTCCATTTATTTATAACGCATGAAAGATATATCACATAAGTGGTTATGCGTATTTTTTGTAAATACATTAAATGATGTGGCCAATAAAAACATTTTTTAAAAAAGAACATTTAAAAAAAAAAATGTCTAACTTATAGTCACTCTCAGGCACCGATTGAGAAAGCTTACTTGAAAAGGTCTGTTTAGCACAAGAGGGCACTGAGTGTGCTGTGTGACGTCACAAAGTATCGCCTGAAATTTACACAACACCTTTCCGGACTAGTGTCTTATGTACATTGCATGTTCATTTCAATATTTTGATACCTTGTGACATAGGCAAACAGTGTCGCCTTGAATGGAGTGTTAAACAGTGGACATACTTTTTCCCTCCTTTAAATGGGTAAAACTTACCAAATGTTAGCTTGCAATAAGTACCACAGGGGCGGCTACATTTGAATAATAGCAAAGAAGTTGATTTTCTCATAATGTTTTGGGGTTTACTGACACTTTAAGCATGCATTCTCATTCTCATTTTCCTCAGCAGGCCAAGCCTGTGCTGAAGGCCCATCCATAAATAATTTTTTTTTTAAAGAAATTTTATTGATTCCAGTTCCTTTGCTTACACAAGGGTAATCTCATGGTAATCATTTCAAAGAGAGTAATCGGTATCAATATATACAGTATTTTTAGATTTTTTAACATTAACGGTATAATTCATGAAGTAACGACCTACAAAAATAGTTTACCTAGATAGACATACAGTGAACGAGTACATTTCAATCGAACAATCATGGTAGTGTAATTTTTTGGATTTTTTGCCTCTGCCAGGGCTACACGAATGATAAAAACAACACTTTGCGTTATATTTTTCACATTTTCTGGTTTCTATATACAGTAGCTACTATCCTAATTAGCCATACCAGTTGTTGTGGCTTTTTAAATAAGCTTTTATCGAAGCCCAATTTTTCTGCCTTACGTCTCCGGGCAGGCCATTCCATAATTTGGGTCCTCTTACATGTGGTGATTTGTTTACTAATTCCAGTGCAGGCCTAATTGCCTTGATTACAGGCCCCGCGTTTTGTCTAGTTTGTCTAGGAATGATCGTTATGTTAGCAAGATCTTTTTGCTTTCTGTACATGATTCCTAGTAGGGCGATGTCGTATCGCTTTTTGAGCGGTTCTATACCACAGATTCTACTCAATGTTTCACCATCTCGTTGATCATTTAAATATACAAGTTTGATGGCTCTAATTATTAGTCTCTGTAATTTATGTTTTAGATGTGCACTGGCAAGGGAAAGAAACAATCCTCCATACTCGAGGGACGAAAGAATATGGGATTTTACAATGGTTTTGGTCATCTCCACATTCAGATATTTTCTGATTTTTCCTAGTAAGAGTAGCTTGCCCATCGTAGCACATTTCAGACGGACTAGGTGACTATTCATCGTTAGCTTACTATCAATTTTAAAACCTAGGTAATCAACATTTTTTGATCTTTTTACTCTATGCCCATTTAGGTAGATATGACCCAGGGCGGCAAAGTTCACTTTTTTTAGTCTGTGACTAGTACCTAACACTTGAATTATGCACTTTTTCTCATTGAGTTTCAGCATGTTGTCGTACATCCATTTATTGATGGAGTTGGCAGCACCCTGAGTAACTCTTATACAAGCATCAACATCATTACCGGTAACAGTACAAGCTGTGTCATCAGCGTATAACGTTAAGTTGATCGAGTGATCTGCTGAAATTAGATGTTTCGTACACAGAGGCAGGTCATTGATGTATAACAAGAATATTATGGGCCCTAAATGGCTGCCTTGGGGGACACCACAATTTATTGTAATAGGATTTGATAACGACCCATTTAGATTGGTTCTTTGCTTTCGATCCAATAAGTAGTTCATTATGATACCGATGAGGAGAGGATTTAGTTTGTAATGATGTAATTTATATCTTAAGATCTTATGATTTATACAATTGAAAGCTTTGGAGATGTCGTAGAAGGATGCCACTGAGAGGTTACCATTATTGATACCACTTATGATCGGAGCGAAGAAGTCAAATAGACTTATGTTTGTCGAGTGGTTAGCTCTAAAGCCACCTTGGCATTTGCTAAAGAGATTATTTAACACCATATGGTCAACAATTGAGGAACATAATATCTTCTCTAGTATCTTTGACATGATTGGCACCATAGCTATCGGGCGAAGATTATTAAAGCACCTTAAATCACCACCTTTCGGTATTGGCTTAATGACGTACTCCTTCCATTCCAGAGGCATCAAACCTGTTTTCACACATTTTTTTATAAGCACAGTTAATTGTGATGACACAAGGCTTAAGAACATTTTGAGGGTCTTACTATTGATCCATTCAAAGCCGCTACCCTTGGACGTGTCAATATTTTGTATAATGTCCTTAACTTGGCTTTCTGTAATGAGAACATTCGTAACTAGGGTTAGATCAGGTTCGTCTCCTAGATATTCCTTATAATTCTCTGACAGGTTATCATCTTCCTTACCGAACTTACTGTAAAATACATTCAGTGCATTAGCTGCTTCTAAACCAACTAGAGGGACCCCTTCAAGCAGAAATGAGGTTGGCAGGTTTTTGGATTTATTTCCAAAGTGAGCTTTAATTTGCATCCAAAATTTTTTACTGTTTTTGTTACAGTTGTTTAATTGGTTGCGAATCACCTCCCTCTTTTGTGCCTTTACAAGTTTGTTTATATTCCTTCTGAGTCTTACGGCTTCACGGTAGTCAGATTGAGATCTATTTTTTCTGGACCGTTTAAACAGCATATCTCTATCGGCGATCATTTTCAGTATGTTCTGGGGTAGTACCATTTTTCCCTTTCTCTTAGTTGAGATTACCTCTACCGGACTGAATTTGTCTAGATAACTCACTAAACATTTTTTCATGTTGATCCACATTAAATCCGTCGGTGTTTCATTATCACCAAAGCAGAACTTATTTACAAGTGTATGTTCAAGGTTGACTCTCATATGCTCGTGATTTATATTATGATATCTTCTACCGTATCTCTTATCTAACTGTATCGGTTCTTTGTTTTTCTTTATTTGCGTGAAGGTACAAAGATGGTCCGATATGTTATAGTTTAATACACCAGAATTCATAACATGGGGATGATCAGTAAACATTACGTCTAGAAGGGTACCATTATCACTAGTAAATCTGGTTGGTTCATTCACCAGTGATTCCAAGCGAAAATCTGTCATCAGATTGAGCATCTCCCCTGTTTTAGGATCAAGGTCATTAATAAGGTTAATATTAATGTCACCGCAAAGAAAAATAACATTGTTTGTTCTTCTTTTGACGGACGTGAGTGTTGTTTTTAACTCAGACAGGAATAGGGCTTTATCACCTGTTGGAGGACGATAACAGTTTAGAACACTTATGCTTTGTCGTTGACCCGGTTTAACCATAATACATTGAATTTCAATGCTACCATTACATACATTGAGGTCATTCAGTAACCATTCATCTACTTTGAAGTCATTGTGGATATAACAGCATAGCCCTCCTCCACTTTTTTTAACATTAGGAAGATCAGATTTCCTATCAAAGCGATACAGGTTGAATCCATTCCCAATATCTAAGTTTGCATCAAAGTCAAGTTCGTTTAACCAGGTTTCTTGTAGACAGACGATTTTTTACAAACCTGCATATAAGAGTGTTTTCTAGTTCTTCTACCTTGTTTCTTAATGACCTAATATTCAATGAAAGTATACCTAGGCCTTTCATGTTAATCAAGTTTGGCGTTTCAACCGATTCCATTACGTTTAAATACAATCACTATAATTGACATTTCATGACACACTTTGCGATCAGGTCCATCGACCTCGTGACTTTTCTTAAACTGAGTTTCGCATTTGTAGCGGGAAGTAAAAGGCAGGGTAACATAAGTTAAAAACAGGGATAGCCATTCTAGGCTTGACGGCATGCACAACGAGTCGAGAATAAAGGCCAATAAATACACACTAAGAATCCATATAGGTATCGGTGCCCGAACATAAATTTGTTCAGAAAACGTTTTATTTCCAACTCAGCCCCCTTAACCACCAGTAGTTATTTATGGCCACGATGATTTGTCTGCTGCCTTGGCAACCGAGAGATGGATGCTCTTACCACCACACCATTCATCCACAACTTGTATTCCACTAGACCCGTCTCCATGGTAATAAATCCGCTACGTGACTTGGCGACTATAAAGAGCCACTCAGCGGTCATCTCTATGGTTGACCATGGATATGGTATGGCGGCCATCGTCCCACATAAAATATTGACCACTGAACACTCGACCAATCAAGTGGGAACAGCCACAAGGTGTTACAATGGGGGATTTATCCTGCGCATGGGTCAGATCTTAGGAAAATGTACAATTCATCTTCACCAATCCTCTCAAAGAACCCACATTTCAGACAAAAATAAAGTTCAAAATACAGTTCAACCTAACCAAACAGATTGCTAGAATCAATGCAATGCCAAATATACTCGAATTTATCTAGTATTGACCAAATTGCAGCCTAATTTAGCAGAATTTACTAAATGTGTACAGCTGCCAATTATACATTTTCTGAAAATATGACCCATATATGCCACAGTTTATATAACGTGTCTTATTATGGAGACCCTTTGTCAAGTGGCTGAACTTTAATTCCTTTCTTGTATATCAATCACGGATAAGTTTATATTTTACTCCACGTTGGTGTATGTACCACATGCTATTTGTATGGGCAGGAGTAATGTGGTAATTTTCACCAGTTCAACGCGTGTGGTATGGCATTGCCATTCCCTCTTCCACCCCCACCCCACCTCAGTACACATTTCATATACTTATATATACATTTTTTATATGCGCATTCCATATGAGAGGTGCAATAAGTTCAATAAAATTCGACTTCGTCAACAGTAGCACTGCAAATGGGCCCCAAATGAGGATATGAAAGCGATTTCCATTAAATATTTGGTAGCATTGTAAAGGCATATAATTAATATAGAATGGAACTCACAGCACATAATCAAAAATAATAAAAAATTTATTGGACGAGATTCCTCCGCAGGAGGACTCTGCAGAGGAATCTTGTCCAATAAATGTTCTATTATGTGCCGCTCGTTCCATTCTCTTCATAGCAACGTGGGAGTAAATATATAGGGCCTAAATTCGAATGTGTTACTCAGAACACTATTCAATGTCCTCGATTATTTTTTTTGTAACCCACTCCTATTGCCTCGTGGGCCACAAAAAAACCCAAACATCTCGGACAGTGCAATAGTGTGCCTCGTACCACATTCTATCACGTTCTATCTAAAAAGAATCATCATTATTAATTAGTTTGGGGAACTATTTTAAGCTCACAGTTTGGCTTGTTCATTGCGTTTATGTGTACCTAAAAATAAAACTAAATATTTTCTCAAAGATTAAGAGCAAAAAGTTCAATGATTCACTTGAGTTTTTTTAACAAGGTAAAGTAATAAAGTTACCAACTAATGGTGTAGTTATGATGACCATCGATAACCATTTCTTGGCTCATATTTAATATTGAGGCACAAACCTCCTCTGATGTATAGCAAGCCTCCTTTCTCCATCATATATACAGGCCAGAAAATGTACAATTCATCTTCATCAATTCTCTCAAATAACCCTCATTTAAGACAAAATAAAGTTCAAAATACCGTTCAACCTAACCAGACAGATTGCTAGAATCAATGCAATGCCGAATATACTCGAAATTACCCAGTATTGACCAAATTGCAGCCTAATTTAGCAGAATTTACTAAATGTGTAGAGCTGCCTATTGTATATTTTCTGAAAATCTAACCCTACACTTGTGCAGACTAATTGCTACCATTAACATTCCTGTTACATCTAATAAGTTCTGATTTACAGACACGATGAATGCATTTATTATCTTTGTGTTTTATATATTATAATTACAGGAAAATATGAAGCAAAAATGCCTCTAGATATTCATCCAGATATAATGATATGATCGGGTCATGTGCTCCATGCCTACATCATGGTCAGAAAATATACAATTCACCTTCACCAATCCTCTCATATATCCCAAATTAAAGCCAAAAATCAGGTTCAAAATACAGTTCAAGATAACCTTTTTGAATTAAGGCAATACTAACTATACTCAGATATACGTACTATTGACGATTTTCCGGTCTAATTTACTAGAATGTAGTAAATGTGTTTATCTGCCAATTGTACATTTTCTAAAAAATCTGACCCCCATATTGTAATTACAGTAAAATATGAAGCAAAAATGCCTCTAGATATTCATCAAGATATAATGATATGATCCGGTCATGTGCTCCTTGCCTACGTCATGTATATCTGGTTCATATCAATCTCACTATAGCTATTGACGTCATCAGTCCAAGCCTTATGATAAGGTAAGTCGGGAAATATCACCCTTTTAAGAAACGGGCGAAAAGTAAAGGAGAAAAGTCTTATATAAAGGACGTGGGTGGTGTAATGTTTGTTCTGCTTGTGGGTCAGATTCGGACATTTTCTGAAAATCTGATCCCAGTACTTGTTTGGCATTTTCTGAAATGCACGTCAAGGCAGCCGTGTAATTAACCACTTCAATCGTATATAGGTCAGATTTTTAGAAAATGCACAATTTACAGTTCTGCACATCCCTCAAATTCTGCTACATTAGAGTGAAAAATGATAAATACTGAGTGTATTCTGTATTGTATTCATTCAGTAAATCTGTCTGGTTATGTTGAACTGTATTTTGAACCTGATTTTCTTCTTTAATTTGGGATATTTGAGAGGATTGGTGAAGGCGAATTGTACATCTTCTTAAAAACTTGACCCGTAGGCAATTGCAGGACCATTTGGCTTGGCTGATAAATATCCTCACAATTGCATACTCGCGTGTACCTCAAGTGAAACTAAATATTGCCCAAAGAATACGAGCAAGTTAAACGATTTATTTGAGTTTTTAAATAAGGGAAAGCAATAAGGATACCAACCAATGGTGTAGTCGTGATGCATGAATATATTCAGTGAGATGAATCTGGTGAATGGATCTCATGTGTGTGAACATCTCCATGCTGACCAATATATAATAAGGGGTCAGGTTTTCAGAAAATGTACAATTCAACTTCACCAATCCTCTCAAATAACCCCAATTTCAGACGAAAATAAAGCTCAAAACTCAGTTCAACCTAACCAAACAGATTGCTAGAATCAATGCAATGCCAAATATACTCGGATTTACCTAGTATTGACCAAATTGCAGCCTAATTTAGCAGAATTTACTAAATGTGTCCAGCTGCCAATTGTACATTTTCTGAAAATCTGACCCAAACGCCTGACTTGAGAGTAATGGAAGATATCATTCCCTACATCACTCCTATCATAAACAACTTTTTACATTTCCACAAATGTTGCTGTCAGCTAGAAAGGCGATTATCTCTTTGATAAGCGTAGATTTGGGGTATCTCCTTCACGGCCGTCATATCGGCTCATGATAGAATACACAGGCATCCAATACATACCATGGTGCGACGCCAAAAGTCCTCAAGTATATTTGATTATTATATGATTATTATTACGATTATATATATATTATGATTATTTTTACATATCATCAGAGCGTTTTGTTCGAACAACAAAGTGATGTGTTTCAGGAAAATGAGTCACAAATTGCTAAAATTGGATTTTGAGATATCATCATATTTGAATAGATGAGCTCAAGCCGATTCTATTGGTAGTAAACATCAAGGACATCTATGTAGTGTTTCTATATTATAAGTTTGATATCTTTATTTTTGAAAAAAAAAGTTATTGATATTTTTGGGTGGATAATCATTAATAAATTACCTAGATATATTCTATAGGATGACCCGAGAAATGTATAAATATATATAATACATTGCCTTGAAATTTTGTACATGAATTAATATTACTAGCAGCATTAAGTACCCCAAAAATTAGAATATTCCAACAAAGATATCTTATAAATAAATCACTTTGAAAAGTATCCATTTTGCGACTTATGACTCATTTTCCTGAAACACATCACAAATGAGAATTGTCACTAGAGTTTCGCACAGGCTTCTCATAGAACACACATAATCAAAACATAACATAAACAAACATCCATGCTTCTCGTATGCCACTTTATTCTGTTATCACAGTCACCATCAGTATGCGGGGTAACTTCGTGCAGTGGGTCTACCGCTCCCCAGTTTAAGCTATAGGGTCAGAATTTCAGAAAATGTACAATTGGCAGTTGTACACATTTAGTAAAATCTGCTAAATTAGGCTACAATTTAGTCAATACTAGGTAAATTTTAGAATATTCGGCATTGCATTGATTCTAGCAATCTGTTTGGTTAGGTTGAACTGTATTTTCAACTACATTTTCGCTGAAATTTGGGTTATTTGAGAAGATTGGCGAAGTTGAATTGTACATTTTCTGAAAATCTGACCCTATAGTTTGTAACCTATGACATGTGAAGCATTTAAATTACCCATTGCAGCTTCAGGGTCTTTAGATAAATAATTTGTACAATCTTTCTACCAATTACAAGCGCACGTTCACCTGGTCTTGGTGGGTTTAAATAATGTAACATCCACCTGAGGAGATAACTTCCAGGAATTCCCAGATCCATCAATCCGACACGGAGTAGAAACAAACAAAAAATGTAATATTTTGGTCAGATTTTCAGAAAATGTAATTCGCCTTCACCAATCCTCTCAAATACACCACATTTAAGACAAAAATGAGCTTCAAAATGCTGTTTAACATAACTGTACAGATACTTTAAATCAATGCGATACCAAATATACTCAGATATACCTCAAATTTATCATTTTCTTTAGCAGAATTTAGCAGAAATTATTGAATATGTAGAGCTGCCAATTGTACATTTTCTGAAAATCTGACCCATACATCAATCCGACATGTTGAGTAGAAACAAACCCTGACTCATCTTTGCCTCAACCAAAACTTGTATTTATTTATGGTGAGTAAGATACAGGCACGACTTGGGTCAGATTTTCAGAAAATGTACAATTCAACTTCACCAATCCTTTCAAATAATCCAGATTTAAGAAGAAAATCAGGTTCAAAATACAGTTCAACATAACCAGACAGATTTATTGAATGAATACAATACAGAATACTCAGATATACTCAATATTTATCATTTTTTACTCTAATTTAGCAGAATTTGAGAGATGTGTAGAAATGTTGATTGTGCCATAAATGCCACACAAGTACTAGGGTCAGACTTACAGAAAATGTACAATTCACCTTCACCAATCCTCTCAAATAACCCAAATTTCAGACGAAAATAAAGTTCAAAATACAGTTCAACATAACCAAACAGATCGCTAGAATCAATGCAATGCCGAATATACTCGAATTTACCTAGTATTGACCAAATTGCAGCCTAATTTAGCAGAATTTACTAAATGTGTACAGCTGCCAATTGTACATTTTCTGAAAATCTGACCCACTTATCATTGCAATGGTTGCAACTTACGCAACTCTTTACATCTTCATAATTTATTGACTTAACTCACTAAACACATTTGCTGTGCGTGGCAGCCAACTGAGATTTCTTTGCGGAATCTTATCAGTCGGTTTAACCATATACATTAGATATAGCATATTTATGGTCAGGAAAATTACAAAAATAAATCAGATAGGGCATATCTATGTTACGCAAATATGCAATCAACCTTCATCAACTTACTTCATGTAGTTATTTTATAAACATAATTTAAAATCAAGAATCTGCGGTTTGAGGAAAGCTTTTGCCTTGGCCCGTTTACAATAAAGAATCTGGCCTTCTAGAGGATTTTCGAGACTTGATTGTATACCGTGTTAGTCTTTGATTGAAACGTATATATCTTTTTTCGAACTATACATTGTAGATAGTCATTGTTGGTATTAGAATGGCGGATGGGGGTATATTTATTATACATGCTTTCAATCATGAAAATAGAAGAAAATCGAGTCATAAATTTGAATTTTTCCGGTAATATTAGTTTTAAAAAAACCCAGATTGGTTGCCATGACAACCCCACGTAACTCACTAGTGAAATACGCACTATGCTTAACTCACTCAAGATACGTTGTTTTCAGAGCAATGCATGTAACTACTCATGTGTAGTGATCTCGGGTTCACACATGTATGATAAATGGAATATAACATCTGCCATGCATTGTATAGTATATATCTGCAAATCACATCTCTGTTCATTGAAACTCTACATGTATACATACATGTGTGCCCGTGACAGACCTATATCAGAATTTACTGGTAGGGTCAGAGCTACCCACTAGTTTGTATGTAGTAGGCAAGTGCCACTTACCAGCTTCTAAACAGGGCTGACTAAATACACACGGTTAGTCAATGGATTAACAGATGATCAGAATTAACATCGTCTGTATAAACTAATCAACACCTTATAGGTCAAACTTTCAGAAAATGTACAATTCGCCCTCACAAATCCTAACAAATAACCCACATTTAAGACAAAAATGAGCTTCAAAATGCAGTTTAACATAACAGAACTGATACTTTAAATCAATGCGTTACCAAATATACTCAGATATAACCGGTATTCACCATTTTTCAGCCTAATTTAGCAGAATTTCCTAAATGTATAGAGCTGCCAATTGTACATTTTCTGAAAATCTTACCCATATAGTGGGAGAATCTCTGGGTCACCAAATCTGTTATTTATAAAGACCTTGGATATATAGCCGAACTTTTATTTCGAATTGTGGATTTTCCATTTAGATGTTTTTTTTATTCGGGAAAAACATTACATCACGGATGTTATTTTCAGTGGCGACAAATCGCTGACACATCAAAATAAATGAGAGAAACGTGGAAGTTTTTAATCCCAGCTGTCAAACCCAACACCTGCATTGCGATAACTTTCCATTCCGTGTCTTTGATGCTCTCTGCTGGTCGGGACGGTGTACGGGTCAGATTATCAGAAACTAGTAAATTCTGCTAAATTGGGCTGCAATTTGGTCAATACTAGATAAATTCGAGTATATTCGGCATTGCATTGATTCTAGCAATCTGTTTGGTTAGGTTGAACTGTATTTTGAACTTTATTTTCGCCTGAAATTGAGGTTATTTGAGAGGAATGGTGAAGGTGAATTGTACATTTTCTGAAGATATGACCCTTGTACACGGATTCCGCATTGGTGGAAAACACTCCCACTCAACCTTGTTGTTGTCTTTCCTGCATCAAGTGGCTGTCTCTGTCTGTTTACTCAGACGTGAGCGGGACGGCATGGAGACTGCTTCCATGGCAACAGCTAGCGCATCACAGCTAGCGCATCTCATAAAACACGCACCCGACAGCCTTTGCTGGCAACGAGGAGGAAATGGAAAACTTACAATGCCTCCACCCACCCGATTTGCCTCCCGATTTGCCTCCCGATTTGCCTCCCGATTTGCCTCCCGATTTGCCTCCCGATTTGCCTCCCGATTTGCCTCCCGATTTGCCTCCCGATTTGCCTCCCGATTTGCCTCCCGATTTGCCTCCCGATTTGCCTCCCGATTTGCCTCCCGATTGCCCCCCGATTTGGGTCTTCCGATGAGTCCTAGGACTTCATTTCCAATCCTGGTTTATGTTATTTCAAAAAAATAAACAGGGATTTGAAATGAGATCATAGGATTCATCAGGAGACCCAAATCGGGAGGCAATCGGGAGGCAAATCGGCTGTGTGTGGGCAGGGTCTTACAATGCCTCCAGCCAGGCCTCCAGGATAATAGTGCTGAGAAGTGAACTATAATAATCTCCCTGCTGTAAGGAATGAATACAATCCTCCTTTCCGATAGGGTGTATATTAAGAGGTGCAAAGAGAAACATAAACGAGTCATTTAACTCTAAATTCGAGTCCAGGACTTCTAAAAGAGTCAAATCAAGTGACTCGTTTTGCCTAACTCTTTTATACCTATTTCTGACTCTAACTCAGAGTCACATTGACTCGTTCTTTAGGTGCATCATGTGTGACTCTGTTTTTGACTCATGTTTTTTGTTGTTTTTCAATAAATTGTATTTGGTCAAATGATATTCTCATAGAACCCATATGTGTTGTTAAACTTATTTTGAGAGAAGGGTTGTTCTGTCTATAGTAGATACAGCATACTATACTACCTTCCTGCATGGGAGGTGGGAGGTACATGGGTCAGACTTTCAGAAAATGTACAATTCACCTTCACCAATCTTCTCAAATAGCCCACATTTAAGACAGAAATAAAGTATAATAATCTCCCTGCAGGGGCCCGTTGCTCCGTTTTCTCGCTTACTATTTCCCCATACATTTCCAATGGAGAAATAGTTAGCGGGAAAACGGAGCAACGGGCTCCACAGCTGTAACAAATGAATACAATCCTACTTTCCGATAGGGTGGATATTGAGAGGTGTTCTTCAACTTGTTCTAAGAGAAGGGTTGTTCTTGTCTATCGTAGATATGTATAGGTTAACTATAACGAGTTGCTTTCAGTCACTTAGAACTTTGCACGAGTTGGGTGAGTTAGTTAACAGATTTATTATATACGTGCTTTCAATCATGAAAATAGGGGGAAAAAATCGAGTAAAAAAGTTTAATTTTACCGGTAATATTAGTAAAAAAAAACCCAGATTGGTTGGCATGCCTTACAGGATTTATATATAAAGTATCGTTTTCTCCTCTATCTTTCACTTTTGCCGCTATACTAGGGACAAATTAGAAAGAGGGAAAGTTGAAGATCGATGGGAAGAGACTATATGGGTCAGAGTTTCAGAAAATGTACAATTGGCAGCACTACACATTTAGCAAATTCTGCTAAATTAAGCTGAAAAATGATGAATACCGGGTATATCTGAGTATATGTGGTATCGCGTTGATTTAAAGTATCAGTCCTGTTATGTTAAACTGCAATTTGAAGCTCATTTTTGTCTTAAATGTGGCTTATTCGAGAGGATTGGTGAAGGTGAATTGTACGTTTTCTGAAAATCTGACCCACATGATATTGAGTTGTCCATTGACACAAGGTGGAAGGTGAGGCTGAGTAAATCATCTCTTGTTGACTTCTCTCATCATGGAGTTTGCACATGCGCAGATTGATCAGGTTATTCATTAACACACTGACCCATTTCCTCCCAGGACAATTTGTCTATGAAAATATCTGTTGGCGATTATTGTAATGACGCAACTCTAGCACACTTTAGGGGTCTCCGGTCCGGTTTTGTCCCTAAATTGCCTTTGTAATGGACAATCCTACCAGCGGATAGAGTCTGTGGTCAACCCCTAACTAAAGGACTTGGAAGGTTGTGGTTAGGAGGGAAGAGACTTATGGCATGTGATAGAGGACAAGCGATAGCGAGTTCTCTATCACGTATGTAAGTCCATACTAGGTCCAAACCCTCAGATCAGATAAGAATGGTATGTCAGCCTATACTTCGCTAATCGGTTTCCCTGCCTAGAACTCGGCGTTTAATGGGAATATAATGACATTTTGCGGTCTTAATGCAATTATAATGGCACTTTGTGTTTTGAGGCGAGAGGCTTTCCTTCGCTGGAAGGGACTCTCTAAACTTTGGGCCTAGACTGAGCATACAATATAGTTTGTGGTTATAATTAATGACTGCTAATATCCATGTTGCCTCCATTAGTCAGGGGGAGAATCTCTTACACGTGTTAATCAGATCCATTGAGCTCAACATAAGGAAATAGAGAAAGAACAATGACTAATTGCAATAATAATGTCCTTATATGTGATGTGTTTCAGGGAAATGAGTCACAAGTCGCAAAATTGATATCTTTCAAAGTGTTTTATTCACAGGATCTCTTTATTGAAATGTTCTGATATTTAGAGGGTTTAGCACTTATAGTCATATGAATCTATGTAACAAATTTCGGGACATTGTATTAAACATATTCTTGCGTTTTGAAGGCCTTCATATGGAGTATATTTAGTTACTTTAATGGTAATTACCCATCCTGAAACATTGCAGCCTTATTTTTTTCAAAAATAAAAATATCAAACTTAAAATATAGAAATACTTATCAGGTGCCCTAGTGTTTCTATTCATTTTAATCAGCATGATCTTCTCTTTTTAAATATGGTGATTTCTCAAAATCCATATTTTGCGACTTATGACTCATTTACCCAAAACGGATAACATATAATGGTCATGGCTAAGGGCTATCACTAATGACTGTAATAAAACTACTAATGATGACATGGAATATTTGTAAGACTGTAAATTATTGATAATGAAGACAAGTAAATCTTTCTAAACTAAGTATTGATTAATGCCTTTTATTGACATTTTTCTGTTGTGTAACATTACGTAACATTGTGTAACCTCATTATATTTATATTAATTATTAATTATCACCCATTCATTATATTATCTCATTACTAAAATCGCTAATTATGCGTAGCTACCCAGTACTGTGCAAGTCTACTTATTCATGCTAGGCCATAGGTTCATACCTTAACATTTCCATCATCTGAATGAGTGAAAACAAGCATAAACATACAGGGACTTACGCATCTTGTCACTGTGCTTTGGCACTAGATGTACTTTGAAATATTATGGTACGTGTAACGTAAGGATGATTTTATTGCACTCCCGTCATTGTACCTCTCATATACCATGGGCATATGGTAGTACATGGGTCAGATTTTCAGAAAATGTACAATTGGCAGATCTACACATTTAGGAAATTCTGCTAAATTAAGCTGAAAAATGATGAATATCGGGTATATCTGAGTATATTTGGTATTGCATTGCTTTAAAGTATCAGTTCTGCTAGGTTAAACTGCATTTTAAAGCTAATTTCTGTCTTAAATGTGGGTTATTTGAAAGGATTGGGGAAGACAAATTGTACATTTTCTGAAAATGTGACCCACATATGTGATCCCGTCATTGTACCTCTCATATAGCATGGGCATATGACGCCGAGATTGTACATATGTTACACTGATTAAGATGTCATTGGCATAAACTTGCCCCAGTATCTCGAAGGATGCCCAACCTTCTATCAATGTGTCAGGAAGAACCGGCATCATTGTTTGTGTCAGAGGTGATCCACCATTCTAATAACATCAGCAATAAAGAATTTTTGAATTGAGTTGAATGTTTTGATTGTTTGTTTAAATTGTTTAGTAATAAATATCTGACGAATATCAGAAATAAATGTTTTTGTAAATCTATATAATTATACATCTTTGATGTGAATTTCAATGAAGTTCATGCAAATGCTATAAGTACGGGCCTGAACGAAAAATATTTCAGTATTTCAATAACCAGAATGTACAGGAAGTAATGCCGTTTACCTGCACATTCATGTATGAAACATGCACATTGAGCATGAAACAGCTGGATGGGAGAACAAGGGGTTTTAATTTTTGAGTAATAGAATGATGTATGCTAAAGGTTAAATGCAGGTTAATGATTAATATATTAATAAGTCCATATACCTTTTACAACTAAGTTATAGCACTTTCTGTAAGTCTTTCAGGAGAGCGTCTTTTGATGTTTATAGTGATTTACTCCTATACCTTGTAGGTTCTCATTAATAATTCAGCTATAGGAGTGGGTGAGTGGGAAATGCGCCCCCATTGAGGAATGGGAGAACCACGCCAAAAATATTGGGTATCAACTACAAACTAGCCGTCAGGATGCTAATGCCTAATGGGGTATAACTACTACCTATACTGACCTAGGACCACACATTTAAGGTTAGGTTTAGGGGTTATAGTTAGCATCAGTATCCATCCATGTACTCTATTACACTTCACAGAACACATGAAAATACAGTGCGTAATGGTAACAATGCTCTATTAACATCCTGGCGCCTAGTATCTAGTCGCTTCCAAAAAGATTGACAACTAACAGCAACAGTACTTCTGAAATAGCCTTATATCTTATGGGTCAGATTTTCAGAAAATGTACAATTGGCAGCTCTACACATTCAGGAAATTCTCCTAAATTAGGCTGAAAAAATGGTGAATACTGGGAATATCTGAGTATATTTGGTATCACATTGTTTTAAAGTACCAGTTCTGTTATGTTAAAGGTGAATTGTACATTTTCTGAAAACTTGACCCATATATTTGTTTCCTGGATCAGATAGCATCTCTTATTATTTCATCATTGAATTCCATATTCTCATATTAAGTAAGCATTATCGAGATTACTTTGGTTGATCATTCCTCCTTATTTAATTGAATTTAATTAAGATTTGAATCTTACTTTATCCTCCCAGATTATCAGTACTTTCGTAACCCATGAGAAAATCAACTAATGCCTGAAATGTGGTTTGCATATCGACAACTAGTGAAATCCGTAGCCCTGCCTATAATGTGTCATGTGGGGAATCATCAATAATGATAAGATTACCATTAATGATTAGACCATGCCCTCATGCATTCACGTACAAGTGCAATTAAGTTCATCCACGCAGAAAGATAAGATCATGGCAGATTTTGATTTTCAGCAGGGATCAATTGATGCGTCCAGTATACGCTTGTGGGTCAAATTTTCAGAAAATGTACAGCTGGCCTTCACCAATCCCCTCAACTAACCCACATTTAAGACGAAAATCAGGTTCAAAATACAGTTTAACATAATCAGACAGATTTATGTAATGAATACAATACGGAATACACTCAGATATACTAAATATTTATCATTTTTCACTCTAATTTAGCAGAATTTGAGAGATGTGTAGAAATGTAGATTGTGCATTTTCTGAAAATCTGACCCTCGTATTAATAAATAAGTATCTCAGTCGTATCTCAGAAGTATCTCAGTCGAATATTTCCTAATCATTTAAAATATCCATGTCGAACATTAATCATGCTATTACTTACATAGGAATACACAAAGATAATGCCGTATCGTGCTTTCCCATTTGTGATATGTTTTAGGAAAATGAGTCACAAGTCACAAAAAAAAGATTTGGGGATATCAACTTATTTTAAAAGATGAGATCAAGTGGATTCCAAAGAAAGTAAACCTTAGGACATAAGACATAGGTTTTTTTTATAGTTTAGGTCTGATATTTTTATATTTGAAAGAAAAGTTTGCAATATTTCTGGGTGGACATTTACTAGAAAAGAAGCCTCTATACTCTATAAGATGACTTTAGAAATCCATGGATATATTCAATGCAAAGCCTTGACATTTGGTAAATGTATTTGGGTCAGATTTTCAGAAAATGTACAATTGGCAGCTGTACACATTTAGTAAATTCTGCTAAATTAGGCTGCAATTTGGTCAATACTAGGTAAATTTTTAGTATATTTGGCATTGCATTGATTCTAGCAATCTGTCTGGTTAGGTTGAACTGTATTTTGAACTTTATTTTGGTCTGAAATTTGGGTTATTTGAGAAGATTGGCGAAGTTGAATTGTCCATTTTCTGAAAATATGACCCATTTATGTTATGAACAGGGTTATGCACCAAAAAATGAAAACATTCCCACAAAGACATCTTGTGGGGAAAACATTTTAAAAAATATCCATTTTGCGACTTGTGACTTATTAGTAGATAACATGCATCCTCCTTAAACCGTGCTAAATTTGTCTATTGATCCAACACAGGGAAACATTCCCTTTTGCGGATTTGGGGGACGACCTGCTATAGTAGGGTAAGTGGAGCACTATAGGTTTGCTTACGTTGTTAGCTACTATTATGTAACAAGGTTTAACACAACCCGGA
Source organism: Sthenelais limicola (assembly GCA_942159475.1). Taxonomy (NCBI): domain Eukaryota; kingdom Metazoa; phylum Annelida; class Polychaeta; order Phyllodocida; family Sigalionidae; genus Sthenelais; species Sthenelais limicola. The sequence continues at coordinate 10,873,589 of OW804098.1, forward strand.
CTAACGTAAAACCTGATCCTCTGTCTGTATGCAGGGTAATTAATAGGGGATTTGCATAGCCGCCATTTTGAATCTAGATTCGCATGGAATTATGGGAGTAATGGTACAGTATGAAATGTATAGAAAACATGTTATCTTTAGCTTGGAATATTTATCAGTGGTCCAATATCAATATCCATGTGTTTTAGATGTTTCTTTAACACACAACTTCATCTTTCCCATCATACATTTGGTTTCTATAGATCATTTACACAAGCTATGATATTGTTGAAAATATTCTTGCAATTTTCCATAAAAACGTTGCTAAATATTTCTATGTCAGATTAGAACTGAATCTATCCCAGCATGCACTGTCATAGACATGCGCAGTGAGACATGCAAGTCCCCTATTCAGTGTACTCCTGAGTCCGTGATAACATTATTGTACATACACATTAGAATCCCATATTCAATTCATATTGTAGTTAACTGGTTTTCCTTTGGGTCTCCTCGTAGATAAGAAAGTGATCCTGCATATGCGATCAATTTGTATTAACTATATAGGCCAGATCTTCAGAAAATGCGGGTCCTGAGTATGACCATAAAGTGCCTTTCTCTCTCCCTTCTTAATTCTCTGGCTCTATTTCCATGGGTAAAACCATAAAGCGCCTTTCTGTCTTTTTCTCTGTCTCTCTCTCCCTTCTTCTCTATCTCTATTTCCTGGGTATGACCTTAAAGTGCCTTTCTGTCTCTTTTCTCTGTCTCTTTCTCTCCGTTCTCCTCTAGCTCTATTTCCTGGATAAGACCATAAAGTGCCTTTCTGTCTCTTTTTCTCTGTCTCTCTCCTCTCCCTTCTTCTCTGTCTCTATGTCCTGGGTATGATCATAAACTGTCTCCCTCTCAGCTCTCCCGCCCTTGATAGAACCATATTAAATGTGTTGATAAGGGCGTAAAGCAACCAATCTCACTCACTCACTCATCAGAAAATGTACAATTCACCTTCACCAATCCTCTCAAATAACCCACATTTAAGACAAAAATGAGCTTAAAAAATTATGTAGTTTAACATAACAGAACTGATACTTTAAATCAATTCGATACCAAATATACTCAGATATACCCGATATGCATCTTTTATTCAGCCAAATTTAGCAGAATTTACTAAATGTGTACAGCTGCCAATTGTACATTTTCTGAAAATCTGACCCATATATCACAGAACCACGAGTGAAGAGTTTCAGACACGCCCTGTGGGCTGTAGCTGGATTTAAGGAATCTAATCCCGGATAGTAAAAATACATATTGGAAATATCAGTAGAGTATATCACTTGTAGCGGAGTGGAGGAGGCAAGCCGTGTAAATAAACTCCTTTTCATCTTCCAGCTAACTGGCTGCTGGATCTTCTATTCTGTATATCACGAGAAAAAAAGATGATTTTTTTGATTTTTTTTTTGTCTGAAGCAAAGAGGTGGCTTAAGATTCCTCCAGAGTGCTAGAGAGAATCGGGAAACGAAGTATATATATATGAGAGTCAGGCAAGAATGATATGAATGATATGAACCATTGAAAGAGTTTTACCAACTATTGAATCACTGAAACGAATTACACATTCTGAAGTATATGTGGGTCAGGTTTTCAGAAAATATACAATTCACCTTCACCAATCCTCCTCTCAAATAACTTACATTTAAGACAAAAATGAGCTTCAAAATGCAGTTTAACATAACAGAACTGATACTATAAATCAATGCGATACCAAATGTACTCAGACATACCCGGTATTCATAGTTTTTAAGCCTGATTTAGAAGAATTTACTAATGTGTAGAGCTGCCAATTGTACATTTTCTGAAAGTCTGCCCCGTTATATATGAGAGTCAGGCAAGATTGATATGAACCATCGAAAGAGTTTTACCAACTATTAAATCACTCAAACGAATTACACATTCTTAAGTTTAATAATTACACTGCCCGATGAGTTCACTCTTAAAGGGAATAAATATTTACAGGTTAACTAAGAAGTTGGTTGAAGGAGTGTGAATATTGCACGAGTTGCGTAACAACGAGTGCAATAATCTGAGCAACTGAAACCAACAAGTTAGTTAACAGATTTATTTGTATACATGCTTTCAATCATGAAAATAGAAAAAATCGAGTCATAAATATGAATTTTACCGGTAATCTTAGTAAAAAAAAACCCAGTTTGGTTGCCATGACAACCCCACGTAAATCACTAGTGAAATACGCACTATGCGTAAATCACTCTAGATACGTTGTTTTCAGAGCAATGCGTTTATGATAATACAATGTCAACCCCCCCTATATTTACATTACAGTGGTCAATTTTCTAATCATCATTAGTATGCCTATGTCATATTCGCTTCTTTGTAAAATACTATATTGATCCGCAATATTTATCGTTATTCCGTAATCTATTTCTTATACGATATGAAACTATGAGAAAGGCGTTTATCATGAATTTGCTGGTAATGATAATGAAATACACCAGGAGAATAACACCTAGAGAATGGTTAGCTCAAACCAAATCTAACCAAGCGATACAGACGATGTGGTGGCATAAATGGGTGTAAACAGCCCAGGGAGGAATAAAAAAACTATTGGAATTTCAGACATACAACTTACAAGTGTAAATCATAGATTCTTTAGGAACTGAGGGGCAAGAATCTGGAAAATAAATTCTTCTTTAGACCTGCTTTCAGAGCCTTTGCCCACCTGGGTGCATGGACACCTTGAGTCTCACAGCTAAAGCAATATAAGGGTCAGATTTTCAGAAAATGTACAATTCATCTTCGCCAATCTTCTCAAATAACCCAAATTTCAGACGAAAATAAAGTTCAAAATACAGTTCAACCTAACCAAAGAGATTGCTAGAATCAATGCAATGCCAAATATAATCGGATTTACCTAGTATTGACCAAATTGGAGCCTAATTTAGCAGAATTTACTAAATGTGTAGAGCTGCCAATTGTACATTTTCTGAAAATCTGACTCACAAATGACTGTAAGTTAACAACAACAAGCCTAAATTAGCAAAAAATTTAACATTTCCGAATAAACCTTTCTTTTTCTTTTTCTTTTTCATAGCTTTTTCATCCCAGGATAAGTCTTAAAGATGATTTAAGTAATGATCCATATATGGGTCAGATTTTCAGAAAATGTACAATTGACAGCTCTACACATTTAGTAATTTCTGCTAAATTCTGCTAAAAAATGATAAATTTTGGGTATATCTGAGTATATTTGGTATCACATTGATTTAAAGTATCAGTTCTGTTATGTTAAACTGCATTTTGAAGCTCATTTTTGTCTTAAATGTGGGTTATTTGAGAGGATTGGTGAAGGCGAATTGTTATCTGATAATCTGACCCATATATTATACCCTTCTAATGTTAATTTGTGTTTGCCTAATGCGAGTCATGATGTTCTATCTTGGAGAGAACCCAAAGACTGTTAGCTTTTACCGAAACCTCGGGAAAGTAGGCAGATCAAGCTGGCTGCTAACTCAATCATTACCTAGATAGATGTCATATCAATATTTACCCCAGAGAGCGTACGGTGTTTATGGGAGAGCTCTAGCACTCCAGCTCAGAGCGTCTCAGAGAGATCAATGTGTTGATTCACTTCTTAATAAATGGGTCGGATTTTCAGAAAATGTACAATTGGCAGCTCTACACATTTAGTAAATTCTGCTATATTAAGCTGAAATTTTATCAATACTTGGTAAATTCGAGTATATTCGGCATAGCATTGGTTCTAGCAATTTGTTTGGTTAGGTTGAACTGAGTTTTGAACTTTATTTTCGTCTGGAATTTGGGTTAATTGAGAGGATTGGCGAAGGCGAATTGTACATTTTCTGAAAATCTGACCCATGTGTTGATTCACTTCTTAATAAATGATGATGTTTAAACACAGCTTGTTGTCCAGCCAGAGGTGACAGAAGACGACACTATTTGTGATGTGTTTTAGGAAAATAAGTCATAAATCGCAAAAATGTATATTTTTCAAAGTGTGTTTCCACAAGATCTCTTCAATGAAATGCTCTGATGTTTAGAGGGTATAAGCACTTATAGTCTTATGAATCCATGTGACAAATTTCGGGACATTTTATGAAATATATCTTTGCATTTTGAATGCCTTCGTATGGAGTATATTTAGTTATTTTACTGGTAATTACCCATCCAGAAACATTGCAAACCTTTTTTTTTCAAAAATAAAAATATCAAACTTAAAATATAGAAATACTCATAAGTTGACCTAGTGTTTACTATCATTGGTTTCAGGTTGATCTCCTCTTTTCAAATATGGTGATATCTCAAATCCATGTTTTGCGACTTATGACACATTTCTCTAAAACGGATCACATTTTAATGGCACATTCCTATAACTATGCATGATGTAAAACCCTGCCCACACACAGCCCATTTGTCCCTCGATTGCCCCCGTCTCATGATGAATCCTATGATTTCATTCCAATCCTGGTTTATGTATTTGAAATAACATCAACCAGGATTGGAAATGAAATCCTATGGTTCATCAGGAGACCCAAATCGGGGGGCAATCGGGCACAAATCGGCTGTGTGTGGGCAGCTTTTCTCTATGACTATGAATGGTTTTTATAGCAAATGGCCCGATGGAGGGTTCAAACTGATCGAGACCCATCAGAAAACGGGACCAACCCCCGAAGGGGTGAGTTCCCGTTTTCTGATGGGCTGAGATCAGTTTGAACCCGAACAGAGTGCCATTTGTTATTTATTACACACTCTATTTGGATGTTAAAAAGTAAATTAACTTGTATAGCCTATAGTTTAGCTCAAGGAGGCTTGATTCACCCCAATTTGTAGGCCTAAGTTATATATGCGGTCAGAACAACGTCATTTCTAACTGCTTTGTAGGTCAGGCCTACGCTGCGCCGAAGAGATTGCGTCTTTGCCCAAACTGATCGCATGTGCAGTTTGGATCAACCAAACTGCACACCCAAACTGCACCTTTCTAACTGCTTACATGTGTAATAGTATGCGTATATCTTGGTGTTCATCATCACCAATGGTTTAGTTTAAATACCTGTCTGTCGTGAATTGTATATTAAACTGAAACAATAATATGTGATGCGTTTCAGGAAAATGAGTCATAAGTCACAAAAAATAGATTTTGAGATACCATCATATTTGAAAAGAGGAGATCAAGCCGATTCCAATGATGGTAAACAGTAAGAACATTAAGGATGATCGCGGGTATTTCTCAGTTGCCAAAAACGGCGGGGATTTTACGACATTGACCATGTTGATATTTTTTATTTTTTTTATCATTTCTTAGGTTAGTGATGTTCAGTTATTAAAAAGAAACACTTCTGACTTTTGAACAGATTAGTATATGTTTTTTTTCTTGTTTGTTATTGTTTTACAACACCGTAAGCCACCTTGTTTACATGAAATTCAAAGCTAGTCCAGCTCTCAATCACTGCACTGTCAAGTTTGGGGGCCTCCAGCTCCTAAAGTAATCTGGGGACCACCCGTTTTCTTGTTATTTTCAGAAAGTATATCCCTTAAACTATGATATACTAAAAAATTAGCCAACTCTAATTACAATTTATGGTTTAAAATGGATAAAACGTTTCAAAAACGCCCTTTTCTCCATAGACGGCCATATTAAATTAATTAAATAACTTTTTGTTTTCAAACGGGAATAGCAAAAAATCTAGTCTGGGGACCCCCTTAAAAAAATTATATTTGAAATCAACATGATTTGGAGTACAAAGTGTGAAAAAATCAGGCTGATCTATTTACTTTGGCAAATACCCGCGGTCATCCTTAAATAGGTATTTCTATATTTCAAGTTTTATATGTTATTTCTAAAAATAAAGTTTTCAATATTCTTGGGGGAACAATTACTAGTAAAGTAGGTAAATGTACTTCATAGGATGATCTTAGAATGCATGAATATTGATATGGTATTGACCACAGGGGTATGTTTTCCCCGATATGTATTGCTCTTTATGGTTGAAACAGGTAAATTGCCTGGCAATTCGCTCATGCTGATGAATCTTCTGATAGTGCTTTATTAAAAATAATATGATGATGGTGAAAGGTGAATAACGATAAACGATAAACGATTCGCTTATTCTTGTACTATATAAACCCTTGTCCTGATGATTCAAAGACAATAAACCTGAGACTTGAGCTGTAAAGACCTCTTTGACTCCATTCCTCGTGAACATTAAGAAGCACTGAATATCACTCGAACATCATTTATACCTGAGATTAGAAAGTAATATGAAGACAAGATCAACTTGATTTAGTACCTTTATTATGGCATATTCGACTAATTCTCTTGTATTCTCCTGTCCACCTGTGGGATGAGACCCTGGAAGACAAGGCCCACTGACTCATGGAACAAGGGCGAAACATGGAAAAGGAAAACCGTAACTATATATTTAATAGACTATCCTGAAATTTGGTCCATGTATTCATAAGACCTATCTGACTAGATACTCCAAAAATGAAAAATCTTGTGAATAAAGAACTTTCAAAAATATGAATTTTGCGACTTGTGGCTCATTTTCCTGAAACACATCACAACTTCAATACTTCACATCACATATTCAATACTACTACTGGTAGACTATGAAGAACATTATTTAGAGTGAGTGAGATTGGTTGCTTTACGCCCTTATCAACACATTTAATATGGTTATATCAAGGGCGGGAGAGCTGAGAGGGAGGGAGTGAGATTGGTTGCTTTATGCCCTTATCAACTGATTTGATATGGTTATATCAAGGGCGGGAGAGCTGAGAAGGAGGCAGTTTATGATCATACCCAGGAAATAGAGACAGAAAAGAAGGGAGAGAGAGACAGAGAAGAGACAGAAAGGCACTTTATGGTCATACCCAGGAAATAGAGACAGAAAAGAAGGGAGAGAGAGAGACAGAGAAGAGACAGAAAGGCACTTTATGGTCTTACCCAGGAAATAGAGATAGAGAAGAAGGGAGAGAGAGACAGAGACAAAGAGACAGAAAGGCACTTTATGGTCATACCCAGGAAATAGAGACAGAAAAGAAGGGAGAGAGAGACAGAGAAGAGACAGAAAGGCACTTTATGGTCATACCTAGGAAATAGAGATAGAGAAGAAGGGAGAGAGAGACAGAGACAAAGAGACAGAAAGTCACTTTATGGTCATACCCAGGAAATAGAGATAGAGAAGAAGGGAGAGAGAGACAGAGACAAAGAGACAGAAAGTCACTTTATGATCATACCCAGGAAATAGAGACAGAAAAGAAGGGAGAGAGAGACAGAGAAGAGACAGAAAGGCACTTTATGGTCATACCTAGGAAATAGAGATAGAGAAGAAGGGAGAGAGAGACAGAGACAAAGAGACAGAAAGTCACTTTATGATCATACCCAGGAAATAGAGATAGAGAAGAAGGGAGAGAGAGACAGAGAAAAGAGACAGAAAGTCACTTTATGATCATACCCAGGAAATAGAGATAGAGAAGAAGGGAGAGAGAGACAGAGACAAAGAGACAGAAAATCACTTTATGGTCATACCCAGGAAATAGAGATAGAGAAGAAGGGAGAGAGAGAGACAGAGAAAAAGAGACAGAAAGGCACTTTATGGTCATACCCAGGACCAGTCAGACTTGACTATTTATTTATTTAGCGCTCATGGATCATATTAGACAGAGGCTTCCCCCCAACAGAGCAAACATCCATAGATCTATTCTTTATGTGAAGTTCCTGAGTACACACACGTGATCAATGACACCATTACAGAGAACCGCAGGTGCTAAATATAAGGGGTTCAGAGAAGAATGCACACCTGGGTTTGTACTCAGACATCTTTTTTTACAAAAGAAAGCCCTTACCCCTACTTCGCGGAATATGGGTCAAGTTTTCAGAAAATGTACAATTCGCCTTCACCAATCTTCTCAAATAACCCACATTTCAGACGAAAATAAAGTTCAAAAGACAGTTCAAGCTAACCAAACAGATTGCTAGAATCAATGCAATGCCGAATATACTCGAATTTACCTAGTATTGACCAAATTGCAGCCTAATTTAGCAGAATTTAATAAATGTGTAGAGCTGCCAATTGTACATTATCTGAAAAGCTGACCCATATAATGATTACTGCTCAAGGGCCGAGTGGTGATGCTCTCTCACTCTTTCACACTTTCACGCCTCCTTTTTTCATCCGCCCTTGCAAACTTTACAAATACATAGACCTAGGTCATTTTAAAAACTCATATTAAATTGCCTCTTGAACTGTTGAAGTGTACCACGTTATTGACCCGAGGTCTGTATTAACATGTTCCATTGCATTAGCTTAACAATGCATTACAGGTTAGATTTTCAGAAAATGCACAATCTACATTTCTACACATTTTTCAAATTCAAATTAGAGTGAAAAATGATAAATACTAAGTATATCTGAGTGTATTCTGTATTGTATTCATTCAATAAATCTGTCTGGTTATGTTAAACTGCATTTTGAACCTGATTTTCGTCTTAAATCTGGATTATTTGAGAGGATTGGTGAAGGCCAGTTGTACATTTTCTGAAGACTTGACCCATTACACGAATTTATAGAGGAATATAGGGGAATATAGCAGGGTATAATGGCTCCATGCAGGTAGAAGTAACCAGCTAGAGTGGCAATCTGTAGACGCGGTGTTCATCATTGATCTACAAGACCTCTATTCTGTGTACACTTATTACCAACCCTCGTGGATAAGGTATATATGGGTAAGATTTTCAGAAAATGTACAATTGGCAGCTGTACACTTTTAGTAAATTCTGGTCAATAAGCTGCAATTTGGTCAATACTAGGTAAATCCGTGTATACTTGGCATTGCATTGATTCTAGCAATCTGTTTGGTTAGGTTGAACTGTATTTTGAACTTTATTTTTGTCTGAAATTTGGGTTATTTTAGAGGATTGGTGAAGTTGAATTGTACATTTTCTGAAGATCTGACCCAGGAATAGATCTTGAACATCACTATTTGGGGGAAAAGGCTCTACTCAAGGCCTATACGTATCTCTTTTATGTCAGTATCTTTGGTCATTGTATGGATTTGTTCCATGCACCATTTTCACAAAATTGCATGATTCGCTAGGTCTAACTCCATAGCTGAGACCAAAGAGGTCTCGTTGCTGAGACATGGGATAGTATCACATGAAGTACATTATATTGTAAGGTAGGATTGAGAGATATATTAAAGGGACGACATGGTAATACATCACTCTCTATTTGTGAGATTAAAGTACTTGCTACAACTGACTTCATTGATGTAATATAATATTATTAAGACATGTTGCAAAACCTACAGAGGAGGAGATATCATATCTTAGTAAGTCAGTCAAGGCCCAAAGTTGAGAGAGTCCCTTCAAACGAAGGGAAAGCCTCTCGCCTCAAACCGCAAAGTATCTTTATAATTCCATTAAGAACGCAAAATGTCATTATATTCCCATAAAAACACCGATTTCTAGGCCAGGAAACCGATAAGCGAAGTAGTTGTCCAATCATTGACATACCATTCTAATCTGATCTGAGGGTTTGGACCTAGAGTGAAGTGGCGATTTCAATCATGTTTAATAATAGGTAGATATTTATAATAGTTAAATATTTGTGTACACCAACTTCCCATGGGGATGTGGGGTTGCCGAGTGGTCTATTTAAGGGTCAGATTTTCAGAAAATGTACAATTGGCAGCTGTACACATTGAGTAAGTTCTGCTAAATTAGGCCCCAATTTAGTCAATACTAGGTAAATTCTAGTATATTCGGCATTGCATTGATTCTAGCAATCTGTTTGGTTAGGTTGAGCTGTCTTTTTAACTTCATTTTCGTCTGAAATGTGGGTTATTTGAGGAGATTGGCGAAGTTGAATTGTACATTTTCTGAAAATCTGACCCTATTAAAGCACTGGGTCGGCCTCTATGGATCGGCCCAGTGGCATGAACATGGTGTGGGTTTGAACCCGGGCGCAGGTACTATAAAATGGAAAGTCGGCAATAATATTTGACCTAATTAATTAATACTAAAACTTATAGGGTATAGGGTGTGGCTGCCCTGCCAGGTGCAACATATTGCCTGTTATTTACTCAGGCTATCCTTTAACCAACCCACCAACATCTTTTGATATTTTGGTCATATTATTAGTTTTTAAATCATTTACATTCACAGCATCCAGGGCTGAGTTATTTATCCCTGGCAGATTAATTACAATCCGTGTTAGCGTTAACTTCAGGGAGATTATAGAGGAAGACCCCCATTGCGGTGATCTAGTCCTGGTAAAGAAATGAAAAAAGATACCACATCCTGACCACTCCACTAGGTTAGAGATGCGTTATATAGGACCGTTCGATTGAGACAACATTGAGAAGGGACAATATTATGTTTATATCATATTGTTTCAAACATATACAACTCTACAATACGTTGTGTCAACGACAACGCGTATAAATATATATATATGTGTGTGATGTGTTTCAGGGAAATGAGTCACAAGTCGCAAAATTGCTATTTTTCAAAGTGTTTTATTCACAAGATGTATTTGTGGGAATGTTTTAGTTTTTGGGATGCTTAACGCTGTACATAGCATGAATACATGTACCAAACCTCTAGTCTGTGTATTAAATATATCTATGCATTACACAAGTCATCCTATAGAGTATATTTAGCTACTTTACTAGTAATCATCCACCCAGAAATATTGCAAACCTTTCTTTTTTTAAATAATATCAAACATAAAATATAGAATTTCTTAGTAGTAGTAGTCCTATACTGTTTACTATCATTGGAATAGGCTTGATCTCATCGTTTCAAATATAATGATATCTCAAAAACCATTTTTTGCGAATTGTGGCTCAGTTTTCTAAAACACATCACATAGATAATGATATTAATTATCGCATCCTCAAATATATATCATGCAATACAGAAGCTATATAAAATGTATCGCACTCTCCATTGCTGCCATATATACTTCATGAAAGATACGTTGTTATCGCATGCGACATGTATAATATCTCAGACATTATAGCATGTCATATCACACTACCAACGGATACCAACGTGAGCATCTATAGTTTGTAAATGTCAGTAGATGTACAGAGACTGGGTCAAACAGATCAACCATCCTGTCCAGTCTGTCTATATAATCATGTGGTAAAGGTCAAGGCCTATAGGTTAATATACTTTCTATTATTAAAAGTATGTACGAACCAAAGCTACAATAAACGCAAGATACCGAAACATTGTAGGTTATAGTGTTATTTCCTATCAACTTATACTTTGTACTTTTATTTAACTAAGGCCGACAACATCTTAAGTGTTTTCTCAATGGGTGAGATGCCTGAACTACGTTAAGATGCGTGTGAGTTTTTATGGGTCAGCTTTTCAGAAAATGTACAATTGGCCTTGACCAATCCTCTCAAATAACCCATATTTAAGACCAAAATGAGTTTCAAATGCAGTTTAACATAACATAACTGATACTTTAAATCAATGTGATACCTAATATACTCAGATATACCCGGTATTCACCATTTTCAGCCTAATTAGAACTGCCAATTGTACATTTTCTGAAAATCTGACCGCTACACCGGGAATAGCTAGGAATAAAAGCTTTGGCTCTCATCGGTTTTACACGCAACTTCCCGCCTTGGCGTTAATCATGATGGTAAAACGCAAAAATGTCCATCTTACCTCAGGCTGGGTCAAAGCACCAGAAAATGTACAATTAACCTTCACAAATCCTCTCAAATAACACGCATTTAAGACAAAAATAAAGTTCAAAATACAGTTCAACCTAACCAATGCCGAATATACTCGAATTTCCGTAGTATTGGCCAAATTGCAGCCTACTTATTTATCCTGATACACTAAATGTGTACAGCTGCCAATTGTATATTTTCTGAAAATCTGGCCTTAATCATCATGGTAAAACGCAAAATGTCCATCTTACCTTCTCTGTCCTATGTCCGTATTCTGTTCGTATATCCCTATCCTGCACGTGTTGAGTGGTATAATAAATAAATAAATTAATATATAATTGTTAATTCATTGTTCCTCAAGCAGGAGAGACGCAGTACTGGTTTGACACAATGCTTGTTCCCTGTTCAATTGGCACAAGTATTCTAGACCGTCCAGTCCAGAAAGCCACATTCCTCGAGCGTTGCAGTTCACCGCATACAGCGATAAGCTTAACCACAAGGCTAAGACAGAAGGCTAAAAGTGTTAATGGGAATCACCTGACCCCTAAAAGTTAGGGGCTTTCTACTCTTTCTACTACTGACTGTAGAGATACAATTGAAGTTTGTACGAGCTTGGAGGAATATATAAGTCCAAGGTATGAGTTAGAAAATTATGTTGATACCAGAAGCACAATTCATGGTGGTATGTATATGTGCTGTTATTACGTCACAGGTGAATTAGGTATGGCTGAATAGAAATACGTCATCCCCATTAGGACCTGACAAAGTGGTTACATGTAATTGAATCAACACGACGATGGGAAATATTTCTGGAATTCGCCATCTTCTCGAATACATCCATGATTAAATACAGTTTAGGCCCAAAGCTGAGGAAGTCCCTTCAAACGAAGGTAAAGCCTCTCGCCTCAAACCGCAAAGTGTCATTATAATTCCATTAAGATCGCAAAATATCAATTATATTCCCATCAAAACGCCGCCGAGTCCTAGGCCAGGAAACTCATTAGTGAAGTAGGCTGACATACCATTCTTATCTTATCTGAGGGTTTAATTGGACCTAGAGTGAATATTTTAAAATTGCTTGGATAAAATCAGTGCGAAGAGTTCGTAAGACAAATCAATACGTACTGCACACTTATCCAGATAATCCACAGTATCATACCTTACCAACACTGAGCACCAATCCTTTGTTTGAGTATGTTAAAGTATTTAATGTAAAACAGTTGTGACAATTCTCACTTTCTCAGCTGTCCAAATGATCTGCATCTCTCGCTCAGTCTAGGCCCAAAATTGAAAGAGTCCCTTCAAACGAAGGGAAAGCCTCTCGCCTCAAACCGCAAAGTGTCTTTATAATTCCATTAAAATGTCCTTATATTCCCATTAAAACGCCCAGGAAACCGATTCGCGAAGTAGGCTGATGTACCATTCTGATCTGAGGGTTTGGACCTAGAGTGCACTATGCATCAAGAGATTTTGCCAATAATCCTTAGAGATGTCCTTGTATTTCCACGTCCTTTCCTGGTTCTCAGAGATACATCGCAGCGGGGAACGTGGGTACAGCAGAGCAAGTATCCCTGCCCCTAAACTTAATTTAACTTGTACTTAATATAAAACAGTTGTAACTTTCTCAGCTGTCCAAATGATCTGCATCTCTCACTATGCATCAAGCGATTTTGCCAACAATCCTTTTAAGAGATGTCCTTGTAGTTCGATCCTCGTCTTTTTCTGGTTCTCAGGGATACTGCATTTTGAAGCTCATTTTCGTCTTAAATGTGGGTTATTTGGGAGGATTGCTGAAGGCGAATTGTACATTTTCTGAAAATCTGACCCGTACACATTCCAACTGTTCCAGCAAAGCTAGTATCCCTCCCTGCCCAAGGTTTGCAAACTCCTTCTTCTCGTGATGCTCCCTCAGCGTTTCTGAGGCGTTCATATGAGTCGTTGAGCGTCCTACAGTGGCGTTCATTGGGCGTCCTCCAGTGTCTAACCCATCTCCCACACACCACCGCCTCCCAGCAAATGCAGTGGCCGAGGAACGGGACGTTGAACTTGGTAATGGATCCAATCGCTAGAGGGCAGGGCAGTGTTTATTGTGTATTAAGTGGTCCAGCGTTCGCGATTGACGACTGGAATAAAGCTATCTCTGAGTCTCTATCTTTCTTACATCTAACTTGGGATGCCCGATATTTGGATACTCTAGATACCAACCACGCCCATTATTAAATGATGCCTATACTATTATGCGATGATCCGCAATACGCAAATCGCCTGAAAATGTACAATGGGCCTTCACCAACCCCCTCAAATTACCCAAATTTAAGAGGAAAATCAGGTTCAAAATACAGCTCAACATAACCAGACAGATGTATTGAATGAATACAATACAGAATACACTCAGATATAGTCAGTATTTATCATGTTTCCCTCTAATTTAGCAGAGTTTGAGAGATGTGTAGAACTGTAGATTGTGCATTATTTGAAAATCTGACCCATAGTTCTATCTCTCAATTAATAGTTGAAATCAGGGAGGTTACATCTTCACCCAAGTTCGCGTACACACGTACGTGGACTAACGTGGTAGTAAAACAGTAAATGTTTGTGAAAACATTCATTCATGTACACATGGGTCCGATTTTCAGAAAATGTACAATTGGCAGCTCTATACATTTAGAAAATTCTGCTAAATTAGGCTGAAAAATGATGAATACTGGGTATATCTGAGTATATTTGGTATCGCGTTGATTTAAAGTATCAGTTCTGTTACGTTAAACTGCATCTTGAAGCTCATTTTTGTCTTAAATGTGGGCTATTTGAGAGGATTGGTGAAGGCGAATTGTACATTTTCTGAAAATCTGACCCACATACTTTAAGGTTTGATAAAAAAAAGTTGATTATGCCTTCTGGTAAATCTCAACGGCATTAAAACTAGAGTATTATATACAGTGAGTACCACCACGACCGAATTCCGCCCGATGTAAATTCAGCTAATAAATATAATCATGAAAAGTTAAGTTGCTAAGAATAGATTTAAACTGAAACTTTATGTAAGCTGGATTGTGTCGTGTCTAGCTCCAGTGTTGATGTCACGGTGCTTGTGACATATATCACCAACTCAATCAATGTTCTTAGATCGAGTTGGTACCGCAGGCATCCATGCATTTCTTCCACATTCAATAACAAAATATTAACATTTTGAACTTGGGTATGATAATGGGTCAGGTTTTCGGACAATGTACAATTCACCTTCACCAATCTTCTCAAATAACCCAAATTTCAGACAGAAACAAAGTTCAAAATACAGTTCAACCTAGCCAAAAATTGAATTGTACATTTTCTGAAAATCTCACCCATATGCCACTTTCCCCTGCACGGTCCATCAATGGTGCTGATGGCCCAAACGGCGGGTCTCTCCTCGACCAGGGCCGGTTTATCTCTTCCCCACTTTGGTCCACTCCTCATTACGCCAAGCCTTTATAAACATTGCACTTGCTAACTAAACCAGCTTTATCTCACATTCTGACCTCAGCTGACATCCTAGAAACAATCTTGTCATGTGGGTCAGATTTTCAGAAAATGTACAATTGACAGCTCTAAATATTTAGTAATTTCTGCTAAATTCTGCTAAGAAAATGATAAACTTTGGGTATATCTGAGTATAATTATTTGGTATTAAAAGTATCAGTGAAACGCCATTTTGAAGCTCATTTTTGTCTTAAATGTGGCATATTTGGAAGGATTGGTGAAGGTGAATTGTACATTTTCTGAAAATCTGACACATGTCGTGCCCAATCTTTCGAACGCTTGACACCAATAATATTAATCTTTTTCGTAATTATAGTGCACACACACACACACACACACTGTGTAATCTTGTGATAGTAATGATAAACAAGGGTGCGCTGATGCATACATGGGTCAGATTTTCAGAAAATGTACAATTGGCAGCTCTACATATTTAGTCATTTCTGCTAAATTTTGCTAAAAAATATGATAAATTGTGGGTATATCTATACTGGACTGGAGGGGGTTAATTACTGGAGGATGTATTGGAGGAGGGAAGGCAGGATCATTTTCAGAAAGGATACTAGAGGAGTAACAGCTAGGAGGGGGTACAGGAGGAGAATGTGGGTCAGATCTTCAGAAAATGTACAATTCACCTTCACAAATCTTATCAAATAACCCAAATTTCAGACGAAAATAAAGTTCAAAATACAGTTCAACCTAACCAAACAGATTGCTAGAATCAATGCAATGCCAAATATACTCGAATTTACCTAGTATTGACCTAATTGCAGCCGAATTTAGGAGAATTCCTAAATGTGTAGAGCTGCCAATTGTACATTTTCTAAAAATCTGACCCTTGTATGGGATGAGATGCATGATCATGTACAGGTATACCCATACCTCACATTATTAGTTCTCTTGATCATTTTGGTGGTAACAAAAAGACCTGTGTTTTGATATATAAAAACATGTTCATTGAACAATCATTCCATTGGCTTAATGGTATTGAAGATGGTATGTATTGAAGAACGTCTTCAACAGTTAAAAGCATGTAGCAGAACGTTTAGCGTAGTGGTCGGGAGCGCGGGGCTTGATTGTAAAATCGTAATCAGTGCAAAAAGCATCAACACCAATGTGTTGTAAACGTTGTTGAACATGCAAACATGTTCAACAACGTTTAGCTTGAATACGTTGTGCTAAACGGTGCCTTTGCAGTGTAAGTATATTTGGTATCGCGTTGATTTAAAGTATCAATTCTGTTATGTTAAACAGCATTTTGAAGCTCATTTCTCTCTTAAATGTGGGTTATTTGAGAGGATTGGTGAAGGCAAATTGTACATTTTCTGAAAACTTGACCCACACCGCGATGGACTGACATAACTCCATCTGACCATGAGGAGGCAGACACATGTATGATGCTGCACCTGTGCCATGCTGTTATGGATGGTCATAAAATAGCTTTTCTATAAAAAACACAGTTGATTCAAATGTTGTCATTCTGTCTGTTCACCTCTTCAACGCATTGCAAAATCTGGGGCTTACTGAGCTGTGGGTTGGTTTTGGATCTGGAAAAGCATACACAGATATACCAGTCCATGAAGTTTTATTACAGCTTGGTCCTGATAAATGCAAAGCACTACCTTTCTTCAATGCATTTACAGATTGCGACGTAACATCTAGCATGATGGGAATTGGGAAGAAATCTGGATGGAAAGCTTGGATGGACTTCCCCCAAGTAACTGACACAATGATCAGCTTAACTGAAAATCCATAAGAGCTGACAGAGGATTCTCTGTATGTGCAACACATTGAGCAATGTACTGTGCTCATGTACAGTAAGAACTGTTCCTGCAGTAAATGATGCACGGCAGCTAATGTTCAATCACAAAGTTAGGACTCTAGAGAGCATCCCACCTACAAAAGCAGCCTTGTACCAGCACATCAAAAGAAACTTTTTGGTATCAGCTTTTGTTTGGCATCATGCCTTGGAAAAACAGCTATGTGTGCCAGATTCTACACAATATAGTTGGGAATGGAATGGGCACCTCAAGACATGGGTCCGATATTGGACAGAACTGGGCGATGCCAGTGCATCCTGTGCACTTTTCAAGTCAAGGTGGTTGCTGCAACAACCTTGATGACCATTCTGTATGATTGCCATGATATAAGATTTATTCAGTTATCTGTGTTGTTTTCCTTAATTTCATTGGCATGTCCGAGATGATATAATACAGTTTATTTCACAGACGTTAGACTGTTCTGACTGTTATGACTTGATCTATGACCTTAAAATAGCAATTACTTCAGAAATGGATTCCCCATACCTTAAAACATAGAAAAGCTGGTATTATACATGGATATTGCTAAGAGGAGTGAGATATGATATTTTTTTCCCCAGACGGTGGCCTACAAGATAAGTCCATTATTTCATCCAGGATTAAGTGTTTTTTCATACATTTTGTTTATTTCTGAGGGGTTTTTTGAAAGACACCTATAATGCATCATATCTCTTAATAATTTCTGGCTTTATATTGGTATGTAGTTAGATTAAGTGTGAGATCAAAAGAATTAAAGAAAAGAAACACAAACTTGTTCATGCACAATGTCAGGTGAATATAGTTAAAATATTAAATGATTTTAGGTTTGAATAATTTTATCTTCATTTAAATAAAAGTCCTAAATTCATAAAATATGTTTTGATCATGAAAATGGCTTGAGAAATGGATTCTCTATACCTTTAAACCTAAATAAAATCGTATTAGACATCTATCTAGTGATAATTGGAGCTGAGATATGATATTTTCATTTTGAGGCAGTGGCCATATTGGATTTTGACCTGAAAATGATCTGGGAACAGAAAGATGATTCAGAAAGGGTATTTTCATATATAAAAACCTAGGAAAAGTAATATTATATATGGTGGTATAGCTGCTGAGATATATTACTTGCTAATAGCTGTTGGGATTTAAAACAATTGTGGGTATAGTGCAAATGGGAGCTGAGATATGACTTTTGTGTTTCCTGGTGGCAGCCATATTAGATTTTGACCCTGAAAATGACCTTCAAATAAAGAATCATTTAGTAAATGGATTCCTCATACGGTACCTCAAAACATAGAAAAACTGGTATTATACATGGATATTGCTAAAAGGAGCTGAGATATGATATTTTTTCCCCAGACTGCGGCCATATTGGATTTTGACAGTGAAAAAGACTTTAAAAGTAAATAATAACTTCAGAAAATGATTCCTCACACCTTAAATCATCAATAAATTGGTATTATACTTGAAATTACGATCAGTAGAAGCAAAGATATGGTGCATTTGCTTCTAATGTCGGCCATTTTGTATTTCGCCGCTACCGGCCACCAGGGGTGTGGACCAACTTGCTGCTGTTGGTTTTTGGAAAGCCTATGGTCTCACCTAACAGCATACCACATTTCAAAAAGGTATCACATTTTGCACGATTCTTACAGGTTCCTCCCCCGCTAGTATGCTTTCAAGATTAATTAATGTAGTTGTGATGAATACATGGTATAATTGTTACTCCCAGGATGAACAGCTTTGGTATGATGGCGAGGTGTGAGTTCTCGACAATTAACCTCAGCGTTGCCGGGTGTTATGCTCTGTAAACTTGTGCCCCGGTGAGTGTAATTGAAAACAAACATGCAATATTTCATTACAATTATTGTCATCTATTACTCACTGCTTTCACTGTCCATGCCTTCATTCCAAATGGCTTAACAATTCATATATGGGTCAGATTTTGTGAAAATGTATAATCGGCAGCTCTACACCTTTAGTAAGTTCTGCTAAATTAGGCTGCAATTTGGTCAATACTGGGTAAATTCGAGTATATTCGGCATTGTATTGATTCTAGCTATCTGTTTGTTTAGGTTGAACTGTATTTTGAACTTTATTTTTGTCTGAAATTTGGGTTATTTGAGAAGATACGCAAAGCTGAATTGTACATTTTCTGAAAACTTAAGCCATATATACAAAATTTGTCCGAATAAGATTCAATCAAGAATATTTTACCACAAAGCTATCATCAGTTTATTTCATGATTTCCAGAGAATGGAGACATTTCTAAATTAATGCAAATTGTTTCTCGGATATGGTGTTATTGATGAGAGAAACGATCCGTGATTAACGAGCAAGCACACAGTGAATTACCATTCCAATTTGGCAATGACAATTAATTATTGTGATGTGTTCCAGTAAAATGAGTCATAAGTCGCAAAATTGATATTTTTCAAAGTGTTTTTTTCACAAGATCTCTTCATTGAAATGTTCTGATTTTTAGAGGGTTTAGCACTTATAGTCATATGAAACCATGTAACAAATTTCAGGACATCGTATTAAATATATCTTTGCGTTTTGAAGACCTTCTGTGGAGTATATTTAGTTACTTTACTAATAATTGGCCACCCAGAAACATTGCAAACTTTTTTTTCAGAAATAAAAATATCAAACTTAAAATATAGAAATACTTATTAGAGTGTCCTAGTGTTTACTATCATTGGAATCAGCTTGATTTCCTCTTTTTAAATATGGTAATATCTCAAAATCCATATTTTGCGACTTATGACTCATTTTCCTAAAACGGATCACAATTATTGCTGACGGATTCTCCTTCGATGGAATTCATGAACGCATTTTTTCAAGTGAAAACGGTGGGGAAATATTAGAAATAACCTGCCATATTTCATCACTTCAGAGCGCAAATCTGAAATGTTATAATCTAAACTGAATGTTATTACAACTCAATTATCTAAAATGATTATCATCCTGATATTATTATAAATATTATTGCTTATCATCATAAATACATTGCAAGTAATCAAATATTTTTAAAGGATTGTGACAGAAATTATGTGTATTATGTATTGTTGAATGCTTCATAAGTGTTTATTACTCTATGTGGGTCAGATTTAACTCAAATTTAGCAGAATTTGAGAGATGTGCAGAACTGTAGATTGTGCATTTTCTAAAAATCTGACCCGTGTATTCGTTGCGCCTGAAGATTTTCATTTGGAACAATCGGTCAAAAACCACACCACAAAGCAATCCGCTCTGTCAACACCAGTACAACATTCTGAAGAAGGGCAGGAATTGAATAAAAGGTTTTAAAAAACAAAACAAAAACAATCTGAAGACATAATAACACTTATGGGTCAGATTTTCAGAAAATTTACAATTGGCAGCTCTACATATTTAGTAATTTCTGCTAAATCTTGCTAAAAATATGATAAATTGTGGGTATATCTAAGTTCGGTTATGTTAAACAGCATTTTGAAGCTCATTTCTGTCTTAAATGTGGGTTATTTGAGAGGATTGGTGAAGGTGAATTGTACATTTTCTGATAATCTGACCCTTATATTTCAGATAGACAATATAGACGAGGTGCCGGTCATGATATTAAGTGACAGAAAATGGCAATAGTGAGGTTCAGCAAGTCTAACGTAAACGTAAACGTATCCGTATCTCTGATATACAAACATACGTGAAAAGAAAGAAAGAGGTTCTGCAAAACATGGCGGGAAAAACATAACATGACATATTAAGCAAATTCATATTTTACACATAAAAATACGACCTAAGTCACAAAAAAGATACGGATACGGTTACGTAACTGAGATACGTTTGCTTGCGGAACCTCCCTATTAGCTTAGTATTCTCATAACGCTGCATCAAATGAGTCAGATTTTCAGAAATGTTCAATTCAACTTCGCCAATCTTCTCAAATAACCCACATTTCAGACGAAAATAAAGATCAAAATACAGTTCAACCTAACCAAACAGATTGCTAGAATCAATGCAATGTCAAATATACTCAAATTTACCTAAAATCTGACCCAAATGAGTTAGCCTTGTCATTTACCAGCAAGCTTTGAAAGATTGATTCCTCTTGATAATAGGAGCTGTCGGGAACTATTGACCAAATTTCAGCTTAATTTAGCATAATTTACTAAATGTGTACAGCTGCAAATTGTGCATTTTCTGAAAATCTGACCCAAATGAGTTAGCCTTGTCATTTACCAGCAAGCTTTGAAAGATTGATTCCTCTTGATAATAGGAGCTGTCGGGAACCGGCCGGACCGTGGGCGGAGAATAATGCGAATCGCTGGCGATGCGATGAGATTGGTGGAGATAGCAGTAACAATTAAATCTGCCATCTCACTCTTTTATTGCTTTTCCACGCAAATGACAACGTTTCCAATAAAATAAATGAACAATTGCCAGTTGTTTGTTTCCAGGTATAGGCACTGAGCAGTGCAGTTGATAAGGCATATAATGTTTTCGAAGAACTTGCTAACGGGAGAATTAAGAGCCATGATGGAGATCATTGTTTATACGGGTCAGATTTTCAGAAAATGTACAATTCGCCTCCTTCACCAATCCTCTCAAATAACCCACATTTAAGACAGAAACGAGCTTCAAAATGCAGTTTAACATAACAGAACTGATACTTTAAATCAATGCGATACCAAATATACTCAGATATACCGTGGTATTTATCATTTTTCTTCTCAGGATTTTCCTGAGAAGTAGGAGGTTGATACCCATTATGTCAATCATCTTTATCGTTTCAATCCAACATAAATGTGTTAGCTGATTGTGGGGTAACAATCAGTGTGAAATCATCTGTCTGATCAGTTTGCATGTTTGCAGAAGGCTTATCTACTCCACCCATGTACCACCCATTTCTCACCTCCACCACTTCACCCTGCCCCCCTCTGGTTATTACATAATAAGACAAACCAAGCCTGCCCCTCACCAAGTCATGGTTGGTTGTCCCCTCCCTCCCTTGCCTTCCAGCTCCCTCCCTCCCTCCCTCCCCCTTGCCTTTCACCCATTACCCCCATCTCTCTTTCTCTCTCTCACTCTGAGTGCTGTTTTAGTGCATTCAATTTTAGAGAGATGCACATACAAAATTTCTTACTTTTAATGTCCTGAAAAAACAAAAATCATAATTACTTTAAGAGACCTTAATACTGACCTCAGGAACCCTGTATAAGACAGTATATGTGATGTGTCACAGAGAAATGAGTCACAAGTCGCAAAAAATAAATTTTGAGATTTGCCCCCTGTTGTGCACAATCAGCTAA
The DNA here is from genome assembly GCA_942159475.1 of Sthenelais limicola. Classification (NCBI taxonomy): domain Eukaryota; kingdom Metazoa; phylum Annelida; class Polychaeta; order Phyllodocida; family Sigalionidae; genus Sthenelais; species Sthenelais limicola. Next base: position 10,895,910 of record OW804098.1, read on the forward strand.
CAGGTTGCAGACTTAACGACTTATCATGCATGACAGCTGCAGAAATAAGAGTAGACTTAAAGTTAAAGTAAATGTGCCAAGACTTGAATTGAATCAAGTTATTTCACACAGGTTAATTGAATAAAAGTAAATCTTAAAAAAAAACTTTCTAAATTTTACAAGAAAGTTACAAACTATTTAGCCTAGCCTAGCTACTACTTTTTTGTTTTAACAACACTTTATTTTTATACCAACGACCTTTTTTTCCGACCACCTTTTTTTCCGACCAACTTTTTCTCCGACCAACTTTTTTTCCGACCAACTTTTTTCCGACCAACTTTTTTTTACGACCAACTTTTTTTTCAGACTTAACTTTTTTTCAACTAACATCTATCTATCAATATGATTGATACAAAACTGATTCCAGTTTTTAAATTACTGAGCTCCACATGCATTGTACAAACACATATTGAATTTGGAACAAATTTTGCGATTTAATTACAATTTTGACTATATTTAACTGAAAAAAAATCTGTATTTCAGGACGCCCTCACAAAAAAACTAGAGTGAAAACTATATTTTTTTCTTTTATAACAAAGAAGACACTCCCAGGCAGTATATATTACAGTTTGAAAAAAATCTATATCTGGGTTCTTGGTGAGAAATATGAATATGTTTTGAAAAGTCATCATCTTCCATAGCAACCAATAGTAAAAGGGTCAAAATGTTTGCCACCCCATATTTCAGTATGTCTTGACATCGCGCACAAATAATTGATCCTGAGAAGTCATTTCCTTTGGAAACGCAGGGTATAAACATTAAGTTAAACTGATTATAAAGTTAAATAGAAAAATAGTTGATTAAATCATTAGTAAACTTAATAATTAGTAAACTTATAACTTGTTCAGCCTAATTTAGGAGAATTTACTAAATGTGTACAGCTGCCAATTGTACATTTTCTGAAAATCTTTGCCTACTAGAGATCATTGTTTATACATTCCTCTTAAAGGTAAATGCCAGTGTTTAATCAAAATTGAATGAATCATGGATTTTTTTTTAAAACGTTGGATTTAGAAAGAACATGGTTGTGGGAACCCCAAAAGCCCCCAAAACCATTATGTCATTGGATTAGTCTTTATTTCAGGGACCGCTGAAATTTACAGTTCACTAAAACGGTATTTTCTCTATTTTCCCGAATAGCAGGCGATTGAATCATACGATTTTCTTTACAATCTGCATATACATAGTTGACATGTTATTCTACCTTCCCAATTAAAAAAAATAAGGGATCATTGAACTAAAAAAAAACAACGTTATTCAGCTAAACTTGTATCACGATGTGTTTCCCCCATTGAAATAGACTGAAATAGTGTTGCTCGTGTGGAAATGCCGTCCAGAAAAGCAAACACGTCAATATGGGTCATATTTTGTCAATATGGACTCGGAAATTCTGGAATTTAAAACTTGCGCCCAAAGAACCCCCGAAACTATTGGTCAGATTTTCAGAAAATGTACAATTGGCAGCAGTACACATTTAGTAAACTCTTCAAAATTAGGCTGCAATTTGATCAATACTAGGTAAATTCGAGTATATTCGGCATTGCATTGGTTCTAGCAATCTGTTTGGTTAGGTTGAACTGTATTTTGAAATTTATTTTCGTCTAAAATTGGGGTTATTTGAGATGATTGGGGAAGTTGAATTGTACATTTTCTGAAAATCTCACCCATATGATCGGTCCTGTAGGCTAACAACAAATACAAACGAGTGTGTGTGTGGGGTAGTTAGCAGAGCGTGAAATCACGTATATGGGTCAGATTTTCCGAAAATGTACAATTGGCAGCTGTACAGATTTAGTAAATTCTGCTAAATTAGACCGGAAATGGTCAATACATTATGAAATTGCGAAGAAGCAATATCCACAGCAGTGAGACATGGTAAGTGCACCTTCGCTATGGGAAAAATTATAATCACACTCGTCCGAGTTAAACTTCGGGCAGGGTACATGAAGGCCTGCTTTTTTGGAAGGCTTTCTGGGGAGCCAACTAAGGCGAGTACGATGCTGCTGAATAGAAACCTCGTCAGCCCAGTCGAGAGTATTATCCAAGATGTAGTCAATTACAGTCTGGGACCAGACCCGAGGCCCGTCCCAACCATGGGAGGCTGTGTCTTGAGCTAACTGAGCGATATGGTTTGCAATAGCCAGTTGATTAGAGGCAGAGGGAAGAAGATCAGAGAGCATATTGGCCAGTCCACATGTATACTCTGCGAAAGACAGGTCCCTTTTCTCTTCTTTAACTTTAGATGCCATGTCGGGGGGAAGAGAAGTTTCAGGGGTTACAATTTTCTTTTTGCCCTTACCTTTCGGCCTTCCCATCGAGGTGGTCTGACGAGCCATTGCCTTGGAAATGTTGTCGTTGTGGCGATACAGCCTCTTAAGGTGTGAGGGAGCAGGCAGGTCCTCATCGGAGGAGGAGGTAGAGTCCGAGCCTCGTTCCCTAAAAGGATGTCTTGCTTCAGCCGACGTTTTGAATTTCCTGTTATTCTTTCTCTTTTTAGGAAGCTGGACAACAAAGTCATCGGAGCTGGACGAGAAAGACGATACCTCGGACGATGAAGAAGAAGAAGTCTCAGGGAGGTGGCGCAAGCGCCTCTTCTTGCCAGTTGGCGGCACAGAGTCCTCGTGGTCCTCAGCGCGGGAAAAAGGCTGTGCGGTAGCGTGGGGGCGACGGTTATTAGCTGTCACTCGTGGCTGGTCATGCTCAGACTTCGCAATAGCCTCATCCCTTACCGATTTACACAGAGAATGGATGTAGCCCTTCATTTGAAGTAGATGCTTAGATGGAAGCCCTTTTGCCTTCTTGAGACGACGAGCCTTCTGTTTCATCCTCAGCCTTCTCCGCTCGAGATAGGCAGCACGCTCCTGCTCCTGCTGGGCACGTTGCTCGGCCTGCTGGTTAGGAGCCGGCTGTTGTTCATCGTCCAACCTTCCTGCCATCTGCTGTCTCGTCCCTATGATCCTACGAGTAGGAGTCGTTACCAGTTTTTTCTTGGTCTTCTTACGAGCCATGACACCAAATAAAGAGACCGAACTGGGGGGAGAACACTAAGAAACTTAGGTAAACCCACGAGAAAATTTCAGAGTCCGTTAATGGCGGACGGTGAAAGTTCAGACGAGGAAGGTGAACGTCAGATGGATACGTCACATACGTCAGTGCTGAATGACTGTGTCTTATTCCCGCCACAATGAGCCGATATCGCTCATAGCGATATCAGCCACTTCGTGAATTCGAGTATATTCGGCATTGCATTGATTCTAGCAATTTTCTTGTTCGGTTGAACTGTATTTTAAACTTTATTTTCGTCTGAAATTTGAGTTATTTGCGAGGATTGGTGAAGTTGAATTGTACATTTTCTGAAAATCTGACCAATATATATATATCGCCGCCTTTGCCAGATTATATCTTTTGCACCCAGAATCAGATACATTCTAAACGATCTAGTCACTGTGCATTATTGTATATCGTCAGAACATATCAGACTTATCATGTTTTTGTCGTATCATGATTATTTTCAAGTCTTCATGATAATATCAAATCGATGCCCTTGATCTTTGAACTTCATAATATATTCACATGTGTCAGATTTTGAGAAAATGTACAATTGGCAGCTCAACACATTTTGGAAATTCTGCTAAATTAAGCTGAAAAATTATGAATACCGGGTATATCTGAGTATATTTGGTGTCGCATTGATTTAAAGTATCAGTTCTGTTATGTTAAACTGCATTTTGGAGCTCATTTTTGTCTTAAATGTGGGCTATTTGAGAGGATTGGTGAAGGCGAATTGTACATTTTCTGAAAATCTGACCCATTATATATATATAATATATATAAACACATGGCAATGACCTCATTCGACTTATAATGCGCGGACAACCAAACATTGATGTGAGCGCTGGACGTGCAAAACTAGATCTCTCTCTCTCTCTGAGGTAAGTGTGCTTAAGCATTAGATATTACCGCATTTAGTTATGTAGGAGTAGATATTTTATCCTAGATTCATTCGTGTACGTTGTCGTTATTCGTGCAATATTCAATGTAGAGTAATTATAGTTCTAGTTGACTGGGGTGGGGAAGGCCGGCTGTGTGTATGCTATGCATGGCTGTGTCCGGTACTATGTATGTATGTTGACGAACCATTATTCCTCATATGGGTCAGATTTTCAGAAAATGTACAATTTGTCTTTACCAATCCTCTCAAATAACCCACATTTAAGACAGAAATGAGTTTCAAAATGTTGTTTAACACAACAGAACTGATACTTTAAATCAATGCGATACCAAATATACTCAGATATACCCAAAAAGTATCATATCATATAGGAACCTACTGGAAGACTTGGAACCTAGGTTTCAAAACTGGGCCTTCCTTATTGTAGTCATCATTGATTTATGCAAATAAAAAATGTCTTGAATTGAATTGAATTGAATTGAATTTTTAGCAGAATTTAGCAGAAATTACTTAATATGTAGAGCTGCCAATTGTACATTTTCTGAAAATCCGACCCATATAATTCAATTTTCTGAAAATCTGACCCATCTAGTTGTTTACCTGACACTCCACACGTAGTGCCGCTATCAGTTATGTTATCCAGCTTTGTCAATTACTATAGCTCATATACACTAATTTAAGGACACGCCCCCTTTCTGGCGATGAACCACATGGGTCAGATCGTCAGAAAATTTACAATTCACCTTCACCAATCCTCTCAAATAACCCACATTTCAGACAAACATAAAGTTCAAAATACAGTTCAACATTCAACCAAACAGATTCCTAGAATCAATGCAATGCCGAATATAATCGAATTCAAATTCCAGCTTAATTTAGCAGAATTTACTAAATGTGTACAGCTGTCAATTGTAAATTTTCTGAAAATCTGACTCATGTAATAAACAAAGTATAAAGAGAACAATTATTATCAGACTGAGAGCAAATTACAACAGGATAATAAAATTGGTGTTTACGACACCCTTGCATTTCAGACATTTCTCTTTGTCGGTTTACTAAATTACTGTATACATTACCCTTTACTAGAAGTTATTCTAGATGATGGTACTTATAGCATCAAGCATTACATAGTACATATTGATAAGTAATTAATTGAACATTATAGCGGTTATAATTTAACACATGAGCGAAACTGTTGTTCTTGGATTTGTCTTCTTTGCCAGTGGAAACCCCAGTTTGTGTTTCTGTTAGCTACATACACTTGGCTGTTTTTACCTTCTCAGGAACTGAGAAGGTTAGTGGATTGAGTACCATTCTGTCAATCATCTTTTGATCGTTTAAATCCCACATAAATGTGTTAGCGGATTGTGGGATGTGTGAGGTAACAATCAGTGTGAAATCATTTGTCTGATCAGTTCGCATTTTTGCAGAAGGCTTATCTACTCCACCCAGATGCACCTGAAAAACCCAAAATCATAATTACTTTAACAGACCTTTTACTGACCTCAGGAACCCTGCATATGACAGTATATACCCTGTATATGACGGCAAATATTCTGCATTTTCAGTTTAAGAAAGACTAAATTTCAGTCACTATGACTTGACATCGCGCACAAATAATTGATCCTGAGAAGTTGTTTCCTTTGGAAACGTAGGGTATAACATTAAGTTAAACTGATAATGAAGTTAGATAGAAAAATAGTTAATTAAAACATTGATTAACTTAATAATTAGTAAACTTATAACTTGTTAAGATCTTTGTAGTATTTCGGTAGGAGCCACATTCAGACAGGGGGTGGCTATGGCTGGAAAGCAACTCTAGGGATTAAACAGTTTACTCAAGACCATCAACCTATACAGATCGTTGACTTATTCACTTATCATTTATAGCTTTAATTTAGTATACACTAGTATACACAATAGTATATCAGTGTGGATGTTATAATTAAGTTGTTCAAAATCCAGAATCTGACGCCAATTTGACACATTTCAGCACATTTCAGCTGAAGGAAGGACTACACAACATGGCGATCTTACTTTCCCAGGAGCGCCTCAACCCTGGTACAATTATAGGCACAATATGCCTGGTCTTCATCGTTATTGTGATCCGGCGACTTATTACAAAAATACAGCACATAAGGAAAATGAACAAAGCTTTAGATGGTTTCCCCTCAATGCCAAGACACTGGCTATATGGGTCCATTAAACAGGTAAATTATAGATTCATATTTGGGTAAGATTTTCAGAAAATGTACAATTCACCTTCACCAATCCTCTCAAACAACCCGAATTTCAGACGAAAATAAAGTTCAAAATACAGTTCAACCTAACCAAACAGATTGCTAGAATCAATGACATGCCGAATATACTGGAATTTACCAAGTATTTATTGACCAAATTGCAGCTTAATTTAGCAGAAATTTCCTAAATGTGTACAGCTGCCAATTGTACATTTTCTGAAAATCTGACCCATTTATAGGAATGGCTGAGCCTTTGCTTTGTGTAATGTTCAAGTCCGAATAGTGCACAGATTACCTTGTTGAGAAGTATTTATTTACTTAACATTGATTTCAAAGCAGTTATCTAATGTCTTATCTTGCTTCAACTTTATTCAGATTTTGAGTTTATATCATAACCTTTCGAGTGTAAATTATTGAACAATTTCCTGTGAATAATTATTTCACAATATTGAAGCATCAATACCATACAATCTACATGGATTTGTTGACTTCTGATATCAATATAATAAAGTATATAATTATCATTCCCACTGTTTATAAAATCATTATTTCCCAGCACAAGGCAAAGGCACACTTAACCGGACACAGCTCATATGTGATGTGTTTCAGGAAAATGAGTCATAAGTCGCAAAATCGATATTTATAAGTGTTTTTATCACAAGATATCTTCATTGAAATGTTCTGATCTTTAAGGGGTTTATTACTTATGGTCATATAAATCTATGTAACAAATTTCGGGACATTGTATCAAATATATCCCTGCGTTTTGAAGGTCTTTGTATGGAGTATATTTAGTTACTTTACTGATAATTACCCATCCAGATCTTTAAGGGGTTTATTACTTATGGTCATATAAATCTATGTAACAAATTTCGGGACATTGTATCAAATATATCCCTGCGTTTTGAAGGTCTTTGTATGGAGTATATTTAGTTACTTTACTGATAATTACCCATCCAGAAACATTGCAAACTTTTGTTTTACCAGAATAAAAATATCAAACTTAAAATATAGAAACACTTATTAGGTGTCCTAGTGTTTACTATCATTGGAATCACCTTAATCTCCTCTTTTCAGATATGGTGATATCTCAAAATCCATATTTTGCGACTTGTGACACATTTTCCTAAAACGGATCACATATCATTACTTTTATGATAATCATATCAGATCTCTCGTACCCGGGAAATATTATTATATAATATTATAATACTTTTATTCCAAATCAAATCATTACAGTTACATAGTCAAAAAATATCAGAACCGGTTGCAGCCCTCTGCCCACTCGCAGGTTTTCCTGACTGGCCTTTAAACTAAAACTTCTTTAATAAAATCATCATATCAACAAGATTCTTATCACTCAACAATTCTTTCTAAGTGTAGCAATAAAACCAATAAAATGCTTGCTCGTTCTCAGCGATCTTATATAAAATGAATATTTGATTTTTGATTCCTGAACTCCGTTTTAGTGCATTTATATCTAATTCACGCAATCAGTCCTAAATTTCGCACCTCGGAGAGGTCAATTCAGCTCATGTGTACACACGTTTTTGTCAACAAATTTTGTTCCAATTCCTTTAATATGACCAACATTTCGCTAAAATTTGGTTCAACATGCACATCGAACATAACAGTAAAATAGATAGAATTATACATCTAGTATTTATCAATTTCAGACAACATTAGCAGAATCGACTTATTATGCAACCAAACCAAAAGTACACTCACCCCCAACACATTCTTCTAACCCACTAGCCGCCACCCACTCACCCACGCCAAATCAATGAGGGAGTGAGGAGATATTTCTTACAGGGACCGAGTAATCGACTGCCAATACTGTGACATGTATACGTATAAATTAAACACCTGGGCTTATTCATGCGCCAGTGCCCAATCTTTGATTCTAATAAAACTCTGTCTTCTTCAACCCAAATAGCTTCAGGTAAAGTATTCCAGAGTACCTTCCCTTATTTGAAACATATTTGAATAAGAATCAGAATAAGCATAGAAGTCTCCCTTATATATGAACGCACCTCAAACCAACCTACAGCACAGAACAATGCACGAACGCACCGCAGTAATTAACGCTATGGGTCCGTCCATTGGAGGGAGAGAGAGAGAGAGCGCGGAGGGAGGGAGGGAGGAATGAGCGCCCGCCTGGGATTACATAAGCCTATGCGAGATCTCAACTGTGCGAGATGGACCCTCGTTTTGGTAGCTGCCTAGCCTTGGTCCATGCATGAATCTGGGTCGATTTCTATATATGGGGAATAACAAAGAAGACACTCCCAGGCAGTATATACTACAGTTTGAAAAAAATCTATATATGGGTTCTTGGTGAGAAATATGAATATGTTTCGAAAAGTCATCATCTTCCATAGGAACCAATAGTAAAAGGGTAAAAATGTTTGCCACCCCATATTTCAAAATCTAGACGGTGAATTGATTTTAAAATTCATATGTGGCCTTGGCCAGGTTGAACATTGTACAGGTTTAAGGCGTTAAGAAAGTGAATCGCACATTACATTTGTACAAGAAATCATAATAGTGTTAACTAAATGTTAAATAATCTTAGATAAAATGACTAAACAGTGTTATATTATTTATGCAATATTTGTTCCACAAAAAAATCAGATATAGGTTAAAATGGAAGCATTTTTAGGTAAATATTCTGCATTTTCAGTTTAAGAATGACTAAATGTCAGTAACTATAACTTGACATCGCGCACAATTAATTGAGCCTGAGAAGTCGTTTCCTTTGGAAACGCCAGGTATATACATTAAGTTAAACTGATTGTAAAGTTAAATAGAAAAATAGTTGATTAAATCATTGCTTAACTTAATACTTAGTTAACGTATAACTTGTTATATCATGTAGATTGCATCAATAAGCATAATATTAGGATATAACACAGACAGCAATTGAATTTTCAAAGCATTTTCAAAGGTGAAATATAAAGGACTTTCTTCCATATAAATTAGGGTTTGGCGAATGATTAAGGTACACATAACGGAAGATACACTACCCCACATCATTATTTTATTCATTTTATTTTAAACAATTTTAAAGAGGAAAACACACCAAATAAGGTTATCTCCGATTTCATGCATCCTATCCTTTAACGTCCTGCCAAAAATATGTCCCCCAAGTTTCTGAGCTCAATGAATTAAGCTCTTGGTGTTTGGACGCAAAATAATGAATATGTTTAAGTATTTAAATGGTCTTATTATACACCCATTGCTCTGAAAACAACGCATAGTGCGTATTTCACTAGTAATTTACGTGGGGTTGTCATGGCAACTAATCTGTTTTGTTACTAAGATTACCGGTAAAATTCAAATTTATGACTCGATTTTTTTTTCTATTTTCATGATTAAAAGCATGTTTAATAAACCAGTCGCTTAGAATATTGCTAAGCAACTCGTGCAATATTAACGCTCCTTCAACCAACTCGTTAGTTAACCTGTATATATTCTGGAACTTATTGTATATTGACTCTAAATCTATATTGCAGAGAGGTGGGCCAGATCATACATTTCTGCAGATGCACCTTGATCGGTTGAAGAATGCACCCCGTGGGTACAGAATGTGGATAGGACCGTTCAGAAGCAGTCTAACTGTAGTTCACCCTGACCTCATCAGACCAGTGTTAAAGGTTTCTGATCCCAAATCACACTTGTATACTGCAACACTCAAGCCATGGCTAAGTAAGACAATATACTGATAAACACAATTGTAGGAACTGGTGGGTCAGATTTTTAAAAAAAATGCACAATCTACAGTTATATATATATAGTTTTATTTCAAAGTACATGTACATCGAAATCGGAGTACAATATCTGCAACCTGCGGATCTTCCAATTGATCCTCATAGCGTACTCGGACTTTAAAATATGGTTTCTAGCTACAATGTAAACAATTTGTATATGAGGTACACAGTGAGGATTTTGCCTCTTCCCGCTCTTCCCAATCAGTTCCATTCTGATTGGGTTTACATTATTTACACGAGTGATCGTGGCAGCTCCGCTTTATATACGGTCTGGTCTAAAGTAACCAAGTATGTGAGCCATAGTTTAGTACAGGACTCATGGTTTTATACTTGTTTTCTATTCCCCCCCCCCCCCCCACCCACCCACCCCCCTATGTCCATTTTACTACACGCTGAACAAATGGATCAGATTTTCAGAAAATGTACATAGTCATATAAATCAATATAACAAATTCTGGACATTGTATTAAATATAATCGTACGTTTTGAAGGCCTTCTTATGGAGACTATTTAGTTACTTTACTGATAATTACCCATCCAGTTCTCCGCATCTTTCAAATTCTGCTAAATTAGAGTGAAAAATGATAAATACTGAGTATAGCTGAGTGTATTCTGTATTGTATTCATTCAATAAATCTGTCGGGTTTTGTTGAAGTGTATTTTGAACCTGATTTTCGTTGTAAATTTGGGTTATTTGAGGGATTGGTGAAGGCGAATTGTACATTTTCTGAAAGTCTGACCCATATAAGATAAGATAAGATAAGAGGTTTTTTATTTGTCTTAAAAGTACAAATTGTACATTTTCTGAAATTCTGACCCGTATATGGGTCGGATTTTCAGAAAATGTACAATTGGCAGCTCTACACATTTTGAAAATTCTGTTAAATTAGGCTGAAAAATGAATAATACCAGGTATATTTGAGTATATTTGGTATCGTGTTGGTTTATAATATCAGTTCTGTTATGTTAAACTGCATTTTGAAGCTCACTTTTGTCTTAAATGTGGGTTATTTGAGAGGATTGGTGAAGGCAAGTTGTACATTTTCTGAAAATCTGATCCACAGGTGACGGTCTCCTCATCTCAGAGGGAAAGAAATGGTTGAGAAGTCGCCGCCTCCTCACACCTGCCTTCCATTTTGATGTCCTCAAATCTTACGTTGAAGTATTCCACGAAGCTAATGATGTATTCATGGTAATGCCTTTTTTTAACAAAATGCCTTTTTGGGTCAACTTTTCAGAAAATATACAATCTACAGTTCTGCACATCTCTCAAATTCTGCTCAAAAGATTGAAAAATGATAAATATATAGGTATATCTGAGTGTATTCTGTATTGTATTCATTCAATAAATCTGTCTGGTTATGTTGAACTGTGTTTTGAACCTGATTTTCGTCTTAAATTTGGGTTATTTGAGAAGATTGGTGAAGGTGAATTGAACATTTTCTGAAGATTTGACCCTTATAGCCATGCTCCTTCAAGTAGCCTCTATAAAATTAAATTTGCATGCCTGGATCTCATACAAAAATACTTCCAGGCATAAACTAAATTTGGGTTATTTGAGAAGATTGGTGAAGGTGAATTGTACATTTTCTGAAAATCAGACCCTTTTAGAATATCACCAGATATTAGAATATCACCAGCTTATGAAGCAGTTTTCGTTGCACCTACTGGTGGTGCCTACGGTATAGATCCATTTTACTACACGCTGAACAAATGGATCAGATTTTCAGAAAATGTACATAGTCATATAAATCAATATAACAAATTCGGGACATGTATTAGATATAATCGTACGTTTTGAAGGCCTTCTTATGGAGACTATTCAGTTACTTTACTAATAATTACCCATCCAGAAACATCGCAAACTTTTTTTTCCAAAAATAAAAATATCAAACAAAATATAGAAATACTTCTTGAATGTCCTTCCTCTTTACTATCATTGAAATTAGCTTGATCTCCTCTTTCCTAAAAACGGATCACAAATGTGATGTGTTACAGGAAAATGAGTCATAAGTCGCAAAAATTGGATTTTGTGATATTATCATACATGAAAAGATGAGATCAAGGGGATTCCAATGAATGCAAACATTAAGGGCATCTAATAAGCATTTCTATATTTTAAGTTTGATATTTTTATTTCTGAAAAAAAAAGTTTCAATATTTTTGGGTGAACAATTACAATTAAAGTAGCTAAATATACTCTATGGGATGACCCTATAAATGCATGACAATATTTGATACACTGTCTTGCATTTTGGTACATGTATTCATACTTCATCCAGCGTTAGTCACACCAAATATGAGATAATTCCTACAAAGAGATTTTGGGAATATATCACTTTGAAAAATATCAATTTTGCGACTTGTGACTCATTTTCCTGAAACACATCACAAATGGGTGCAGACATGCACTGGTCAAATGATGTGCAAGTCTTGTGTAGACCATTGTGTAGACCACATCTTTCAACAAAAATATTCTACTTACAAGTTTCCGTTTTTTTCTCTTATGTTTATCAGGAAAAATTGGACAAAATGATAGACGAAAAAGAAGATTTACGGCTCTTTGAGAATATCAGTCTCCTCACGCTGGACATTATAATGATCTGTGCCTTTTCCTACAAGACTGATTGTCAAATTCCCGGGTAGGGAGAAGCATTTTTAACATAATTGCATAGAGACCAATAATTATCACTGTATAAATTATAAGAAAATGACAGTAAATTGTAAATAATTAATGTAATAACAGAAATTATACTGCTGTAACATATATATATATGGTCTGCTCGTAGTAATATATATTGTACTGAAACTACCCAAATTTGTAACCTTATCTATATCTCTATAAAATACCTTTTGGCAAGTCAGGCTGTCCTGAGAACATTTGTACTGTATGTATAAAAATGTTCAATGTCCTGAATAAAATATTCTGAAATTAAATTAAATAAAAAAATTCTCACTTACATTGAGTCATACAGGCATAAGGGTCAGATTTTCAGAAAATGTACAATTAGCAGCTGTACAGATTTAGTAAATTCAGTTAAATTAGGCTGCAATTTGATCAATACTTCGTGAATTCGAGAATATTCGGCATTGCATTGATTCTATCAATTTGCTTGGTTCGGTTGAACTGTATTTTGACCTTTATTTTCGTCTGAAATTTGAATTATTTGAGAGGATTGGTGAAGTTGAATTGTACATTTTCTGAAAATCTGACCCATATGCAATTCTATCATGTTAACTACCAGACAGAGGCAATAAGTGCAAAGAATAATGGTAATGGTCGTAGGAATCTGACTCAAGGCAATATTCATTTATTTGATTCAACTTATAATGAATATAAGACGAGCAAAGATATATTTTTTTGTTTTTGCAAATTTTTTATTTCCAAATTAGACAGACATGGTGGAAAGCACACGAATACATAAGTACAATTTCAACAATTAACAAGTGAAATAAACTAAGATGAAAGAGGGAGACTCTTATGTTGTATGAGCAAAGATATATTTTGGGGTTTTTTCCATCAACAGAAAACGACATCCATACAGTGTCAGTGTATATGAATTGGAAAAGGCGTGGTTCAACAGGACAAAGTGAGGCTGCAATGTTTGCTATGAAATTCCAATCATTGTATGTACATTATCCCATCCTCTCATCAATAGGGGATTTGCATAGCTGCCATTTTGAATCTTGATTCGCATGGAATTATGGGACTATAATGGTACAGTATAAAATCTATAGAAAACATGCCATGTTCAGCATGGGATATTTTTCAATGTTCTAATGTCAATGTCCATGTATTGTACATGTTTCCATGACACAAGTCGACATCATTCCCATCATGCATTTGGTTTTTTATAGATCATTTATACAAACTCTGATAATGGTTAAAATATTCTTGTAGTTTTCGATAAAAATGTTGCCAAATATTTGTATGCCAGATGTCATCAGAATCCATCCCAGGATGCACTGCAGTAGACATGCGCAGTGAGACATGCAAATCCCCTATTAAAGTTATAATGGTGTCGATTCTCCTAAGATCTGCATGTTTATATGATTTTTTTTCATCAAATGGTTCTCACTTTGGTATCATAATTCATTTTTTAAAAGGACGCCGATGTACCTGCTTCTACCGTTCACCTACTGGCTCACAGCCGAAGGGAGAAAGTTTTCTAAACTATGTGACAAAGTTCACAGAGAAGCAGACGAAATCATTGATAGAAGAAAGAAATTGCTTGTAAGTAAAGAACAGTCTAGGTCCAAAGATGAGAGAGTCCCTTCAAACAAAGGGAAAGCCTCTCGCCTCTGCCATTATAATTCCATTAAGACCGCAAAATGTCATTATATTCCCATTAAAACGCCGAGTCTTATGGTTAAAAAATTTGTCATACTGAAAACTTGCTTTTTATACTCGTACGTATTTTTAATCAATTTGTTCTTAAATATATCGAAGGTAAAAATACAAAAAAATTATAGATTAGCCTCCCATAAAGGGTTGGGCTATTTATCAAATGTTAGTTCGAATGGAGACTATACAAATCAAATCCACTCATTGAGATAAAGATTTGCTATGCACTCCTGCACGTAATGATTATCACATAGCTTGTTTAAAATATAAATTGTGTACATATGACTTTTTCCATTTGTGTACCATGAAATTATTGGATTAACCCAACATTGTTCGCAAATAAATTTGTTCTAAAAAAAATGCGAGGAGACCGATTAGTGAAGTAGGCTGACATACCATTTTTATCTGATCAGAGGGTTTGGACCTAGAGTGAGAATTATGTATTATTCTTTTGAATGTCAAATTCAACATTCTTATGCTAAGAATACAATTAATGTATTGTAATTTTCTGTTGACGTATGCTTTTTTGTAGGATGAACATGGTCTGGGGTTGCTCTCCGAGAAGAAAAATCTAGATTTTCTAGACATACTTCTCACGGCAAAGGTGAGGAAAGGTGGTGAAGGTGATGTGCCATTGCTGTTTTTCTGTTTTTAAATATTTTTACTAATCACTATAAGATTTAAGATGCAATATTGACGAAAGTATAAAAAATTCAATATTTAAATTTAAATATTGTATTCAGCATTGAGCATTGTGTAATACACTATTCTCAGAACAGGCTGGTTTACATATACAAAAGACAAAATAATAGAAAAACTGATACTCGAATATTTTAAGTTTATAGTGATAAAAAATTGTAAAAACCATAACCTAGGGCTGCGTCACTGAGTTCAACATACAAAAATAGAACTGTCCAAGGTGACACATTTCAAAAGGGTCAATTTTTGTTGCCTGTTACTGATGAAATCATGTGTCGATTACAAATAAGTGTTTCCCAGAGGACATTATTAAATAACATCTAAAACATCTCTTTGTATTTAGGATGAAGACGGGAATGGAATGGATCCGATAGATATTAGGGCAGAGGTTGATACTTTCCTATTTGAAGGTTAGTTCTCATTCAACCACATCCATCACATTCTCTCAATTTGCTGAAATGTATGTGGGTCAGATTTTCAGAAAATGTACAATTGGCAGATCAACATATTTTGTCAATTCTGCTGAATTGGACTGAAAAATCATCAACACTAGGTATATATATGGGTATATTTGTTATTGCCTTGATTCAAACAGTCTGTTTAGTTATGTTGAACAGTATTTTGAACCTAATTTTGTCTTAAATTTGTGTTATTTAAGAGAATTGGTGAAGGTGAATTGTACATTTACTGAAAATCTGACCCATGTAGCAAAACGTGTTGTTACGCTTCCAAACTAAATACAAGCTGATATAGGGATGACAATGCAATATCCTTATTTTTTAAAACAGCGGATCTTTATTGCTTACGACATGTAAGCTTAGGATATCTAATGATTTGCCTGAAGCTCGAGCAACTTGCCAATTTGACGCTCCTATATGGGTCAGATTTTCAGAAAATGTACAATTGGCAGCTGTACATATTTAGTAGATTCTACTAAATTAGGCTGTAATTTAATCAATACTAGGTAAATTCGAGTATATTCGGCATTGCATTGATTCTAGCAATATGTTTGGTTAGGTTGAACTGTATTTTTAACTTTGTTTCTGTCTGAAATTTGGGTTATTTGAGAAGATTGGTGAAGGTGAATTGTACATTTTCCGAAAACCTGACCCATATTACATTTGTTTACTCCAAAAAGAGATTCTGATAAACACTCACTTTACTACCAAGTAGCATCGACCTGGAACCAACTGCCCGTTAGATTACGTAATATACCTGATAATGATACGTTTAAAATTCAAATCAAAAAATATTATTTAGACAATGTCTGAAATAGGCCTCTTGCACAGCTCCTTCTCATTCTCACTCCCACTTCATGAACTATTATCAAGATAGATATGAAATATTTCTCATCTACCATCATTTCTCTAATCATCTGTCTGCAACCGAATAACATGTGTACCTTAGAATATTGTATATTAATCCTGATCTAATTTAAATCATTTTTGTGAATTATTTAGAAACCTAGAAGAGATGTATGCAGATAACCTATAATAATAATAGAATAAAATATTTTCAAATCAAATCAAATCAATCATATAAAAACGCTTATTGTCAGCGGCGGTTATTTCTGCAAATATTTTCCTGTTTTTTCTTGTATCAGAAAATAAAAATGTTTAAAAAAAATGTTTATACAGTTTTCACCATACATATTACAACCAAATATTATATCTTCATGCAGTCATTTCGTTATAGCGAACATTGACAATAATGAATTCTTTAGTCTCTAGACTTTATTAGTTTGATGTACTCTGAGATGTTCACATGAACCATTTGTGATGGGTTTCAGGAAAATGAGTCACAAGTCGCAAAATGGATATTTTTCAAAGTGATTTATTTAAAAGATATCTTTGTTGGAATATTTTACTTTTTGGGGTACTTAATGCTGCTAGTGATATAAATACATGTATGGAATTTTAAGGCAATGTATCAAATATATCTATGCATTTCTAAGGTCATCGTACTTTATTAGTAATTATCCACCCAAAATATCAATAACTTTTTTTTTCAAAAATAAACATATCAAACTTATAATATAGAAACACTACTCAGATGTCCTTGATGTTTACTATCATTAGAATCAGCTTGTGCTCATCTATTCAGATATCCATTTTTTGCGAAATCCATTTTTTGCGACTTATGACTCATTTTCCCGAAACACATCACATTTTCCATTTCTTTCTTCTTTTTTGGATAACGCACACGGACTACAGCTCTGTTTCTACCGGAATAATTTGTGACTTGAATCACACACAATTAATCTGTTCTATCATACTTTGCATTTTAACTAGGCCACGATACAACGTCAAGCGGTCTTTCTTGGACATTATATTTGCTCGCAAAATATCCGATATATCAACAGGAAATTCAGACTGAGATAGATCAACTTGTGTCAGAATTGGGAACAGACAGGTTCGATAGGTACGTGAATATAAGGGTCAAGAAAACGTACAATTGGTCTTCATCAATTCTCTCAAATAACCAAAATTTAAGACGAAAATCAGGTTCAAAATACAGTTTAACATAACCAGACAGATTTATTGAATGAATACAAGACAGAACACACTCAGATATACTCAGTATTTATCATTTTTCACCCTAATTTAGCAGAATTTGAAAGATATGTAAAGATGTAGATTGTGCATTTTCTGAAAATCTGACCCATAAATATATGTCCAGCCCGCTAGAGGCCTAGAGGATATTATTTTATTTTCTGTTTTTGTTCTTATAGTTGTCGTTTTTCTCACTTTTAATGACTGCCCACCACCCCGCCCTGCTTCCTCCACTTTCTCTTCCTTGTTAGTGTTAGTGTGTAATACCGACACCACTACCGTGCGGGAGCAGGGAGCTAAGCGTGAGCCTACTAACCATGCATATTACACTATCACCCTGCCCTCTGAGAAGAGGGCAGGGTGATCGCTATAGTGGTCCAGAAAGTAACCGCACAAGGTATTTATTTGTAGGAAGTAAATTGGTTATATTTCACCAGATCTGAACGCTTTTAGATTGTTTTTATATTTAAAAATAAAGGATCGTCCCCCCGCCCGCCCCCCCCCCCCCCTCTGTATATCCCTCCTACCTACAATATCCATTTGATTTAGTGTTAAATACCGTCGACGTTCACACCACAACGTGCTGCTTGTTTTAGAAGCGCTGTTTAGCCTCAGCTAAACAGCGCTTCTAAAACATCTATATGAAGATCACTATACTATGCATGCAGGGGCGCTAGCGGCGGTATTGGGAGACACCATATTTCGGCGCTTTGTTTATATTTAGCGGCAATGGCCGTCGATTTGAATCTTATCACAGGCCTCGCTGGTGGTAAATGGGCTTATATCTTCTTTTCTAGACAATATTGTTCCAGTAATCACTAGCTAATATCATTGCTTACTAATATACGGTAGGAGTGAGAATGGAGAATAAGCTCAATAAGCATGTATTTGGTAGGAAGAGACAGCTATAAATGTTGTTCTAGTTATATAGGCGCCCCAACCGTGATAACGGGTACGACTGATTAGGGGGTAAAGAATAGCCGATGCGGCTTTTTTTTAAAAAAAAGCGGTGGTTGTGCAGTGTCTAGATCGTGGAATGCCTTCAATAATATTATGCTGAATTCCGAACTTCAATTATATGACATGTTCCAATCATTTAATCAAGAATGTTATGCTCGTTGCCTAGCAACCGTTACTGATGATGTCATAATCCACAGACCACAAAAAAGTAACCTCAATATACCCTGAAGCAGGAGTAATGTGAAGTCCGAAACATTGGTATCTTATATTGAATAAACTACCTCAAAGCACTATGTTATCCTCCACTTGTCTTATTACAGTTTTGGTGTTTTTCATTATAACTTTGAATATTTAATCAAGAAATTGTGAAAACTTTATTTCTCAGAAATGCACTGTCACGCCTGCCTGCACTGACAAGATGTCTAAAGGAATCCATGCGTCTTTACCCACCCGTCCCCTTCATTGCCCGGATGTTAAGTCAAGATCTTGACATAGATGGCGCCACTGTACCGGCAGGAACTATCGTTAACATACCCATTTGGGCTCTGCACCATAATGAGCAAGTCTGGGGAAAAGATCATATGGTATGGACCTGACAATTTATTTTGTTTGGCCTATAGACATCAGCATTTTTTTTTCTTTAATGAAAGGCCGATACATTTAAAACAATTCATATGTAAATACGCTACGTCCACCATGGACATTCTCAAGCGTTGCCTGTTTTGTATTTGGGTCAGATTTTCAGAAAATGTACAATTCAACTTCACCAATCTTCTCAAATAACACACATTTCAGACGAAAATAAAGTTCGAAATACTGTTCAACCTAACCAAATAGATTGCTAGAATCATTGCAATGCCGAATATTTTCGAATTTACCTAGTATTGACCAAATTGCAGCCTAGTTTAGCAGAATTTACTAAATGTGTACAGCTGCACATTTTCTGAAAATCTGACCCATAACCTATCCTATGAACACGAATGACATATATTCAAAAACAAATACAATATAGTATTTACACAACTAACCATCGATTCAATGATATTCGTTTTCGTTACAGATAATCATACAAATTACAAAACATATAATATATCAATAGCAGTCCCCTAATTCCAGTGAAGTTAATCGTCGACTTTATGTTTAGTATTATCTTATTTCAAATACATTTCTTTCTCTTGAGGACTTCGATTTAACATCTTCAAATGGCTGCTGTAATTTACAAATTCATTAAAACTTAATTCTAAGTTTATCTTCCCTTTTCATTCTAATGAATGGAAAGGATTTGCTGCATTTGATAAAATCGACAATAATCTATTATATTGTAGTACCAACCAAAAGATCAAATATTATGGGTTTATTAAAATATTTTGATAATAAAATACATCTCGTTTTTGAGACCAGTGGGTGGCTAATATGTGATGGGTTTCAGGAAAATGAGTCATAAGTCGCAAAATTCCTATTTTTCAAAGTGATTTATTACAAGATGTCTTTGTGTGAATGTTTTTATTTTTGGGGTGCTTAACGCTGTCCATAGCATGAACACAAGTACCAAAATTCAAGACAGTGTATTAGATATATTCATGCATTTCTATGATAATCTCATAGAGTACATTTAATTACTTTACTGGTTATTGCCCCCCAGAAATAGTGCAAAGTTTTTTTTCTCAAAAAACAAAAATATCAAACTTAAAATATAGAAATATTTATTCGATTATTAGACTGTTTACTATCATTGGAATCGACTTGGTCTCATTTTTTCAAATATGATGATATCTGAAAATCCATTTTTTGCGACTTATGACTCATTTTCCTGGAACACATCACAAATTTGTTTGAAAACTAACTTTTTATTCTTGTAGGAATACAAACCCGATAGGTTTTCTGAGGAGAACATAAGGAAACATGATCCTTTTGCCTTCATACCTTTTTCCGCTGGTCCAAGGTAGGGACCGTAATTTTCTATGTCAATGTAAATGTTTCGATTAATTAACGTGATAGACTGCCCTATAACGAAGACATCAACCCTGAATTACTTACCGTACCATACTTCTCTTGGATATAAACACTAACACTCCATCGTACATGTGGGTAAGATTTTCAGAAAATGTACAATTCGCCTTCACCAATCCTCTCAAATAAACCACATTTAAGACAAAAATGAGCTTTAAAACGCAGTTTGACATAACAGAACTGATAGTTTAAATCAATGCAGTGCCAAATATACTCAAATATACCCGGTATTCATAATTTTTCAGCCTATTTTAGGAGAATTTACTAAATGTGTAGAGCTGCCAATTGTACATTTTCTGAAAATCTGACCCATGTATGATCTGAGTGGCAAAGTGTGACCTAGAATCTTTATGTTTTTTTCTCTTTTTTTGCTCTCTTATTGTATTAGTAATCAATGTATCTATATCTTAATATAAGTTGCTCTGTAATGCCTTTTCCTGCTCAGTCTCTCTGATGTAAGACTGGGACAGGCGAAAAACCCCGTTAGGGGACCTTCGATCCCCAGTATAAATAAAATCTTTAAAAAAAAGAAAAAAAAAGAATGTGCTGTTACATAACCTACCAATCCTATGCTTTATTGTTAATACTTTGAAAGTAGATAAACATTGGTTATTTCTATTTGTTATATTTGTTTTTTTTTGTTGCAAATATATTATTTCCATTACACATGTGTACAAACGTGAGCATAAACGTGACTAACAATAGCATGATTATGTAGAAGATACATACTTATACAGAGCCAAATAATATATCTCGAAAAACTAGACTTTAAGCAGAAGAATGTATTCTTCCATGTTTGCTGCCAAACGGTTCCAGAGCCGCCTTTCCTCCTTTTTAAGGGTGGTCTCCACTGGCTGCGTTAAGCTTTGCGATGGTGTTGTGCTGGTTCTGTTTAGGTGGAGAGGAATGACCAGGTCCTGCCTACATGGATCACTGGCCATGTAGTATAGGCAGGACCTCGCCACTCCTCACCATCCCAGCACCATCGCAAGGCTTACCGCAGAGCTTACCGCAGCCAGTGAAAACCACCCTTTAGACTCTCCTTTTGATATTGTGCTCCTAAACACATTACATCTGGATCTTAGTTCACACATTGTGAATAAAGTATCCAGTCTTCCCTTATCAAACAATTTTTGTTCGTGAATGAATGCATTAGTTTGCAGGATTATCCAATTTATGATTCTAGACAGGTTATTTCCCTCCTCCACCCAAAAGAGTCTCTAGGGCTAAAGGAAACCACATTGTTTGTTTTGCTAAATATTCATTTGTTATTAAAGGCTGAATGATTATATATATGTATGTATAATACTTTTATTCACACCAAATTAATACAGTTACATATAAGGTCGTGGAGTACACATCCGAATCGGTTGTAACCCTCTGCTCATTCGCAGGTTTTCCTGGTTGGCCATTGACAGCTACTCCTCAAAATTAATTATTATAATAGTACATGACTCAATATCTAACATAGGTATGCTCTAATATCATTCATTAGCGTGATTCTTTAAGTACAAATAGATCCAATAAAATATTTCATTATACATGGTGCAACATTTAAAATTTAGAGAATTTTGAAGCTTCAGTATTACACTGTAGGCCTATGTAACAATACTACTATAGGGTACTTCCATCACTTCATTAACAAAATTTCAGCAATTTACATTTTGAACTGGTTCATTATTACTACCATAAACCTTATATAACTATAATTTTGAGATAATCAGGTGTATCGGTTTTCTTACTAAGACATGTTTGTATTGAAAAATTCCTTACAGTTTTTATTTCTCTCTACTAAACATTTTGTCTTCTTGACTCTGTACATCAAGTTAATCCAAATATAAAATTGACGTACACAG
Source organism: Sthenelais limicola (assembly GCA_942159475.1). NCBI lineage: Eukaryota > Metazoa > Annelida > Polychaeta > Phyllodocida > Sigalionidae > Sthenelais > Sthenelais limicola. The sequence continues at coordinate 10,918,333 of OW804098.1, forward strand.
CTGAATTAGGCACGACAAATGTTATGATTGCTGTTCTCTATTATAGGAACTGTATCGGACAAAACTTTGCATTGAGTGAGGAGAAGGCAATACTTGCACGCTTACTTCATCGGTTTGTATTACCAAAATATTTTTAAATTTCTTTTGAAATAATTTATTTAATTATCTAAGGCATCCTTGAAGGATAGTAACACGTATTTTTGTAAACATTTAAATAATAGGGAATTTGCATGTCTCACAAGATGAAGTTGTGTGTTAAAGAAACATGTAAAACACATGGATATTGACATTAGAACATTGATAATTATTCCATGCTGAACATGGCATGTTTTCTATAGATTCTGGACTGTACCGCGTGAAGATATCCTAACAATGATTGTAAATTTATCTAAACTAATATTTAAATTTGTTGTTTTGTTCATATTTCACGTTCTAAAATACTATCTTTATAATTCAAAGGTACACATTTTCACTGCCTCAAGAGAGTCCAATGCCCCTGCCCTCCGTCCAGCTTGTCCTTCGTCCAGAAGAAGAAATTGTGCTCTCTGTTCAACATAGGTCGTGATGACACATTTTTGTCATGGATTCCTAATTGTAATATGTTTCAAGAAAATGAGTCATAAGTCGCAACATTGATATTTTTCAAAGTGATATATTCCCAAGATCTCTTTGTAGGAATTATCTCATTTTTGGTGTGACTAACGCTGGATGAAGTATGAATACATGTGCCAAAATGCAAGATAGTGTATCAAATATTGTCATGCATTTATAGGGTCATCCCATAGAGTATATAAATTTAGCTATTTTAATAGTAATTGTCCACCCAAAAATATTGAAACGTTTTTTACATAAATAGAAATATCAAACTTAAAATATAGAAATACTTATTAGATGCCCTTAATGTTTATATTCACTGGAATCCCCTCTATCTCATCTTTTCAAATGTGATAATATCACGAAATCCAATTTTTGCGACTTATGACCCATTTTCCTGAAACACATCACAATTATTTATAGGTCAGATTTTCAGAAAATGTACAATTGGCAGCTGTACACATTTAGTAAATCCTGCTAAATGAGGCTGCTATTGGTTAACACTAGGTCAATTTGAGTATATTCGGCATTGCATTCATTCTAGCAATCTGTTTAGTTAGGTTGAACTGTATTTTGAACTTTATTTTCGTCTGAAATGTGGGTTATTTGAAAGGATTGGTTCAAAGTGAATTGTACATTTTCTGACGACTTCACCCTCATATTGAAAATAGTCTAGGAAACTATCGGGGGTAAATTGAAATGTAATCTCTAGAAACATAATTTTCGAACACAAAGGTGAGAGGAAAATATTGGTTTATTGTGTGCTTTATTCAAATACTTGGTTGGATTGGTGCTATAGCTATTGAGATAATTGCATGATTGTGTTTGTATAACATTTCCATGTTCAAAACTAATTAGATCTAATAAGGATAGATAAGAATCACATATCGAGAAGACAATTTAAATAATAATATAGAATAAAATCTGCAGATTAACCATACGTGATTGAATGCATCATATTTCTGGGACAATGTGGGTACAGGATCTCTAATTGTAAATAAAATTTGTTGGAAAGACAACTGGGCTCGATTTTATCACTCCCATATAGTACAGGCAAGTACAAATCCCACCCAATGCAATAATAATATGGGATTACAATTTTTCCTCGTGAATAGACTCCTCACCATATTGGCAAGGTATTATGCGATTAATTGTAACTGATGTTATGCTCCTCATCCCAGAGTTGCACATGATATGCTCTTTTCGGATGAGAAACTCATTCGCAGCTACTTGAAGTCTGGATTCAAAATCAGCTCGATCTAGCGAAGGGAACAGAGGATCACACTTCTTCCCATTCGCCTTGGGGCGCTCTTCATTCCTGAATTCTTCCACATTTTTCATGTTTTTTGTTATCGAAGGGTCTTGTGTGAAAAGATGAATCTGTTTCTCCTCCGTACGCTGTGGAACGAACCCTTTTTCCTTGTAGATTCTTGCCAGTTCAGAATTTAGTTTCTTGCTGATATATTTTCTCTTAAGCTCTTCATCGAAGTCCAGAGCTTTGAAGAGATCCTTCTGCTTGGCGTTGAACACACGTAACTGGTCAATGCTGTGACTCAAACACAGCTGCTTAACATTAATTTTACCCTTCTCGTACTTGGGTACGTGGTCCTTTTTCCTGAGCCTCGCCGAATACGTAACTTTCTTAACCTTGGCTCTCATAGGGGACTTTGGCTTACATATGCCTACTTGGGCAACTTTTATCTGCTCGACGACGTTTTCTTTGGGCATTTCTTCTGCCGGAGGTGGTGTTGGGGTTAATGGTAGCACAATCTCCTCTGGAGACAGGTCCAGGTTTCTTGCAGTGGTAGGACTCCTCTCCCCACAGTGACCATAGACAAGGGCGCTTCTGTCGAGATGCATTTTGGCCGATTCTCCCCTGATCGTCGGGGATGTGTTCTGATTGAGGAGACAGCTCTTAAGATAAGATAAGATAAGATAAGCAACTACTTCATTCCAACTCTACGAGTACAAAGGGTACACATAAATAACAATAATAAAAGTGCATGAGATAGGATACGTAAACAGACCTCTAAGTCGCAAAATTGATATTTTTCTAAAGTAATTTGTTTTTAACATCTCTTTGTTGGATTTTTTGTACCTTTGGAGTGTTGAAGTAAGAATACATGGGCCAAATTTCAAGACTGTATTGAATATATCTCTATGTTTCTGAGGTTATCCTAAGGAGTATAGTATTTAAATATATTTAACTACCTTCATCACTCGACCTTGGGCTGGTGACCGGGAGAACACATGGCGGGACTGGCCATCACTTGTATTGGCAGTCAGCAGGAATTCCCGCCTCCGACTTATTCCAAAGTGCATGAACTCCTGTTTGATAACATTGAATAAATGGATTAAGATAGATGTCACCACTGGATGCATGTGTTGCTAAAGGGTGGTCTCCACTGGCTGCGGTAAGCCTTGCGATGGTGTTGTGCTGGTTCTGTAGGTGGAGAGGAATGATAAGGTCCTGCCTACATGGTTCACTGGCCATGTAGGCAGGGCCTCGCCACTTCTCACCATCACAACACCATCGCAAGGCTTACCGCAGAGCTTACCGCAGGCAGTGGAGGCCACCCTAAACATGAAATAACTGTAGTTATGCGACTACACTGGGGGAAGGCTGAAGTTAATATCACACATGTGATGTGTCACAGGAAGATGAGTCATAAGTAGCAAAATTGATATATTGATTTATTTTTCTAAAGTAATTTGTTCATAAGATCTCTTTGTTGGAATTGTTTTTATATTTGGAGTGTTGAAGTAAGAATACATGTGCCAAATTTCAAGACTGTATTGAATATATCTCTGTGTTTCTGAGGTTATCCGAAGGAATATAGTATTTAAATATATCAAACTACTTTACTATAATGAGTTACCATCAGGATACACTCTTTTTCATGCATATAGAAGTACTTATTAGATGTTCTAATGATTATCAACATTGGAATCCGCTTGATCTCATCGTTTCAAATATGATGATATATCCCAACAACAAAATTTGCGACTTATGACTCACTTTTCTAAAACATATCATGAATATATATTTCAAAAGCTAGAATAAAACAAGTTTCACCTCCCAAAATCATATTCTCTCATACTTATTCCCAGTATGATAGAGATTATATTGATTTATATAATTATGATTCATCTTTCTAAAACATATCATATATATTTCGAAAGCGATAATAAAATAAACACCTCCCAAACATGGTATATTATCTCATACTTATTGCTGGTATAATAGAGATTATATTGAGTTATACAAACCTTCAGAAGGTCCACGTTCTGGTCATCTTCAGCAACGTGTTCACAGGGATCGACCATTTTGGGGGAAACGGCACATCTGTTAGACTCAGTATTCCACAGGTCAAAAGGTGCATCTCTCCCATATTGATCAACTTCTCTGAAATAGCGATCATCTTCAATCAGCAATTCCTCGTCTTCCATACTTTCATGTGAAGGTCTAAAATGTATAGAACCCTTCCTGCTACCGGTACTTATTGATGCTTTGGCCGTGGCTTCCTTGTTTTTTAGACGATTTACCTTGAACTGAAATGCCATTAGGGGTTTGATAGTGGAGGCCATAGTGTTGACAGATAGATCACTCTGCACTGCTGAGTTGAGAAGACGATTGGATGCAAATAGTCTACTTTTTGAGGGGCTTCCAGTTTCGTCTGATTGACATCGGTCCATCCGATCTCGAATGCTGGAAAAGTGTGGTTTGAGGGGGGCATCTCTTCCAGACAAGTCTGACTCCTGGCTGTCATCGCTTTCCTCGCATGTAATAATGAAAGGAACGGAAAGCGCCGTATCACTAGTATTAGCATGACCTTGGCTTGACATTGATCCCCAGTGTTTGTTGCTGTTCCCAAAGAATGTGAAGGTAATTTTCACGGGGCGGGTTTGGTAGGCTGGAGACTGTATGGGTAATAAAAATAAAATATTAGAGGTCTGTCGAATTTAGAATATCTAAGCCTACCGTAGGCCTACCCATACTTTAGTAAGAATTAAGAATACAATAGTCTAAAGTGAGAAAAATGTCTATTAATTTTTAGAGCAATAGTTGTTTAAACATGGGAAATGTGCTTTTTGACAGTTCTGGGTTAGGAAAACCTGTTTTCCGGCTTTTATTAGCTTCTTTTTTAAAAAGTCCAAAAAGAGTAGCCTAAGGTATGGTAAAAATATGTTTTAGGTAAGGGAAGGTTTTTCTAGGTAGGGGGAGGGGGGGGGGTAAATCGGAAACACCTATTTTATTTTTTATTTATTTTTTCTTTTTTTACGGGGGAGGGGGGGGGGGGCTTATCAGATAAGTGGGCGTGCTCTTACCGTACAGTTTACAAGTTTATTCGCAGTCTCTGGACAACGGAATTTGCACTCGTCAAAACGGGCCATCCTGTAGAACATCAAGGAACCTGAAAAAAACAATGAAACATTAAGCAACGCCGCAACATTTTTTCTTTGTTGTCGATCCTTATTTTCTGGACTATCTGTGACAATTTTTGTGTGTATAATGTAGTAGGCTAATATATGTACATATCTATGAATATGCGAAAGAATAGTTTCCAATGTCGGATCCCTCTATATATGTATGGAACGCCATTGGGTCATTTATTCAGTATTTTTGGATATCTGAAAATGATTTATTGGTATCTGAAAATGATTTTCAGATATCCATAAATCATTTTCAGATATCCATAAATCATTTTCAGATGTCTATAAATCATTTTCAGATATCCATAAATCATTTTTAGATATCAATAAATGGACTTTTAGATATCAAGAATTGCATTTTGGATATCTAAAAATGCATTTACAGATATCTATAATGCAATTCTTGATATCCAAAAAGGCATTTTTTGATATCCAAAAGTCATTTCTGATTAAGTTGAGACCTTATTTGTATTCTAAAATTGAATTATTGATATCAAGAAATGCTTTTTTGATATCAATAAATGCAATTCTTGATATCCGTAAATCCTATTATTAATATCAAGAATTCAATTTTTGATATCAATAATGGCATGTATTTCTTGATATCAAAAATGCATTTATTAATATCAAGAATTGATTTTCAGATATCAAGAATTGATTTTCAGATATCAAGAATTGATTTTCAGATATCAAGAATTGATTTTCGGATATCAACAATTCATTTATTGATATGAATAAAAGCATTTTTGATATCAATAAATGAGTTGATCCATTTTCTGATATCCAAAAATAGGCCTACTGAATAAATGACCCAATGGCGTTCCATATATATGCATATATAGAGGATAAAGGATATATGTTTTTGATACGTTATTCCATGATTTGCCCATGAGAATGATATAATTACACTATAGTGTTCTTACTAATAGTAAAAAAAAACCCTTAAATTTACCCGCTCGCTGGAGAAAGTAGAGGCTTTCCAGGAGAATATCCAACAATTCCCCCTCACAAACTCGAAAAGAGCTGCAGTTGTCCCAGTCATTAGAATACAGGAAGTTCCAGAACTGATCTGTAAGTATCAAGGCATAAGATTATAAGAGTATTTGGGCATAATATTATCAGACTCAGTGATTAAAATTTAAATATGTTCTGCGTGTAGGGCTAGAAAATTTCAAATATTAGTGTCCCCAAAATATAGATCGGGTAAAAATTACTTAATTTTGTTCCATGAATCCAAGTCTACTATTACCGTACTAATCGATTACTGGTAGGCCTACCGGTACCGGTAAATGAATTTGTGGGGAAGGGGGGATTTTTTTAGTCTGGCAACGACCTGCCGCTTAATCGGTTCATGGGTCAGATTTTCATAAAATTTACAATTGGCAGCTCTACACATTTAGGAAATTCTGCGAAATTTGGCTGAAAAATGATGAATACCGGGTATATGTCTGAATATATATTTGGGATCGCATTATCGCATTGATTTAAAGAATCAGTTCTGTTATGTCAAACTGCATTTTTAAGCTTATTTCTGTCTTAAATGTGGGTTCTTTGAGAGGATTGGTGAAGGCGAATTGTACAATTTCTACAAATCTGACCCTCATATCCATTTCAAATCCCCCTTTTCACCATACTACTTACGAGGTTTTAGCGTGACCACTTTGATGGGTTCTTCATTGTCATAGCGTTCACACCATACCTCGGACTGTCGAACCTCGCCCAGATCATAATCATATTCCTTTAAGTTCTTCAAATCGGTGCGGAAATCAGTGCTTCTTTCATAACTTGGATGGAATGGGAAACGCAAATCACGCTTCCTGTGCTTTATATAATTTTTCACCTTTTGGTAAACAATGTGCCGTTTCTCAACATTCATGGTGGCATGGTTTAATGTCCAGTTCGTTTAGTCTCCACTGCTCCGATGAAACAACGTCATGGTGATGACACCCATGGCGACGCGTTTACTAATAATGACGCAACGTCATGGACACACGATTTTAGGCGTCACGGTCGGGTGCCAAACAAAGCTACGACCCATAAACGATCTACATACATATATTGATGAATCATAAATAAAGAACGGTTGAAATGCTATTTTAGTGGTGTGTTTGCTATACATGCCTATGTTAGCCTATACAGCGTACATAAAATAAAATATTCTTTAAAACTCGCGAGGGCTGATGCCGATAACCACGTCGACCACGTTACGTCACGAACAATACGTCGTGATCAGGAACAATGTCGTGAATTGAACACAATTTCTATTTCTCTCTTCTTCTTTTTTTCTTTTTACATTATTGCCTAATTATTTGTTTCTGGATTACACATTTATAACATAGAGTAATTTCTATTATAAAAAATAATTACTTCTTCCTCACGGTTCCCTTCTCCCATGACAACTTGGTTACTTAGCAACATTAGTATAGATATTTCCGGGGGCGGAGCGGCCATGGCCAACAGGGCAAATCTTCAAAAAGAACATGAGCCAAAGGAAGGGAACAGGAAAACCCAAAGGACGGTATGCAAAACACCAATGTACCAGGTTCAATACCAAGGAGAAATATCACCTCCAGAATTAACCGAAGCAATATCAATGGAATGTAACTTGGGTGTATCCGACGATGACATTCAGGATCTCTTCGGCTATGGCTACATAAGCAAAAAACGCGAGGTCATCGGAGAAACCTCTTTATCAACAGTGATAAAAGGAACAATTGATGAGAAGTCACTCGCAGATATGCATCCTAGAATACGTCGGGGAGTCCGTTTGAATAATCACAACAAGGTATATATTTTTAAACTCTGATAGTACCGTAATTTTATTTCCTAACAGCCTGAATTTAGCCTAAACAGGGCCACTGTCAGGGGCGTAGCCACAGGCCTATCAATCGGCATCGTCAAATTAATCAGATGAAACACCCTCAAATTAATTATTAAAAATATGTGGCAAAAATTAATATAGAAGGACATGAACATGAAACCCAACTTTGTCCTGTATCTCTTTCTTAAGATAAGTTGATATTATTTACAGGTCGCTATCAGTGTAATCAGTCGTGTATTCAGTGACACAAATTTCCTTAGAAAAGATCTCTCGGCTGCTATGAGGAAAATCTTCAGGCTCAGGCCTCATCCCAATGTTGTAAGTATCCTCTAGGCCTATAAAACTTCTTTATTTTTGATATATATTTTTTTTCTTGGGGGGGGGGGGGGGGGAATGTGGGGTCAACGGTTTCCGAATTCCCAAAGAAGTTTAATAGTTTGATCGTTGTTCTGAGTATGAATCTTTAATTTGTGATTCGAAATAATTACGTTTGGGAGACCCTTTGCTTTGGGTTCATTTCTATTTTCAATGGAATCTCAATCTCACAAAACAAATGAAGAGGTAGTCACCATAATATTGTCCATGTGAACTTCCACGTTGAACCTTTACCTTATATGAGATGTTTTATGATAATTACAGTGCATGGGATACGAACTCTTTTACCGCATAAAGAAAGTCTTCATTGTCTCGGAATATCACCAAGGTATGGACTGTGTTTCCTACATGAAGCAGAAGGGTTTCCTCGAAGAAAAAGCGATGAACATATTTTCTCAGGTCGCAGATGGTCTACATTATATTCACAGACATAACATGATTCACCAGTAAGTCCTCTTCATGATTAGTATTATTGGGAATTTTACATGTACTTGAGGTGTCATGATAATGTCTCCGTCAAAACATCAATAATAATCTTTATTATACGCGCATGCTATATGAGAAGTGCTATAAGTGGGGTGCTATAAAAATAGTCATATAGGACGCGTCCTATATGAATGTAGTTGTCTAAAAATAGCTCTGTTTATATGCTTCGCGGAGCTTTGGCTCTCCGCGAAAGATGTAAACAAATCCCCGCGATCGGTAATCCACCCGTGATTCTGGTACTATGATTAGAGAAATACATAATAAAAATCCCATCATTAAATAGAGCATTAAATTCTCTATTGAATGGTATAAGATTTATTAATGTAGCTCAAGAAATGGCTGCGATATGTCAACAATATGTCAACAATATAACTTGGCTAATAACGGGGCTGTCAGCGGGGCTGTCAGTGGGGCTGTCAGTAGGGCAGCGGGGCTCTCTGTCTAAGACTTCTTTAATATTTTTTCAGTGATATCTGATAATATATGATCAAATTTTATGCACATATAATAAATATAGAATGGAACTCGCCGGCAATAATCGAAAATTTATAGGACTTGATTCGTCCACATAAGCACGATGCCGTAGGCAGAGTGCTTATGTGGACGAATCAAGTCCTATAAATTTTCGATTATTGCCGGCTCGTCCCATTCTCTCTATAGATAAGATTATGAAACTCTTCAGAGAGCAATTAAAGTTGCAATTAAGAGATAAGATAAGATACTACTTTATTTATCCACATGATAAAGATGCAAAATAGACAAATACAGACAAATATATCTCGCAACTGCATTCTATTTCTATAATAAGCGAATGCAGTACTAGTTCTGCACGCTTCCTGGATCAGATCCAGTTCTCCCAGACGTTACCATCTCTCTCAAGGCAGAGTTAACTTTTAATTTAGATGTATTTCATATAGTGTAATAATAAAGATAAAAACAGAAATAAATTGACATGAGATGCAATTATATAAAGAAAAGAGTCGAGAAAGTTATTGCATGCCTTTATTTATTTATTTATTTCTTTATTTATTTCTTCCACGTGGAGTTATGTTTATACATATAAGTGCGGAACAAATAGTGACTCAGAAAATAATGGTTGTTCGTAAATGCAATATAAAGTTCAGATTTAATTGTGTGTTATTAGAAACTAATACAAGATTCTGACAGCTGCGTTTGTTTGAAGGCACAGTCAGGCATTCACATATCCACATCTAAAATCTTTGAACATTTCTCTCCCAACAGAGATCTTCACCCTGGGTGCATCTCAGTCAATAATGAGGGTTTGGCCAAGATATCAGGTAAAATATATCGCCCGGAATTCAATGCATTTATGGAGAAAGACAAACTCCAGTAATTGAGACTTTTATTGTTGTCAATGAATGAATAATAATAAACACTCGCATTTACAAATAGATCAAAACATGAGAAACCTAGAATATGTAATGCTAAAATCTTTCTGTGGAATGGAGTGGGTGGAAGTTACACGAATCTGTTCATATACCATCTTCAATGTTGGTAAGCATACAAAATAGTACATTTCATTAGTTGTACTGTATAAATATGGTCATATCTTGTACTCAGAATAGGTCGGAGGTCCAAGGTAAGTCAAAGATTCATGCTTTCATGCAGTAATTAAGTTGGTAATTGATTTAATTCCTTACATTTTCTAATCGAAAGTCTGTTGCTAAATGTATTGCCTTTTGTTTTATTTCATTTTATTTCGTGAAAATTATTTGGCAAAAATTTTAATATCGTTTTTATGAGAAGTATTTCAAGCATAATACACAGATTCTTGTATCATTAGAAATTAAGTATATGGGTCAGATTTTTAGAGAATGTACAATTCACCTTCACCAATCCTCTCAGAGAACCCACATTTAAGACTAAAATGAGCTTCAAAACATAGTTTAACATAGCGAAACAGATACTTTAAATCAACATGATACCAAATATACTCAGATATACCTGGTATTTATCATTTTTCAGTCTAATTTTGCAGTATTCCTAAATGGGTCGAGCTGCCAATTGTGCATTTTCTGAAAATCTGACCCATGTATCAAAGCATCTTTTGAATGTTACTTAAATCCCATGATTATCTCTATGTTCCAAGTAATGTTTAATATCAGTAGATTAACATCACCTTGACTTGTCAATATATAAAATGCGGTTTGCTGTATCTTTTTGTAATGGTAAAGTATTCCAGCAAACTTTAACCTAGCTCGTTATATAGATACTGTAATTCTTATGATGTGCGTATATAATTTAAGATGTAGGCTTTCACCCAAACCTGGTGAAACTTCATGACAACCACCTCTCATGTAAGACAAAGAATGTGTATGATGCACCAGAAGTAATCAAAAGTCGCAAGTTCCTGAGCAAGGCATCTAACATGTACTCTATGTATGTATTTTAAAAATCCCTTCCACCTGTATATATGTGATGGCTTTCAGGAAAATGAGCCATAAGTCGCAAAATGGATATTTTTCAAAGTGATTTATTTATAAGATATCTTTGATGGAATATTCTATCTTTTTGGGTACTTAATGCTGCTAGTGATATTAATACATGTACGGAATTTCAAGGCCATGTATTAAATATATCTATGCATTTCTAAGGTCATCTTATGGAGTATATTTAGGTACTTTATTAGTAATTATCCACCCAAAATATCAATAACTTTTTTTTTCAAAAATAAATCTCTCAAACTTATAATATAGAAACACTACTCAGATGTCCTTGATGTTTACTATCATTAGAATCAGCTTGAGCTCATCTATTTAGATATGATAATATCTCAAAATCCATTTTTTGCGACTTATGACTCATTTTCCTGAAACGCATCACATATACATTTTCTTTCGTATAATCAGTTAGCGGTATTCTTCGACAATTCGAAATTACCTACTAGAATATAAAAATTGTTAATGACGATATTATGTTTTTGAAATTATAGTGATTTTTAAAATATAAACTAAATGTTTTTTTTGTCCAAAATCAATGAGTTAATATGATAAATTTTATAATTTATAGGGGAGTAATTCTATATGAGATGCTCCATGGTGTTGTCCCATACTGCGGGCCTACAGAGGCGATTATTAGGGAGATCTATGAAAAGCAGTTGATCTTGAAAGCTTGTATCATTTCAACGGGTGAGTCATAATCTTCTGAGCATTGAATCTTTTAACACACTCACACAATAACTTCACCCACCCACCCTCTCCTTAATTGATCATATTTATTTTATCATCATTCTACTATTTAAGTACATATATTTTAATTCTTACAAAATCCTTTATTTTTATAAAATAAACGTTGTTTTATTTTATTTTCAAACTAAATCTTTTGATAAAAATCAAAATGAAATAATTATCCCTAAACGGACCCAATTTGTTCTTTTTACAATTATAGTTCACAAGAGTGGTTGCTTTTATAATATTGTATATTTTTGGAGATTTGATCAAATTTGATAATCACTAAAAATCCAAGTACTATATTACAGAACTGGGTGATTTTCTTAAACTACTTCTTCATCCAAAGCCTTGGCGAAGGCCAAGTGCCAAAGATTCATCCCGTAGGAATTGGACTTTTTACCAAGCTACAATTGAGGAAACCAGACAACAGGTTTGTCTTGAAAACAAATCAATTATATTAAGTGGAGGTGATATTTGTTAAATTGTGCTCTATTTGACAGGAACATTAGCAAGATTTGATTATATACACAAAGTATGCTTCCCTTGTGTCTAGGGGTTAATCCTTTTGTGATATAAATCTAAATATACCATAGATAGATAGAATAATGTCATTACCCCCAACACTTTCTTGTATTCGGTTATAACCTCTATTTAACTTGCAGGTCCAAGAGAAATCTAAGCTAGCTATGCCAGTTCTGTCAAAACTGGAACCAAAGTTGGATCTGTTACTGAGGCGAACTTCAAAATCACTGGCAACAGTGAGATGTGGGAGTGAGCCCGTAGTGCTACGTTCACGTATTCCTGATAAACGTAAGTCTATTGTAGCTTCACTAAGAATATGTATTATGCTATTAGAATAATAAGTAAAGTCAACTTGAGGTATGATTCCACTAGCTCGCTTGTATATGTGCTCATGACCCGCTCTTGCTGCGCTTGTTTATAGTGCGCTTGTCATTCGTTCTAGGTCCGCTTTTATTTTTAGCGCAATACAAGCGCAGAGCGATTCTACTGGTCTGCTTCTTTTCTTATGAAATCAATGGTAAATCCCTTAGTCCGCTCTCACTGCGCTCTTGGTCGGCGGAAAGAGCAGCGTGTAGTTGCACTCAAATCAAACAGGTCAGATATTAGCGCAGTGTCAAAAAGAAGCGCCAACCTAAAATTTTAAGAGCGCATAGAAAGCGCATTCACCAATTCTATTGGACCGCTCTGGGTTTGCTCTGTCTCCGCTTGTTATGCGCTCTGGGAAATAAAAAGAGCGGGCCATGAGCGGACCTAAAGAGCGAGCCAGTGGAATCGCAGCCTTGTAACTAAATATATTTCCCTGACATTGGTACTTAGAAGTATATGAAACTTATGAATCAAGCAATCTATCTGGTTTGAAACTTTGTCCCCTGAGAAATAATTACATTTTTATTTTTAGGAGTTGCATATGCCTTGGGCGTTGACTACGCTGAAGTATGTTCAAGTCTGTATAAACTCAAGGACCCCCATGGAGGTAATGGCAATGAGACTCCAGTTGCCGAAAAAGCTACTGAAAACTGTCCGAACAGAAACTTGAAAAAGCCCCATTCTAATGAACACCAGAATTGGTCCAAAAGAGAAGACAGTCCAAAGAATGAAATACAGATTGAGCCTGCCTTGTCAGTTTTACCATTGAGGTACCCCACACCTGTCACTCCTTCGCTTGAGGATCATGTAGAAAAAGAGGAGGAAGAGATCTTACAGAACTTGGATTGTGTCTTTAGCTCCCGACCAGCATCTGCAGAGTCTGATATGTCCATCAGGATCTTAAACCGCTGCGTCTCAGACTCTACCGTGTTCTCAGACTACGGTGTGGTGATCAACGACTCTCAAAAGGTTGGCTGTTTTAACTAGATGTTCTATATGGGTCAGATTTTCAGAAAATGTACAATTGGCCTTCACCAATCCTCTCAAATAACCCAAATTTCAGACGAAAATAAAGTTCAAAATACAGTTCAACCTAGCCAAACAGATTGCTAGAATCAATGCAATGCCAAATATACTCGAATTTACCAAGTAAATTGCAACCTAAATTAGCAGAATTTACTAAATGTGTACAGCTGCAAATTGTACATTTTCTGAAAATCTGACCCATATGTTTTTCAGTATAAGTCAAGTCCAGCATATTGTAGTGCTGCAGTGGTCGAAATACTGGCAATTTTTCTTTAGGTTTCTATAGTTTCTGTTAGATTAATTTTTGAGTAGTCACTCAAGAGGGTGACACCCTGAGATGGAAATTTAGGAAACATAGAGAATCTAATTCAATTCGTCATGCTTCAGTAAACTATATGCTTTAAAAAGCAGTTTTGCTGTTGCCTTTGCTATGGAGACCTTTAATTCTCATCCTAGCTTGAATTGAGGTTGGATTCCCCATGCACATACAGCTTAACTGGGTCAGATTTTCAGAAAATGTACAATTCACCTTCACCAATTCTCTCAAATACCCACATTTCAAACGAAAATAAAGCTCAAAACTCAGTTCAACCTAACCAAACAGATTGCTAGAATCAATGCAATGCCAAATATACTCGAATTTACCTAATATTGACCAAATTGCAGCCTAATTTGGCAGAATTTCCTAAATGTGTACAGCTGCCAATTGTACATTTTCTGAAAATCTGACCCACATACAGCTTAACTAATAGTTTCATTTCCATTGTTGCAGGTGGTGTCCAACCAGGGAGTGTACACATCATCAGATGGCAATTCTCATTTACAGGAGTATATAAACGCCGAGCTTGGCAAACTAAAACTAGGAGAGTCTCAATATGAAGAACCATCTTCTACCGAGCACCACCCCCAGGTTGATGATGGTTCTCATGAGGAGCATGTTGTAAACCCCATGCACAATACCCCCAACACCAACGTAAATGATGGAGTGATTTCCAGCAGCAAAGAATTACAATTAAACGGCCCTTCTTCATCTGCCTCTGCCTCTGCTTCTGCCTCCCAACTATCAACGAATGGTGAAAGACTACACGAAGCTGATGTTGATACGCAGGGGGACGACACTGAGAATGATGCTGAGAACAAAGTCCAGAAAGCAGATCATACAGAAGGTCAACTATCCAACTCCTCACCCAGTTCCACCCCTTTACAGAAAGCATGTGAAGAGGTTGGAGAAGAGATGGCGGTGATGTCCTCCTCCTCCTGCTCCAATTACTCTTCCTCTCAGTACAAGAGCCCATCGGATGGTCAGGCGTGTAGGTTAGATGCACAACCCGAGAATACAAAGGTAAATGGGATATGTTTCAGGAAAGCGGTCCTGGGTAAGACCTTAAAGTGCCTGGTCCTGGGTGGGACCTTAAAGTGCCTTTCTGTCTCTTTTCTCTGTGTCTCTCTCCCTTCTTCTCTATCTCTATTTCCTGGGTAAGACCTTAAAGTGCCTTTCTGTCTCTTTTCTCTGTCTCTCTCTCCCTTCTTCTCTATCTCTGTTTCCTGGGTATGATCATAAACTGCCTCCCTCTCAGCTCTCCCGCCCTTGATATAACACTTCAAAGTGTTGATAAGGGCGTAAAGCAACCAATCTCACTCACTCACTCACCTGTTTCAGGAAAGTTTTCAACTAGCTACACACCAGTACATATCACAAAACATAGTTCCATTCATTAGATGGGTCAGATTTTCAGAAAATGTACAATTGGCAGATGTACGCATTTAGGAAATTCTGCTAAATTAGGCTGCAATGTGGTCAATACTAGGTAAATTCGAGTATATTTGGCATTGCATTGATTCAAACTATCTGTTTGGTTAGGTTGAGCTGTCATTTCAACTTTATTTCTGTCTTAAATGTGGGTTATTTGAGAGGATTGGTGAAGGTGAATTGTACATTTTCTGAAAATCTGACCCAGATATGAAATATGTTTTTAGCTGTCTACTTTATTATTATGATCTTTACATGCAATTTCTCTTGAGATTCATCAGAGATTTCTAATTGCATTCTTATTGTGGTTATTATAAATTGCTCTGTCATTTTCCAAAAAATACATGTCAGAACTCGATTCAATTGCATGCTTGAGACAAAAACATATGAAGTACAGATTAATCAAATTGCAGCCAAATTTAGCAGAATTTATACTCAATGTGTACAGCTGCCAATTGTACATTTTCTGAAAATCTGACCGACATGTTTTCTGTCTGTATGAAAATAGGGAACAACTCCAGAATGGGACATGCATGGAAATGAAATGAGCAACTTCAATGGTTGCCTTTCGCCAACTGATTGCGGTGCCGAATATGCATGGAGTGACTCCTACATGGAATCAGACGAAGCGACAGACAGTGATACAAGTACTTCATGTTTAAGCAGCAGCTTGCATGATGAGTGTGGTGTCCCCAGGGCTGAAACTGCAGTCTCTTACAAGTCAGATAGAGATAGCAGCATACCCAGTGATCTGGGCTCGATTGACCCGCGACAAGCGGATGAAAGCGTATGTCAAACAAGCAACGCTAGTAGTGAAACCAACTTACATGAGGTAAAGTTTATTTGAGACAGATTGTGCAGAAAAGTGTTAAAAACTGGAAAAGAAATTAATCATGTGTACAGATCATAATTTGGCCTCACCATGAACAGACTTCTCTTTCTCATTAATATCGAACTATTGTGATGTGTTTCGGGAAAATGAGTCACAAGTCGCAAAATTGATATTTTTCAAAGTGTTTTTTTTATAAGATCACTTCATTGAAATGTTCTGGGTTTTTTTGTGAGTGTAGCACTCATAGCCAGATGAATCCATGTAACAAATTTCGGGACATCGTATTAAATATATTCTTGCGTTTTGAAGGCATTCATATGGAGTATATTTAATTACTTTACTTGTAATTATCCATCCAGAAACATTGCAAACTTATTTTTTTCAACAAAAAAATATCAAACTTAAAATATAGAAATACTTATTAGGTGGCCTACTACTTACTATCATTGGAATCAGCTTGATCTCTTTTCAAATATAATGATGTCTCAAAATCAAGATTTTCCGACTTATGACTTATTTTCCTAAAACGGATCACTATTGTTTACATCAACCCATGATTGTTGAAAGGTTTACCACCTTATCCTGTTATTAACACGTTATCTATGTCGTTTATTATCTATTCTGGTATATGTAATTATGATAAATATATTTGGTTTGCAATATTTTTTTTTAAACAATTTTATTTGGACAATTTAGGACGAGATTGGTCTCCAATCTCCAATTGAAAAATGCAATATTTAAATAGTCAATACAAAAAATTAGTTACATTTAGATATGGTATCCCATTTGGAGGCACTTGGGGAAAATGTTATTTTCTAAACTAGAAAAAAATTAATGTAGTCAAAGTGAACCACCTTCTTGCAGGCAGTTACTGGGTTTATAATAATGAAGTAAGCTAGGACGATTCCAGTGCCATATATTTTATGGAATTTATCATTTCAGATATTGCCCCTACCACCTTTCACGGATGATGAGAGGGTGTTGTCCTTCCTCGCGCAAGTGACAAAAAATAATGAAAAGAGTCCGAGGGATGAGCATACATTTGAAACAGTTGGAAGCCATAGAAACGAAGAGATGTCTGATACACCGCGATTCACTGAACGCTCCAGATTCAGGAGAGGTATGTGCCGAATTATTCATGTTTCTGAGGTGTATGGCTGGTTTCAGCTGAGATGCAAACTACGTTTTCAAGTAGAGAACCTAATGAGAATGTGGTACTCGGGACACTAATGCACCATCCTTGATGTTTTGTTTTTTTTTGTGTCCCACAAGCCGATAGATGAGTGGGTTACGAAAAAACAACAAACATGGAGGACAGTACTAACAAAAAATTTCCCCCACACCTGAGATCCCTGGACCAGACTTACGCAATATGCAATAGCTCTCACCCAGCTCTCACAGAGGACAAAAGAATTATAAAATAAACATCGAGGACAGTGTAATAGTGTCCCAAATACCACATCCGAATTTAGGTTCTATATTTACACCCACGTTGCTATATATACGTATGTAGCTGTGTACTGGGGGGAGAAAGAGTCATGTCATACGCGTTGAAGAGGCAATGTCATACCACACGCGTGGAACTGGTGCAAATTACCACACTACTCCCACCCATACAAATAGCATGTGGTACATGGGTCAGATGTTCAGAAAATGTACAATTAGCAGCTGTATACATTTAGTAAGTTCTGCTAAATTAGACTGCAATTTGGTCAATACTAGATAAATTCGAGGATATTCGGCATTGCATTGATTCTAGCACCCTGTTTGCTTAGGTTGAACTGTATGTTGAAATTTTTTTCGTCGAAATTCGGGTTATTTGAGAGGATTGGTGAAGGTAAATTGTACATTTTCTGAAAATCTGACCCACATACACCAACGTGGAGTTTTTGTTATAAACATTGATGGTACAGATGCCTGCTGGTCCTGTCCTCAGGTGGAGTAGAGTATATTACCTCTCTCCAATTGCCGTTGGTTATAATATTGGTTGAAGTTTTGACTTTCTACTTTCAACCGAATATATATAATATTGATGCTTCCTGATGGCCTATTCATACCCTTAACGTCCATAGATGGCTAATCAGTAAAGCCTATCTCAAAATATCAAACATCATAGCTATGTGTGAAGCCAATGGTAGATATATGGTAATTCCAGGATATTTTCTTCTTTAAAGTATTTTCTCATTGATTAATTTCCAGAAGATCTAATATTATGATGATTTTAAAACTCTTGATACTTTTGTTGATATAAATTGTTTTCTATTGATTATTTTTAGAAGATCTAATATTATGATGATTTTAAATCTCTTGATTTTTTTGTTAATTAAAATTGTTTTCTATTGATTAATTTACAGAAGATCTAATATGATGACTTTAAAAATCTTGACATTTTTGTTAATTCAAATTGTTTTCGTTTGATTAATTTCCAGAAGATCTGAAGCTCCCTAAACACCCGAGCCTGCTGAAGAGGCGTGTGTGGACGTGCACGTTGAAGGATGATTCAAGGTCTCTGTGCACAGCTAATAACCATTCCCAACTGGCCATGCCCGCTGTTAAAGGGGAAGCTATGCATTTGGCAATGGGTGATAAGGTAACCATTTCTTGGTGACTGATTTCTATCGTTAGGGAGGTTCCGCAAGCAAATTTATCTCAATTACGTAACCGTATCCGTATCATTTTTGTGAATTACGTCGCATTTTTTTGTATAAAGAATATATTGTTATATTGATATGTTATGTTACGTTTTTCCCGCCATGTTTTGCTGAACTCCTTTCTTCCTTTTAATGTATGTTTGTATATCAGAGATATGGATATGTTTACGTATAGGTTAGACTTGCTGAACCTCACTAACTTGTATCATATTGGATGGGTGGCGACTGGTAACGGGATTTTACCCATTGAGTTGTTTGTGGTTAGATGAACATCAAGAAGTGGATCAGGGTTTTTAAAAACTGTTATAATTTTCATAATAAATTATTGCCTCAAACATTGTATTATAACTAATCACATTAAACAAATTAGAAACTGTTGATCAAATCATGTGATAAGACTATGCTTTACAGGGAAAACGTCTTGGAAATACACTTCGCCATAACGCGAGAGAGCAAAGCAATGGCATGAATAACTACCAAGAGACTGAAAGGAGAATGATACCCTGGACGCACCAGCAAAACTCTGACAACTATCCACAGCAGTGTGTTGGAGTCGTCCCCGTGTCCTTTAATGAAGGGGCAACTGCTTGTGAACAGGACCAGAAACCAGTGGTTTATCATATTTACGGTGATCAAGCTTCAACACGAGGCACTGGGTCCATGAGTTTCGGGACTTCTTCCATAGCCGGCTCATCAATGATACAGGTAAGCATAGTAAACAGGTTAACGTAGTAAACAGGTAAACATAGTATACAGGTAAACATAGTAAACAGGTAAACAAGTATACAGGTAAACATAGTATACAGGTGAACATAGTAAACAAGTAAACATAGTAAACAGGTAAACATAGTATACAGGTAAACATAGTAAACAGGTAAACAAGTATGCAGGTAAACAAGTATGCAGGTAAACATAGTATACAGGTAAACATAGTATACATGTAAACATAGTATGCAGGTAAACATAGTATACAGGTAAACAAGTATAGAGGTAAACCTAGTATACAGGTAAACCTAGTATACAGGTAAACAAGTATACAGGTAAACATAGTAAACAGGTAAACAAGTATACAGGTAAACATAGTATACAGGTAAACATAGTAAACAGGTAAACAAGTATGCAGGTAAACAAGTATGCAGGTAAACATAGTATACAGGTAAACATAGTATACATGTAAACATAGTATGCAGGTAAACATAGTAAACAGGTAAACAAGTATGCAGGTAAACAAGTATGCAGGTAAACATAGTATACAGGTAAACATAGTATACATGTAAACATAGTATACAGGTAAACATAGTAAACAGGTAAACAAGTATGCAGGTAAACAAGTATACAGGTAAACATAGTAAACAGGTAAACATAGTAAACAGGTAAACAAGTATGCAGATAAACAAGTATGCAGGTAAACATAGTATACAGGTGAACATAGTAAACAGGTAAACAAGTATGCAGGTAAACAAGTATGCAGGTAAACATAGTATACAGGTAAACAAGTATACAGGTAAACATAGTATACAGGTAAACATAGTATACAGGTAAACATAGTATACAGGTAAACAAGTATACAGGTAAACTTAGTATACAGGTAAACAAGTAAACAGATAAACAAGTATACAGGTAAACGTAGTAAACAGGTAAACAAGTATACAGGTAGACAAGTATACAGGTAAACAAGTATACAGGTAAACAAGCATACAGGTAAACGTAGTAAACAGGTAAACAAGTATACAGGTAGACAAGTATACAGGTAAACAAGTATACAGGTAAACAAGTATACAGGTAAACGTAGTAAACAGGGAAACATAGTATACAGGTAAACAAGTATACAGGTAAACAAGTATACAGGTAAACAAGTATACAGGTAAACGTAGTAAACAGGGAAACATAGTATACAGGTAAACAAGTATACATGTAAACAAGTAAACAGGTAAACAAGTATACAGGTAAACTTAGTGTACAGGTAAACAAGTAAACAGGTAAACAAGTATACAGGTAGACAAGTATACAGGTAGACAAGTATACAGGTAAACAAGTATACAGGTAAACAAGTATACAGGTAAACAAGTATACAGGTAAACAAGTATACAGGTAAACAAGTATACAGGTAAACTTAGTATACAGGTAAACTTAGTATACAGGTAAACAGGTAAACATAGTATACAGGTAAACAAGTAAACAGATAAATAAGTATACAGGTAAACGTAGTAAACAGGTAAACAAGTATACAGGTAAACAAGTATACAGGTAAACGTAGTAAACAGGTAAACATCCTAGTGGACCCTTGTCCAGCGAGACATGACATGACATGACCCGCCCTTGATATAACCATTTTAAATGTGTTGATATACAAACATAGTATATGTACCAGTAGGGCCTGGTGGTAAAGCAACCAATCTCACTCACTCACTCTATTTACTGAATGGGTAGTACACCATTACGACAAACAATCCTAGAAATCCTACAAATCATTTGAGGACGCTTTGTTGTAGAAAATAAAAAATACCACATGAATGAATCAGTTACATGTATTTCTATCCCCAATACATTTCTATTTTGTCATATTTCCTTTAGATTTCCGAGGCATCCTTGGGTGTAGATGAAGAAGGAAATTCCTCATATTCCATGAACCAATACCTGCATCATCCTGACACGAACCTGGACAACAACACTATGTCCTACAGAAGGTAAGGCATCACTCGAGGTCCAGACCCTCAGATCAGATAAAAATGGTACATCAGCCTACCTCGCTAATCGGTTTAGCTCGGTTTCTTGTCCTAGAACTCGGTGTTTTGATGGGAATATAATGACATTTTGCAGTCTTAATGGAATTATAATGACTCTGAAGGGACTCTCTCAGGTTTGGGCCTAGCCTGGCATAGCTTAGTGGACATCATTTTCACAGCTTTATCAGTAGACCTTGTGGTGGCGTAAGTAACCCCCCCCCCTCCCCCTCAAAGAGAGAGAGAGGGACGGAGAAAGAGAGAGAGGGGAGAGAGAGAGGGAGACAAACGAGAGGTAGAGGGAGGGAGAGAGGAGACAGACGAGAGGGGGACAGAGGGGGGGAGAGAGAGCAAGACAAACGAGAGGGAGACAGAGAGAGGGAGACAAACGAGAGGGAGAGAGAGAGGGAGAGAGAGATGGAGACAAACGAGAGGGAGACAGAGAGAGGGAGAGAGAGAGAGAGAGAGATGGAGACAAACGAGAGGGAGACAGAGAGAGAGAGAGACAAAGAGAGGGAGAGAGAGAGGGAGAGAGAGATGGAGACAAACGAGAGGGAGACAGAGAGAGGGAGAGAGAGAGGGAGAGAGAGATGGAGACAAACGAGAGGGAGACAGAGAGAGGGAGAGAGAGAGAGGGAGAGAGAGATGGAGACAAACGAGAGAGAGACAAAGAGAGGGAGAGAGAGAGGGAGAGAGAGATGGAGACAAACGAGAGGGAGACAGAGAGAGGGAGAGAGAGAGAGACAAAGAGAGGGAGAGAGAGAGGGAGAGAGAGATGGAGACAAACGAGAGGGAGACAAACGAGAGGGAGACAGAGAGAGAGAGATAAACGAGAGGGAGAGAGAGCAAGACAAATGAGAGGGAGAGAGAGAAAGAGGGAGAGAGAGAGTGGGTAGTATGGTAAAGTGGAGTGCGGTCAATGTGTGGTCGCTATAAGAATATGGTAGTAGTATATAAAGATGGTGGTCCGGTCGCAGAACAGAAGTTTAGAGAAAGAGAGAGAGGGAGAGCGGGGAAGAGAGAGAGCGGGGAAGAGAGAGAGGGGGGAGAGAGTGAGTAGTATGGTAAAGTGGAGTGCGGTCAATGTGTGGTCGCTATAAGAATATGGTAGTAGTATATAAAGATGGTGTTCCGGTCGCAGGAGAGAAGTTTAGAGAGAGAGAGAGAGAGAGAGAGGGGCGAGACAAACGAGAGGGAGAGAGGGGGGGAGAGAGAAAGAGGGAGAGAGAGAGTGGGTAGTATGGTAAAGTGGAGTGCGGTCAATGTGTGGTCGCTATAAGAATATGGTAGTAGTATATAAAGATGGTGTTCCGGTCGCAGGAGAGAAGTTTAGAGAGAGAGAGAGAGAGAGAGAGAGGGGCGAGACAAACGAGAGGGAGAGAGAGGGGGAGAGAGAGGGGAGACAAACGAGAGGGAGAGAGAGAGAGGGGGGGAGACAAACGAGAGGGGAGAAACGAGAGAGGGGGAGAGAGGATAACAAACGAGAGGGAGGAGAGAGAAGGAGAGAAACGAGACGGAGGGAGAGAGAGAGGAGAGAGAGAAAGAAAGAGGGAGAGAGAGAGAGAGGAGAAAGAGAATGTGGGTGTGCGGGTGTGGGGGGTGGGGGGCACTTTCCGCGTTAACCTTATATAGTTTTCCCATCAACAACCGTGTTACATCGGGATAATCCCAGTTAAACCTCAAGTAAGTATTTCGGTTAACTGAAATATTTTCGAATAAAGTGAACTGCTCATCAATTATATCGGCAATCTACCTCATCCCCAGGAGAGAAAGAGACACAAATATTACTCTATACTCCTTTAAATGCACCCAATTCGTTTGGTACATTTTAAAATAAAAATTCTTTCAAACCGCTGCGTCGGTATAATGTGAATATATGGGTCAAAATTTCAGAAAATGTACAATTCACCTTCGCCAATCCTCTCAAATAACCCACATTTAAGACAAAAATAAGCTTCAAAATGCAGTTTAACATAACAGAACTGATACTATAAATCAACACGACACCAAATATACTAAAATTTACCCGGTATTCATCATTTTTCAGCCTAATTTAGCAGAATATCCTAAATGTGTAGAGCTGCCAATTGTACATTTTCTGAAAATCTGACCCATATAATTATTATGTCACTGATAGATTTGAACAACATTGCATCGTTTTGTATCTTCAGGGCGATCGGTCATATTCAAATAAGGAAGAAAAAATCCTTGCCACCTCTTAACACTAGACGAGGAGGAGATGAAGCCAATAGTTTCAGGGGAAGCAAGTGGACGACCCGAGAAAAGCAGGCTGCTCCCAGGTCACAAAGTATCATGTATTTGCGATTGGCACGATGTGGTTTCTGAGGACTTGAAGCTGCTTTAGAAAATAGTTAAATCATAATATTTATATCAATAACAATTTATGAATCCTTATTGCATGATATTAAACGTCATCGAATACACTGATATTTAAGACAGTTAAAAACTATATCGAACTTTTTTTTATAAAAATGAAGGTCGTCCTCACAAAGTCCTGCATACTTTAGTTCAATATTTGTAAGATTTAGGCCTACTATAAACTTTTAGGCCATTGAGGAAATGAATATCTATTCTATTGACGATCAGTGCCGGTGATGACATATCAATAAAATATCTTATTTATGCAAAACTACATGTGTCCTTTTTTTTTAAAATTTCATTTAAGGCCAATTCAATTAAATTATGAGAAATATAAGAGAAAAACGCATTATACCTTACCTGGGTGTCTTCGTGCGTTGCCTTTTATCTAATCAGTCACCCAAGAAAATTCACAATAATAATACAGCATACTAGTATACAATGTATTACCTGTAGTAGTAAGCCCCAACTCTCTAGCCTGATACCTGGCTGCTATGGACAGTAAGGACCAGTCAACACGCTATAAAATGGGTCAGATTTTCAGAAAATGTACAATTGGCAGCTGTACTCATTTAGTAAATTCTGCTAAATTAAGCTGCAATTTGGTCAATACTAGGTAAATTCAAGTATATTTGGCATGGCATTGATTCTAGCAATCTGTTTGGTTAGGTTGAACTGTATTTTGAACTTTATTTTTGTCTGATTGGCGAAGTTGAATTGTACATATTCTGAAGATCTGACCCATATACCTTTCAATATTACTGCCGCATCTTCAATCAGGACAACTCGTCATTGTGCACATTCCAGCCCAGCCAAAATAAAAGGAAATAAAAGTAAAGGATTTTTTTTAAATATTTCAATGTTCACGATAATGCCCAATAACAATCTGCGAGCTTGTGGATTGATTCTACAGTTGCGATTCTTGCCTATGTTCTTTCCAGTGTCTAGTGGCCATTGTTGCACATCTGCGTTTCATCTCCGGCTTAATATTAATCGATATTAAATAATGATATTTCGTGATCGTATAGGTTACTTCTTCGAGAATAAATATAGCCTATTATGAATATCGATAGCAGGAGATGGGAGGACATGAACTAAAGCTACTGGATAATTATCAAAGTTCCAAAGGACCAAGGGTTGAAATATTCTATGTTCCAAAACGCAGCTCCGAGATATAACATCAAGAGTGAAATACTTCTTTCATATGTTCCCTTTATTCCTCCTTGTGTGTTGGGGTGAAGACCTTTCTACAGCATCTTCTATGACATCGTACATCTCTTGGCATCCACGGTCAATTTTCTACGCTGCGTCAATACTGACATGATAAATGTTTTTGAATATTTCGTATTTTAATAATGGCCGTAATGACACCAAAATTCAAACCTGAATGCTTATGCTTATGGTTATGGTTATTTATTTCATGGAAAAAATATCGACACACATCACTTTGGTGAAAAAATAAACGATGCCATATTCACTGGGTCAATATTCTGCCTTGCATAACAAACATGCCCTACGATGCACTGATACCGCATTTACCATTATCTTAATAGTGAAAAAAGTACAAATTCATCTTTCCAAATATACCACTATTCAATGTTAGATGAAAATTTATGAATTTGATACATTGCACATTTATTTATTTTTTGTACTTCAAAATATGTTTCGTAATTTTCTAGCATTTATTTTTAGATGAAAGTAATAAAAGCCATAATTTTTTTTGATTTTCAATTAGACTCATGGGCAATATTACCCCTTGTAAT
This sequence comes from Sthenelais limicola, assembly GCA_942159475.1. Classification (NCBI taxonomy): domain Eukaryota; kingdom Metazoa; phylum Annelida; class Polychaeta; order Phyllodocida; family Sigalionidae; genus Sthenelais; species Sthenelais limicola. The sequence goes on from OW804098.1 coordinate 10,944,246, forward strand.
ATTTGGGCGTTTTAATGCCTTTCTCTCTTAAAATTATCCTTTAATGTCATTTTCGAAGCCATGAGGAATCCTCTATTTCACGACTCATTATTATGCAATGCAACTGTTGTTTATTTTTACGTTTCGCAAACACACCTCGTAGTCGTAGAAAAAAATGTCTACAACATCGTAGATGGACATTTGTTATGCAACGACCCCAATGAACAATATCTTCTTCTTTTTTTAATACATTTTATTGGGTCCATTTTCATATAATGATAATCTCATGGCAAACCATTGATATGTTATTTTGATATGATTCTTTTACAATATTTTAACCATAAAAATGTGTTTGGAAGAAGAACAAATTGATTCTATATGCATAGGTGACGAATATTTCAAACATTATGGAGTGATAATGGTAACAGCCGGACGACATGGAATACACTTCCATAGGCTTGTCACTTGTATGTACATTTTCACCTCACATTATTGAACAATTTCGACAAATAAAAGATTTTTCAAACCAATTCAATTCAATCGTATATGTTTATTTAATTTGACACAACAAAGGTTTATTATATGGGTCAGATTTTCAGAAAATGTACAATTGGCATCTGTACACATTTAGTAAACTCTGCTAAATTAGGCTGCAATTTGGCCAATAGCCTATTAGGTAAATTCGAGTATATTTGGCATTGCATTGATTCTAGCAATCTGTTTGGTTAGGTTGAACTGTATTTTGAACTTTAAATTCGTCTGAAATTTGGGTTATTTGAGCAGATTGGCGAAGTTGAATTGTACATTTTCTGAAAATCTGACCCATATGTTTATTTAATTGAACACTACAAAGGTGTATTACATACTGGAATTAGTATCCTATCACATCTTATTCTGTGTGCCCGCATGGTGTGTGTTAAAGGCAGACCGTTAAACAAATGATTCAACATCTGCAACAAACTAACTGAGTAAACATTGAGCAGCCGTGATACAAGTGCAAATTTGCATATGGATTAGAATTTCAGAAAATGTACAATTCACCTTCACCAATCCTTTTAAATGACCCTAATTTAAGAGAAAAGTGACGTTCAAAATACGGTTTAACGCAAGGAAAGAGACATGTTTTATCAACACAACGCCGCCAGAGATACTCTGATATACCCATTATTCATAATTTTTCGGTGTAATTTAACCGAATTTACCAAACTTGTAGTGCTGCTGATTGTACATTTTCTGAAAATCTGACCCATATGTCATTATATCGATACGATTAAACATTGAAGGTGTAGCACCAACAGAGAACTCCTAGCATATCTAGTCGAATAGTCATACATACGCCCAATTCATTACACCGTTGGTAAATCATCCAGGCCCACCACCACCAGAGAAAGGGGATAAAGATTCTTTGCACGTATGTATATAACATGAGATATGGGTCAGATTTTCAGAAAATGTACAATTGGCAGCTGTACACATTTAGTAAAATCTGCTAAATTAAGCTGCAATTTAGCCAATATTAGGTAAATTCGAGTATATTTGGCATTGCATTGATGCTAGGAATCAGTTTGGTTAGGTTAAACTGTATTTTGAACTTTATTTTCGTCTTAAATTTGGGTTATTTGAGAAGATTGGCGAAATTGAATTGTACATTTTCTGAAAATCTGACCCATATAACCGAGATTGACTTTGTAACGGTTTCCTCTTCTATTGTGTAGACGACTCTCTTAAACTTTAAATGTTTTGATGAACAAATTCTGAAAAGGTTTTAGGAAAATTAGTCATAAGTCGCAAAATATGGATTTTGAGATATCACCATATTTGAAAAGATGAGATCAAGCTGATTCCAATGATAGTAAACACTAGGACACCTAATATGTATTTCTATATTTTAAGTTTGATATTTTTATTCTTGAAAAAAAAGTTTGCAATGTTTCTGGATGGGTAATTACCAGTAAAGTAACTAAATATACTCCATACGAAGGCCTTCAAACGCAAGCATATATTTAATACAATGTCCTGAAATTTGTTACATGGATTCATATGACTATAACTGCTACACCCTCTAAAATTAAGACCATTTCGAAAAATAGATCTTGTGGAAAAAACAATTGAAAAATATCAAATTTGCGACTTGTGACTCATTTTCCTGAAACACATCATACATGTAAATTATCTCGAACAACCCTTTTCTATAAGAATATTTAGAAGATTTATTATCCACATTAGACTCAGATTGGGTGGTTTTTCGATTATCTTACAGAAACTCGAGGGATATGTGGCTATTGTTTGCCTAATTCTGGCTTTGCAACGATTAATCCCAAGAACAGTATTAATTGGAACACACCTGAACTACAGAAGGACCCATAGTAGGAATTGAACTCTAAACAGTCTAGGCCCAAAGTTGAGAAAGTCCCTTCAAACGAAGGGAGAGCCTCTCGCCTCAAACCGCAAAGTGCCATTAAGAGACGGCAATATGTCATCATATTCCCATTAAAACGCCGAGTTCTAGGCCAGGAAACCGATTAGCGTAGTAGGCTGACACACCATTCTTATCTGATCTGAGGGTTAGGACCTAGAGTGTAAAGATCCCTGACACTATGAAATTGTTTGAATTGAAAACGATAAAGAACATACTTCAAGGCACCATCTTAACTTGTTTGACTGTGATGCTCCTAATGAGTATACGTGAGGCAATAGAGCTTCACTATTGTCAAACTGGGTCCGCATTTCTTCCCTTCAATGAAGATAAAGATTCGGGTGCTACAAAGGTGCTGATCCTGACACGATACAGGTCCGGGTCATCCTTTACGGGTGATATTTTCAAACATCATCCCAATGTCTACTACGTTTTTGAACCTTTCATGCACATGAATTTCACCTCCGATGTGGCCGATATTAACATAAATTCTTTCGGATCTTCTATGATGGAAAAGTTGTTTAAATGTGATTTAAACGAGTTTCTTGATGTCTACAAAGGACAGTCATTGTCACAAAGTAACTGGTTTGGCATGTTTTGTCGATCGTTCCACAGAAGGGCTTCCAATCGGATTCAGGGTGTTTATCGCTTGTACCACATGCGCACGGCGACCGGAAGTAATGTACGGTCCACGTGCGATCCTTACGATACGTCCACTACGTCCCATACAGAGTATGTATGCGCATCTAAACCATACATTGTCGTTAAAACCATTCGCCTTCGCGACAGTGCAATGATGAGACGATTAATGTTAAACAATGTCAAAATCATAAGCCTTGTGAGAGACCCGCGAGGCCGGATAGCATCTATATTGGAGATCTTCAAAATACAAGGATTAGGGAAAAGTCATGTATACAATCACGCATGGCTGTCACAGAAATCTACCGAGATCTGCAATGATTTGAATGATATACTTGATCAGACAAACATGGTGTTGAAAGTCTATCCGGAACTAAGGAAAAATTACAAACTTGTTCGTTTTGAAGACATTGCATTGAACCCATTGGAGAAAGCGCAGGAACTCTATGACTTTACTGGACTAAAGATGGAAGACACCGTAAGAGATTGGATTAACAGGACCACGCATACATTCACCGACGAAACGTATGGAACTACAAGGATATCTAAAGATATCCCCTTTTCATGGAAGAAAAAGTTATCTTTAGAACAAATCCTTATGATACAAAACAATTGTAAAGATTTACTGCAAACTCTGGGTTATGAATTGATGGGAAATACACATGATATCCAATATAAATACCCCCTCGCTGAATTGCCATGGAAACTTCATGATTGAGCCCTACTTGAATCTAATTGTAAAATGTATATGGGTCAGATTTTCAGTAAATGTACAATTGGCATGTGCAATTACACTTAGGAAATTCTGCTAAATTAGGCTGAAAAATGAAGAATACCGGGTATATCTGAGTATATTTGGTATCGCATTGATTTAAAGTATCAGTTCTGTTATGTTAAACTGCATTTTGAAGCTCATTTCTGTCTTAAATGTGGGTTATTTGAGAGGATTGGTGAAGGAGAATTGTACATTTTCTGGAAATCTAACCCAAATACATGGATTGTTCAGATCACCCAACCCTTCGCGTATGAAACATAAGGCTCATTCTTCGGATGCTTATTTAACTGTATTCTGTTAATTTAACAGCAAATATCAACTTTGGAAACGATAGGGTAAAGCGGGGTAATATGGGCATAGTTTTGGACCCTTTTTTTCAGATGTGAGCTAGCCTTTAAATATTACAATTTTTTCAGTCTATTCAGTTTTCACACTTTCTATGCGCTCCTTTTAAGAGAATTTGAGCTTTTTTTCATATCTATTTTGATATTATTTTTACTAGGCTGAAAGTAACAAAAAAAGACATGTGTGGGTAATATGGGCAGGTGTGGGTAATATGGGCAGGTGTGGGTAATATGGGCACGTTGGGTGGGTTATATGGGCACATAGAAACATTGGTGTTTAGAATGGTATTTATCTTATCTATATAATGCTTATACATTTTATATAAGTACTTAATTTTGTGGTTTAGTCAGTGGTGGTGATTGTAAAACAGTTCTTTTATTTTTTATATATGCATATAGAAACATTGGTGTTTAGAATGGTATGTGGTGCCCATATTACCCCTTGATAATACCCATATTACCCCTTAATGATACCCATATTACCCCTTATGGTACATATTGCCCTTATGGTAATACTAAATCAACTGTTAAACTATGATGAAACAACGTATAGACACAGCTGTAGACGCAGAGGATGATATTAGGTGCCAGCATCAGAAATGCTTATTTCGGTCTAATATCTGAAGGTACCCATATTCCCCACATGCCCATATATGTGATCCGTTTTAGCAGGACCATACACAAAGGTTGTATGACTCTGGTTTTAGGAAAATGAGTCACAAGTCGCAAAAAATGGATTTTGAGATATCATCATATTTGAAAAGAGGATACCAAGCTGATTCCAATGATAGTAAACATCAAGGACATTTAAGAAGTATTTCTATAATTTATGTTTGATATCTTTATTTATGAAAAAAATAGTTTGCAATGTTTCTGGATGGGTAATTATCAGTAAAGTAACTAAATATACTCCATACAAATGCCTTCAAAACGCAAGGATATATTCAATACAATGTCCCGAAATTTGTTACATGGATTTATATCACTATAAGTGCTAAACCCTCTAAATATCAGAACATTCTGATAAAGGGATCTTGTGAAAAAACACTATGAAAAATATCAATTTTGCGACTTGTGACTCATTTTCCTAAAACACATCACATATTGCCCCGCTTTACCCTATGATAGTAAGATGTGAAGTATGAGGTGGACAATACACACCAAGTAAGCCCAGAAGCAACGAGGCCATATAGGCCAAGTTGCTTCTGGCCTTACAAAGTACGTTTTATCCACCAAAATGAACGCATTATGGTTTTTATTCCGTGATTTCATGTAAAAAAAAATCAGCATTTCCTTGGTTTCATGTAAAAAATTCGGTGCAGTGTCTCCTTCTGAAGCCACTTCCGGTAAGAAAACGTACATTTATTTTTGCTTGAAACTTGAATAAAACTTAATTTTACCTCACATTTTTATTGTCAACTATTTTGAGGTGGGCAAAATTAAGCATTTGATTAATTATTTCAAGTAAATGGACTTGAATTAATTAGAAATTGATCAATGAACTTTTCCATCGGACCAGGAGGCCTAAATAAAAGGACTTCTGATACTAGGGGCATATGAGCCAAAAATACCTCACTGGTTGAATGTAGTTCAACATAACCAAACAGATTGCTATAATGAATGCAATGCCGAATATACTCAAATTTATGTAATATTAACCCAAAGTGTAGATCTGCCAATTGCACATTTTCTGAAAATCTGACCCATATCGGATATACTTCATTCCCACGGCCAAATCGTAGAATAAAACCAAAAACCTTGCCCACCCCTCACACACACAGACACCCAACCACCCAAAATAACTAAGAGAATATTGTCTTGATTGCAAAGGCAAAGAGAAAGATATAGGCTATTGGGGAATTTACCCAGCCATATTAAGAGATGCTGAAGTTATACTCTGACAGTATAAAATAACCTACCCCCGAACCTACCATTTGTTTTTAAAATAAATATTATGAACTAAACATGTACCACCAACCAAATATTTATGAACTAAACATGTACCACCAACTTACATTTTCTGAGGATCTGACCCATAAACGGGGGCAGCTAGTATTTATTATTTATTCTAAATACACAAAACCATACTTCTCCTGAAAGCCCTATCTGCGCCGCATCTGTTAATATATGGGCCAGATGTTCAGAAAATGTATCGCCTTCACTATTCTTGTCATATAACCCACATTTAAGACAAAAATAAGCTTCAAAATACAGTTTAACATAACAGAACTGATACTTTAAATCAATGCGATACCAATTAAATATACTCAGATATACCCATCATTCATGATTTTTCAGCCTAATTTAGCAGAATTCCCTAAATGTATAGAGCTGCCAATTGTACATTTTCTGAAAATCTGACCCTATTACCCACAGACTATTATAATGTATATTATGGATCCACTAGAATACTGTAATTGCTGTATGTTATGTACACGCTGAGGCTATGAAACTAGGGAATAATGTCGGATTCTCCGCCCTTGGCAAGTGTCCCCATTCGTTTGATATTTATCATAACAAACTCTTGCCATGCCATGTGGATGGGTTCAGTATATGTACCAACACACGTAGTAGAAAGTCCAGAACATTATTTGATTTCACGGCACGGTGTGGAAGAGTGACGCTCCATCGTTATCACTTCAATATCAGCTAAGAGCATGCTGATAGTAAGGATGGATGTAACAATGAATATCTAAATGACAATTAATTAATATATCTAGTGGATTTTAGCACCGTTTTAACATCAGTCCCACAGCTGGAAGTTCATATTGTGATCTGCGCTTATACTTGGGTCAGATTTTCAGAAAATGTACAATTGGCAGCTGTACAAATTCTGCTAAATTAGGCTGAAAAATGAAGAATACCAGGTATATTTGAGTATATTGTGTATCACACTGATATAAAGTATCAGTTCTGTTATGTTAAACAGCATTTTGAAGCTCATTTCTGTCTTAAATGTGGGTTATTTGACAGGATTGGTGAAGGCGAGTTGTGCATTTTCTGAAAACTTGACCCAAATACTTGTGTCCTATTTACTGAACTTAAGAGATACGTTTTACTATGTAGCTGGCAAAAAGTCGTGAGTCATTCATGTGTATATAGATCTAGTTTGACTAAACAGTTAGGTCCAGACACCCCGCATTCCTCGATTCCACATCCAGCGATAAGCTTAACCGCAAGGCTAAGACTAAGGCTAAAGTGTTAATGACTCCCTGAAACTTAGGTGACCACAACTGCCTTCTGAACCTGACTGTAAAGGTATCGCATGCACATGTATACAGGAGGGAAAGGCAGCGACACACATCACAAGAGGTAAGGTCATAATCTTATTTGTACTCTCTTAATAATTATGAGTTTGTTTGTCAAGTCTCGCATAAAGGATCGAGCTGAAGAATGTTGTTCGGTTTATTGAATGAATACAATACAGAATACACCCAGATGTACTCAGTATTTATGATTTTTCACTCTTATTTAGCAGAATTTGATAGATCTGTAGAACTGTACATTGTACATTTTCTCAAAATCTGACCCATATATTAAAGATCTGTGCTATTAATAAGGGGTTTATTTGGTTTCAAACATTTCTGGTATTTATTCGTTATATATTTTCCCCATGTCAATTTTATAAGAAGAGCTGGACACAGACAAAGTAATACTGCGAGACATTATTTAATAATAGCCTGATTGATGCTCAATCTCCCTCAATCTGCCTCCATGGCTCAAACAACAAACAATATAAGGGTGAAGTCGTCAGAAAATGTACAATTCATCTTCGCCAATCCTCTCATATAACCCAAATTTAAGACAAAAAAGAGGTTCAAAATGCTGTTTAACATAACCAAACCGATTGCTAGAATCGATGCAATGCCGAATATACTCGAATTTACCTAGTATTGACCAAATTGCAGCCTTATTTAGCAGAATTTACTAAATGTGTACAGCTGCCAATTGTACATTTTCTGAAAATCTGACCCATAAGTTTGCTTTTAGAATGATTGCAAGATTGAGCTAGGACAGCTAGAACAATAATACGATCGCAATCTGTTATTTATTATTTGCTATCAATCTATCACAATTTCGACAAAACGTTGCCTGAATAAACGATGCCTGCATGCATGCTTGTTCAGCGAACGCAAACGATGCCAATACATGAGTCAGATCATCAGAAAATGTACAATTCGCCTTCGCTAATCCTCTCAAATAACCCACATTTAAGACAGAAATAAGCTTCAAAATACAGTTTAACATAACAGAACTGATACTTTAAATCAATGCGACACCAAGTATACTCAGATATACCCAAAAGTTATCATTTTTTAGCAGAATTTAGCAAAAATTAATAAATATGTAGAGCTGCCAAGTGTACATTTTCTGAAAATCTCGCCCATATAGAGAAAATTGACTCATGGCTGTATGAGAGGTATACGTGGTTATCTCCCGCGAAAATAATTATTTGAATAAGAAAATAAGACTGCGAACATTTTTTCAACAAAAATTCCGCCAGCGGTAAATATGATATGCAAATACTGCCCAGAGGGTGATACGGTTTTCCAATGCTATAGCCTATGGCTTTCCATACGATCCCGCTCAGAGGTATAATACTGAATAGTATCACCCCAAAACTGTAATGATGGAACCATCCCGTGTATATGTTTAAGTGTATTTACACGCCGTCGGCCATGCCATATATCACGATCAAATCTTCACATGTGGGTCAGATTTTCAGAAAATGTACGATTCGCCTTCACCAATCCTCTCAAATAACCCACATTTAAGACGAAAATGAGCTTCAAAATACAGTTTAACATAACAGAACTGATACTTTAAATCAATGCGACGCTAAATATACTCAGATATACCTAGTATTGAGCATTTTTCAGTCTAACTTAGTAGAATTTACTAAATGTGTAGAGATGCCAATTGTACATTTTCTGAAAATCTGACAGACATGTATGCTGATCTACTATCTCCGTCATTTCCGACTAGAGTACAATATAAAATAGAAATTGGTGTGATAAGGTTAACGTTTTTTGTTTTTTTAAAGTTAACGTTCATCATAATTCTAAACATAGATATAACATTGACGGTTCAAATATGGGTGATATTTACAGAAAATGTACAATTGACAGCTGTACACATTTAATAAATTCTTCAAAATCGGTCTGCAATTTGGCCAATACTAGGTAAATTCGAGTATATTCGGCATTGCATTGATTCTAACAATCTGTTTGGTTAGGTTGAACTGTATTTTGAACTTTATTTTCGTCTGACATTTGGGTTATTTGAGAGGATTGGTGAAGTTGAATTGTACATTTTCTGAAAATCTGACCCATATATGGTTTATTTCCACATGCAGGTGAGGCCGAACACTTGCATATCAGGTGGATCTGCAATCACAGACCAGGAGCCAACAGGTAGGCTATGGTATTCCTTTCCATCTGTACACTAGATATGGGTCAAGTTTTCAGAAAATGTACAATTCACCTTCACCAATCCTCTCAAATAACCTAAATTTCAGACGAAAATAAAGTTCAAAATGCAGTTCAACCTAACCAAACAGATTGCTAGAATCAATGCAATGCCGAATATACTCGAATTTACCTAGTATTGGCCAAATTGCAGCCTAATTTAGCAGAATTTACTCAAATGTGTACAGCTGCCAATTGTACATTTTCTGAAAATCTGACCCATATATAAACCCCTTCAGCTTGAGAACAAGGTCATTCTTCGTCAGGTTGTTTTCCGACCTGGTGAACTAGATCCAAACATAGAATCCATTTTTATATCATCCGCTATTTTGTACTGACATGATAGCGGCGGATTTTGACCCGATCCTCCTCCACATCACGATATGGGTCAGATTTTCAGAACATGTACAATTCGCCTTCACCCATCCTCTCAAATAACCCACATTTAAGACAGAAATTAGCCTCAAAATGCAGTTTAACATAACAGAACTGTTACTTTAAATCAATGCGATACCAACAATACTCAGATATACCTAAAAATTATCATTTTTCAGCCAAAATTAGCAGAATTTCCTAAATGTGTAGAGCTGCCAATTGTACAGTTTCTGAAAATCTGACCCATATACAATAGCCATGCATGGACACACGTAGGCCATCATGTATATCATACTTTATTATTCATTTTTCTAAACAATTTTATTTGGTAGATTTTCACAACAGTGATATATGGCATTGCATCAGAGCGAACCCCCCTGAGCCAGGCTCAACAGATAACCTAACTATAGATCGTACTACCATGTTCATACAATACATATATAAATGATTAATTAATACATGTCAACTGATTAAATGGGACAAACCACATTAAAACCAGAGTGGACATTAACATCTAGAGTTATTTACGCATAGTGCGTATATCACTAGTGATTTACGTGGGGTTGTCATGGTAACCAATCTGTTTTTTACTAAGAATACCGGTAAAATTCAAATTTATGACTCGATTTGTTTCTATATTCATGATTGAAAGCGATTGTATAATAAATCTATATAGTTAATAGAGGATACACCACTATAGCGAGAGTCTGCGTTTCCTGGTTGTCATTACTAACCAAAATATTAAAACATTATAATAATAATTCATAAACAAATTGGAATGCGTATTTTAATTCATCAACAAGAATGATATGTCATCAGTTATATGTATAATCGTGATAATTATTACTTAAGAGTAACATTAACGAATGTTATTTATGAATAACATATACTCTGGTGACTTCTTATTTGTTTAGCATGAAATAATTCATGGCAAAGGCTTTATGTGCCGGTTGATGTAAAAGTTTGTGATGGGGACAAATTCGCCAATGAACAAATATGTCTTGTGTCAACTCGCAAGATTGCATACTATTTTATACCTACTCAAAAAACGGAACCCAGATCTGATAAAGCCTAGGCCTACTAAACCTCCCCCTGATAATAGATACACTATAGCGCTCATGTACCTCATAGATAATAACCAGGGACAGATTATCCTGCAGGGGTCTGTTGTATAAGGGTCAGATTTTCAGAAAATGTACAATTGGCAGCTGTACATATTTAGTAAATTCTGTTAAATGAGGCTGCAATTTGGTTAATACTAGGTAAATTCGGGTATATTTGGCATTGCATTGATTCTAGCAATCTGTTTGGTTAGGTTGAACTGTATTTTGAACTTTATTTTTGTCTGAAATTTTGGTTATTTGAGAGGATTGGTGAAAGTGAATTGTACATTTTCTGACGACTTCACCCTCATGTAGCTCATAGATAATCAGGGACAGATTATCCTGGGGTCTGTTGTATAAACTAAGGAAAGGAATTTTGTGGGGGAATTACTTCACCTGCACGTAGGAAGGAAAAGATTCCCTGAACAATTCCTTCCCAGCTGCTAAGCAAGGAAAACTGAGGGAATTCCTTCAGTCCTTTGCAATTTCAATATGTTTCTCTGGGAATTTTCCTACGACTTTTCCTTCCCACCAAGCAGATGTAATCATGTAGGAATTTACTACAACATTTCCCTCCTTGAACCACTCAATATCCCCTGCCTTCTTCAAACAACAGTCTTCAAGGTACATGGTAAATGAGGGGACATGCCTTGTTCTCACTAGAAATCAACACTCCTGAGGCACAAACAATTGAGACAAAGTAGGTCAAGGACAAATTTCGATTGGTAACAATGAAACTCTCAGGTTGTTGGTTCAATCCCAACCCAGTGCTGCTTTTTTTTCCCAGACAGGCTCACCTCTCAAGTCCATGGTTCGAATCCCAGCTTGGGAGGCTTCTTTTTTCTAGCCAGATTTATTCAAATTGTGTTAATAATGAACAGAAAAATCATTTAACATTGTACTATAATAATAGTAGATATATATGACTAGTAAAATCATATTTTTGCAGTCGATAAATCCTTTCTTGAGTTCTTGAGGGAACACCTAAAAGGTGTTCCTTAGTTTTCCAGTCTTTTCATGTTTAGCTCAGAGGAAAGAATGAGGGAAATTACTTCGGTAGGAAAACTTCTGAGGGAAATTCCTACATAGGGAACAACTACAAGTATCCATGTAGGAAATTCCCACAGCTAAATGGGTCAGTTTCTAGGTCATGCATGTGGATCTAGATTCTAATCCATTCTGGATAATCTGCATCAGATTTAAAGGTATAAGAATCAAAGTATCTAATATTTTACCCACTTTACCACTTCAAATTGAAGGAAATGTATTATATTAATGTTTAAACCCAAGAAATGAGTGAATCCTATGCATCCTATTTACCTTCTACTTTGCTGACCCACACCTATACAGCAAAGAATATTCCTACAAGCTGGGAATTTTATGTAGGAATGAATGTAGGGAGGGAAAAATTCCTACAGCAAAAATTCCTAGCTTAGCTTATACAACAGAGCCCTGGTTGCTCTCGAGCTCAGTGTCGTATACTGGACCCTGTGTTGCACCATATCTATTCTGTATCAATGCAAATCGATGGTCAAGTGGGTCAGGTCTTCAGAAAATGTACAATTCACCTTCACCAATCTTCTAAAATAACCCAAATTTCAGACAAAAATTAAGTTCAAAATACAGTTCAACCTAACCTAACAGATTGCTAGAATCAATGCAATGCAGAATACACTCGAATCCACCTAGTATTAGTCAAATTGCAGCCTATAAATTTAGCAGAATGTACTAAAGGTGTACAGCTGCCAATTGTACATTTTCTGAAGATTTGACCCAAGTATCGACTGACCAGAGCAGTCACTTATCACAGCAAGCCTTATCGCCAGTCAGGTACACTACTGTCATTGAATAAACGGACACACAACTCTGAAATGGTTTTGACGTGAATTATTTCTTTTATTTGGAGCTTTTTAGAAAAGGCAATATAAGCTGGTTATTGCACACTTCAGAAATGGCCTTGGCATCACTGGAAAATATCCCTTACACAGCCATTGTCCTGGTTCTACTTGTTCTGGCTGTGAAATACTTAAAACCTTTGGTGGATTCCATAATTGTTCAAGTCAGGATCAACAGAGCTCTAAATGCATTCCCTTCCTTACCACGACACTGGCTCTATGGCTCGATGATCCAGGTAATTACTTAATGCAATTATTTTTATCTTATTTTATTTTATTTCGTTAAGGCCAATATAATATTTAATACATTACACTAAAAATGTGCTATCATCCGCCATGGATGGGTCTCAGGCGTTGCGTCTCGAAATAAAATAAACAAAATTCATATCTAAATTATCTCCTAAGTTATCTATCATAATTATTCCTATTCAAAAGATCACGGTATTAGATCTCAATCAATTTCTCTTGTCCATATTAAAATTCCCTAGCATACATCCACAGCCTCATTCCATATTTTATTTTATATTTTATCACCTGGCCTAGGTCTAGATCTAGGACCATTATATATGTTAGTGGTAAGCTACATGTGATGTCTTGCTGGAAAATGAGTCATAAGTCGCAAAAAAATGGATTTTGTGATATTATCATCCATTTAATAAATCCATTTTTGACCTGCTCTGCGATTATGGGTCTTAAAGGTTGCTACTTTGATAGCCCTAAGGGCATTATTTAACAGGAAAACTGTTAAAAACACAAAATTTATTCAAAAAAACATGGAAAATGAAATTTTTCACAGATCATAGCGTGGCAGAAAACTTTGGAGAAAATTTTGTTATTGTTGCCATGGTAACCATGAATTCAATGGAACGTCCAAATCATCAATAATAACGTTTAACAGGATTCTGGTTTCCATGGAAACCTATATGCCATCAAATTGTTTCAAATTTAAATAAAGTCAAAAGAGAATTTTCTGATGATTAAGATACTGAAAACAGATGTGAATTACTTAAATTTTCAGAAAAATGGCAATATATTATTCAATTTATTGAAAATGATGTGCATTTTGAAATCATATAAGGGTTTAACTAAAGTTCGGCAAGTAAAAACCGTACAGCAGTTTTGGCTATTTACCCCATTTCAACACATCATATTTCAGAACTTCATATCTCGGCTTCTGTTTTTCGTATCAACATAATTTTTGCAAAATATTATGTCCTAAAACACATTTTTACATTTCATATCGAAGCACATAAGACCCCTTTTCGCAGAGCAGGTCTTGAAAAGATGAGACCAAGGGGATTCCAATGAATATAAACATTAAGGGCATCTATATATATCTACATATATCTATTAAGTATTTCTATATTTTAAGTTTGATATTTTTATTTCTGAAAAAAAAGTTTCAATTTTTGGGTGGATAATAACTATTAAAGTAGCTGAATATACTGTATGGGATGACCCTATAAATGCATGACAATATATGACACACCGTCTTACACTTTGGTACATGTATTCATACTTCATCCAGCGTTAGTCACACCAAAAATGAGAACATTCCCACAAAGAGATTTTGGGAATATATCACTTTGAAAAATATCAATTTTGCGACTTATGACTCATTTTCTTGAAACACTTGATCACATATAGTATACATTATATCGTCTTACATATCATGCTATAGGATATGCCTTCGATCTCGATAAGCTCAATATTAAATCCAACGTTATGTGAATCATAAGTCTGCATCTTTCTGTTCTCACTTAAGGTCAAGACAGGTGGTGCTAACAACCAGTTTCTCCGAAAACATCTTGAAAACGCACGTACGTTTCCAAGGGGCTACAGGATCTGGCAAGGTCCCTTTGTCAGTGCATTACTGGTGGTCAACCCCGATCTCATCCGCCCTGTCCTCAAAGTATCCGATCCTAAGAGTAGGGTCTATACTGAGTCACTCCAGCCTTGGTTAGGTAATATTATTATAGAATTTTTATTCAAGTTTGTCAGATACAAGAAAAGGACATGCAATTCTAAAGTTAGGCCTAGACATGCTAATGTTAGATCTTCCATCTGGCCCTAGTCCGACACTGACACAATATGGTCACTGGTCATGTGTGATGAGTTTCAAGAAAATGAGTCATAAGTCGCAAAATTGATATTTTTCAAAGTGATATATTCCCAAAATATCTTTGTAGGAATTATCTCATTGTTGGTGTGACTAACGCTGGATGAAGTACCAAAATGCAAGACAGTGTATCAAATATTGTCATGCATTTTGCAATTTTGCATTTTGCAATTTTGCTACTTGTGGCTCATTTTCTTGAAACACATCACATATGAACAATTGAATTGAATTGAATAAACTTTTATTGCAGTTATACTGACATTAAAGAGGATCTCCGGCATATGGGAGGTTTCCGATCTCTCAGTAGCATACATACATTACTATCATGTGTAGGTTTCAGTACGTCTCAGTCATTGACTGTCGAAGTTTAGCTACAAAGATGTTCTAAACAAAACTTTTAACAATAGCAATATGGCATCATGGCCAACATATAATGTTCATAGCAGATATTTGTCACATGATGTTACATAGTTACTGTATGATAAAATATTCGTCATTCCATATGTACGTGGTACGCAATATGTAACATATTTTGAAGGCTCATAAAAGTTCAAGTGGGGTATAGTTATTAAGTAGCAAATATATTTTTTCAGGTAAAGGCCTTCTTATTGCTGAGGGCAAGAAGTGGCTTCGGAATAGGCGTTTACTGACGCCTGCATTCCACTTCGACGTACTTAAATCCTACGTAGAAGTATTTAATGACACAGCAGATGTCTTCATGGTAAGTGTTCATTGTTATCCGTCCTTATCAAATATATATAACACGAATTGTATTTTATCTACTAAAATATAATATGTACAATAGATTCACTAGTATATGGGTCAGATTTTCAGAAAATGTACAATTGGCAGCTCTACACATTTAGGAAATTCTGCTAAATTCTGCTGAAAAATTAAGAACACCGGGTATATCTGAGTATATTTGGTATCGCATTGATTTAAAATATCAGTTCTGTTATGTTAAACTGCATTTTGAAGCTCATTTCTGTCTTAAATGTGGATTATTAGAGAGGATTGGTGAAGGCGAATCGTATATTTTCTGAAAATCAGACCCATTAAGATAGGGAAGAAAATATTAGCTGACATGTACGGCCTATTTTGTAATTTTAAAAAAATGCACTTGTCTTCATCTTTTCAGAGCAAATTGGACGATTTCATTGAGAAGAAAGAACCTCTGCGCCTGTTTGAACACGTTAGTCTGCTAACACTCGACATCATCCTGCAGTGTGCCTTTTCATATCGAACCGACTGTCAGATAAAAGGGTAAATAAATCGTTCCATACAATAATTCAAACGGCTTTTTTCCATGATAGGCATATCAGTGTAGGATGTATTCCATACACTACTGACACTCCTCCACGGCAGGATAACTATATAAAGAGCCTAGTCCACTAAGCCAATTCGCATGCGATTCTCACAGAATTTAGTGGAAAAGAGTTCTCTGCGGCCCAGAATCACATGAGAATCAGCTTGGTGGATTAGGCCCTTACAAAATCAATGGATGTGGAGTATTCCGCTCTAGCCTTAGGCCTGCCTAAATTTTCAATCAAGAGCTTACATGAGTCAAATTGTCAGAAAATGCACAATCTACATTTCTGCACATCTCTCAAATTCTGCTAAATTAGAATGAAAAATGGTAAATAATGAGTACATCTGAGTGTATTCTGTATTGTATTTATTCTATAAATCTGTCTGGTTATGTTGAACTAAATTTTGAACCTGATTTTCGTCTAAAATGTGGGTTATTTGAGAGGATTGGTGAAGGCGATGTACATTTTCTGAAACTCTGACCCACATGTTACCTCTATGGTGGCCCAATACATAATGGTGAGATGCGGGGACCCCATTGGTCAGCTTGCACCTGTCAATCACAAGTATAGGGGCTAATGAGTCTCCACCCATTAGCCCCTATATAATAGGCTGCCTAGGGCTTCCCTCTTCAGTTGCCTACCCTACACTCTAAGCGCGGACCCCTTTTAATTACAGGAATTCGTTGGAAATTCCCCTTCACTTTCCTCGTAATCTTTTTCTGGCTTAATTTATAACTCCGTAATTTTGCTTCTGATAAAGCTAAAGGATTAGGAGATAGATCTCCTAATCCCAGGTGTGCAGTGGTGCATTAAGAGTTGGCGCGTCTGGCCTTGTGCGGCAGTGCGTGAAGGAGTGTGCACTCACCCCTGACAGAGTGTGCACTCACCCCTGACGGTGAGAGAAAGCAGAGAAAAAAACCTGAACATGCTTGGGTTCAAACTAAGAACCTTGGGATTCACAGGTGAGAGTCCTCACCACTACACCACAGAACCAGCTATGAACAAGGCCTCAACTAATCAATCTGAATGCTAATAGTGTGTGTGTGAGAGAGACAGGGAGGAAGAGACAGAGAGAGACAGAGAGAGAAACAGAGAGAGAAAGAGGGGGAGAGGCAGACAGGGCGATTGCAATTGAAAGAAAGTAAGAAAGAGATAGGCGGGAAAGGAGAGGAAGAGCAGGGAATATTTTTTTTTCAGGAATATATATTGAATATATCCAGGTATATGTGTGATGAGTTACAGGAAAATATGTCACAATCTCAAAAAAACTAAAGAATATTGCTTCCCTTTTTAGATAACTCATAACTCCTTCACAATAATTCTGATCTAAACATAAAAATGATCCCGGAACCCCCTGAATGTCAGGAATACAGTCCTGCTTTCAGATTTACAATCGTATGGTTAGTTCCTTCATAAAAAAATATTTCCGTCGGCCGCATCAAGTCGTTCGAAACGATATAAAATGTATTTTATATCATTAATATATATTGATATTTTTCAAACTGATTTATTCACAAAATCTCTTTGTTCGAATGTTCCTATTTTCGGAGAGTTTATTGCTGTCAGTCATATTGATACATGTACCAAATCTCAAGACATTGCATTGAATATATCCTTGTCTGATCAAATGCGTCTGATTAAATTGCCTAATTATCCAAATAACTTATCTCACTGTCATAGATCCGATTCTGCTTTTAACAGCAATATTCGAACTGTTATGCATTGTTGTCACAATGTGTATACATATGTTCCGTGAAATATTGTATTGTATAGTGCTTATGTCCAGATATAACATAACAAAGTACAAAGAGACTGGAAGTACTTTTCTGCTGTTAAATTTGCATAACATCTTGTATGTGCAGAATGAATACTGAAATATGTAAAGGCTTTTACACTCGCACTGGAACAGTTCTATGTTGTATATGTATGATATGTAATGATAGCAATTATTTCCGGATGATCAGAATTTTATGCGTAGTATCTTCTTCATGATAGAAATCAATGCCTTAACTACAAAAATAGACTAAAAGGACAGCTTAAACTTAATTTTATCATAAATACAGAAATGTAAGCCAATTAACGCCATTTGCCCATTAATAACTATTTCATGCAACAATGCTAACAAGGAAATATGGATTCATATTCGCACCTAGTTATATAGAGAAAGCCTGTCTGGGAGGTGTTACTTAAAACAATGGTGTGGCAAGCCTTCCCATTTGGGCACGCTTGACTGATTGCGTAATCCATACATTGCGTTATCCCAATGCCTCTTGCTACGTAGAATTAATATTACGAAATCCACAAAATGCACTACGCAATTTCATACCATTTCTAGGGATATTTCTTAGCGTGTACACCATCTAGGTTATAACATCATAATTATTACAGCATATTACATGCAGAAATAAATACCTTCTATAACTTTTTTTTATACTTTTTTTCCCAAATAACTTTACTTAGTTACCTTTTATCTTAACCAAGTGTAGCAATAGTTGCTAACTGGAGCCGGGCACTGATACATTTTTTTTGACGAATTTTATTCAGGTTAATAAACAGGCATTGGCCTTTCTTAATGTGAATCGGGTTATACCCGGTATTCCTCCACACCCTGATCTTTAGCTATTACATTTGTTGTCAATAAAGTGCGTGAGGTCAAAAAACATTTAAATTGTATATCATATCAAGAAGAGAGAGAGAAGAGATGGGGAATGAGTTATGATGGTAAGTGAGATGGGGGGGGGGAGGGGGGGAGTGGTTAAAGTGGTAAATATGGGGATGGATTTTTTTTTGGGGGGGAAAGAGGGGGGAGGGGGTGGGGCAGGGATGGGGTAGGCAATTATAAACTTTGGGCACATGTATTTACATGTGCCTCTGGTTCTAGTAATTAATCACGCAGAGGTCTTAGTGAGTTGGGTATTAGTATGACATTGGTCATAAGATCTATTTTCATCCTGGTTTTAAACATATTCCAAGCTAAAGATAATATGCTTTCTATAGGTTTTATACTGTACCATTACTCTCATACTTCCATGCTGTTATATTAGAGGGTCGTCTCTATTATATACTAAATTAACAATATAGATGAGAAGTACAGAAGGACGAACTGAACTGCTTGGAGTAAGATTCTAAAGTGAGTTTATTTATAGAAACAGCTCCCTGAACCACAGCCCTCCTTTGTCTGACTGTGGCTCCACCCAGTGGATTCCCTGGTGTACATAGCATCATAACATATGCCCCCCTCCCCCCTGAAAAAATGTGCATCTATTAAATAGTAGTCACATTTCACCAGAGTAGGATACAGTGGGGACACGAAATACTACAAAGATCTTAAAAACAGCAAAGTGTATGTAGCTAACAGAAACACCAATTGGGGTGTCCACTGGCAAAGAAGACAAATCCAAGAACAAAACTCTGAAATTTTATCACCACTCTGACCTACAATGAAATTGGTCAGAGCGGTATTACTTTTTTTCTAAATTCTAAAAATACCAAAATTAATATAACTCTGACTTACATTTAAAATAAGTTGACGCCAAACAAACTCTTGCCAGGGAAAGAATGGGCAAATTTCTGCCCAAATTTCTATTTTCCATATTAAATTCTAGTAACAAAAGTGAAAATTATACAACACATCATGAGCACATAGAATTATGGAATCGATGCAATAATGTCAGGAGTTCACCAACACCATCAACAGCACAAAAATGACACACGTCCATACCCCTCAAAATTCCAAGGTGCATTCCTCTTTATATTTGCAATGAAATTTCTGAAATTGTATATATAATTTTATAAAGCTTATTAAAAGAAAGAAATTTGAATTGCACATTGAAAAACCAATTGAATGTTGGGTCCACTCACGCCATGAAGTCTTTAGGAAAATAGCATGGTCCAAATGGTCCAAAACTCCCTATTTTTACTTGTTTGGTTTCAAGGTTCCAATCGGAACAAATACAGTATGCAATGGTGCCAGATTGAAGTCCTAATTCGCCCACCAGAGTGTTTGACACATATTGTTGTTTGCTTGCAACTACTTATCGGTTGTCCAACGATAGCACCGCTCTCTCTGCCAGCCGGATCAGCAAGGGTTCGGTCTCGGCGCAAATTAAAAACCTCATGCCAGTCTAGGGTAGTTAAATTCCAAGCCGGTAGGCGGGGCCAGCGCCGGCCGCACAGGTTCCCCTGGCGTGTATGCCACGCATCAATATCTCCCGCCCGGTCTTGCGACCCTAATATGGACTCAAGCCAAGCAGTGAGTTGCCACACCCCCATGCCTAATCAACATCGAGCCCATACTAGCCGACCGGAAAAATACTCCTAGCTGACCTTAGCAGGGTGCTTAGAGACCTGCCCTTATAAGGGTACCAACTGACGAGACCAACTCCAGTAAGCAAACGCAAAATCGCACCAACACCATGCAATACTATATTTTAATTTGTTGGGTATTAATGTAACACCGTCCCCACGGCGTGGCCTGTCTTATTTCAGGTTGTGACCAAATCCCTGTAATAGAATTTATGGAGTATTCAATAACCTTTTTTGTGACGTAAAAATCCTTATCAAAAGGTAAAAATTTTGTACTTTTTAATTTTTGCAGACTTCTATATTATATTTTATTTCCTATATAAGGCTTGATAAGACTCCACCATCAACTCAACACATATTTGATATGTGTCATCTCCAAGATTGCAGATACCAGACATAGATGTAAGCTCTGATGAACAGTTTACAATTACCAAAAATGATACTACAGAAATGCACCTGCTACTACTTGTTATCAATAAAATTTTGACTTAATTTTGTTATGGACTTTTGGCAATTTCACCAAAGAAAAGCACATACATATGTCACTCATGCCCCGCCAAAACCAGGCAAACATGGCCCACATCAATCCCCGACTCCAATTCCCTTACTCAAATATGATATAGCAATTAACACTAAATTAATACCATATTAAGAATTAAAGAATTGAAAAAATAGCACAATCAAATCAATACATCTGGGAATTTGGGAATATTGATGAAAATATTGATTGACAATTGCCAACCATAATAGTTTAGATGGGTCCACCAGCAATGATACCATTTAGATTGACAATAAAATTCCAAAATGATAATAATGAATCAATTCCACAATTAATCCGTTCCAATTATACAACAGCCCGTCTCTTAAGTTGATCAGGCAAAAGAAAAGGCAAATATTTGGTCAGATTGTTTCATTTTAGGTCTAAATGAATGGAAGAAATTCAATTTTTTAATTACACCTAACTGCTTAAACCAATGGGTTGACCATCTTTGACTGCTCCAAATACGAAAAAATAATGTGTTCAAAGACTGTCATTTGGTTAAGCTAAAGAAAATAAAAAAAATAAAAATCCAAATAAGTATCAATGCCAGCCATCCCAATCCTTCAGAAACAGGCTGAATTAAATGACAATATATCTATCGTTTTCCTGGCACCTTAAACATGTAATACAAAGGCAAATACCGAAGATCAAAGTACTCTAACTATTTCATATGCCTAATCATATATCAAACTGGCATATAAATGAAGTGCAGTGGCCAACTGAAATTGTGCCATAAATCACATAAATGTGACGCCCACAATCTAAAGGTTTTAGCACCAATCTGGCTTCAATCTGTACTATACATGAAGTCCATATACATAAGGAGAGAAAAAAACAAACAAAAAAAACCAGACACCATGCACAATGTACATGACAAATACAGAGAACAGATCGTTCTAAGAGAAATAGTCATGGGGTAGTCTAGAGATTTGTGATGATGATTTGTAATTCCTCACTAGAATATATTTTCTTAAGGAAGAAAGAGTCATTTAAGTTAAGTCTATTGCTATTCAAACACACCAGCATAACACCAGCATCTCGTAGCATGATTCAAAATGGCGGTCATGCAAGTCCCTTATTGCTGGACAATAACTCAGCACCGCAGTAAAAATGTCTAAAAGCTATACACAAATCCCTTTATTCAAGTTGGAAATATTAATTAAAACCACCATAGTGGCGTCTTGCTAAGATCACGTACGTAGTTTATTTCTTGCCATCCCTTTTCGACGTGTCTTCTTCCACATGACTGAGCAATATAATTTATCTGGTCCCGTGTCTAACGGTTAACTATAGTGGCTATAGTAGAACACTTTGGGAATCTATCCAATTTAGTAGACCAGTTAGCCATGGCACTATCCAGATATAGGTCTTTTATACATTACACAACTACACAGTGGGTTTCTGTTTTTTTCTTACAGAAAACGCCACCCATATATCAACGGAGTTTACGAATTGGGTCGAGTCTGGTACCGAAGAACAGGGTAACTTGTTTTTTTTTCTTTAAATGACTTTTGAAAAACATTCTGCCAAGCACCGCTTGGTATAATAACTAATAATTTCTAAATTTATTTCATTTTATTTCATTTCTGATCTTGACCTTTGGTCTTACTTTGGACAGTAGAGTTAGGTCTAGATAGACACAGCGGTGGGCGGAAGACCATGGTTATTCTGTATTGAATTATCATCTGTGAGCCCATATCTCAATGTTAATGTCCCCAATTGACTGTTAGAACTTTATTGTACAATGTACTTGTTTGTTGATAACTCAACTGTCGTTATTACAGAAGATGTGCTGTATAAAAATACTAAAATATAAAAAAGTATATGGGTGAGATTTTCAGAAGATGTACAATTGGCAGCTGTACACATTTAGGAAATTCTGCTAAATTAGTCTGAAAAATGATTAATATCAGGTATATCTGAGTATGTTTGGTATCGCATTGATTTAAAGTATCAGTTCTGTTATGTTAAAACTGCATTTTAAAGCACATGTTAGTCTTAAATGTGGGTTATTAGAGAGGATTAGTGAAGGTGAATTGTACATTTTCTGAAAATCTGACCCACATAGGTAGTGAATAAGTTTAGCAAAACATTCATATAATTCGCAAGCTATTGATGTCCTATCAATTCCTTTATTTGTCCTTTCAGGAAACTGTTGTATTTGATGCTTCCCTTTACCTATTGGTTATCAGCTGATGGTCGCCACTTTAGCGAACTCTGTGATAAGTTACACAAGGAAGCTGACATCATAATCGCCAGCAGGAGAAGGCTACTGGTAAGTTTTGACTTCATAATTTCAATTTCAATAAAGTGATCACCTCCAATGATCACCTCCAATACTTAGTTGTAATTCGGTAATCAACGAAGAACTAAGACAGAGGCACCTTTGATTCTGATTCCTATATGTGATATGTTTCAGGAAAATGAGTCATAAGTTGCAAAATGGATATTTTTCAAAGTTATTTATTTATAAGATATCTTTGTTGGAATATTCTATTTTTTGGAGTGCTTAATACGTCTAGTAATATTAATACATGTAGGAAATTTTAAGGCAATGTATTAAATATATCCATGCATTTCTAAGGTCATCTTATGGAGTATATTTAGATACTTTATTAGTAATTATCCTCCGCAAAATATTAACAACTTCTTTTTTTCAAAAATAAAGATATCAAACTTAAAATATAGAAACACTACTTAGATGTCCTATTGTTTACTACCATTAGAATCAGCTTGATCTAATCTTTTCAAATATGGTGATATCTCAAAATCCATTTTTTGCGACTTATGACTCATTTTCCTGTAACACAGCACATATTACCGGGGATGTACCATACGACAAGTGATGCCGGATAATATTAAATATTATTATAGAAGCGTGTAGACAAAATGTGACCACTAAAATATTTTTTAAAGTACGGTTTACGTGGTAATGACAACAATCAAAAAGGAGCAAAGCTATAGGGAAACGAAGTAAACCAAATGATCTGGGGATTAGCATAAGCACAATTTAAACGCAATCAAAGAATATCGGGAACTCCCGAAACTGTACGCAAATAAAATATTTGAAAAAAAAAATGAATACGTTTTTTTATTTGAAGATTTTATTTTTACTGGGTAGGCATTATCCCAGTATTTCTCTGGGTTCTTCCAATGCGCCCAGTTTACAAAAAAAATATAGTCAATACTTTAAGTAGGGAACAACATTTCTAAACATAATTACATATCCAGACGGATATGAAATAAATCATATATAAATAAATACAAAATACAAATTTGGGACACAATCAGACCCCTCCAAACACCTGGCTGGAAAACCCCACAATAAAATAATAATAAGAATTAACCGCCCCCCCCCCCCGCCGCACACAAATGCGCCCCCCCCCCCCCCCCGCCGCACACAAATGCGCCCCCCCCGCCGCACACAAATGCGCCCCCCCCCCCCGCAACACAAACACAAACACAACTCAAAATATCCCTATAATTTTTCGATTCATATTTTGGTTGGCATAATTAATTATGCCCTTAATTTAATTAAGCGAGAAAACACACTATTTATATTTGCAGGAGGAAAATGGTTCGGAGATACTTGCTGGCAAAAAGAATCTAGATTTTCTTGATATTCTACTGACTGCTAAGGTACGTTACAGACGATCTAGATAACACAAGGGTTCCTTGAATTTACGATACTTTACGATACAAGCAATAGCCAAGGTCTACATACATGAAACTCAATGAAGAGATTTGCAATGTACAATACATTTGATTTAATAGCATTTTGATTCCTACTGCATGAAACCATGCTGAACTGCAGGCCGATTGTGCAGTATATATTTAGTTTAGTTAATGTTTTGTTAATCTTCGACCACAAAAACTTCTAAACATCGGTTCTCCGATTAAATTAACATTCCCAAAGCAATGATGAGCTAGAACTTATTGCCAGTGCAAACATATTCTAAAAACAACATACCTTGTACACACATTACTGATGTTAATGTATTTAGTTGCCTTTCCCTGTAGGATGAGGATGGCAACGGCATGGCACCTCTTGATATTAGAGCTGAAGTCGACACATTCCTTTTTGAAGGTTAGTATCACCATTTAAGCTCCCCGATACTCATTTAACATCGAAATAGAATAACACGAATATTGTGATACTTTCAATGATATTCTACAGAAAATAAAACGAATATTGGTCAGAATTTCAGAAAATGTACAATTCACACCCACCAATCCTTTCAAATGACCCTAATTTAAGAGAAAAGTGACGTTCAAAATGCGGTTTAATGCAAGAGACATGTTTTATCAACACAACGCCAGAGATACTCTGATATACCCATTATTCATTATTTCTCAGTCTAATTTAGCAGAAGTTACCAAATTTGTAGAGCTGCTGATTGTACGTTTTCTGAAATTCTGACCCATATGGGCAAGATTTCCAGAAAATGTACAATCAGCAGCTCTACACAGTTAGGAAATTAGGCTAAAAAAATGGTCAATACTAGGTAAATTCGAGTATATTTAGCATTGCATTTATACTAGCAATCTGTTTGGTAAGATTGAACTCTATTTTGAACTTTATTTTTGTCAGAAATTTGGGTTATTTGAGAAAATTGGTGAAGGTGAATTGTACATTTTCTGAAATTCTGACCCATATACATGTATATAATACTAAACACCATACTCTATGCAATATCTACAGGTCATGACACTACAGCAAGTGGCCTTTCCTGGACACTATACCTAATGGCTAAACATCCAGAACATCAGCAGCAGGTTCAGACAGAAATTGACGACTTGGTATCTGAGATAGGTACTGACAGATTTGATAGGTAGGTTGGATGTAATAGGGGAGTTGCATGTCTCACTGCGCATGTCTACTGCAGTGCATGCTGGAATGGGTTCTGTTGAAATCTGATATACAAATATTTGGCAAAGTTTTTACCGAAAATTGCAAGAATATTTCACCAATATCAGAGCTTGTATGAAATATTTATGAAAACCAAATGCATCATGGGAAATATGAAGTATTGTGTTATGGAAACATGTGTAATACATGGATATTGACATTAAAGCATTTATAAATATTCCATGCTTAACATGGCATGTTTCTCATAGGTTTTAGAGTGTACCCTTAGTCCCATAATTCCATGCGAATCAAGATTCAAAATGGCGGCTATGCAAGTCCCCTATTAAGCGATGAATGGCACAATGCTTAACTGCTTGTCTGCATGAAAACATGGAGGTGGAAATTTTATTGATTAAGAAGGAAGAGAAATACGATGTATACAAATCAGAGAGAAGAAAGTTGTAATTGTTTTATCTTTATAAGTATAAATCTTTATATTTCACTATTGATTTACGTGGGGTTGTCATGGCAACCAATCTGTTTTTTTGTTTTTAAACTCCAATCTGTTTTTTTTTACTAAGATTACCTGTAAAATTCAAATTTATGACTCGATTTTTTTTCTATTTTCATGATTGAAAGCATGTATAATTAATCTGTTAACTAACTCGTTGGTTTCAGTCGCTTAGAATATTGCTCGTTAGTTAACCTGTGTGTATTAATCTATTTCATCATTGTAGATTCAGAAATGCTTTTTTACTATAGTTTCCTTAATGATTCCAAGTGATCACCATTTTCATATGGACCGACACGATCCTTAACCCATAGAATATATATTTGAAAATGGGTTGCGTTCCGATACTACCACTTGTATTAAATAAACTATTTCATCATTGTGGATTGTGAAATGTTTTTACTATAGTTTCTTTAATGATTTGCCCCTTATGGGTCAGATTTTTAGAAAATGTACAATTGGCAGCTGTACACATTTAGGAAATTCTGCTAAATTAGGCTGCATTTTGGTCAATACTAGATAAATTCGAGTATATTTGGCATTGCATTGATTCTAGCAATCTATTTGGTTAGGTTGAACTGTATTTTGAACTATATTTTCGTCTTAAATGTGGGTTATTTGAGAAGATTGGCGAAGTTGAATTGTACATTTTCTGAAAATCTGACCCTTATATTCTCAGAAATGCCTTGTCACGGCTGCCCACTCTAACACGATGTCTGAAGGAGTCGATGCGGCTGTACCCGCCTGTTCCCATTATTGGTAGGAAGCTGAGCCGTGATCTGGCTATTGATGGACATGTAGTGCCCAAAGGAACCAATGTGAATATCCCTATATGGGCCGTCCACCATAATGAACTAGTCTGGGGCAAAGACCACATGGTAATTACACTCAATCATTTTACATAGATTTCTAGTGCGCAAAATAAGATATATATATAATTATTATCGAATTAAGAGTTTTGTCAAAAGATAAGATAAGATAAGAAAATATTTTATTTGTCAAACTGCTCGTGGTTACAAATAGGTTTACATGTCTATATGAAACATAGTATTCCATTTCTGCCGACAGTTACCTTTTGATTTAGAATGCGTGAGTCTTGTACTGGACTGAGCAGAAAATATGATATAAGTAGAATGAAAATAAAATAAAAACGAATAGATAAAGGAGATGATAAATAGATAATAAAAACAAATAAAATCTCAAATGAAAATGGCATTGTGTAATTTTTTTTATGTATATAGGCATGCATACAAATATACATGTATGTATGTATGTATGTATGTATGTATGCATGTATGTATGTATTAGTATAACCCTGAAAAGTAAATTAAAACGTTCTATGCTCAACTTTCTATAGGAATTCAAGCCCGAGAGGTTCAGTGATGAAAACGTAAAGAAGCAAGACCCGTTTGCCTTTGTACCATTTTCTGCCGGACCCAGGTATGTTCATGGCGTTATCTACATTTTCCCAGGTTTCCGCCTCTTAATCTTTAAATTGTTATGCTACATAAGGGTCGGATTTTCAGAAAATGTACAATTGGCCTTCACTAACCCTCAAATAACCCTCATTAACGACAAAAATCAGCTTCAAAATGCAGTTTAACATAACAGAACTGATACTTTAAATCAATGCGATACGAAATACACTCAGATATACCCGGTATTCATCATTTTTCAGCCTAATTTAGCAGAATTTCCGAAATGTGTAGAGCTGCCAATTGTACATTTTCTGAAAATCTGACCCATATATACGCTTGAGGAACCAGTTAACCACAACCGATTTTACTTTTGCCTTTTTAGAAATTGCATCGGACAGAACTTCGCCCTAAGTGAGGAGAAAGTGGTGCTTGCAAGACTATTACACAGGTTAGGCATGAATTCTATCCTTTTTTTCCTGCCTTAGATACAATTAAGGATATACGGTCTCTATTGAGACCACCCTTGGGACCGAATGATTTGTGGTCTCATAGCGAGGTGGTCTCATTAGAGGGGCTAATCTAATAAGAGGAAAACAATTCGGGACTGAGAGAAACTGAGCTAAACTGGTTTTAATAGCGAGATGGTCTCATTAGAGGGGCTAATCTATAATAAGAGGAAAGAAATTCGGGACTGTGAAAAACTGGTCTTAATAGAGGGGTGGTCTCTATAGAGAGGTGGTCTTTATGCGAGGTTCCACTGTATACCATGTTAAGCTCATCAGTTTTTTCGTCGGACATAGTTTTACTAAACAGATAATGAAAAACTCAGTAACTCAGTAACTTTTTCTATCTATTTCATTTTCCATTCCTCTAAATATTAATCATTTGTATCTTCACTAATGATTGTAATTATAAAATATCTATTTCCCAATCTGCAGGTTCTCGTTTTCCTTGCCTGAGGGTAGCGTACCGCCTGCACCATCAGTGAGGATTGTATTGCGTCCAGAGGAGGATATCTCGCTTATTGTTTCACACCGTTTATGAATATTTACATGAATAGAAATAGAAAGGAGTGTGCTATTGTGGAGCCTATGTCAGGCAAAAAAAAATAGAAAAAAATAGGTGTTTCCGATTTATCTGGCTAAACTAGGTAGGGGGTGGTAACTTTTTTTTTTTTTAAATATTTTTTTTTAGGAAACCACCTTTCAGGAACTGAAAAAAATGTCTATTTCATAACAATAGTTGTTTTAAACATGGGAAATGTGCTTTTTGACAGTTCCGGGTATCAAAATACCCCCAAAAATTAAGATATGGTAAAACAAAAATCATGTATGGTAAAAAGATTTTTTTAGGTAGGGTAAGGTTTTTCTAGGTAGGGTGTGTGTGTGTGAGGGGGGGGGGCTTAAATCGGAAACACACCTATTTTTTTTTGCCTCATGTCATGTCATGTCTCTTTCTGTGGGATAGGAAATACGTCTATATTGGTATTGAATGTATGCATAGTCTTAAACGGAATTTTGTATATATAGTAGCAAAATACAAATAATTACTCTGAACAAATTATTCTGAACAAACACATTTGTCACGTAAATTGTATTTTAAATGTGTGCCCATAGCTTAATGTACAAATATCCATGTTAATTTGATTGCTATTAGCCATGTGAGCATAAATGCATATTGATATAATGTGTGTGATTTTGTAGTTTATGTATGTATATATGCATGCATATATGTATGTATGCACTATGCTCGTTGATGTATGTATACATGACAGGATAAATTCAGTAAAGCAACAGGACTATGTTGTACTCTATTAGTTCAATTATAGACATATACAATGTATATGGAATGGACATTCTTTACCTTTAAAGTCTGCTTCATATGCGGATA
This sequence comes from Sthenelais limicola, assembly GCA_942159475.1. NCBI lineage: Eukaryota > Metazoa > Annelida > Polychaeta > Phyllodocida > Sigalionidae > Sthenelais > Sthenelais limicola. The sequence goes on from OW804098.1 coordinate 10,974,183, forward strand.
CAGGTATATTATGAGATGGCAATACTAGTCGTACAGTGGCAGAAGAGTGTCGCCCCACATAGTCACAGGAAAGGGAATTATTTCAATGGAAATAATCATTCCACTGTTTCCCATGCCAAGTCCTTCAAAAATGTCCTCTGCTACATAGGATGGGTGTAGACTAGCATCCAGAAATTCTACCCGCTAGTACTTTTGCTTGCTCTACTTATTTTATTGTCTGTTTTTGTTCTTATAGTTGTCATTTTTCTCACCTTGAATGACACTGCATGCCCACCAACCACCCATCCTTCACTCCTCCCATGTGTTAGTGTTTGATACCTGACTGCCTACCTGCCTAGTGTGTGTGTAGCCTTGAGGCAATGCTACACACACACTAGTGGCAGGCAGTGGTAGGCAGTGGCAGGCAGCGGGAGGGGCAGTGGCTGGTGAGTGAGTGTAATGTGTGAGTGAAGGTGCAGTGTGTGTGAGAGCTCCGACAGGGGTGGGATTCTAAACCAATCTTTATATTTAAAATTGCAACTTTCCTGTACCAGATTATACATAAGTCGTCCCCTAAAAAGGCATGAAGAGGAACAAAACTTGCCATTCAGATGATGTAATGGTACCCATTTAGATGGGAAAACATAAAAAACAGGTCGATGGGTGTGAGTTCTGTCTAACTGAGAATACCAGGGGTAATGGAGCAACGAAAGGAGGTTAAAAGGTGGTCTAAATCCGCCCTATAGGGGGCGGGGTCGGTTGCGCTTGGTCAAGTCCCTCTGCCTAACTCAATGGGCGAACACAGCAAAGGCCTTACTGATGCTTGGGCGTCCACTTGGCATAGGATTCCTCAGTCGAGGCCGTAGTGACTCTAACATGAAAATATATTTTTGATAATATTGTGTTTTAAACAAAAAAACAGAATCAAAGACTTGCACAAGGATGGAGCACGCTCACTTCAACCGAAAAAAAACCCCTCATACGAACAATTCAAGAACCTCCTCATTCAAGCATAATCAATTAACACTCAAAACTATTGGTGTAGCCTATATAATGGCTATAGTTAAATTATTTCTACACTTTCGGTCAGAATAAATTCTAACGGAACCAGGGGGGTTGCAGCTATTGTTGTGCATAACAAGATTTTACATCTACTATTGAGATTTGATCGCCTCTTTAACTTTTACTATGCGAGTCATCAAGTGTACGTTGTGAGAGGGGTGGGCTGGGGGAAAGTGTACGATTAGTAACTGAGAACCTTTTTAAAGATTCAAGGCCATTTAATAGCAGGGATGAAAATGGGGCCATGGCAAAAATACTGAAATATTTCTAGCAAGGGGAAAACCACTCAGTTCCAGGGGCAGTTGAAGTGATTTTAATGGTCTTAGAAAGTTTGACGAAATTTGGTAAATCAATTTCTGAACATGTAAGATTTTTGTTGTTGAAAATGATAGAATTTGGAGGGGAATTCAACAACTTTGATAAAATACTGACTTCAGTATAAATACTGAAGTCATTTTATCCCTGTATTAAATAAGATTCCGTCACTTTACAGGATTCAAGGCCCATGTATGATTTTCCAGGACCGTTGACCTTTTTCCAGGCTGTGACGTTTTTTCTCCAAATGCCAAGGATTTTCCAGATTGTGCAGAGCTGGCGTACCTAGCACGCTACTTATAGTATTTTGGCGTTTTTACTTTTAGCTGCTGCGAAAAATGTATAAAAAATCAGCTCTAAGTTTGATCCCAAATATTGTTTTTTTAAAAAAAGAAAAAAGTTTGAGGTGTTTTAATTTCCTAAAGTTGTTGCTAATAATAAAAAAGAATAGGATATCAGCTCCCATTAGCTTGTTTCCTCTCGCCCTGATATGACCAAATACACATACTACATAGTATACACCCCGCAAACAAACCATTTAGATTAAGATAACGATTCACATTTAAAATATTTATTTTCTGAATCATTCAATACTTGAAAAAATACAAGTAGGTCACCCTTGTCTCTATTCAGGTATCTTTCCCTAAAACATTTGACACGGAGTCCAAACGATTGAATTATTACATTTCGTCGATGATCTACCGTTTACAAACTTTGAACATACAGTAGTTTATATACATAACATGATATCCCTTTGACTCCTGTTCTGACTGGCCTTGAACTGCTGCTTTGAATCGTTGAGAGAACACACAGAAATACATACTTTTTGCAACATGCAGTGTTTAAAGTAGGGTACGAATATTTTTCAGGAAATTTATATTGGCAGCTAAATCTAGCATAGGGGAGAGTATGAGAGGGGCCACCCCTCTCATTGGGGGGGTTTTGGGGGCCACCCCTAAGAAAATTTTCGAAATTCCCCCAGTAAATAACCCGTTTTTGCTCATATATTTCCCTACAACCATGATTTATATATATCTGAAATTCAAAGATATGTTAGAGCAAATATAAAGCCTACCCTTTTCTGATTTACTGTGAAGTTTTTTTCCTTTTCTCAACAATATGGGGGGCAATTTTAACTGCCTGTCTTTTCAGTGTTTGTTGATTATTGGTGAAATTTGGTCTTTCGTCTATCTCCCTCACAACCAAAGACCTTTTTATCTTCTTTGTTCCCTTTCTCACCCCCACCCCCACCCCACCCCCCTCATATCTAGGTCACCCCTTGCACCGCTATAGAGTGAGCCTTAGGTGCCAACCATCTTTCCCAGCTTTCCTGAACGCACAGGAAAGCTGCAGGCTTAAAGGGTGTGTAGTGGATTCCTGAAATCTCAGGACGCTGGGGTGAGTGCAGCCACTGCAGGGTGAGTGTAGGACTTAAACAGGGGGCGTTAAAGGGGTTGGAGCTATGGCAGGTTAAGACTCAAAGAAGGCTCTTTGTGTTATTAGTCACCAAAGAGTTCGGGAAACAACAAAAATATCATTTATGAAAATTACATTGAAAGTAATACAGGAGTTAGAAAAATCCTATGAAAAAATAATTTAAAGGGGGGTAAATGCGATTTCAGGAAATCCTGAGATTTCAGGAAAACTTTAAACACTGAACATGGCACAACTGATTCTATTCTATACGTTGTCAATTAAGATGACTATAATATATATGTTGGAAAACCGGGAGTCGATACAGTACACATCTTTCATTCATTCATGCCTTTGAAATGTAGCATCTGCACCTTATGGAGTATTATTCTCATTATTGGGTCAGACCTTCAGAAAATGTACAATTGACAGCTGTACACATTTCATAAATTCTGCTAAATTAAGCTGCAATTTGGTCAATACTTGGTAATTTCGAGTATATTCGGCATTGTATTGATTCTAGCAATCTGTTTGGTTAGGTTGAACTGAGTTTTAAACTTTATTTTCGTCTGAAATGGGGTTATTTGAGAAGATTGGTGAAGTTGAATTGTACATTTTCGGAAAATCTGACCCATATACATTAATCATCTTTCACATGGGACGAGGATGGATAGGGGAACTAACGTATACTTGTCCATATTACAACACTGTATAATACGCCCGCAATATAATAACAAACATTCATTCAAAACATTCTCATAAATGCCACACTGAGATTATTTGACTTTAGTTTTAACACTCGGCACATGACCTTCATCCTTCCATTCACACCAGGAGCATACCACTCATGCAGTAGTTAATATTTACACATGTATGCAAATCATATTATAAACTTAAGAAAGAAATGTTCACGGTTCTTGCTAGAGACGCGAGTAAAAGAAAGGAAGAAACCCACTTGTGAATTCATGCTAAATTCTAAAACAAAATATGAAACGTTTCTGACGGTGGTAAATTTTCATTTACACAACGAGTAATAATAAGTAAAAAAAAAATTTCTCCCCAAATGGGTAAAACCACTAAGGCGAAAATTATTTGAAACCGAGTAATAATAAGTAGTCAATTTTAATGATTTCAGACAGAATTAACCCTATTAGCGGTTACTAAAAAATAGTAAAACTATGATCGATAAGAGTAATGAACTTCTTTTCGATTACCCCTTGGGTTTTGGTGTTTCAACTTTAGATTAAAATCTTTTACAGACCGTTTCTTTCCCCTTTGGAAACCTCAATTGACATTTCAACTTGCCTAACGCACTTTTCTAATCATCGATAAAACTGTCTAGTTCTAGATCAGGACTAAAAAGTGGTCAATCTAACATGACAAAAACAACAGAACAAGTTGACCACCATAAAACGTTAAAAGGAAGAATAGAACAATTACCAACAATGGAATTCATGATAGGTCAAATTTGACAATGACACATATATATTCTAATTTCTAGTGTTCTTCGGCCAAAAAGAAACGCTAAGGTTGCAATAATTTCCTTGTTTGCATGGTTAATTTTTTTTCAAGTGAGATGACACCAACACGAGTAGAACAAGAAAGTAGAAATAATATTGCTGAGCTGCCCAGTGTTCCAAGTTCTTACTCGGTATTATATTACAAGCACGAGTGAACATGCCGCTGCCTTGTATAATTCTTTTCCAAACCGCTGTGAATTTCTTTCATTTTCGTATTTGTAACATATAAAATCAAACACTTATATACAGACACAAGGTGATGAGATGAGTGAAGTGGCGGTAGCAATAGTCTTTGATTATAAATTGCACAATCCACACCATTGTTCCAACTGAACTCACTCCAGAGAATACAAAATAGTTCCAAAAACACCCTGGTTTGTATTTAAAGAAAAGCTTGCCACGTTCTCCCAAACCCTGACGCTATTATCGAAACACACACAGCCAGGTTTCCTTCATTCAGCCTTCAGCTGTCGTGGTTCCGAGTTGTATAAAGATCCACGTAGGCGTTGAGATCCAACTATAAGTCTTTGGAGTGGTGCCCTTGAAGTCAAGTCCCATTTGTGCACGATTCCAAAAGCACTCCTCAGATATTAACAGTATCAGGAAGATCATTCAACATCGCCACAATTTTATGTAACATGCACTGACGGTTACTATAAATGCCTGATACAGATTTGTTGTATAATAATACGAAGAAAATATCCAGAGGAAACTCAGTCACACTGACGATAGGTCGACACACCATCTATCTACAAGAGGATTATAAGCGAGATCATAGGGCCAGCCATGGGTGAGCGGCCAGAGATTCTTTACTGCGATCTCCATAATCATATATGAGTTCCTCGTTGATGGTAATGTCTCTGTTGGCAACTAGGATGAGATGGGGACGGTCGTCTACCGACACTACTTTGGTTGAACAGTTGGGCGTTTTGCAGCTGTGATTTAGTAACCGCCCAAGCTTCCCTGATTCAGCCGTGGCATCAATACTGAAAAGGAAAAAGTGGTCATACATTAAACACGAGGAAACTCCGTTGGTAATAAAATCTAGTCGAATATTCAATTCAATTCAAAGTATTTTTTATTTATACGAGAAGGTGTACAAAAAGGAGACCCGTATCTGAAAGGTAACTTCCAGGTCTTCCAGTGGCTGCCCTACTAGTTGCTATCGGAAAATTCTTTGAATTTACATTACTATGTCAAAAATGAACTTTAGAGCTATTTTCTAATATCTAATATATTTTCTAATATCTAATATGACTGAATACATGAATCAAAAAAGAATCTGGAGTTTTCTTTGGATCAGCTCGACCAAATAAAGAAAGTTTCGAGAAAAATAGTACTAGAATGAACACCACATGTCAAATTAACATCTTGGTAATGGTATAGATCGGTGTGGGAAATACGGTACTGTTCATTAGAAACCACAAATGCCATCTCGCGTACTTTTTGGTACTAACATTACTTTGGGGCCATCTAGAGGATAAAAGTAGAACCATTCATCTACGGGGCTCTCTTCAGTCAATGTGGGGTGTGAAGGAAGGTAAATACAAATAGAAAGTCTTTGAAATGTGGGTAAAACCTTACCAATAACTGCTGTTGTTGAAGTTGAAATAATACATATAGCAGCCAAAATCTGGGTTGGCTTGGTATTTCTTTTCCCTGTCCTTGGCTTTTGCTACACTGATGAGATCACCCAAATATTCAACAACGAAGTCTCCCTTTTTGAAGACTTTAGTGGCTACGATGCCTCGACCTTTCCCAGGAATATCAACTACCTAAAAACAAAAAAATGCGAGGATTCGTATCAAAATGTGAAAATATTACTGCGACCATATCAACATAATACAGAATGAGTTAATCAACATCTCCAGAAATGTGGAAATAACAGACGGTAATTAAATATAAAATTTAATATTTAAAAGCGTCTGGGCAAAATCTGATAGTGGGAACTGAGTACGTCTGACTGGGATCTGACACTGGGCGGAGCAGGGGAGGAATATAGACGACTGCAAAACCATGATTTAGTCGATAAATGATAGTGAAAATACTGATTTTCTTGGAAATTGATGAAATCGGAAATCAGCTGAAAGCCTGACATTTAGCATCCCTGATTGCTTACCTCTAAACCGTCTATACATTCTTCGCGGATTGCCTTTTCTAAATCGAGTTGTCGTTGTTTCTGTAAGTTAATCAAAATGATAATCATATAGCCATCAGTCTCCTTATACTTTACAAAACTCGACCAACCACCAATCCTAATCAAATAGAGGGTTTTATATTTTACTGTAATGAATAAAACTAAATTAAAGGAAAATGGATCAAAGATGAGACATCGCAAAATGCCACACTGACACAGAAAGTCAACTATATTTTATACAAATTATTTTGCAACATCTATTATAAGCGTAATGGAGATTCCTTTATCCAAAATAATGTACAAAAAAAGAAGGATCTTGCAAAGAGGATCCCCAGGTCGATGTGCACACGAATTCAATGCTAATGACAACCCACCTTGAGGTCTGTAGAAGTCTGTCGCGAACTCCGACGAATAGGGAAGAAATCTGTCAGCAGATGGTTTTGCTGGACTGAAGGACTGAAACATAAATATTTTAATTTATTAGATTATGACCAATAGATGAAATTCGTCTCCAACAAAAATGCATAATTTGAGACACTATCTAAACAAATCCTACGAAATCAGTTTTTTTTTGTCTGAAATTGTTTTACATATCATTCTAGACTAATTTACATGATGTTAATGACTTCTTAGAGACAAAGTAAAGGGGATACTACAATCGTTTTAATGTGTTTCATATTTACTTTATAGATAGCCACTTCCATACAAAGCTACCAACGATAATTTTGAAAAATGTGAATTTGAGAAAATGTTGGTACATGGGTCAAGTTTTCAGAAAATGTACAATTCGCCTTCACCAATCTTCTCAAATAACCCACATTTAAGACGAAAATCAGGTTCAATATACAGTAAATTGAGCATTTTGGGAGAACATTTGTCAATTTACCAGTTTTTGCAAAGTTAATTCACACAATAATCTGAGAACTTGCGAGCATCCCTGCTTTGATTCCCCACGCTAGGTGCTGGGTTGTCCAGTTTTTAATGAATTTTGAAGAAATACGAAAGTTAATGATCATTTAAAGAAACTAAATTTAATGATTTTTAATGACGGGAACCATGAGTCTAGGAGACCGAAGCTAGCAGAAAAGGCCTTCATCTCTCGCATTCTGTATTGTCATATCCGGCCTTGTATTATGTAACAAGGCATAACCTAATTAATATGTTTATGAATATGAATGATTAATGATTATAATGTTAATGATAGTAGTAACGGTTAATTAATTCTTAAAATATTCATAGCATGTTACCTCAGGGTAACATTCTACCTAGCATTATCTAGAACCTTCCAGAACATTACATCATCAGGGATCCAGAACATTCATGAACATTGCATCATCTATCATGTGGATCTTTGCATCTAGAAGGATCCACATGACGGACCCAAATCCCTGTAGAACATTCCAGAACGTTACATGTACGTTGTACACATACCAGAGTATATAAGCCTCACATGTACCCATGTTCATCAGACTTCATTTCAACATTCGACGTACGTGTTGTATGCTTTCTTGCGCTGCCACTACTGAGATCTGAAGATCCCAGTAAGAACGTTCCACCTGAACTCACCTTCATTTAAACATTCATCTATTTCTTCATACCTATCAGTATACTTGGGTAGATCCAAGAAATAATGAAGACAGTAAGATACACTTTGTTACACAGATATGCTTACTTTTTGGGTGCTGATTTGACATCAGAGGTTGTGTTTGTCGTAGTTGATTGTTTTGCTTTAGACGCAGCAGTCGTGGTTGATTTTGCAGATTTTTTCGACCTTCCTCTCCCTGCCCTACCTCTACCCCTAGTTGTTTCTTTGACAGGAGTGACAGGACTGGATTTGATTTGCTTTGCCTTGGTGGGCCGGGGGCTTTCGCATAGGCGACTGTCATTTTCTGTGCTGTGAATCTGTTTTGAATTGTTCGTTATCCGATTTTCTTTGGATTCATCGGTGTCATCCGAAGTGGGATCTTCAATGAGGGTGATCGTGTGAGGGGAATGTGTAATGCTGACATTGGGGGTTCCATTTTTGTCTTTTGTCGGTGTGGACTCAGGAGTAGGGATGGTTGAGTCATCTGCGTCCTCGTGTTCCTTAACAGGTTCTCCTGCACCTATTTAGATTTAAAAATCGTAACAATATATTGCTAAAAATGTACATAAGATAAGAGGTTTTTTATTTGCCTTTAAAGGGGTACGAATACAGCAGTAATTGTGAGTTTTTATGAGAGAGACAAATTTGTCGACATACCATTATGCCACTGCCAAAGTTCATTTCTTCCGGCAGTTACCATGAATTTAGAATAAAGCTACAAGAGAGTGCTACATAACATAACCTAATTAGAGTACTACATGAAATGATAAGCGACTTAGTTATACAATTAGATTTAAAAAATCGTAACAATGTACATGTCGCAAACATGCAGTGTGTTGTACAATAGTGAATTATAACAGGGAAATTCATACTTTATCTAACAGGGACGAAAGTGAGGACATGGCAAGAATACTGAAATATTTCTGATAAGGTGAAAAGCGGGAATTGAAAAGTGATTTTAATAATCTTAACCTTTGAAAATCTCGGCGAAATTTATGAAAATTTGAGATTTTTCTTTTGAAAATTTTAGGTTAAAAATCATGGGGGAAATTCAACAATTTAAAAAAATATATACTGATTTCAGTTTATACTTATAAATTTCATCTATGATCTAATCCTCATAGCATTGATAAGGTTGCATCAAGTAAGCAAACCAGATCGAGTGTCTTCAGCCTAATAAATTTTAAAATCCCCCCAAATGAAGTAATGGGTCAGATCTTCAGAAAATGTACAATCAGCAGCTCTACACATTTAGTAAATTCTGCCAAATTAGGCTGAAAAATGGCCAAAACTTGGAATAACTGAGTATATATGATATTGCCTGGATTGAACCAATCTGTTTGATTATGTTAAACTGCATTTTGAAAGGCATTTTTGGCTTAAATTCGCGTTATTTGAATGGATTGGGGAAGGTGAATTGGACATTTTCTGGCGATTTCATCCTAATGTCTTTTAAAGTTGTTTGATGGCGTTACCTAGGTCTGGAATCAATCCACTTGTAAGGGTGTCTTCCTCAAAGTCTGAAGATTCATCGTCAGGCGCAGGACTTGGCGGGAAGTATGAAGTGATTCTGTTATTTACACGTTTGATGATGAGTTTGCATCCAGATCTTGATTTCTTCATGGTTTTACCTTTCGTTTTTCCTGATTCGGCCATGTTGAGTTTGTGGTCTGATAAAAATAAGAGCATATTGATTATGATTGGTAGGCTACTCATACATACATTACATGTGTTGATGGCTATCTTGACAGAAATATATACATAAGTATTCTACGCTATACTACAGTGAGTTGAAATAATCAGTGTCCCCGATGAAAGATTGTTCACAGGGGTTACAAGGGATTACTAAAAACCGTTTGGACAACTAAGATAAACGGTAGGAAGATTGAACTTTATCAGTGTTAACCCATTCAGCAAATTTGATGAAACACCGATTTTCTCCCCCAGATACAACATTACAGTCTCGCATGGGGAAATGATAGGTTTTTAACCGTATTACAGCTAATCAATTTCACCCGACTTCACTAGTAGACCTACTCTAACAACCTTGAAAATTATTTAATGTCTTTTCTCCCCGTGACAAGAATAAAGAATTAATTTATCACACGTATAGAAACAGGTGCCTGTCCTCTCCTCTCTTGTTATTTTCCTGCTATAGAACTACTCCCAACTAGTACAGGTAAATTACTGCTTGTGTGAAAGGGGGTTCATAGCCTAAATGATACTTGGGGTATTTCTCAACAGTACATCTGCATTTGGGGAGGTGTTAATCCTTGTAAACAGTCTATAATTCGTTAGGCTTCGTTGAGAATAGGGTAGGAGAATGAAATTCACTGCCACTGGTGACAGGAACAACTGACTTCCATCAAGTTGCAGTCAGACAGAAACTGTACTGAAGCAAAGCCGACGCTGGGGTTGTAGCATTTTCAATAAAAGCACTTGGATGATGTCCGTTGTTACTATATTCTATACACTCAATAATTAATACTAAATGGTATTAGAGGCTAGAATTTAGAAATTACTTATTGACTAGCCTAGGTCTAGGCCTGTGCTGCTTCTGTTAAACTGACTCCTGTCCTGATTAATCAAGAGTCAAGTCAAGAGTTCAAGTTATTACACCAACACTCAGGCAACAGCCTCGGGAACCTTAGGATTCAGTCAATCAATGGTACCTCAAACTCAAAGGAAAATACACTCCGCTGCAAAGTATTTTTCCCGCGATTTCTGGAGACAATCAGTTAAAATATGGGTATGGAGTCGGAGGGTGTGAGGCACAAGCCTACCAAACAAGGCAAGGCCTACAAGCTCGTCCTCAGAGAACGTACTCGGCGATAGTTGGCACAATACGCATGTCTCAAGCTTATTTTCAGTGGCTGAGACACGGAAAATACCTACAGAATGATAATTCATGCAGTTTATTAATGTACCAAGCATGGCTATCATCGTACAACCCGCGTACAACGAAACATGTGTCTTGTCTTACGGTTACACGGGGGGATGGCGTTTAAAAGGCAACGGTCTTGACTCTTGTCAGGAGTCAACAAATTGTTGCTTCTTAACAAAATACTAAGACACTGATCACCAATTGAAGCGTAGTATAAAAAAGTCTGTTTGTAACTATTTAAACAATGTGTCATGCAAAATGATTGACTAATAGGAAAAATATAGGGAGGAAATTAATTTAACGTACCAGTCGCTACAACAGCAAGCACCTGCTTCTGGCCATTATTCGAAGTGTGTTGATATCCCCGGATTGGCTAACGGAGACCACGTGACCGAACCAACGGATTTTATTTCTCGCGAAAATAACGATTTCTAATGCTGAATAAATCTCTGATGATTCTTTCTTTTATAACAATTAAATTTTCATCTACACATGTTTACAGAAAATTCGTGATAAAGAAAAAGTAAAAGGGAATTGTGGGTAATGATGACCTCAGTAAGAGGATGCTGGGAAGGAAAGAATATGGCAGCTCACTCACGAACGCGGTGAGCAGTGTAAGTGAGCTCCAAGTAAAATGGAAAATACCGCGGAAGTAAGTCAATTTGATCCTTCTTATTTGGTAAAACGTATCATAAGTATATGAATAACGTAGCTGTGGTGTTAATTTTCAAATTTGTGGTATCTATTTGGATCCTGCAGCTTGTCATTGCATGTGGTCATGGTGGTCCGTGATATTGACTTCTATGGGGAACATGCATTGCTATTTTGCAACACGGATGTATCATCGAAAAGTATAACCACAATGATAGACATGTGACGCACATAAATATTGGAAAGAAAGTTGGCCTTATATCATCAAAATCATCCCTGACTCGGTAATCATCGGGTCCTAGGGACTAGTAAACATGAGAAATTCACAGGGTCTCGAAATATCATTAGATCAAACTGTAAATTATGGTATTTCCTAACTAGTGTCGAGCCGAGTTTACAAGTAGGAACGAAACCCACTTTATGATGGAACCTAATGGAACACATTTTGTAATCGCTGTGTCACCCAGCCATTTTTAGGTGTATAAATAAATTTAAGTTACTGCTTTATACGGAGTCTGGGATTCCTTGCACACACGTGTTGTAGACGAACAGGTGCACCACGTGTATTTCTATGTGATCATGTCTTCTCACCTTTTATTATTGGCCTTGGGACCTTTACAGTGCACATGCACGTGTCCTTTCAAGGAGATAAACACAACATCGTCATCAGTTTGGGCAATTGGGAATCACCAGTCAATTTTCAGGACCAACGTTAATTGGGGCTTCTGATTATATACGTTCGTTTCTAAGGACATCTCCTGTAGCCAACCATCTTAGATCCAACTTGAAATTTCTAAATTCTGAATATAGCTTGCCCCTGGCCCTGTCCCGTATCATGACATGTGTGTTTCTGTATCATGCATGCACGCACACGTGCGCTTTCATTTAAGCTTTATGCTAGGGTAAACAATGTATAATGAAACCAGTCATTATATAGCTAAGTCTAACTAAGACCAAGCATGGGCTTATATCAATTTTGGGGGTGCCCCCGTGAAGTGAATTATGATTTGTTTTCAATCAATGCTAAATTAACTTGTTAATTTGTACTGAGATGTATAAAACGGTGTAGGCCTACGCACTTCACGTTAGATAGTTATATGGTTCCTAACTTGATTAAAATAAGATTTCTCCCATAAATTGATATTCCACATAAAAACATGATCCGAATATGTTGTATGGACGAATATAATTTTAGTTTGCCTAAGAAACCGAAACACCATTCTTTTTTCACGATGTACCCTTCTAGACATAGATTACATAGATATAATTTATTGAAGATCCACACTCTGGAACCAGCAACGCCTCCACGTCATACGGTACATGATACCGTAGTATATAATGTTGTCAATCTGAATCATGTTTCCATGGGAAAATGTACTGCCACGGGGCGTAGCTTTCGACTATGATCATAGTAGTAACCACGACAACGTTCGTAATAAGCCTTAAACTTAAAGTATGTTTTAGAATCAATACTAGTTAATCTCTCAACATTCATAGGTTTTAGAATTAGTTCCAAAATGACATTCAAAGGTTGGTTAATTTGTCCCTTTATTATCAATATGGTGTCTTAGGTCTCCCTTTCTTCGTTGAATAAGTTCTTTATTTAACATTTTGCTAAAGAACCCTCGCCTCAGTCAGGTTCAGAAGGCAGTTTTGGACCCCTAACTAAGCTTTAGGAATCATTAACACTTTTAGCCTTAGTCTAAGCCTTGTGGTTAAGCTTATCGTTGGATGTGGATTCGAGGAATGTGGCCGTCTGGACCTGACTGGCCTGTAGCTTTTTGATAACGACTCAAAAAGTCAAGTTACTAATGTACTTGTCTACATCAATAAGTAATTGTCTACACCATTTTAATTATGAACAGTGGTGTAGTAGCCTACCAGTTAGTAATTTATATTTCAAGAGTTGTAATGTCAGGAAAATTACTCTTCGACTTTTCAGGGTTCTGGGGGAGGATTCCAGGACCTCCTGTCCGCTGCCCTTAGTGAGTCCGGCTTGACCGATGATTTGGATTTTAGCGATTTATTCGGCGGTACCCCCGCCTCTGCACCCTCTACAACCACCCCTGCAACTACCAGCGTAGCAGCAGCATCCACGTCCAATGCCGTGGTAACCCAGGTTACCCCTGTTCCTGCCGGGGTTACTCGAACTGTAGCTCCTAGCTCAGTTAAAAATGACCCTGTTCCCCAAACGATCTCAACAGGTGTGGCGCCTCTGGTAAGGGAAATATGTTGTTCACTTTAATACCAATATTTCATTTAACCGGTTAATTGGCAGTGAATTAATATTTTTTCTTTTCTTTAGAATAACGTTGCTCGTCACGATTTTATGGGTCAGATTTTCAGAAAATGTACAATTGGCCTTCACCAATCCTCTCAAATAAGCCAAATTTCAGACGAAAATAAAGTTCAAAATACAGTTCAACCTAGCCAAACAGATTGCTAGAATCAATGTAATGCCAAATATACTCGAATTTACCTAGTATTGACCAAATTGCAACCTAAATTAGCAGAATTTACTAAATGTGTACAGCTGCCATTTGTACATTTTCTGAAAATCTGACCCATATATGATGTTTTATATATATATATATCATGAAATATGTGTGTTAGTGGACTTTAATAGCCTCATTTTTCTCTTATCAGACACTAATTGGTATTTTTTAGTCAAATTTACAGTGCAAATCAATCTAGAATGGCTTTCACTCTAAATTTGTTTTTTGTTAATAATTGCTCAATTTCTCTTACTAGTCGATGCCGGACTTGGGAAAGACTTCGTCTGATATCGAGCAATCAGAGGTTGATCTCTTCTCCCAGGCTCTTCAGCAGTTGACAGCCATAAATCAAAAGGTTTGTGAAAATAATTTACATAATTGTGTAAGGTATTGTGATCTACTTTAAGATATCGCTTCAAAATACGCTGAATTGTTGGTTCGGGGCATAGGTATGTCGACCCGTTAGTCTAACCTATCAACACAAATGTAACCTCTTTTATTGGACAAATAAAAGATTTTCTATTCTATTCTAATACATACACCAAGCGCTCTCTAGATGGAATATATTGATAGGAACTATGTAAAGCAGGTGTACAGCACATTTCTCCTTTAAGTTGGACATTGTAAGTCTTCAGATCTCGCCTCTAAATACTTAACAAATCAGATTCAATATATTGATAGGAAATAATTAAAGCGGGTGTACAATATAGGATGAATTTGTTCAAAATACATTTTAACGTCTGCACATGAATATTTTTTTTTTTTTTTTTTTTTTGATGGAATTCTACCAACTACTATGGACATCACTATTATTTTCGATTCGGTTCTTCTTGGTTTGTGTGACGCATAGAGTACTCCAATGAGTTTTTGTTGGACTTTCTTCATTGCCTATATGTTCCTTTTTTTGTTATAGGTCGGACCTGTTGCCACAAACAAGAAACCGACCACGACAGCCCAACAACAGGTTTCACAGTTTGTGAAAACCTCAACGCCTAAACAATCCTCGGTTCGTCCAAGGGTGGCACAACTGATCGACACTCCCCCACCAGCACCCAGGGAAGAGTTAGATACTCTCCGAGCGCAAACTATAACTTCTAACCCTGGAATACCTTCATCCAACGGACCCACGGTGACCCTCAGTGCATCTCCTAATATTACCGCCAGTTTAGCCCCTAGACTAACTCACAGTACTTCAGTAGTACGGGCACTCCCTGCTAATGTCAGTAAACCAGGCATTACTGTGGTCCGTTCTATGACTCCTCGAACTGCTACTGGTACATTTGTGCGTGCAGTTCCACCAGGGCCTGGCCAGACCATCCTACGTACCGTGGCATCCAATGCAGGACAGGGCACACTATTACAAACCAATCAGGGTACTATAATTAGGACTATTCAACAGCCGGTCGGTTCTGGCACTGTTAAAACGCTGCAAACTGGGCCGACTCAGGGGACAGTTGTAAGGGCCATTCGGACAGTGAATGCTGCTGGTCAGCAAGTGATCAGAACAGTGCAGCAGATCCCTAGAGGGGTAGCTGGTCAGCAGATCATCCGTGCCCTCCAGCCGGTCAAGCGTGTGGGATCCCCAATACAGATAGTCCAGCAACAGCCAGGGCAGCGTGGCACCCCGCTGACCATTGCCTCGGGTTCCAACTCATCCAATAGTATCATACAAGTAAGGGCCTTACCACAGACTGTTCAGCTAACTGGTAATGGCTCTCAAGCTATTCAACTCAACAATGGTCAACCCAGGTTTGCTACGATAGTCAGTTCCAATAATACAGGACAAACTGTGTCGCTCATTAACTCAACATCCCAGATACGACCCGCTGCAGGAGGTGCGACCAGATTCCCTGGTCGGATCCCGGCTAAAATTGTCCAGCAAATCGGTCCCGATGGAACTACACGAACTGTTCGCATTGTCACTGTGTCCCCTGGGATGTTACCGCAAACGGGGAACACCTCCAAGACAGTCACTAAACTTGCCCAGGTGGTCACGAATGCTGGCAAGATGCCTGTAGTCAATTCCCCGCATATGTTCGCCCGGACAACTACAGGAGCTAGTATAGTGAATAACGGTGCTGTAACTGTGGTTAGACCCTCGGTCACTCAGGCTCAAGCCATAACCATTGCCCCCAAACCTGGGTCCATCGGTAGCATGGTGGCCAACTCAACCAGTGGCATGAGTCCTATTGTTCAACACCGAGTGGTACAAAGTGTACGGCGTTCACCCTCACCACTCACCGTCAACTCTGTAATTAACAATAATAACCGTGCCAAATCAGGCACGCCCCCTCCTGTCAATGGGGTTGTTAAGACTCAGCTCACTGAGAAAGATGTATCCAGACTCTGGGCAAATGATGAGATCAAATTCAAAAAGCTAGTCCAACCGACTGCGGTAAGTACATTGACTTCGGTGTGGCCCGTGCTTTGTATGTAATGAGGGGACTTATTGGTTCCTATGAATAACTGGAAATTCTTTCCTATAAATGTTTGTCCATTTTCTGTATGGATAGGTCGCTCTAGTCCTGATTGAGACTATTCATGTACAATTTAAAATAATTTGTATAATTCATATTATGAGGTTATTGCTAATTTACACATTTCAAGGACTTAGGTGATGCAAGAACAAATTTTATGCTATTTTGTTATAACCCATAGAATGTGCACCATACTAGTACTGCCTACTTTCCTGGTTATTGTAGCCTGGTTCGGCTAATAACGTATTAGTTGAAGTATTTTTATGACATTTGAACACAAACTAAAGTCCCTACCGACCTAACATAAAGTATAATTTTTTTTAAAAACTTTAATTAAAAAAAATATATATATATATTGGAACCCATAACGATGTTTGCTTGCTACATGACATCAGCTAGAATTTATTAAAAAAAGAATCTACCGATCCACATTTTTATCATCAGGTCATTTTATTAGGCCTTATGAGGGGCAGTTATGCGACTGGCGACAACTACATGTATTATACATTTAAAAAATTATATTTAAAAAAAAATAAAGTTTATATGGACATGAGACGGGAAATGCTTATATTTTGTTGTCTTGTCTTCAGATATACACTATCTCTTTGCACTTATGTATGTGAGATTCACACCGATACTATTTCATGTTTATTTTCAGTCAAAACCAAGAAGCCCAGCCCTTGGGGAACAAGATATACCTCGCACGGTTATAGAGGAAGAAGCTGAAGAGGATGACGAAGTTCTTGGTCGTGCAGAAACATACGCTGACTACATCCCAAGCAAATGTAAGCTGGTCATGAAGCTCATCCCCAGGGATATATATTCTTTTTTATTATTCACTTAGGGCAAGAAAAATTACAGTTACATCAATACTGGAAAAAAACGCCATATATTAATTATATACCCATTTTTAATCTTTTATCGATTACATTAGTATGACACCAAAACGCTTTGTGTTGTGTCTACGATCGATTATATGGGTCAGATTTTCAGAAAATGTACAATTCGCCTTCACGTATCCTCTCAAACAACCCACATTTAAGACAAAAAATGAGCTCCAAAATGCAGTTTAACATAACAGAACTGATACTTTAGATCAATGTGATACCAAATATACTCAGATATACCCGGTATTCATCATTTTTCAGCCTATTTAGCAGAATTTCCTAAATGTGTAGAGCTGCCAATTGTACATTTTCTGAAAATCTGACCCATATATTAATATTTTCATGTTATGTGCCATAGGCAGATAGTCCTACTCCCCTTGGCTTGTGGGCATTACGCTTTCTAAGCAAGGGAAGATACTGCCAAGTGTGGTGTTCGTAATTGTATTTGAATATTTTTATTCAGCACAAAACATTATGTAACGAATACACTATATCTCAGTCGTCGCTGACTCTCAAATCGAGTATTTTATAGAAAAATTGGGTAATCCATACAATAACCACTCTAATAAGTATACATATGACTTAATGAAATTAAGAGCAATACAGACATTAAAACCATCACCGACACATATTTCTTATCATGACAGTTGTTATCTTTTAAGTCCCACTTTTTACATATAATCCAAAATGTATGTGTACACACAAGCAAGCAGATTTAAGGTACCAAGTAACAAAAGTCTTGAATCAGAGAAGTCCGTATGTTTCCATTCGTACTCACATGTTAGTCCCCCTGTGGCATACTATTACTATGAATGCTCTTCGTCTCCTAACTTCACAAAGATCAGTAGAGGTGGATAAGTCTCTTGTGAGTTATATTATTTAAACAAAGACCAGAAAATAGGTAACCCTTGTGTCTTTGTATGTGATCTCAATAAAAAAATAAAGTCTCTGTACATGTCCCAGAGTCATCAAGTCTAGATTTGTATTTTTTTGGATTCCAGTAAAAATCGGCGAGCGTCACCCGGACTCAGTGGTAGAAACCAGTTCTTTGTCGAGTGTGGAGCCGCCGGACGTGTGGTACAAGCTGGCTATTCCGGAGACTACCATTGACTATGGTCATCTCTCCGCCCTCCAGTTGGAGTCCATCACATACGCGTGTCAGAAGCATGATACCCACCTGCCGAGTACAGAACGAGCAGGGTACCTCATCGGTGACGGTGCTGGTGTCGGCAAAGGTCGAACTATTGCCGGTGTGATATTTGAAAATTATCTTCAGGGTCGAAAACGGGCATTATGGTGAGTTTTGAGTCAAAACTAAGTGATTAAAATACTTGGTCTCGATGTATCCTGGATATAAGTGAGCCAAGCATTCAAAGATTCATAAATTGAAAGTAATGAATCGTATTATTTTTTATTTTTTTCTTGTTTTATTTCTCCACAATTTCACATTTACGATACTTTTCAAGTAGAGAAAATAAAGTTATTTAATAACGTTACATCGAAATATATTACCTGAGTTTAATGTTACTAAAAAGAACTTATAGAAAATGAAGTACCCATACTCTTATGGGTGGGTGGTATCTCAGGCTATTGTCGATTTACTTAAGTTTGCCAACCTTGTAACGCATATTGTATTCACCACTTCATTTGTCATAGAATAGGGGATTTGCATGTCTCACTGTGCATGTCTCACTGCAGTGCATTCTGGGATTGATTCTGATGAAATCTGACGTATAAATATTTAGCAACATTTTTATCGAAAATTGCAAGAATGTTTTCACCAATATCAGTGCTTTTATCAATGATCTATGCAAACCAAATGCATGATGGGAAAGATGGATACTTGTGTCATGGAAACATTTAAAACACATGGATATTGACATAAGAACATTGATAATTATTACATGCTGAACATGGCATGTTTTCTGTAGATTTTTCACTGTACCATTAGTCCCATAATTCAATGCGATTCAAGATTCAAAATGGCGGCTATGCAACTCCCCTATTAACATGTTTTTGTTATAATTCAGGCTGAGTGTGTCAAATGATCTACGGGTAGATGCTGAGCGGGATTTAAGAGACATTGGTGCTAATAAAATAGAAGTCTATCCCCTGAACAAGGTACGTATTATCCCCATTATCCTTTCCTCACTATCAGCAGGGCTCGAAAAAAACCTACCAACTTCACTTGCCCAAATTTATTTGCAGAATTATAAACGAAATCACACTGATCTGTATGTATCCTATTTCATTGTAAGTAGACATCACAGCAGGGGTTTGAAATGGGGACCGTAGAGATTTCCACTTGCCCACTCGGGCAAGTAACATTAAATTTTACTTGCCCAGAGCGATTTTTTACTTGCCCCGGGCAAGTAAACATAGGTTTTTTCGAGCCCTGCATGATAGAGTAGACTTTCCCCATTTAGTGGCTAAGGGGAAACCCCTCTAGTCACATAACAACAAGAAATAAATAGATGGAACCTAGCAAGGGGGAAGTCTGTACACTTGTTATTGACCGAGGGAGCGCGGGAAGTTAGAGGGCGTTAGCCCGAGATCTTCTGTGCTCCCGAGGTCACTAACAAGTGTACAGACTTCACCCGAGCTTTGTTCCATATTTATTACACCCCATTAATAAATAAAAAATATAAATAATTAAAAATAAAAGAAGTAATTTACGTTTTGGGCGGACCTACTTGTTGTATGTCCCCAGGGTGACATAACTCACATGTTATGCACCACTATGACCAAGTGTGACATACAATGCTGAAGGTATAGGAAGCAACAGCACAGGGGTGTAATAAGTGGAAGGATTGTGTCCTTGTTGATATAATTTCCGCAGTTTATCCTATCAATTCCACTCGTTAAAAAATAAAACCAAGTGCCTGAATAAATATATATGTATGTATGTATTACCTCATCTTTTATTCATATAGGGCGCTGGTCACGCTTTTGGACACATGATTCATTTAACATTTTGAATTGATACTGCCGGTATGATTGATGGGTTGGTTAACACCGTGATTGGTTTCTGTTTTCAGTTTAAGTATGCTAAGATCTCATCCAAGATAAACGGGAGTGTGAAGAAAGGAGTGATATTTGCGACGTATTCATCACTGATCGGAGAGAGCCAGTCAGGAGGCAAGTACAGAACTCGACTAAAGCAACTCCTGCATTGGCTAAACAGAGACTTTGATGGAGTCGTATCCTTTTGAATCGTATGAGTTGACATAGCTAATCACTCTAGGTCCAAACCCTCAGATCAGATAAGAATGATATGTCAGTGATTGGACGCCTACTTTGCTAACCGGTTTTCTGGACTAGAACTCGGCGTTTTAATGGGAATATAATGACAATTTGCGATCTTAATGAAATTTTAATGGCACTTTGCGGTTTGAGGAGAGAGGCTTTCCCTTCTTCTGAAGGGACTCCCTCAACTTTGGGCCTAGACTGTAATTTAATAACTGTTGCCAGATAATACCCTCCTAATATCTTAACATTCCGTTTCATGCTGTGAAGTCCCATATCATGCAATTTTTGGATATTTAGATTTCGCCCACTACTTTTATCGCTAAGTATCGGTGGTCGATGTCTGCCTATATAGTATAGATACAATTTTGCTGGAGATTTCCCACTTAGTATATTAGTTCTCTTTAGCTGACCTTTAGGCTAACCTGGACCCTTTCTGATTTCCCCTCAAGTTGTTGTTAAGTGAAACTTAGTGTAAATTAAATAGTCCAGTACAGAAATATTGAGACTTACAAAATAAACTCCAATCAAATCTGAAGTCAAGACTTGGGGGATTAATTTCATTACTGATAAATAGTCCAGTCATTACTTTGCTGATATCCACTTACCACATGATATGTTTATGGGGAGTTTAACCATTTAATAGGGGCTGCTATCTTGAGTTGAGATGTTAGTTAGAATATTTGTTCACCTTGACTTGGTAAAGATCGTGTTTGACGAGTGTCACAAGGCTAAGAACCTGTGTCCAGTGGGTTCATCTAAACCTACCAAGACCGGTCTGACCGTACTGGAACTGCAGAACAAGTTACCCCGTGCCAGGATCGTATACGCTAGTGCTACCGGTGCTTCAGAACCCAGAAACATGGCCTATATGACACGCCTTGGTCTATGGGGGAAAGGAACGCCTTTCAAAGAGTTCAATGACTTCATTAATGCAGTAGAGAAAAGGTAAGTGAATTCTACTGTGGGACTGATATTGTATTCCTAGCAGAAAGAAAGTCTCAGTGAGGCACGAAAGCTATATAGTTGGCGTTAGAACTTTTACTTTTGTTCGTCCAAGTTAATGGACTAAATGGTCCTGGGTAAGACCTTAAAGTGCCTTTCTGTCTCTTTTTCTGTCTCTCTCCCTTCTTCTCTATCTCTATTTCCTGGGTATGATCATAAACTGCCTCCCTCTCAGCTCTCCCGCCCTTGATAGAACCTTGAATGTGATGATAAGGGCGTAAAGCAACCAATCTCACTCACTCACGTACTCACTCACTTAATGGACTAAAATTGAATCGTAAATTGAATGTTATATATTGAAAATCCAGTTTTTATTCTCTCCGGCTCAGGGCCCAGTGGTAGACCACCTAGTGAGTCGGTGAACTGGGGAGCTATAAATAACTTTCTCTTAACCTGATGTAACTGCTCATTAACCTGAATAAAAATGAAACTAACGCACATTTACAGATTACATTTTAAGTTCTTAAATTTGTATAATATTGTAAACTTTTGGCCATTTAAGGGTCAGATTTTCAAAAAATGTACAATTCAACTTCACCAGTCTTCTCAAATAACCCTAATTTTAGGCAAAAGTAAAGTTCAAAATACAGTTCAACCTAACCAAACAGATTGCTAGAATCAATGCAATGCAGAATATACTCGAATTTACCTAGTATTGACCAAATTGCAGCCTAATTTAGCAGAATTTAGTAAATGTGTACAGCGGCCAATTGTGCATTTTCTAAAAAATCTGACCCTTAAGTTACTTGACAGCTTTAAAAATAATTATTTTTGATTCAACTCGTTCATGATTGCTATTTTCTATGATGGCAGAGGTGTAGGCGCAATGGAACTGGTCGCTATGGATATGAAATTACGAGGCATGTACATCGCCCGACAGCTCAGCTTCCATGGAACTTCATTCAAGATTCAAGAAATCCCAGTCCCAAAGGAGTTCGTCCGCATCTATAATGAATCAGTCAAACTGGTATGTACATCTTTTAATGGTTTAAATATGTTTTTTTTTATTATCAGAAATACTAAAACTGAGACCGTAGAAAGCAACAAGTAGGCTGACTCTCTCCTGGTACCAAACCCTCTACTGTAGTCAGTTGGCAGCTAAGAACTACTTCCCTAATAATTGAATAGACCCAACGACTCGACTCCACTCAAACTATATTTGCATAATATATCAAATAATCTGAATAGGAAAAAAAATTGAATTTTACCGGTAATCTTAGTAAAAAAAAAAAAAAAAAAAAAAAAAAAAACCCAGATTGGTTGCCATGACAACCCCACGTCAATCACTAGTGAAATACGCACTATGCTTAAATCACTCTAGATATGTTGTTTTCAGAGCAATGCGTGTATAATAAATAGCTGTAATAATAATCCACCCAAATGATTGTACTTACGCAAGTCATGAAAATCCGCTATTACATTTAAAATGGACAATTCAGTCAACATAGTGATCTTAGCCACTTTAATTTTATGCCCCATGTTGTTTTTTTTTTTAGTGGGTGGATGCGCGAGCCATGTTCCAGCAGTGTGCTGATCTAATCCAAGCTGAGCAAAGGATGAAGAAGTCCATGTGGGGCCAGTTCTGGTCAGCTCATCAGCGCTTCTTCAAATACCTCTGTATCTCTGCTAAAGTGCCATTCTGTGTGAAAACCGCCCGAGATGCACTCAAGAATGGAAAGGTAAAGACATCAAGCGTCTTTATAAGATCTGATATTCATACTTTTGAATCTACTTTTAAAGTACTCGCCATTGTCTGTGCTACTTTAAACAATTAATACTATGTTTATACTGCCTAAACTGATGCTTTATTGTTAATTTGTACTGTAAATGTAGGTCTAGATAGACAGCGGTGGGCGGAAGACCATAGTTATTCTGTATTGAATTATCATCTGTGAGCCCATATCTCAATGTTACTGTCCTCAATTGATTATTAGAACTTCATTGTACAATGTACTTGTTTGTTGACAACTCAACTGTCGTTATTGCAGAAAATGTGCTGTATAAAAATAATAAATAATATAAACATAATATTTTAAAAAAAATGGTGGTAAATTTATCCGTTGTACATAGATTGTATACTATATTGTATTGGGTTATTGAGCTTGAAGAGAGTATCTGATATGCTCATTTTCCTTAAAAACCTGGATGATTAATGTTAAAAACTTACTTATTTACTAAGATTACTATGCGAAACTTATAGTTTCTGTACAACAATGTTGATACTTTTTGAATATGTATTTGTATCGCATGAGAATATCGGGACCTGTCCACGAAATTGTATGCAATAAAAATCTTTTTAAAAAAAATAATAAAAAAATGTAATGGCTGACCGCTTGTTTGCTTGCTCTTAGTGTGTAGTCATCGGCCTTCAATCCACGGGTGAGGCAAGGACTTTGGAGCAGCTGGAAGAATCTGGCGGGGAATTGAACGACTTCGTCTCTACAGCCAAGTGAGCATATTTCCATTTTTTAAAATTTATTTATTTTATTTAACATGTTCTTACAGCCAGTGTTAAAAGGATGTACAAGGCTCACGGGGACTCGTGCGTATTTTCCATGATTTACCGCCAGGGGCTATTTTAGTGCAGTATTATTTTTTTTTATTTATTTTTTTAGTGCAATATTAAAGTTTCAAAAGAGAAAGGAGTGATGCAAAAGTGACAGATGTTAGTTATAGGAGTAAAATATTGATAATTATACTTAAAATTAGATTAGATAATTGGATCAGTTGTTCTAGCCACCGTGACATTGTTGTTGGCAAAAAATTAAATTAATTTGTCTTTCCCGCTTTTTATTCATATTCTACAGGATGCAATGCACCGGGAAAAGATGAATATTATTTCTTTCTTCGATGGAACGATTACTTGAGACTAGAATTGATTTCACGAATATTTTTATTTTTGTAGGGGCGTGTTCCAATCATTAGTTGAGAAGCATTTCCCGGCTCCCGACCGTAGGAAAACCTTGGATATGTTTGGCTTTGGCAGTAGTATGTATGAGAGCCCTGTTCCATCACCTATAGCCGGCCAGAAACGCAAGAAGGATGCATGTAAGTTACACAGTCTTCACATATTTATTCATTCTTTTTTTTTTAAAAGGGTTTTTTTTATGAGGTTAACTAACGAGTTGGTTGAAGGAGCGTGAATATTGCACGAGTTGCGTAGCAATGAGTGCAATATTCTAAGCGACTGAAACCAATGAGTTAGTTAACAGATTTATTATACATGCTTTCAATCATAAAAATAGAGAAAAAAAAACAAGTAACAAGTTTGAATTTTACCGGTAATCTTAGTAAAAAAAACCCCAGATTGGTTGCCATGACAATCCCACGTAAATCACAAGTGAAATACGCACTATGCTTAAATCACTAGCTATGTTGTTTTCAGAGCAATGCGATTGCGTGTATAATAAAATTCATTAAATACTCATCGTTGTAAGCATCTGTCACATGAGGCTTAAACAGGCTAAAAATAAATTCAGACATAGACATAAATACAGTATCGATATATAACATTTGTGCTAACCTTATATCTTATCACTTAATAATTCACCACCTGGATATGTTGCCTGACTTATATTTTGTTCTTTCTTTTGTAGTGAAAGGATTCGATTCAAAAAGAATTAAATCGGAAGTTTCGGATGATTCCCAGAGTGATAGTTCTGCGTCGGAATCTATAGAATCCGAACCAGAAATAAGTTTGTCTGAGAGTGAGAGTGAGTCGGAACCTGACAGTGATGACTTCAATCCCTTCGGCAATGGATCTGATAGTGACGATGGTATGTAATGCTTATTATCGGGTCAAATATATGGGTCAGATTTTCAGAAAATGTACAATTCGCCTTCACCAATTCTCTCAAATAACCCACATTTAAGACAGAAATGAGCTTCAAAATGCAGTTTAACATAACAGAACTGATACTTTAAATCAATGCGATACCAAATATATTTAGGTATACACAGTATTCATCATTTTTCAGCCTAATTTAAGAGAATTTCCTAAATGTGTAGAGCTGCCAATTGTACATTTTCTGAAAATCTGACCCATATACATGGCCAAACATTCCCATCCAAAGTTATTGTCGCTTGGGCTTTTAATGTTCATATTTTCAAATAATATCTGGATGGACTTGGTCCTGAGCCTGTTAGGTAATGTCAATTTGAATTGAATTTTATACTACGATATATATATATGTGTGTGAATGAAACTATTTATTTTTACAATTTCTGTTTTTCTTTGTGCCTACCGTCTGGGGTAGGTATCCCCTGTCTCTATTTTTGTTTAACTTATCATTTATCATTTCTTTCACAGACCCATGGTTGAAAAAGAGTAAAAAGAAGCCGAAAAAGGAAAAGAAAAAGAAGGAGAAGAAAAAGAAAGAGAAAAAGAAGAAAAAGTCAAAGAAGCCGAAAAAGGATGATGATGATAGTGATGATGATATCGATAAAGAATTTGATCGTGCCCTGGAAGCGGCTGGTCTCAAAGCAAACCAAATAAAGAACCAACAACTTGCACAAAGTAAGGACATTTTTATTTTCATAAGGACGCATGTATTTCTATCAGCTGCAGGTATACTAGGAGTTATCATTAAGCTCTATTTCTCCCAGTAGTATCAAACGCTCGAATCAAGCACTTACTAGCTTCATAATCAAAATCTCATCTTTTTTTCTTTTCTTTTTTTAAGATTTTATTTCCGCTGGGTACTTCCATTAGGCTAATATAATTTTATCTGAACTTAATTATGAATAATTAAATTATTCAATTGATTTTAACAGAAATAAACAGTCAAATGAACTTTTAAAACGAGTTTGATGGTTCAGTCCATAGGTTTTATTCAGTTTTTTCAAACTCTAAAGCCACCATACCAGTTAATCTGTTGACAAACAATGGCAAAAGGACAGGAGCTAACAACCAGACTGGGATAATCCAATGAAAATCCTTAATCTGGGGTGATTGTTACGTCACATATAACATGACGTCACGTCGGAAGAGCGTTTGACTCACTTTGTGGTAGCACGTCGCAGCGACGACATCGTAAATATAATCTACAGATTCTCGGATCAATTCTGCTATACCTGGAATGGAATAATGGAAGGACAACTAAATAAGTCCAGTCTCGTGTCAGGAGGCACTCAATAAAATAATTGACTCACAAATGAAATCCGTTAATAGGGGAGTTGCTGTCTCACTGCGCATGTTTGTCACAGTGCAATCTGGGATGGATACTGATGAAATCTGACATACAAATATTTGGCAACATTTTTATCGAAAATTGCAAGAATGTTTACACCAATATCCCAGCTTGTAAAAACAATCTATGTTAACCAAATGTATGATGGGATCTACTGGAACACATAGATATTGACATAAGAACATTGATAAATATTCCATGCTGAACATGGCATGTTTTCTATAGATTTTACACTGTACCATTAGTCCCATAATTCCATGCGAATCAAGATTCAAAATGGCGGCTATGCAAATCCCCTATTAAACTAATAAGCTAATCTAACGCAAGCTATTTCTTGTTATTATCTACAGATTCTCGGATCAATTCTGCTATACCTGGAATGGATGACGTGAACCGGGCTGTGGAAATGAAACGTGAGCTGCTCACCAGGGTGGAGAAGCTCGGGGACTACTTGCCACCCAACACTCTAGATCAGTTGATTGATGATCTGGGAGGCACGGAAAATGTTGCAGAGGTATGTACAAACGGGCTTATGGGTCAGATTTCCAGAAAATGTACAATTAGCAGCTTTACACATTTAGTAAATTATGCTGCAATTTGGTCAATACTAGGTAAATTCGAGTATATGTGGCATTGCATTGATTCTAGCAATCTGTTTGGTTAAGTTGAACTGTATTTTGAACTTTATTTTCGTCTGAAATTTGAGTTATTTGAGAAGATTGGCGAAGGTGAATTGTACATCTTCTAAAAATCTAACCCATATAAAGATGGTGATGGTTTAACATGGGTTTATTCATTGATGATAAAGGCTCGTTACTATGGGTTCATTCCTGCACTGGGATTGATCTTTTTTTATAAAAGAAAAAGAAAAAAAAAAGGGTGCCTTGTCGAGAAAAGGTACTATAATTATCTCTGATATTCTCAGATTCATATTTTGCCCTTTTTTTTCTTGCTAGTCCTTCTCAGTAGAAAATCGGAGCGGCTAGAAGATCTGGGAATATTCCAAATAGGTTCCCAGAAGTCTAAACTGTTTCATTTTGATGAATAAAAGATTTGTCGGTCCGTCTATCTATCTATC
This sequence comes from Sthenelais limicola, assembly GCA_942159475.1. Classification (NCBI taxonomy): domain Eukaryota; kingdom Metazoa; phylum Annelida; class Polychaeta; order Phyllodocida; family Sigalionidae; genus Sthenelais; species Sthenelais limicola. Next base: position 11,002,106 of record OW804098.1, read on the forward strand.
TATCTATCTATCTATCTATCTATGACTCAACTTCCATGACACTTGTATATTTAAGGGATATTCGGAAGAGCTCTGTCACAGATTATTCCTCTTTCCATAAATTTCTCTCTTTCAATTCTACATTGTATGACAATTGTTGTTAATGTGATATGGAAATAAAAATCTATTATTATTGTTTGTTTGTGTAGATGACTGGTCGCAAAGGTCGAGTGGTGAGTACAGATGATGGAGTACAGTACGAGTCCCGCAGTGAAGTGGACGCACCTCTGGAAATCCTCAACCTCACTGAGAAGCAGCGCTTCATGGACGGTGAGAAAAGCATCGCCATCATTTCTGAGGCTGCCAGCTCCGGTATCTCTTTGCAAGCGGACCGGAGAGCTAATAACCAAAAGCGCAGGGTCCACATAACGCTAGAGTTACCGTGGAGTGCCGACAGGGCGGTACAGCAGTTTGGTAAGTCTCTTTGAACCTTGCTTGTTAAAATGCAGGGTTTAACTTTTATCACACTCACTATCTATTAAACCGGTACAAGAAAACAGTCTGATGGTCACTTTAATTCAGGGATGCCAGTCTTCCATTATTTAATGAATATCCATAATTTCCATGCTTCCAAATATGTCCATAATATCCATAACATTTTCAAATTTTCTTCTCCATTCAACTCCATATTTTTACCACAATGTCATAATATAATTATATCAGGCTATGTAGGGCCAGGGACTGGCAGCATATGTCGCCGCTCTTCCTCACCCTGGCCATCCCAGAAGTGAGGGAGAGCCGTCAGGCTACATCCATTAATCCCTGAGTCATCCCCGAGCTTGTATTCCATCTATACTCACAGATGGAAATTCAGACGGGGATTTCTGGAAACATAATATGTATGGGCCTAACATAGTATAGGGTTATAGGAGGCTTTGATGCGCCTCACTGAGAAACTAGGGCATTGAGACCACAACTAACATTCCATGGATTGTGTAGCTCACTATTTCTTGGAGCAATTAATTTAATCTATTCCACCATTTCTTCTATATGTTCCATCGTCCCAAACCTCTATGGACACTGTCTTCAAAGAGTTCCATAAATTTTCCTCAACCCAACTGGCATCCCTGCTTAATAGTAGAATCATCGTAGATTGGTGGTCATTATAATAAATTAGTTGGACGTGTGATGTGTGGCCAACTGAAGCTGGAACTTTATAATTTAACATATTACATTTTCTGTTAAATACTTGTTACTTGGATGTTGGAAATTTGAAATTTTAGCAAGGCAGTATTCCTTTGTCTGACTAGATGTTTGTGCCTACGTTGTCTTTAATGTCTCTTATCTATTATTCCTCAGGTCGAACCCATCGATCCAACCAGGTCAATGCTCCAGAATATGTTTTCCTCATATCAGAACTAGCAGGAGAACGCAGATTTGCGGCTACTGTTGCCAAAAGATTGGAAAGTTTAGTAAGTACCTGTCCCTGTATCTCTATATTTCCCAATGCAAGCTCGGACACAAATGTGATGTGTTTCGGGAAAATGAGTCATAAGTCGCAAAAAATAGATTTTTGAGATATCACCATATTTGAACAGATGAGATAAAGCAGATTCCAATGATAGTAAACAGTCTAATAATCTTATAAGTATTTCTGGATTTTAAGTTTGATATTTTCATTTTTGAAAAAAAAATCCAATATTTCTGGGCGGCAATTAACAGTAAAGTAACTAAATATCGGCCATATAAGGACCTTGAAAACGAGAGGATATATTACATACATTGGCCTGAAATTTGATACATAAATCGATGTAACCATAAGTTATAAACTCCTCAAAAATTAGAACATTCCCATAAAGTAATCTTGTAAAATAAACACTTTGAAAAATGTCATTTTTGCGACTTATGACTCTGACTTATTTCCCTGAAACACACCACAAAATTAATGTTACCAGCTATGCAATCATAATAACTGCTTACCGAATTGAGCAGTTTGTCCTCTTTCGCAACCTGATACATCTATACTTCTATGATAGCTTTATGAAAATGTATTTCTCTGACCCCGTGAAAGTAGCAGGAACCCATACGACGATCCCGGGACGACGATCCAGGTTCAAATTTAGATTTAGATTTAGAAATTTTTATTTTCGATTTTCTTATCGCTATCAGAGAGCAATTCTCCAGCTATGGGAGGTCTACAAGCTCACTGTTAATTTTACAGTATTGGTATGCAGTGAACAAGCCCACGGTCGTCATTGACGAAGGTGGCACACTGCCATATTTGAAAATTGGTGTGCAAATGCTTATAACCTTGGAGTAATAATTATTTTACTTTTATTAGTATAACAAAGTTTCATGTGAACTAAATTTGACCATTTATCTTTACAGGGTGCTCTAACACACGGTGACCGAAGAGCCACAGAATCTCGTGATTTGAGTCGATTTAATATTGACAATAAGTACGGTAGAGCTGCTCTTGAGGCTGTCATGAAGTCTGTCCTACATATTGAGTCCCCAGTTGTCCCGTCTCCCGAAGGCTATCCCGGCGATTTCTTCGAAGGTGAGTTCCATCATTCCCAAGTACAAATAAATGCCAAATATAAGGGTCAGATTTTTTGTAAAATGGAAAATTCGCCATCACCAATCCTCTCAAATAACCCACATTCACGACAAAAATTAGCTTCAAAATGCAGTTTAACATAACAGAACTGATACTCTAAATCAATGCGATACCAAATATACTCAGATATACCCGGTATTCATCATTTTTCAGTCTTATTTAGCAGAATTTCCTAAATGTGTAGAGCTGCCAATTGTACATTTTCTAAAAATTCTGGTCCATAAGATGCTTTTGATGCCCATTAACTGTTGCCATTGCTACCAGATATGAGGCCTTCTCTCCTGTGGGATGTTCCCCTTAAACATTATTTTGATTCTTAAGTATCGCTAACCCCAGCCTAGTAAATCCTTAGAGTTTTACTGGTATAAACATCTAAAAATGGAATTCGACATACCATAGTCCTATCCATTGAATCAATATTTAGCTTTATTCTTATTTTTCATTAAAATATTGGGCATGTTATACATATTTTTAATACTTAAATTTCGTTTAAGTTTTTAACATATTCCTCGACAAAAGTCTTTATTTCAACTATACTCAAGATTCATCAATTGGTTAAAATTCACCCTTCCAAACGGTTAGCAGTTCCCACAACAAACATCTTAAATTTCGTATTTTTTCCAAATATGAAAATTGCGTTGGTTGGCATTGTCCTATCCATTGAATCAATATTTAGTTTTATTCTTATTTTTCATAAGTGTGTCAATACATTATTTGGAATGTTTAATATACTTAAAATACTTAGGAAAATTCATTGTCAAAAGTCATGATATTGAACAACGCGCTGGTGTTTGTTTTTATACAGCTATCGTAGGTGCTTATGTTTTTATATTGTCTATATCAATCATATGTCATTATTATTATTATTTAGGCGAACAATATCGTCACTAAAATTTTGAGAAGTTCTGAAAGAATGAAATATTAGATAATCAGCAAATTCTGAGATATAATGTACTTGTACACAATGCTTTTGTCTGAATAAAAATCTTTAAATACAATACAAGATATTGGGCATATTATACCTATTTTTAAAGCTTAAATTTCGTTTGTTTTCCAGATGTGAAGATTGCGTTGGTTGGCGTTGGATTAGTTACTATTGACGAAAGGATGGGAATCCCTAGCTTAGAGAAAGACTACAACAACATCAGTAAATTCCTCAACCGCATCCTGGGCACGCCAGTAGAGCTACAGAACGCCTTATTCAGTTACTTCACTGAAACATTGACTACAATCATTCTTCAAGCCAAAAGGAATGGCCGATGGGATATGGGTATTCTGGGTAAGACACAAAGTTCATATTTTATTTATATCAGTATCTATGAAGATAAGATCAAAAAAGTTCTTTATTCGTCATAAGATAGTTCAGAAAAAAAAGGTTGTAGTCATCTAAAAAAGAAGATATAGTATCATTGAAACGAGGTGCTCGCTTCGTAAATAATAAATGATATAATATCATCATTCAGAACCAGTCGCCATATCACGACCCAAAATTGTGAAAAGATAGATACTCTGCGAGCTATGTATGATAGCAGAGAGAATGATACATAAATCTTATATTTTTTTAAGTGTTTTTGAATATAACACAAAGCGTTCCTCTTTGTAAATAATAAATGGGTCAGATTTTCAGAAAATGTACAATTCAACTTCGCCAATCTTCTCAAATAACCCAAATTTCAGACGAAAATAAAGTTCAAAATACAGTGCAACTTAACCAAACAGATTGCTATAATCAATGCAATGCCGAATATACTTGAATGTACCTAGTATTGGCCAAATTGTAGCCTAATTTAGCAGAATTGAATAAATGTGTACAGCTGCCAATTGTACATTTTCTGAAAATCTGACCCAAATATCAGTATTGAGACTGAGATACTGGGGTTACCCATTGAGTATTCTACGCCCTTGACAACATAGTTATATGTACCCTTGCAATCTGTTTGTTAGATCTTGGCGGAGGTGGCGAGAACGTACGTAAATTATCAAGCAAAAACTTCACTAGTAACTTCTCTGGAATGCCCGTCCGCACGACACTACACTCGGTCAGTGTTGAGCGCGGCATGACATGGGAGAGGGCTATGTTGAAATGGAGGGAGAATTCCGGGCCAGAGGATGGCTTTTACATATCACAACAGGTTGGTTTTAAGATTTTTATTTGTTGTTGTTGATACTTTTATATATCATATGATACAGTCGGTGGGTCAATCTCCCTTCATAGGGAGGATCTCAAGCCCTACCGGTGTGTGACTATTGGATGCACTTGTAAGGGTAACAATACACCCATGCGTCAACGACACATGGGTGGCCCTTACTACTGGTGTTCTAGTATATAAATAGTTAAGTCATAAAAGGCAAGAGACGAAACACAAGAGGTAGCCAGCGAAATAGCTACAATTAGATAATAAAGGAACTATGAATAATTAAATCGGCTGCTCCTGACAGAGTGGTCAGAAGAGGCAGCAAAATAAAATGGTAACAAAGAACATACTTAAATTTCATTTTTCAATTTCTTTTTACAGATCTAATTTATTCAGCCAAACATTATGCAAAAAAGTACACTATTCGCATAAAAGCTGATTTAAATCAGATAGAAACATTTTCTATATCACAACGTAAGTAGGATATTTTAGACAATCAATTATACAAATATAGTATTAAAAAGGGTATAACCTCGTAATCGCGAGAAATTCACAAATATTAAAAATAAAAACCATACACCCGGACAGTGTCTATACATACATGACAGGCCAAGCTTGACACAAAAAAGGCAAGAATTTACTCACAATATACAAAAAGAAAGCGCGAAGGGACTTAAAAGTCTTAACATCTTTCAGCAAGTTAATTCATTAGTGAAAATGACAAATCTTTACTGAGGTTTCCTCTTGTTTTGCTAAAAGCTGGGAGCGAAGTTATTCTGTGAAAAAAATAATAAATATGTAATTTCATGACTATACCCCATCATTCATGTATCATTTACCAACCGACCAATACAGTATATTATTGGTAGACTTTAATACAATACCATGTATAAGTATTTGTATTTCCTAAATTACACCTGCTAGTGGTAGGTCCATCTGACATACATTATTATTTTCTCTAATTTTGTCTATATTATAATCCAAGGCCCAAGCGAGTATAGCACAAAGGCCTTCTAAATTAATGGTGACTGTCGGTAGAAATGGAATTAACTTTTCATATAGACATGTAGACCTTTTTGTCCTTTTCTCATATTGTAATATGAAATAGGAACCTGGTCAAAACCAGCATATAAATGTAAATATACTGCCAGTCTTAAATATAAATATCGATTTTGACATTCTCCTCTCGAAGAATGTTGATGATGATGTCTAAATAAAATTGTTAATTTTACTGTTACCACAAACTCCAGATTATACTCTGCATTGTATTGTATTGATTGAATAATTGTATGTCTTTTAATGTACGCTTTTGAAGCTCAAATCACCAAATAACCGCAAGCATAACGTATTATTAAATCCACCCTTGCTATGGGATACCTGGAAGAGCTGCGGGACTTTTATGTTTCTCAGAAGGAGCTTAAGAGAAGGCTGTGTGTAGCTTCTCCCCTTTTTCCTTGACAATGTAAATGTTTGAATGGAAATAAAAGTAATACATACACATACATAATATCAAACTATCTGGCAAATAAAAGATTTTCTTATCTTATCTTATGTATGTTTTTACCTTGGTTTGCCAGGCGAGAAATATGAAGCGAACCTGTGTATTGGTAATTGGAATGTCTGGACGACGAAAGGAAAAGTTGTACTCGATATACCGACCTAACACTGGCTTGCAACAACGAGCGGAAAGTCTGGAAAAAATCAAAGCGACTTACAAAAAGGTGGGTATTTAAAATGACTTTTCTAATGAATATATATTACACTGAGCCCAACAACGCTGCATGCCAGCTTTGTTTGTATTGTTTCCACATAATCCTCTTAAATCACCATTATACATAGATTTCACTGACGTCACGGCCCTGGCCATGTTTGGGGTCAAATTAGATGCCTATGTATGCTGCGATACTTGAATATACTGTTTTCTGGCTGTTTTAACCTTTACCAGTTTTAATCTGCCTCAACAATACCTTCATAATAGGTTAGATAATCTGCCTTTAGTGTAGTATTACCCAAGTATATACTCTTGTGAGGTTTATCAACTTTGTTTTGATACCCCCGCCATAGACGCAAGCGTAACGCTGACCCGGGACATGGCGGCCACTGTTATACCCCAGCCTACTGGGTGACGTCATGTGAAATCTATGTATATTTTAGGGTTCTAAGATTATTTTTCCGCCTAACACTAAAACATTATGGTCGTAAGATAATTCCTCCAACATTTATAGTGTTCAACATAATTATTTAGCAAACATAAGAAAAACACGTCAGTTCCCTGCGGCTTCTCGGTTTGCCAGGGAGATTTTTTTTATTGGCATGTGCCAAGATACGTTGTTATGACTAGGGCAAATCCCTATCATCCGCCAATGAAATATATATAGTAATTAATTAACACCCCCCACCCCACTCGGCTTGCTCTCGTTTTTCGCTCCCACCTCTCATAATGATATTAACTTCATAGTACCTTTCATCCTCCATTATTTCTTATATCACCTTTGTTTCTACTCAGAAGATCGATTTGGATCACCTCTGATATATTTGTGACTATGTACTTTAATAATGGCTCTCACCGTTTTTTATGATTAAAGACAAATGTTATTCACATAAAGATTGCAGCCGACCTAGAAGAACGCTGAGTGTCAGCGATATGTTCCACTGCATGTTTTCATGATGTGTATGAAAAAAATAAAAACGTTAAAAAAAATATGAATTATATTAATGAAATATGTACAATTGGCAGCTCTACACATTTAGGAAATTCTGCTAAATTAGACGAAAAATGATGAGTACCGGGAATATCTGAGTATATTTGGTATCGCATTGTTTTAAGTGTCAGTTCTGTTATGTTAAACTGCATTTTGAAGCTGATTTTTGTCTTAAATGTGGGTTATTTGAGAGGATTGGTGAAGGTGAATTGTACATTTTCTGAAAATCTGACCCACATGCATACCATATGTTTGCGCTGCTACATGTCTATTAATTTGACACAAGCCTAGGGCAAATCCCTATCATCCGCCAATGAAATATACATATGAATAATATTAATGAAATATTGCACAATTACCATTGTAGGTGATGCCGGATGAGGCGCAGTACTACTGGCAAGACCAGTTTGAAGCCTCAGCTGTGACATGTAGCCACGCCTACTGGTGCGGTAACTGTAAGCGTGCCAGCATCGGCCTGCCGTGTGAAGTGGGCGTGCGATGTCGTACTTACCATATTCTCGGCGGGTCCGTCCTTGGCTGTTGGACTAAGGTGGAAACGGTCCTTGCCTCGCTACCGGGCGGCCACGCCTCCCGCATGCAAATCATTCGTATTCGCACAGATGATGGGCACAGAATCGTTGGTAAGTGAAACATGTCTAGTATTACTGTGAACGTATTAATATTCGCGCAGTATTTATTTTCGCGCACCCACCTTTGTGCGCGAAAATAAATCCTGCGCGAAAGGTATAATTATTGCATAAACAATGTGTGAGACTTCCTTGCTGCGCGAATTTAAATCTCCGCGAAAAGGTGTCATTGTAATTAGTGCGCGAAAATAAATACGTTTACAGTAGATATGATTACTTCTGGATATCATATTAACCTAGCTGCTCCTTTGTTTCATATGTGATGTGCTCCAGTAAAATGAGTCGCAAAATTGATATTTTTCAAAGTGTTTTTTCCACAAGATCTCTTATTGAAATGTTGTGATTTTTTAGAAGGTTAAGCACTTATGAATCCATGTAACAAATTCCGGGACATGGTATTGAATATATCCTTCGTATGGAGTATATTTAATTACTTTTTTTTTCAAAAATAAAAATATTAAACTTGAAATATAGAAATACTTATTAGAGTCTCCTAGTGTTTAGTATCATTGGAATCAGCTTAATCTCCTCTTTTTAAATATGGTGATATCTCAAAATCCATAATTTGCGACTTGTGACTAATTTTCCTAAAACGGATCACATATGGACACTACTATGAATCAATAGCACTTTACATTTACATTTCATTCTTGGAACGTACATTTTAATTAAAAATCTACGTGAATTAGTATTATTTTCATGAATTTACAATATTCCTTTTTGAAAACGCAACTTTATGCTGATCTGAATGATAAGTTTATCGCATGGAATTTCGTTTTCCTGAAGAAGGATTCCTGACTTGAAATTAACTTTGCCATGATTTTCCTCCTCCAATGTGTTGATAAGGGCGTAAAGCGACCAATCTCACTCACTCCCTCAGCTCTCCCGCCCTTGATATAACCATATTAAATGTGTTGATAAGGGCGTAAAGCGACCAATCCCACTCACTCCCTCTCAGCTCTCCCGCCCTTGATATAACCATCTTAAATGTGTTGATAAGGGCGTAAAGCAACCAATTGAGTGATCACCCACTCACTCCCTCTCAGCTCTCCCGCCCTTGATATAACCGTATTAAATGTGTTGATAAGGGCGTAAGGCAACCAATCTCACTCACTCACTCCCTCTCAGCTCTCCCGCCCTTGATATAACCATATTAAATGTGTTGATAAGGGCGTAAAGCAACCAATCTCACTCACTCACTCCCTCTCAGCTCTCCCGCCCTTGATATAACCGTATTAAATGTGTTGATAAGGGCGTAAGGCAACCAATCTCACCCACTCCTGACTTAAAATTAACTTCGCCATGATTTTCCTCCTGCAGGCACTTTGGTACCAGACGCAGCCATCAGCCCGCTCACCAACCTCCTGTCTCAGGACATCACCAAGTCGGCAGCCGCCCCCTCCCCGCTATCACAATACTTCTCACCCCAGCTCCAGCAACAACAGCAACGACTACAGTTGCAGCAGCAGCAACAACAGACTCAGCCTCGCAGCGTCATCCAACATGTCAACCAACACGTCAACCAACTGTTCAGTCCATCCACGTCTGGCATCATAAAGCGACCCTCGTCGTCGTCGTCGTCGTCGTCGTCGTCGTCGTTCCAGGCCACCTTCTCCAACTCCCTGGGTCTGAACACACTACAGCCCATGATGCAGGCTACCACCCATAACACCACTACTACGCATAGCAATACTACCCCACAACAGCAGAATAATGCCTCCAGCAAGCCACCCGTAGCACACCTTAGTATGCCAATGTTGCTATGACGAAACTCAGTTCATAGGCATGTGCAATCGTGTACATAAAGTGGACATATCTTACTACTACTATAGACAAAGCGAGAAAGAAAAAAAACTCCAAGTATGATATTTAATAGTGTGTTATTACAGTTCCTGTGATTTATCAGTTATGGAAGCTACTATTTCGGCTGCTGCTATGACTCTTAGACCACCCCCTGGTCGTGCAGAGAGCAGTTTTAGGAGCATACATAGATATGTGATAATATTAATGATGATAACAAGATACAGCTTAATACTGAAACTTTGTGATCATTCTACTACATTAAGTGATGTAACAGTTCGTCTGGGTACCTCATGGTCTAAATGGTGCAGTTGGTATTCGTCTCACGAAGTGGTGCATACAAAGGTAGTAGGTTTCATTGAAAATGGTTAGGAGGAATACAAAAGAACAGCCCTAAAAAAGGAAATCTGGTGTGTTGTTAAATTAGTTTATATTTGTCTTGTGACGATGTGTAATATTAAGAGATCTGGTCTAAGCACAAGAAATCACATGTGGGTCAGATTTTCAGAAAATGTACAATTGGCAGCTCTACATATTATGTAGTAATTTCTGCTAAATTTTGCACACAAAAATCATAAACTTTTAGTATATCTGAGTATATTTGGTATCGCATTGATTTAAAGTATTAGTTCTGTTTTGTTAAAAGCTCATTTTTGTCTTAAATGTGGGTTATTTGAGAGGTGATTGGTGAAGGCGAATTGTACATTTTCTGAAAATCTGACACATGTACCACCCCAAAAGTCAGATGGTCTCTAAAAAAGGACGAGATTTTGGAAATACTTAATAATAATATATCGATCAAACTATCTCTAGACTAAATATGGTTTTAATGACCTCAAAGCCTCGGCTATCTAATACCCACGAATACTATGTACTACTCTAAGCCCTCTTGGGACATTCGTAACGTTTCCCATGGGATAAATGTGATAACGTTTTTCTACTTCACCGTGAAAACGTTGCCTTTACCTCCTACAGATGTGTGGAATTCGAAAAATGTGATCGTTTTAGGAAAATGAGTCATAAGTCGCAAAATATGGATTTTGAGATACCATCATATTTGAAAAGAGGAGATCAAGCCGATTCCAATGATAGTAAACACTTAAAGATATACAATAAGTATTTCTATATTTTATGTTAGATATTTTTAATTTTGAAAAAAAGGTTGGCTTTGTTTCTGGATGGGTAATTATCAGTAAACTAGTAAACTAATTATACTCCAAACAAAGACCTTCAAAACGCAAGAACATATTTAATACAATGTCCTGAAATTTATTACATAGATTCATTTGACCATGAGTGCTATGACCCCCTAAAATCGGAATATTTCAATTAAGAGATCTTGTGAAAAGAACACTTTGAGAAATATTAATTTTGCGACTTGTGACTCATTTTCCTGGAACACATCACGAATAGTACTTTGTGAAACATCAGGTTGGTTGCACCAACCAAGGAATTAGATTTAGCATTTGCATTTTGGAAGATGTATGCTTAGATTTTTTGTTACCTAGTCAAAATTAACCCCGTCACTCTTGACTGTGTCCACGACGCTCTGGCGGCCAGTATATCATTACTACTGTATTATATTTACCCGAGATTAAAGAATATTTGTAACAGAAAAGAGTTAAAGGCACTAAGTCCACTAAACCGATTCTCATGCGATTTTGCGCCGCAGAGGACTGTTTTCCACTAAATTCTGTGAGAATGGCATGAGAATCGGCTTAGTGGATTAGGCCCTTAATAATAATAATAGACTTGCACACTCCCAGTGTGTGCCTGCCTTTAGTCTGAGACCCAATGAACATTAGAGCATTGGGTTCCCTGTCAACAGGCTTTGATGATGTGACAGCAGTTTACCATACTGTGACAGCAGTTTACCATACTGTGACAGCAGTCTACCATACTGTGACAGTGAGGCCGGGCTGCTAGTTGGCCTACTGTCACACGCCCCTAGGTTCGGTGAGATGGTTGGTGGGCACATTTGCGTTCGATATATTCTGAAGTGAATATGTTTAAGGTGTTTATTATTAAAACGATAACCAGAAAGTCATAAATTATAGCGGTTGGTATCTTGTATTGGTACAGTGCATTGAGGATTATATGCTTGACCGTGTGTTCTTGCCGCATAACTGTTTTATATGCACTCCGTTTCTAAAAAAAAAACAAAACGATAGGGTGGGGAGGGTATATTTATCATTTGTTGGTTATGTATTATTATAAACGGAGAAATAAAGACGTATTTATTGAACTGAATCAAAGTGAAGAAAAGATGCTTAAAGTAACTTTTAACATTCTTCTTGGATACAGAAAAATTTGTAAGGATTTTGTGTACCTCATGTGCAACTTTGTATGACGATCGACGTCCATATCTTTAAGCTTAGCACATGGGCAACAACTGCGTCCTATAAAGATACAGGGTCTTTTGTTTTAAAGAAACCAACATTCCAGGCTTCTTTATCGAGAAGAATAAAAAAAGGTTCTCCGAAATAAATCCTGTGGTTTGCCTCTTTAATTGTTTGATAGTTCTCCCTATAAGTTCCCTACCATTCGATAGTGTGACTGTCCGAGTCCTCCCTCATAGATTGAAACAGTATGTAGTCTAAACATTTATTACACCCTTGTATTGTATTGTATGCCACACTTGGTCAAAGTGGTGCATAACATGTAAATTATGCCACGCTTGGCACATACAACAAGTAGGTCCGCCCAAAACTGAAATTAATTCTTTATTTTTATTCATTAATGGGGTGCAATGAATATGGAACAAAGCTTGGGGGAAGTCTGTACACTTGTTAGTGACTGAGGGAGTGCGGGAAGTTAGAGGGCGTTAGCCCGAGATCTTCTGCGCTCCCGAGGTCACTAACAAGTGTACAGAGTGTACAGACTCCCCAAGTGTACAGACTCCCCGCCCCTTGCTACGTTCCATCTATTTATTGATCGTAATCTGGGGGTTCATCTTTATTATTTAAAGTTATTCGTCTGTAGCTTATTGTAACAATTTATGTATGTAATCATGGAAGGACTTTCTCCTACAGAATTATACTCTCCCAAGAAACTGCGATATTAAGAATAGTGGCCAGAAACTTTTACCAGGGCCTATCACAGTTTATAATTACTGAATCCAGGGGGCACTGCAGACTGCGTGGGAACTATCTCGTGATTTCTTTCGGTAACACCAGGTGGCGCCTCATTGCCACCTGAGGTCCCATTAGTATTTAGCAAAGTGTAGCAGCTGATGATGCGGAACCAATGGTCACAATAAGGCAATCCATTGAAACCAATGGTCACAAAAAAAATTGGTCATAAAGGTCAGTCGTTCGTATAAAAAGTTTATTGTAAAAACAAAAAAGTAGTAAGCTAGGCTAGGCTTTGTAACTTTCTTTTGAAATTTAGAATGTTTTTTTTTTTAAAATTTACTTTTTATTCAATTAACCTTTTTGAAATAACTTTATTCAATTAGCCTGCCCTCTTGGCACATTTAGTTTGTACTTCTAGTTTACTATTTCATGGCAGCTGTCATCCATGATAAGTTGTTAATACCTCACACAACAGGGGGCAAATCCAGACCACCAAAACCACCTGGTTGACCTGTTTTTTTTGTCAATATTGCCACGTGCAATGCCACATCGTCCGCCCCCGCCCCCTCTCTCTCTCTGTATGATGTCAGAATTCAGGATGCCCATTCCAATCATGACACAAAAAATGACATTCAAGCGCGTCTCGCCTCATAATAAATATCAGCTTCTGCGACGATGCGTAATTGTCACACCAACTGGTGGGATTTGTTTTTCGTGCTCCCACCTAAGTGAAATGGTTTGTACTATACCAGAAACACTTAAAGAATCATACTAAGAATTCTGAAAAATGGCATTTATTTGCATTTCGACAGTAGTTGCCTTTAAAACGACCATGGAAAAGTGTACAATCTATAGATCTATAGAGTGAAGTGATAACGACAAAGGTTTTTTTAAATAAATTTATTACCGCAAAGATTGATGATGTATTGCACAAAGAGGGAGGGATTTAGTCACGGGGGCAGTGAGTAAATAGCAAGTGGATCAGATTTTCAGAAAATGTACAATTGGCAGCTCTACACATTCTGCTAAATTTGGCTGAAAAATGGTGAATACCAGGTATATCTGAGTATATTTGGTATCGCATTGATTTAAAGTATCAGTTCTGTTATGTTAAACTGCATTTTGAAGCTCATTTTTGACTTAAATGTGGGTTCTTTGAGAGGATTGAAGGTGAATTGTACATTTTCTGAAAATCGGACCCTAGTATCACAAGAAAGGAAGACAAAATACGAGCAAAGCAAGTTCTAAATGAATTCTTATCCTTTATGGAGAAGTAGGCCTATGTGAATTTAACCATTTGCGCGTCATTAGGGAGGTTCCGCACACAAATCTATCTCAATTTCGTAAACGTATACGCACCTTTTTGTGTGAATTACATCGCAATTTAACGTATGAAAATAAATTGTGAGATGAAACATTTTTCCTGATATTTAACGTTACGTTTTATCCGCCATGTTTTGCTGAACCTCTTTCTTCCTTTTAAGATACATGTTTGTACATCAGAGATACGGATACGTTTACGTTTACGTTAGGCTTGCTGAACCTCCCTATTATTCGTATTTAAATAACGTTATGATTAACACAACAGTAAGTGTTAATTCATAACATGTTAGACGTTACTGATTCAATAATATGCTAAATACCATGACACTATGGTTTAGAAGCTGAAATAAACTGCAAGTTTGAAGAAATTAAAAGTTAATTCATAACATTTATAAAGGTGTCTGACCTTACTGTTCCAATAATTTGGACACAATGGTTTAGAAGCTGAAAAAAAACCTGCCAGTTTGAAGAAATTAAGAGTTAATTCAAGTAAAGCTTGAATTCAGTCACTCTTTTCGGAATTCAGCTAGGATTTTCCAAGGAGTATTATCAAAGTTTCTTAACAAGAAATTGTGCGATACCAAAACAGCACAGATAAGCGAACTTCATAACCAAGACTAGATAATATGAGTACCATTCCCGTCGTAGCTGTTAAAAGTATAAAAGTTAAAAGATAAAAGTCATAAATGTTCAGAAACAAATCGACTCTATATATAGTATATATATATCAATGCAGCATTTAACGACGTCATTAATAAATTAATGATATATAATTATATGATTGCGTATATAAAATTTGTACAAAATGTAATGAAACCATTATTAGAGCTTTAGCGAACCCAGATTATAATTATGATAATGTACAATGTTAAAAACATGAAAAAGCTACCCAGCATGAAATATGGGTCAGATTTTCAGTAATGTACAATTGGCAGCTGTATACATTTAGTAAATTCTGCTAAATTAGGCAGCAATTTGGCCAATACTAGGTAAATTCGAGTATATTCAGCATTGCATTCATTCTAGCTATCTGTTTGGTTAGGTCGAACTGTATTTTGAACTTTATTTTCGCCTGAAATTTGGGTTATTTGAGAAGATTGAAGTTGAATTGTACATTTTCTGAAAATCTGACCCATATATCATTACATAACTCCAAAAGAGCATGCAAGACGCCAGAAATAGATCAGGAATAATTGATATGAAAATCATAAATTGAAGTGTCAATATGAACAGTAATATTCTAGGCTAAGAATACACATTAGATAGTTTCCTCAATCTTTCCATAAAGGTTGGAATGAATTTCTTCTTGGGTGTTATATACAAAGCTTATGTGAGGATAAAAACACAGTAAACCTGAATAAATGGATTGTAGCCCGTAGGATATGTGCTTTTCAAAATTTAGCCTGATATGTAAGCAATGTGGGAGAACCGTCAAACTATATACAGGGGTCAGATTTTCAGAAAATGTACAATTGTCAGCCCTACACACTTAGGAACTTCTGCTAAATTAAGCTGAACAATGGTCAATACTAGGTATATCTGAGTATATTTGGTATCGTTTTGATATAAAGTATCAGTTCTGTTATTTTAAACTGCATTTTGAAGCTCATTTCTGTCTTAAACGTGGGTTATTTGAGAGGATTGGTGAAGGCAAATTGTACATTTTCTGAAAATCTGACTCACACGTGCTAGGGAAACTGGGGTCTTAATGGATGTGATAATGCCGACTTTATCACAAATAAACAACACAGCAATAATAGTATTAAGTAAAAACGCTTTCCCCTGAAAGAAATCATTTTTTATCAAAACCCGTTCCTTCTATTGTAGATACAAAAATGTTAAAACACTTTTCTGATTCTTTCGATTCATTAAAGGGCCTAGTCCACCAAGCCGATTCTCATGCGATTTTGAGCCGCAGAGGACTATTTTGCACTAAATCCTGTCAGAATCGCATGAGAATCGGCTTAGTGGACTACAGCCTTATTCACACGTAACGATTTTAAACCAAAATATAAAAAGGAATCCCATGTAATTGAATTCGATCAAAGTTGTAGTCATAATAGCACCTATGCTCAATAAATGCTTCTGAAACCAGGTAAAGTTTGCAGTATTAAATTAAGTCATTAAGCTTGGAATAATCAATGCTAGTCTCGGTTTCTTGACACAGTCATAATCTTATATGTTGTATACGATATTATGGAATGTCTTCAAGGTGTCATTACATTGCTTATTGATAATACATCGCATTTATCACCTGGGTCAAGCGCTCTGACTGTCCAATATCTATATAATATAGTATAGTCTCTGCAGTAAACATCATTTAATACAACTTTTACAAAATGTTAAGTCTACTCATTAACATTGGCATGCAGACGTCAACGTTATATTTTAGAAGGAAAACTTTATCCCAGCCAGGAAAAGCTTATTCAAGCCAGGAAAAGCTTATCCCAGCCAGGAAAAGCTTATCCCAGCCAGGAAAAGCTTATTGCAGCCAGGAACAAACCTTATTCCAGCCAGGAACAAACCTTATTGCAGCCAGGAAAACCTTATTGCAGCCAGGAAAACCTTATTCCAGTCAGGAAAACCTTATTCCAGCCAGGAACAAACCTTATTCCAGCCAGGAAAACCTTATTCCAGCCAGGAAAACCTTATTCCAGCCAGGAACAAACCTTATTCCAGCCAGGAACAAACCTTATTCCAGCCAGGAACAAACCTTATTGCAGCCAGGAAAAGCTTATTCCAGCCAGGAA
This sequence comes from Sthenelais limicola, assembly GCA_942159475.1. Taxonomy (NCBI): domain Eukaryota; kingdom Metazoa; phylum Annelida; class Polychaeta; order Phyllodocida; family Sigalionidae; genus Sthenelais; species Sthenelais limicola. The sequence goes on from OW804098.1 coordinate 11,019,136, forward strand.
CAAACCTTATTCCAGCCAGGAAAACCTTATTCCAGCCAGGAAAACCTTATTCCAGCCAGGAAAACCTTATTCCAGCCAGGAACAAACCTTATTCCAGTCAGGAAACCCTTATTCCAGCCAGGAACAAACCTTATTGCAGCCAGAAAAACCTTATTCCAGCCAGGAAACCCTTATTCCAGCCAGGAACAAACCTTATTGCAGCCAGGAAAAGCTTATTCCAGCCAGGAACAAACCTTATTCCAGCCAGGAAAACCTTATTCCAGCCAGGAAAACCTTATTCCAGCCAGGAAAACGTCGTTATATACGACCAGGAGTAGTTCCACTAAGCAGTCAAAACTTGCAATAGATCGGCTTCAAGAACATCCTCGAGGACTTGAAGTTCAAGACTGGATTCGCTTTAAACCTCTGCTCCACCGTGACCTCCTGGATTTCAAGTTGTGTCTAAGTTCCTTCACAAGTCTCATAAGCTCTCCAAATACCAGTGAGTATAACTGTTGGGTATTCTTCCAATGATATTTTCCAAAAGCATCCCGGAGTTACACAGCAGAGGAATATCCCAATATTTGCTTTGAAAATTATCAGTATCAAAATAAAAATCTACCGCTTATATATAATACAGCACTTGTACATCGTATGAAAATATAGAAGCAAAACTTGGCAATGACTATTGTGGTGATGGTTGATATGTTTTCATCTTGAGGCGATGGCCGGACGCTCTTCTACTAGTATGACGGTCACCGAAGAAAAACTTGAAACTGAAAACATACAATCGACATTTATTTCAAACGAAATCAATTTAAAATGATAAAAGCGCGACGAAAAATGAAGATTTTACAGTTGAGACTTGTATACGTATCTTTAAATTTGTAAGGCAATAATAGGAACACTGATGGCAAAAGACAAAAGTAAAATGCAGCTCAAAAGCTAAGGACAAAATTGTTAAAACCCGGAGACAAATGGGGGCAAAATAAGCATACAATCATCTATGACTCAGGTGACTGATAAACCCAATAGACCATTACCAATCCCTTCAAAACTAATAACAAACTTCAAACGAGGACCATATTGTTTCCGACCTAGACAGAAACGATATCATCTTTGAAATTCCCCCAAAAGAGAATCCGTGTCTGGTAACAGAATCATGATGTAAATAAAAAACAATAAAGTCCATATTTCCTTGCTTATGATTTTATTATATCACTATTTTCCAATGTGGAACACGTACAGACAGAATCTACACAATTCTATATTTTCCTATCTTATAATCGAGCCAAATATTGTGTCATTTTACCCCATGAATATTTATCATCTCAATCAATGGGGAACTCATTTAGACTTGGACCTCATGCTACATGTATACACTCTAGGTCCAAACCCTCACATCAGATCAGAATGGTATGTCAGCCTACTTCGCTAATCGGTTTCCTGGCCTAGGACTCGGCGTTTAATGGGAATATAATGAGATTTTGCGGTCTTAATGGAATTATAATGTCACTTTGCGGTTTGAGGCGAGAGGCTTTCCCTTCGTTTGAAGGGACTCTATCAGCTTTGGGCCTAGAGTGGGTACACGACATGACCTGGGGGACATACAGTAAACTGAACCATTTTCTTTCTGAGCCAAACATTTTCTCTCATGGTAAAACAAGCCGAAACCATCAGGAGTAATTGAAATACAATAATATCTTAGTGGTAAATTCTAGACGATTTTGGGTCAAATTTTCAGAAAAAGTACAATTCAACTTCGCCAATCTTCTCAAACAACCCAAATTTCAGACGAAAGTAAAGATCGCAATACAGTTCAACCTAACCAAACAGATTGCTAGAATCAATGCAATGTCAAATATACTCGAATTTACCTAGTATTGACCAAATTGCAGCCTAATTTAGCAGAATTTACTAAATGTGTGCAGCTGCCAATTGTACATTTTCTGAAAATCTTACCCTTTTGTTCGGGAAACCATATTATATTCATATGCGGCTGATAGGTTTGAACAAGCGTGGTTATGATCTTAATACAGGCTATTATATGTCAACCAATAGTGCAGGGAATAATAGGCTAATTCTAACTTTAAATAGGTTTTGCATACACTAGTTTATCATACAAATGTGAGGTTGCATCGGTGCCAACTTAAAACAAAACGTACGTTTTTTTAATGTACATGTCTGATTGTCAAATTAATATATGGGTCAGATTTTCAGAAAGTGTACAATTGGCAGCTCTACATATTTAGACAATTCTCCTAAATTAGGCTGAAAAATGATGAATAGCGGGTATATCTGAGTATATTTGGTATCACATTGATTTAAAGTTTCAGTTCTATTATCTTAAACTGCATTTTGAAGCCCATTTTTGTCTTAAATGTGGGTTATTTGAGAGGATTGGTGAAGGCGACTTGTACATTTTCTGACAATCTGACCCATATCTTAATCTATCAAGACAGTAACTATGTACTGCCATGTTTAACGTCATTATTTTATCAACGTCACAATATTTGCTTCATCCCCAAAGAACCGGAAGGGGATTCTTTCACATCCGGCGTCCATCGACGTCATGGGAAGTGTCGTTCAACTCCGATCACAGAACGCGATCCATGGCGTCAAAACGAGTTCCAAAATCCGTCTCAGGAAATTCAAGTTCATTATTCAATGGTTTTAAAACGCAACAGGTATATTACATAGACTTCACTCTTAAAAAGGGTTTTAACCTAAGATTCTTTCAAAAGCATTACAAATATTTCTTGTTATCAATAAATTAATGATTTGGTTTTAACCAAGAACGGTCAACCTGGAGTGGACACATATTTCGAGTTAAAGACACTAGGGGTACAAATACAGTCAGGTCCAGACGGCCACGTACATTCCTTGATTCCACATCCAGCGATAAGCTTAACCACAAGGCTTAAAGTGTTAATGGTGTTACATCATGTTACGCAATAATGACGTAACAATGGGTAACCACTTTATGATTATAATTATCATTATATTTATTATCTTAATTAAGTAACAGGTTCATAACCTATAAGATATCATTACCCAGGAATTTATTGCAATAACTAGGGTAGCATGTGAAACCACAGGTAGCACTCTCACTAAAACTTAGGGGTTCAAAACTGTCTTCTGGACCTGACTGCATAAGGTGTATTGGTCATTCTTGGTATTCAACTCTTGATGGGTATAAGTGTATAAAATGGGTATAGATCTACAACCTTGAACAGTTGATCATAGCCAAAACCCGTGTATAAAAGTTATAGTCACTCGTCTGTCATGTATAGATGCACTGATATTCAAGTAAAACCCTCATGAAATAATGTGATGTGTTCCAGTAAAATGAGTCACAAGTCGCAACATTTTTGATATTTTTCAAAGTGTTTTTTTCACAAGATCTCTTTATTGAAATGTTCTGATTTTTAGAGGGTTTAGCACTTATAGTCATTTAAATCCATGTAACAAATTTCAGGACATTGCATTAAATATATCCTTGCGTTTTGAAGGCCTTCATATGGAGTATATTGAGTTAATTTACTGATAATTACCCATCCAGAAACATGGCAAACTTGTTTTTTCAAAAATAAAAATATCAAACTTAAAATATGGAAATACTTATTAGGTGTCCCAGTGTTTACTATCATTGGAATCAGCTTGATCTCCTCTTTTCAAATATAATGATATCTCAAAATCCATATTTTGCGACTCATGACTCATTTTCCTAAAACGGATCATATATAAGGTTTCTTGCCACAAAAGGACCACGAGTATCTTCTTCCTCAAGACTCATGTGCCAATAATCTGGGGGTCCCTTGCAAAGAGGACCGCTTTCCTCGCCGTATGGTGATATGGTAAGTAAACCCATTAAAGGGTGGTCTCCACTGGCTGCGGTAAGCTCTGCGGTAAGCCTTGCGATCATTTGTGCTGGTTCTGTAGGTGGTGAGGAATGACAAGGTCTTGCCTACATGGTTCACTGGTCATGTAGGCAGGACCTCGCCACTCCTCACCATCACAGCACCATCGCAAGGCTTACCGCCGAGCTTACTGCAGCCAGTGGAGACCACCCTTAATACTGCCGAAGGATTTATTTGACGTGACACTTAAAGCACAGTATGAGACGTGGGAAAAAGAGTATTATTGTTTGGAAAAACACTTTACATATTGGAAAAGGACTTATTTTAAAGAGTTAATACCCACAGTAATGCCTCAACTTGAGTGCAAATAATTCTCCGTTTTTTTTTTTAATTTCAGTTCCACTGCGACCAATATTATTGATGGCAATTTAGCCCCGTAGATCCTCAACTCTTCCATAAAATGTTTAAGTAGTTATGGCAATGGAAAAATATTTAAAAGCTCGTGAGAATATAAAAGGTATTTGTAAATTACCGCGAAGCCGTTTGCAATACAAAAATGCGAGCTCTCATAAAAGCAGTTTGTTATCAGCTGTGTACCAATTACAATCAGATCCGTTCCAAACAATGAAAAATCCAAAAAATAAATGCCATATAAATAGAACAGTGGAACCTCTCTATTAAGACCACCCTTGGGACTGAGAGAAACTGGTCTTAATAGCGAGGTGGTCTCATTAGAGGGGCTAATCTAATAAGAAAAAAGCAATTCGGGACTGAGAGAAACTGGTCTTAATAGAGGGGTGGTCTTTATGTGAGGTTCCACTGTATATGGGTCAGATTTTAAGAAAATGTACAATTCGCCTTCACCAATCTTCTCAAAAAACCCAAATTTCAGACGAAAATAAAAGTTAAAAATACAGTTCAACCTCACCAAACAGATTGCTATAATCAATACAATGCCAAATATACTCGAATTTACCTAGTACTGACCAAATTTCAGCTTAATTTAGCAGAATTTACTAAATATCTTGATCTGCCAATTGTACATTTTCTGAAAATCGGACCCATATTACATGGCAGTGTCTTCCAACATATGTGATGAGATTTAATCCCCATAACCGTGTTTACAGAAACCAGTGAAATAGTAATTGAACCTACACAACCCACAAGGTGGTAAACACATTTGAAGACTGGGAAGAAGAAGAAGTAGACGAAGATGAGATTATAAAACAAAGCTCGACTTAAACCACCGAGTTGCGAATAAAAGTAATGAATTTAAAAGAAACATTCGTTGGTTATGCTACACATTATTAGCTCATGGTGTTAAAAATAGCTGAGAAAGCGATTTAGGAATACATAAATAAAAATCTTCAAAAGTAAACGAAAAAAACTATGATCAAGGTGACGGAAGAGTAGAATGATCTGTATGATCCTAATTCTGCTGACAGGTACACTGTGTTCCAGACCTACTTAGAATAAACATCAACAGGAAGCCGGTCCAAGTAGATCTCAAATAGAGTGTAAGTGAATGTACACAAACAAGTGAAATAATGATGGAATACTTCCTGAGGTTTCTTAGTAAAAAAACAACACAAGGGACCTTTACACCATCTCCTCCTCCATGCTTAATCAATAACATGCGTGCCTTAAGGGTGGTATTCACTGGCTGCGGTAAGCTCTGCGGTAAGCCTTGTGATGGTGCTGTGTTGTTGAGGAGTGGCGAGGTCCTGCCTACATCGTTCACTGACCATGTAGGCAGAACCTCGTCATTTCTCACCACCTACAGAACCAGTACATACCATCGCAAGGCTTACCGCAGCCAGTGGAGACCACCCTTTAGCGTTCTCATGAATGCCTCTTTTAGAGCAGCGTGCGGCGTTCAGTTTGTGACGCAACAAACGCGCAAGTAACAATGTCAACGAAAACAAGGGTCAGATTTTCAGAAAATGTACAATTCAACTTCGCCAATCTTCTCAAATAACCCAAATGTCAGACGAAAATAAAGTTCAAAATACAGTTCAACCTAACCAAACACATTGCTAGAATCAATGCAATGCCGAATATACTCGAATTTACCTAGTATTGGCCAAATTGGAGCCTAATTTAGCAGAATTTACTAAATGTGTACAGCTGCCAATTATACATTTTCTGACAATCTGACCCACAACGGTACAGATTAATTTCCGGGAACGGGCGATAATGGATTGATTGAGCATAACTCAACACCGCACCATCTCATCATCAGCAACACAAGTGAATAATATTATATAAACGTACTACCTTGGTCTGTCATAATAATGAAGGTATAATTACGATCCCTTAGATCTGATATACAGTAACACATAGATAGTAATCATCATTCTACTGTTGTGGTGTCCACAGACGGTAATAACTAATGGGAAGCTAAATTATTAACCGACTCATAAAACCTTATGAATATAGGGACTGCATCTATGTGATCGATTTAATGTAAGGTTGCTGCGTTATCACAATCAATAAGTGTTATTTATACATACCAGTTCATACATTGGCTAGTCTAACATTAAAAAGGTGCATGTGTTTTTTTTAAAAAAAACTCCTATTATGAAGATTCATGTTTTTTCTCTGTCAATGTCAACACTATACATAGATTTCACATGACGTCACACGCCTGGCTGGTGAATCACAGTGGCCGCCATGACAGGGGTCAGCGCTACCCTTGCGTCTATAGTGTGTTTATAAAAACAAAGCTGATAAACCCCACAATGTTGGATACTTTAGTAATAATTTACTAAAGAAAGATTATCTATCTTATCAACAAGGGTTATCATGGGTTCATTAAAACTGGTATTAAAACAGTATTTTCAGTATATAACGTTTACCCGGGGTTGCCCCCTAAAATGGCGACCCCTGTGACGTCAGTGGGATCTATGTGTACTTGGCAGTGTGATACATTGTAGTATTAAACACCACAGATTAATAATATCAAAGTTTTCATAACTTTCAGTCATATCTAGGTAACATACATTCGTACACATCTTCATAATCTACATGTTGCCAACTTTACTCTCATTTCACAACCTATTTCTAACTTATAGACGATAAGACATTAATCAATCTTAACGGGGAATTTGTCCATGATCCTTTGGAATCTGGAAGATTGACAGAGAAAGAAAAAATAGAACCATATTAGTAGGAAAGGGAGGTTATTATTATTATTCAATTCTAGGTCTACAAAATTAGTTTTTAGTCCAAATGACTTATATATACACAGTAATTCATCTAGGTAGCTTTCTCCAGGGAGGTTAATCGAACACTTATTTACACTTTAATACATGTAGAACAACATTCAAAAGTACTTGAACCGACACGGAATTTCATTCTTAGTCATGTAAGGACATGCTATGGAAGATGAAGACACCAATTAGATGCATCGACATGTTCAAGACACCCGGAGTATGGGGAGCACAATCAATAAGGGCAAGAACACAGGGTTTCAAAACACGGGTTTCAAAACACAAGTACAGTGGAACGTCTCTATTGAGACCACCCTTGGGACTGAGAGAAACTGGTCTTAATAGCGGGGTGGTCTCTATAGAGAGGTGGTCTTTATGCGAGGTTCCACTGTACAGTGGAACGTCTCTATTGAGACCACCCTTGGGACTGAGAGAAACTGGTCTTAATAGCGGGGTGGTCTCTATAGAGAGGTGGTCTTTATGTGAGGTTCCACTGTACAGTGGAACCTCTCTATTGAGACCACCCTTGGGACTGAGAGAAACTGGTCTTAATAGCGAGGTGGTCTCATTAGAGGGGCTTGTCTAATAAGAGGAAAGCAATTCGGGACTGATAGAAACTGGTCTTAATAGAGGGGTGGTCTCTATAGAGAGGTAGTCTTTATGCGAGGTTCCACTGTACTCAATACAGAATGATATCAAGACCTGAGGTAAGGAACTAACATGTCTTCTCTCACACGTTTGTTTAAAAGCTTATTACAAAAAACCTGTGGTAGATTAATGTTGTGTACCAGATATATTTACCAATACTCTGAGGCAATAGCTAAGCCAGCATGACGGAAACTGTACAATCATATTTACACGATTCAAAATGATCTTAAAGGGTGGTCTCCACTGGCTGCGGTAAGCTCTGCGGTAAGCTCTGTGGAAAGCCTTGCGATGGTGTTGTGATGGTGTGGAGTGGCGAGGTCCTCCCTACATGGCCAGTGAACCATGTAGGCAGGACCTCATCATTCCTCTCCACCTACAGAACCAGCACAAACCATCGCAAGGCTTACCGCAGCCAGTGGAGACCACCCTTAAGATTGGGCAAAAGCATGCGATTCGGCAGAACTGACTACACCAAGACAAAACAAGACAACTAATCCAGAATGAGCTAAAGCATCGCCTACTTGGGCCAACGAATAAAGCAACCAATATAAGATAAAATAAAGATAAATATGTCGGACTTTCGCGGAATGGTTGTATTAAACGCAGATAGTGAGTTGAATCTTGGATAAACATTATGACCTAATGCCTATATATCCGATAAAACATAGGATAACAACTTCCTATGACTTATGATTGCGTCACATGACTACATATATGGGTCAGATTTTCAGAAAATGTACAATTGGCAGCTGTACACATTTAGAAAATTCTGCTAAATTTGGCTGAAAAATGATGAATACCAGGTATATCTAAGTATATTTGGTATCGCATTGATTTATAGTATCCGTTCTGTTATGTTAAACTGCATTTTGAAGCTCATTTTTGTCTTAAAATTTGGGTTATTTGAGAAGATTGGTGAAGGCAAATTGTACATTTTCTGATAACTTGACCCTAATACTCCATTTGCATAGGAGGGCTTTGGTTAGAACTTGTAAAGCTATTTGAGTGACTAAGTTGGTCTCGAACATATGTCCACCGAGCATTACATTATATTCGCTTTTGCCATCAGTGCGCGTCAAAATGATATAATTTGATATAAATATATAAAAAATAAGAAAATAAAATAAAAACATCTATACAACATCTAAGATCAATCCAAATTGCAAGAAAGTAACTACATTTATATGAACATATTATGTCAAATATTGGAAGATATGATGACCCTCAAGAAATGAAAGAAACCCATGATGTCATTATCTTCACACCAATTAACCCCCGAAAAATTAATCACATTTGTAATGTGTTTCAGGAAAATGAGTCACAAGTCGCAAAATTGGTGTTTTTCAAAGTCGTTTACTTACAAGATCTCTTTGTTGGAATATTTATATTTTTGGAGTGTTTAGTCGTTATGGTTGTATGAAACCAAACTTTTTTTTTTTCTAAAATAAAAATTTCTAACTAATAAGATAAAAGTACTTATTAGATGTCCTTTATGTTTACATTCATTGGAATCGGCTTGGTCTCATCTTTTCAAATATAGTGATATCTCAAAATCTATATTTTGCGACTTATGACTCATTTTCCTAAAACGGATCATATTTGATTTTCATTAATCTTATCCTAGAAATTGGTCGCCAGAATATAATTATCAAACACTGGAATGTATGGGTCACAATAACTTCCAATCTTAAAAGATACAAAAGGTGAAAGTCAACTAAAAAGTTACTTACAATTTACGAATGCCACCGTCCTCTCTGTAATCGGGGTACAATTTCTCGAATGGTTCTTGGTTGATTGGACCTTGAACCGGAGGATCTTCCTCTTCCTCCTCGCTAATCGGGGCAGCGTCGTTTTCAGATCTGTAACAGAAACAAAGACAGAGTTCACTCTAAACCTAGACTAGAGAAAACCACCGTATGTTGGCGAGTTCTCCTCAGGGCATTTCGCAGTGTTATGTTATTTTCTGTTTTACAAAAAGCAGTCCATGCTTAAAAATTAAGCTTAGTAAATAAAGGTTTAAGAGTTGGTTGGGCACGACGTTTAATGTTTACCAGACAAGCAAGTTCTTATACTAAACACGTGGTGGAAACTCATAATAATGCAACGTAAGACTATAATCTTACTGTTTATAAAAGATATCGATCATACGCTATACTTCAGCATGGACAAATACAGTAATAAATGCGATAAAGAGATAGATCTATATTAGCAAAAAGTTAACGATTATGTTAGCAGACAGGGATCAAAATTACTATCTACTTACTTAGAATAAATTAAAAGGCAACGGTAAAGCAAAAACACTACTAAAGGAATCATAAAGATGATGATTATATCTACTCTGTAAAGTCGACTTATTTAATATAAATTAAAAGGCAACGGTAAAGCAAAAACACTACTAAAGGAATCATAAAGATGATGATTATATCTACTCTGTAAAGTCGGTTATGAAAACAAGATAGACAAAAAAGGAAACAAATTATTTGTCAAAGTGGATAATCACTCCATGCTGTTGTGATGATTGATCTAAGTACAGAAATCCCAAAGAGTGAGTATTAAGGGCTCCACTACGAAGGCTTATTAATTGCTGAGTGGCCAATTCTGACCTTCGAACGAACGAAATACACCTTGAAGCCTGGGTTCCACTGTCCCGCTACTTCTCCCGCTACTCCTCCCGTTTCTTTGGTTCCGCTACTTTTAGAAGCGGGAGCTAGTAACGGGAAGTAGCCGCTTCAATTCAAACACGTTTAATTTGAAACTGCTACTTCCCGTTACTTCTAAAGTAGCAGGACCAAAGAAACGAGAGGAGTAGCAGGAGGAGCAGCGGGACCAAAGAAACGGGAGGAGTAGTGGGAGAAGTAGTGCGGCAGTGGAACCCAGGCTTTACATAGAAGATGAAAAGTATTGGCATTTTTTATATAGTTGCACAAGGTGGCTCATCAATCAACATGGCACATTCAGTTTAAATTAACATTTAAAGGGTGGTCTCCACTGGCTGCGGTAAGCTCTGCGGTAAGCTCTGCGGTAAGCCTTGCGATGGTGCTGTGATGGTAAAGAGTGGCGTCATTCCTCTCCACCTACAGAACCAGCACAAACCATCGCAAGGCTTACCGCAGCCAGTGGAGACCATACCTTAAAACAACAGATAACCTTAGTGGAGGAGCTCCCTAAAAATTCTAAATATGTTGTACAATAAATATCCCAACCTTCCAATTTAAAGATCATGCCTTATCATAAAACAAAACACACCAGTGATTTTAATTGTGTGACACCATTTCTTTTTTATGATGGGATGTATATTATGTAAATTTATAGTTTTGGTTGTTTCACTAATTAATATTCATTTTTTCCTGTGGTATTTAAAAAAAATACCGTTCCCATATTTAGTGAATCTGATGTATTGATTATTCCCGTGATGATGTTGGAGCAGTAAGGCTACCGCATGAAGCTATTGTTTGTCGGTGATTGTGTGAAGTTATGGGATCTGAAGGACACCACATTATAAGAGCTGAGCAATAAAATCCTTTTAGTATAGCTTTAAATATGAAGCGATAACATTTCACGAGATTTAACACATGCAGATATGCCTGGATGAGAACTGTTTTGTCTCTTTGTTTTGTAGCAAGATCCCTCCAAGTGTATCCCCATCCAATCTATAAACTATACTCTGTCCAATAAGTAGTTGACAAACGGGATTCTTTAAGAAGAAAGAAAAGTGGGGGCTTTTGACTTCAAACCTTTGCCCCCTGAATCGCCGTTTGCGATTGACCATGGTGAAATATACAGCTGCATTTTACAGCGCTGTTTCTGTTTCATGTGCAGCAGCTGTGTTTCCCCTTCTATGGAAGGAAGGGCTGGTTATACTGGCCCCGTTTCCCCACGGTTGATTGCAAAGAGCAGCTCACAGGGCAAAGGGTTGACAGGTCCTTGTCATAAATAGAAGCCCAAAATCCCTCTTCTCTTTTCCCTCTTCTTAGAGAAGCCCATTTAGCCCGTGTCAACTACTTACTGGACAGAGTTTTCTTTACTAATGTACAAATTAAATTCTCATGAACTATGGACCAATGAATAACGTTTTGCTTCATGCTTAATGGTCGTATGTTTGAAGTTCCTAAAATAGGATTGCTCATTTTGTCAATTCTCTAACCTATATGTGAGACTATCTCATTAATTTATTGGCCAGATATCTTCATTCAGATCTAGGATTAATGTATTTTTCCTTCAAAGAGAAAGTATTGTTTCTTCACCCCCACTACAGCATACATCTAGGGCACACCTTCAACATGCTAGTTCTCTCCCATGCAGGTCCCACACACAACACACCTATCTAGTATCAACAGAAAGGAGTTAAGGTATCGAGAGACCTAGATTATAACTATAGTCTATCCAAAGAGTAGTTGACACGTGATTCCTTAGTCCCTTTAGGGGGAGGGAAAAGAGGGGGATTTTTGACTTCAAACCTTTGCACCCTGAATCGTCGTTTACGACCGACCATGGGTGTTTGCGTCCGACCATGGCCAAATATACAGCTGTACTGTATTGCGCTGCCGCTGTTCCATGTGCAGCAGCTGTTGTTTTGCTTAGAAGGAAGGAAAAGCTGGTTATACTGGCCCTGTTTCTCCATGGTTGATTGCAATGAGCGACTCGCTGGGCAAAGGGTCGACAAGTCATTGTCATATATAGAAGTAAAAAATCTCCCACTTTTCCCTCTTCTTAGAGAAGCCCATTTAGCCCGTGTCAACTACTTACTGGACAGAGTTTTCTTTACTAATGTACAAGGCTAAATAGGGTCGGCCACACTTAGGTTATATAATTAAATTCTCATGAACTATGGACCAATGAATAACGTTTTGCTTCATGCTTAATGGTCATATGTTTAAAGTCCTTGAAATAGGATTGCTCATTTAAAATCAATTCTCTAACCTAAATGTGAGACTATCTCATTAATTTGTCGGACATATATCTTAATTCAGATTTAGGATTAACGTATTTTTCCCTCAAAGGGAAAGTATTGTTTCTTCACTCCTACCCCCACTACAGCATACATCTAGGGCACACCTTCAACATGCTAGTTCTCTCCCATGCATGTCCCACACACAACACACCTATCTAGTATCGACAGAAAGGAGTTTAGGTATCGAGACCTAGATTATAACTAGGAGGTTAGGTTAGTTAAAGGAAGCAGAGGTCACGGGGAGTAGTATTAAGGTAATATTAATATATATGTATACTAATCCAGAAGGCCATGAGAAGTCCCTTGGCCTCACCAGTGCCTTCCATTAATTAATTTAATTAATTAATTTAAATTTAACCGTCCTTTGGAGGACACATACTGTGAGTTATGACGACTGGATCCCGTTACAATGGAATGTATAACTGTTTCTGAGTTTTCTGTCTCGCCTGTCCGGGCCGGTGTATGGAATGTCTCAGCTGTGAGCTCGTCTTGTAAACTGTGGCTATTTTCTATACTGTGGGCGTCTTGGTGCACTCCTAGAGTTTCAGTATCTAGAGTAGCTCTAAAGGAAGCAATCAATGACCATGCGGTGAGTGAGTTACTCAATTAGTTGAATGATACACTTGCTTCCCTACAACGTACTGCCACAATTGTTTTGTTTTTAAAAAAAAATTGCTTCATTCGATCTGATTCCATGCGTGACCTCTAAGTTTTTCACTTTGAAGGACTTATCCAACAAGATCCAATCCAACGAGGTCTCGATGGAAATGCAGATCTTATTATTATTATACTTTCTACCGATCAAATACCGTTCGACATTTACAGCCATTAATACATGGTTTAAACCCAAACATTTTACTACTACAGAGGAAATAATGTTTGTTTGATCTATCTTAAACCCTAGGACGAAAACTGTATAAGAAAGGTTGTGGTACATGACGATACAGAGGAAACAAATTACTGGAAATTATAAGAACATTCCAACACCAGACTTCAGGGCTCAAAAAAACCTATGTTTACTTGCCCGGGGCAAGTAAAAAATGGCTCTGGGCAAGTAAAATTTATTGTTACTTGCCCGAGTGGGCAAGTGGAAATCTCTACGGCCCCGATTTCAAACCCCTGCTGTGATGTCTACTTACAATGAAACAAGATACATACAGATCAGTGTGATTTCGTTTATAAATTTGGGCAAGTGAAAAAGGGTGTTGGGCAAGTAAATCTTGGCTGCCACTTGCCCAATGGGCAAGTTAAGTTGGTAGGTTTTTTTCGAGCCCTGGACTTGGATTAAAGGAAGCAACACCAGACTGATGTATGTGGGTTTCCATGAACACACAACGAAAAACACTTCAGAGAATCATGCTACAGCTGACATGACAAGCAGAGAAAGCAACACTGGTTCTACGTACTAATGATCAGTCTTCTTAGCATTGATATCAACAGTGTTTGGGACAAATTACATTACATGGGTCAAGTTTTCAGAAAATGTACAATTCGCCTTCACCAATCCTCTCAAATAACCCACATTTAAGACAGAAATTAGCTTCACAATGCAGTTTAACATAACAGAACTGATACTTTAGATCAATGTGATACCAAATATACTCAGATGTACCCCAAATTTTTTTTTAGCAGAATTTAGCAGAATATGTCCAGCTGCCAATCCATTATTGTACATTTTCTGAAAATCTGACTCATATACTCCTTGTGCAACTCAGTAATAGTGCCAGGACTTTGACATATTGCAAACAATTATCTCCCATAGAATCAATAATTATACTCAGGGTCTCCGCGCTTTTGGACTGAAGAAATTCAAGGCCTTTTCAGGCCCATTCAGTGATTTTCAAGGCCTTTCTGGGCCTATTCAGTGATTTTCAAGGCCTTTCTGGGCCTATTCAGTGATTTTCAAGGCCTTTCCAGGCCCATTTTATTGATTTTCAAGGTCAGTATCAATGCTTTTTAGAACATTATTGACGTACAGGGGGTTGTAGTTATTGAACTCATAAGCCAATGATGTATTTAACAATTTTATATTCCGTTCAATAGCCGTTTTTCAACTTTTACTTTGTAAGTCATTATACTGTAAAGTTTGAGAGGGGCCAGTCAGGGGGAAAGTGTACATCGAGAAACAGAGTATCATCGAAAATTTCAAGGCCATTTAATAGATTTCAACAGAATTCAAGGCCAATAAAACGATTTTCCAGGCCCTTTGACCAAAATGCACATTTTCCAGGTTTTTCCATTTTTTCAAATTCAAGGCTTTTCCAGGCCCAGCGGAGACCCTGTTACTGATAATACCATTTCGATTTAATAAATTATCATATGATACTCTTAGAAACCCAAATCATCAATAAGAGAGTTAAGTTCAACATACCCTCCTTTATGCTGCAGTAGCTCCTCTTCCACTTCAATCAGTCGAGTTTTTAGTTCGTTCCTTTCTTGCAAAACGTCTTGTAGTTCGTTGATGGTGAAGCGCGGTCGGTTCGGATCAGCGAGATCAACCACTATCTTGCCTTCTCGTTGTAATTTGTCGATCATTTTGTTCAACTCGCTATCAGATAACTGGAAAAGCACAAAGGGAAACAAACATTGAAGAGAATGTTAGATATTATTCAGATTTTGTAAGATGGAGATGTTTAAATGTTTGTCTCCGGGTGCAATGCTTGTAGATAGATTGTGTATTAAAGGGAGGTCTCCACTGGCTGCGGTAAGCTCTGCGGTAAGCCTTGCGGTAAGCTCTGCGGTAAGCCTTGCGATGGTGCTGTGTTGGTGAGAAGTGGCGAGGTCCTGTCTACATGGCCAGTGATCCATGTAGGCAGGACCTCGTCAATCCTCACCACTTACAGAACCAGCACAACACCATCGCTAGGCTTACCACAGCCAGTGGAGACCACCCTTTAGTCTATGGAATGTGTGTTGTTTGCTGTGTAGACTGTTTGCTTCAAGGAATACAGAGAAATGACAGCAGCAGCAAACTTATAAAATTACATGAATAAATCTAGTGTAATACTCTAGATGGGAAAATGAGTATTTTGGTACTTATATAATGAATATACAGAGATCTATAGAGTAAGAAGTAAGGTGAGGAAAGGGTATGTATGTATTAGTATGTATATGAGTCTTTAATTATATGTATTATGGGTTTTCACAGAATAAGGAAAGGCGTTTAAAACATATTTCAGTATAGTGCAACAAAATAAATTCAATGCATTCCAGGTTATTATCACCAATAATTCTTTCACCAATAAGTAAACGAAAGAAGTGCTGAGACACACACACGTGTTATAAAAAGCGTGTTATGTAGGTACCGGTAACACCAATTATTAGAGAGATTTAGCAACCACAACGCACCAACACAACACTAACGCATCCACTAACTATTTGTACATTACTACCGCTGTGGGGATATCTTGAGAGGCGCTAGGCCGAGGGCATCTGCAGTGCAGGCCTCTCGAGATATCCCCACAACAGTAATAATAATGTACTAATAGTTAGTGGATGCGTTAGTGGATGCGTTAGTGCGTTGTGGTTGCTAAATCTCCCTATTAACACAGAGCTGTACTGAAGTAATCTACCACTACACAGTAATGTATACATATTTCAGGTTTGTCATTCCGTGTACAAACCAATGAAATACTATAGCCTACGCCAAACAGTGATTTAGATATTAGAGTTCGCCGAAAGATTAGTTTCAAAGATCAGTTTGATATAGTTTCAAAAGCAGATGACTGGATTGCTGTCAGATGATTGTTCGTTTTCAGTCGACGTAAAGAGGTACAGAGGGAAGCATTTGTGATGTGTTTAAGGAAAATGAGTCATAAGTATCAAAATTGATATTTTTCATAGTGTTTCTTTCACAAGATCCCTTTATTGAAATGTTCTGATATTTAGAGGGTTTAGCACTGATAGTCATATAAATCCATGTAACAAATTTCGGGACATTGTATTGAATATATCCTTGCGTTTTGAAGGCATTTTCTTTACTGATAATTACCCATCCAGAAACATTGCAAACTATTTTTTCCAAAAATAAAAAAATATCAAACATAAGATATAGAAATACTTCTTAAATGTCCTTTATATTTACTATCATTAGAATCAGCTTGATCTCCTCTTTTCAAATATGATGATATCTCAAAATCCATTTTCTGCGACTTGTAACTCATTTTCCTAAAACGGATCACATGTAAGAAGGGGGAAGCACATTTTTGGATTGTAGATGTACGTATGATGTTATGAAAGTTTGCAGTTTGTATTGTTATTTGGAAGTTTATATGATATGCAAAACGCGGATATTTTAGTGCTTTTACTTCTACTGTTAACAACAATTAAGCTAGGTAGAGCTCTTGGAAAACCGATATTTCAGCAGTTTTTGACACATTAATATGAACATCTGGCGAATTGGGAACGGTATTTGTTTGTATAAGGACGTTCCAACTCATAACATTACCGCTTCTTTAAAGGCAAACAATCCTATTCATTTTCTAGTGAGTTCTTTTTTTGTTTTCCTTTTTGACATTTTCTAGTGAGTTCTAGTATAAATACGGCAAAAATATTTAAAAATCAAAATAAATACATGTACATAATAATACTCGATGGAGCACCGAAACACTCCACACTGACAATAGTAATACGGGTCGCTTTTGAACGTACTTTAGTACCAAACAGGCCGCTATGGGACTCTCCATACTAAAATGGTGGCGCTGATAGTACTCCTTTTTTTTTTTTATGATCATGACTTTTTTTTTATGTTCCATCGGTGAAGTCGGTACTTCACCTAGCCACCCTCCATACTCCACCTAGTGGATATAAATGTACTAAAGTACAGTCTAAAACTCTATGGCAATATCCTATAGATAAAAAAGAAACAAATGGTTCATAAAAAAGTCTTGGAACATAAATAAAAAGAGTACCACTAGCGCCACCAGCTCACTATGGGAGCTCTCATAGCGGCCAATATGGTACTAAAGTAGGTTCAAAAGCGACCCGTCTTACCACTACTGACCTGGTGGTGAGGAAATAATGAAATGAATCAAAACTGAGAAACAAGGGAGGAAAAAGGATTAATTAAACGATTAATTGAGTTTAATTAATTGACTAAACTTGGCAAAGACTAACGCTATCTTACCTCGGCTGGTTGTGACACAGGGGATGTCTGATGAGCCAAATAATAACGAAAGTGAGCATTAGCAAAACACATCCTTAAAGATAGGCGAAGACCAGTAAGACCAGTTTCTTGAGTGGTATAATAGGGGAGTTGCATAGCCGCCATTTTGAATCTTGATTCGCATGGAATTATGGGACTTATGATACAGTATAAGATCTATAGAAAACATGCCATGTTCAGCATGGACTATTTATTATTGTTCTAATGTCAATATCCATGTGTTATACATGTATCCATAACACAAGTCCCCATCTTTCCCATCATGCATTTGGTTTTCATAGATTATTATTACAAGCTGTGATATTGGAGAAAACATTCTTGTAATTTTTGATAAAAATGTTGCCAAATATTTGTATTTCAGATTTCAACAGAATCCATCCCATGATGCACTGTAACAGACATGCGCAGTGGCACATGCAACTCCCCTATTGGATGAAATTGATTTATTTCCCAGTAGCTATAATACAGTGGCAGTTAGTTAAGAAAACAAAATTTCAAACGTGTTCAAAATGGCTGACGGCCAACATTGCTGCCAAATATATTGTTTGGTGATCGAGAAACTGGTCCAAAAATAAAGCAAAATTGATGAAAATAATCAAACGGCTAAAATACAAAGCGAAGAATAATAGTACAGAAATAAAACAGGGATTAGGGCTTGTATAGAGAAGAGAGACTCAAGTTCAATGTATGAAAAGCATGATATAGTGTCATAACATATTAATATACCTAAAATTTGGTTTTCATGTGCGTAATGTCATATACCCTCACTTGCTGAATGGGGGGAATTTTCACTCACATATCATACATGGGTCCGATTTTCAAAAAATGTACAATTCGCTTTCACCAATCCTCACAAATAACCCACATTTAAGACAAAAATGAGCTTCAAAATGCAGTTAAACATAACAGAACTGATACTTTAAATCAATGCGGTACCAAATATACTCAGATATACCTGGTATTCATCATTTTTCAGCCTAATTTAGGAGAGTTTCCTTAATGTGTAGAGCTGATAATTGTACATTTTCTGACAATCTGACTCACATGATGTAAATGGATGTATCGATCGCGACAACCCTTTTAGCTCCCATTTTAAGCCATAAATACATCAAGCCCAGTTACATGAACATTTTATTGCGGGCCTTTGAATAATTTATACTTCACTTTCACTGGTGCTGTAAAAATTGCCCGCTCGATAAATAAAGTGCTCCAGTTTTTACGATGTTTAGAATAGAAAACATTACTATCAGCCAAGGGTTTTCTGATAAGTATTATTTATAAATACCAGTTAAGGTCCAAATAAAAAGTGCAATTTTCAACCCAACAGCCCTCTTATTCCAACCAAGTGACATAACTCATCTACTTGAAACTCAATCGGTTGGCAGCATATCCCAACATATTTACAAATAAATTACAAAAGTGAACATAGTGAAAAGCAAACGGTTCAATGCACATTTAACAATCGAGGTTTGGTGTGTGTGTGGGGGGAAACCGACTGAGGCACATCTCTACAACTCTACAATTACAAGGAAAATGGAATATATCAATTATTGGAAACCTGAAACCGAGTATAATCTCATTAATTTTGTAAATGACTCACCACTAACATTACGGTGGCAAATATACTTGGGCTAACAATGGGCAGGATTAGATACATATTTCTAGGTACCATCATCGACTCTCCCACCCGCAATTTGTGGCTAAGGGATTTAGATATCCTCCCAGTGTGTTTCATTAAGACCTAAGGCCCAGAGGCTGATTATTGGAAATTAGTCCCAAGTTACCCCCAACTCCATTAGGGCCTAGTGGTGACATAAGGACAAGTAATTACTTCTCGCAATCCTCCTCAATAAACACCCATCACATAACAGAATAATTGATCAGGAAACTTAGGAAACCCATACAGTCTAGGCCCAAACTTGAGAGATTCCCTTCAAACGAAGGGAAAGCATCTCGCCGAGTTCTAGGACAAGAAACCCGATTAGCGAGGTAGGGTGACATACCATTCTTATCTGATCTGAGGGTTTGGACCTAGACCCATACTGCATCTACAATCCAGTCTAGGCCCAAAGCTGAGGCTATCCCTTCAAACGAAGTGCCATTATAATTACATTAAGACTGCTAAATGTCATTATATTCCCATTAAAACGCCGAGTTCTAGGCAGGGATACTGATTAGCGAAGTAGGCTGACATACTTATTCTTATCTGATCATCTGAGGGTTTGGACCTAGAGTGAATCTATCGCAAAATACTTTCTCTTTAATCCACATTTTTCTTTTAAAAAAAACCCATCCTTTTTTATGTGTGATGGGATTGGTAAAAATGGAGAAAAAAAAGAAAAAAATGAGTTTCAGTTATAAAACCTATCTTGAACCGGGAGTCTTTTTCATGTGTGGTGGGACTGGTAAAATTCTAACAAAAATAAATGAAAAAAAATGAATTTCAGTTATAAATAATGATTCGGGAGTCTGCGTGGAATGGAAACATTCTAGAGACAGAATCAATATTTTTCTTTCGGGTTTGATGAGAGAAACTCGAGACAGAGAAAGGCGAAAGAATCTCTGAATAAGCACATCAATCCATAACAAGGTCAGAAATAAATGACAACAACAAGGGCTGTTAGGAGGAACCGATTACAAACAACTTTGCTCTAGATGTAAATAATAATAAAAGGGGATTTGCATAGCCGCCATTTTGAATCATGATTCGCATGGAATTATGGGACTAATGGTACAGTGTAAAATCTATAGAAAACATGCCATGTTCAACATGGTGTATTTATCAACGCTCTAATGTTAATATCCATGTGTTATACATGTTTCCATAACACAAGTTCCCATCTTTCCCATCATGCATTTGGTTTTCATAGATCATTCATAAAAGCTATGATATTGATGAAAAGATTCTTGCAATTTTCGATCGAAAAAATGTTGCCAAATATTTGCATGTAATACTTCATCTGAATCCATCCCAGCATGCACTCTAACAGACATGCGCAGTGGCACATGCAAATCCCCTATTCAGGGTGCGGTAGAAAACCAGGTCTGACCTGAGCCGCATTAGGGTCAGGTTTTCAGAAAGTGTACAATTCGCCTTCACCAATCCTCTCAAATAAGCCACATTTAAGACAAAAATGAGCTTCAAAATGCAGTTTAACATAGCAAAACAGATACTATATATCAACGTGATACCAAATATACTCACATATACCCGGTATTCATCATTTTTCAGCCTCATTTAGCAAAATTTCCTAAATTATATGTAGAGCTGCCAATTGTACATTTTCCAAAAATCTGACCCATTAAGCAGTGACCAATGCCACATTATCAACCTGAATAAAATTCGTTAGGAAAAAAACAACAACAAAAACTTACCGGAGAAACTATAGCCCCCTCTACACTCTCGTTCAGCTTGGAGTGCTTGAAGTGGTCAATTTGCTGATCTTTGTCGTGGAGCTGGGCCTGAAGCTCCGCCTTCTCATGAATAAGGGCCTTTGATTGACGTTGGGTCAATGAAGATTTACGGCGGTACTCCGAGTTCAATTTGGCCATGCGTTCACATTGTGCTGTGACCTGAAGAAATAAGATACACAGTTAATGGGTAAGATTTTAGAATATACTCGAATTTACCTAGTATTGACCAAATTGCAGCCTGATTTAGCAGAATTTACTAAATGTGTAGAGCTGCCAATTGTACATCTTCTGAAAATCTGACCCTCTTACCACTAGGTGTAAATTTAAATTGCGCCTGCTACAGAATACAAGGTTCATATTTTTCGATAGTTGGTGCAAGGCCCCAGGAATAGGGCCAAGAACGGAGGCAAGCTTCACTCAATAGTGAGGTTCAGCAAGTCTAACCTATACGTAACGTATCCGTATTTCTGATATACAAACATACGTGAAAAGGAAGAAAGAGGTTCAGCAAAACATGGTGGGAAAAACGTAACGTAACATATCAAGCGTTCACATTGGGCTGTGACCTGAAGAAATAAGATACACAGTTAATGGGTATGTCTTACACCAGGTATAAATTTAAATTGTGCCTGTTACAAAATAGAGGTGATGAGTGAGATTGGTTGCTTTATGCCCTTATCAACACATTTAATATGGTTATATCAAGGGCGGGAGAGCTGAGAGGGAGTGAGTGAGTGAGATTGGTTGCTTTATGCACTTATCAACACATTTAAGATGGTTATATCAAGGGCGGGAGAGCTGAGAGGGAGTGAGTGAGTGAGATTGGTTGCTTTATGCCCTTATCAACACATGTAATATGGTTATATAAAGGGCGGGAGAGCTGAGAGGGAGTGAGTGAGTGAGATTGGTTGCTTTACGCCCTTATCAACACATTTAAGATGGTTATATCAAGGGTGGGAGAGCTGAGAGGGAATGAGTGAGTGAGATTGGTTGCTTTATGCCTATATCAACACCTTTAAGATGGTTATATCAAGGGCGGGAGAGCTGAGAGGGAGTGAGTGGGTGAGATTGGTTGCTTTATGCCTATATCAACACATTTAAGATGGTTATATCAAGGGCGGGAGAGCTGAGAGGGAATGAGTGAGTGAGATTGGTTGCTTTATGCCCTTATCAACACATTTAAGATGGTTATATCAAGGGCGGGAGAGCTGAGAGGGAGTGAGTGAGTGAGATTGGTCGCTTTATGCCCTTATCAACACATTTAAGATGGTTATATCAAGGGCGGGAGAGCTGAGAGGGAGTGAGTGAGTGAGATTGGTTGCTTTATGCCCTTATCAACACATTTAAGATGGTTATATCAAGGGCGGGAGAGCTGAGAGGGAGGCAGTTTATGATCATACCCAGGAAACAGAGACAGACAAGAAGGGAAAGAGAAACAGAGAAAAGTCTTAGTTGAATGTATCAGTTTAAATTAAAGAGGGTATCGTCTACAAAAACCGCATGGCAACGTGACGGCTAATATTTGAATGAAAGAACATAATTAACGCCTCGCTGCACACTTTTCCCAAGTCTGGGCAGATTTCCAAGAACTACGTGACACACACCGCAGCTACCGTGTTACGTGATACACACCGTGTTACGTGATACACACTGTGTTACGTGATACACACCGTGTTACATGACACACACCGTGTTAAGTGAACGCAGAATGACGCTGCGCATATCACATGTATTTCCCCAAAGATCACTGGCAGCTCCAAATTAGAAAATTTAATGAGGCCACACCGGCAATAGACTAACAAGAGCGGGAGCACGATGACGAAGCCAAAATTACCAGCTCATGTTAATCACGCCATAAAAGTATAATTGGTATTGACTGGTGCTATACGATGTACATGTGGGTAAAGTTTTCAGAAAATGTACAATTCACCAATCCCCTCAAATAACCCAAATTTAAGACGAAAATCAGGTTCAAAATACGGTTCAACATAACCAGACAGATTTATTGAATGAATACAATACGGAATACACTCAGATATACTAAGTATTTATCATTTTTCACTCTAATTTAGCAGAATTTAAGAGATGTGCAGAAATGTAAATTGCGCATTTTCTAAAAATTTGACCCATGTACATAATATGTTTGATCGAAGGGTATCTTTCAAATATATTGAAGCTACGATTCTCTGAACCTTATACTTGCAATATGTTTACTTTTGAGATGTATAGCGGTACTTCGGTAATACATTAGTATTATTACTATTGTTATCATAGTTCAAATGTGGAGACCAATCTCATACTCACTACTCTGTAGTATAAGATATGTATTACTTAATTAGCCTACTTCTATAATAACAAATGTTCTATAATAACAAATGTTCTATATTAACAAATGTTCTATAATAACAAATGTTCTATAATAACAAATGTTCTATAATAACAAATGTTCTATAATAACAAATTTTCTTGTTCATAGCATTTAATGGTCTATAAGTCTCTGTAGACCCCATACACTGCTCCACCATCTATCATAATGATTATATCAAACCTACATAAAACATCTACCATGCTTTCTATATATAAAACAATGATCAAAGGCTTGGAACTCACAAGGCCTTCATACCAATTACAGAAATTATTAATAGGCATTTCAAAGTCTACCTTCTAGCTAAAGCCAAAAACACCCAGCCCGTTAAAAACATGGTTTAACATGGGCATAGGTAAAGGTAGGTCTAGGCTCCCCAGTACATGGGTCAGATTTTCAGAAAGTGTACAATTGGCAGCTCTACACATTAAGTAAATTCTGCTAAATTAGGCTAGAATTTGGTCAATACTAGGTAAATCCGTGTATACTTGGCATTGCATTGATTCTAGCCATCTGTTTGGTGTTGAACTGTATTTTCAACTTTATTTTTGTCTGAAATTTGGGTTATTTGAGAGGATTGGCGAAGTTGAATTATACATTTTCTGAAAATCTGACCCACATACATGCTATTGATGTTTAATTCAGGTATGCTACTCACTGCATCGAAGTCTGTTGTTCTTTGCGCCAACTCGCGTTTAGTCGCTCGGAGCTCCTCTCTCTGTTTATCGTTCAGTTCTTTCATTTTCTTTACCATGCTCAGGTCCTCTTCTTCCGCTTCTGAAAATATACATAATTTATTGTATTATTAAAATTTGTTTTACCTTATTATTGCTATTGGTTTTCCAACTATAAACGGAGGAGTGCATCCTATTACGCGATCTTAGTGATAGCGACATAACCTAACTCTTTGCTAGTAACATAAAGAGTGGTCTCCACTGGCTGCGGTAAGCTCTGCGGTAAGCCTTGCGATGGTGCTGTGATGGTGAGAAGTGGCGAGGTCCTGCCTACATGGCCAGTGAACCATGTAGGCAGGATCTCATCATTCCTCTCCACCTACAGAACCAGCACAAACCATCGCAAGGCTTACCGCAGAGCTTACCGCAGCCAGTGGAGACCACCCTTTATTAACACGACTTCAACAATATTGGAATCTCAGTTCAGTCACTAAAAGTAAACAAATAGCTTAACGAGTTTTCTTATCATTTTTCTTCTTCGTTTCCATGAAAGTTTTAATTCAACATGTGTAGACACTATTCTCTATATGTACTCGAACATTTAAAAATGTTCAATTTATATTTCCCCAAAGGAAACAGTCCCTAGTGAAACATTAACGCCCACCTGAGCCTAACATTAACTGTTAGCCTAGAGAATCTATCCCCCTATAACCTATTGGGTCAGATTTTTAGAAAATGCACAATTTACATTTCTACACATCTCTCTAATTCTGCTAAATTAGAGTGAATAATGATAAATACTGAGTATATCTGAGTGTATTCTGTATTGTATTCATTCAATAAATCCGTCTGGTTATGTTGAACTGTATTTTGAACCTGATTTTTCTCTTAAATGTGGGTTATTTGAGGGGATTGGTGAAGACAAATTGTACATTTTCTGAAAACTTGACCCTATTACACTGTTCTTGATACAGTTTAACATAGGAAACATATTCCCTGGAGTACATCAAGTCATAGGAAGGAGCCCCCAGTAGGTAACACATAGTCAGACCTTAAGGGGAACGGGTGGCAGCATATTGCATTCTATTTACGGGTCAGATTTTCAGAAAATGTACAATTGACAGCTCTACACATTTAGTAAATTCTGCTAAATTAGGCTACAATTTGGTCAATACTAGGTAAATTCGAGTATATTCGGCAATGGGTTGATTCTAGCAATCTGTTTGGTTAGGTTGAACTGTATTTTGAACTTTATTTTTGTCTGAAATTTAGGTTATTTGAGAAGATTGGTGAAGGTGAATTGTACATTTTCTGAAATTTGTTACCCTTATATTTCAGTAAAGCGACACTGTGTGGGTGAATTCCACCAGGGAGGAAGGAACTCTAATGCCTTGTACGGTAATTTTAGCAACGCGCTTAGTAAAAGCCATGGAATTCGGGCTCTTACGTGGGTCAGATTTCCAGAAAATGTACAATTGGCAGCTCTACACATTTAGTAAATTCTCCTAAATCAGCTGAAAAATGGTCAATGCTGGGTATATCTGAGTATTTTTGGTATCGCATTGATTTAAAGTATCAGTTCTGTTATGTTGAACTGTATTTTGAAGCTCATTTTTGTCTTAAATGTGGGTTATTTGAGAGGATTGGTGAAGGTGAATTGTACATTTTCTGACGATCTGACCCACATGATCTATAATATCGATATTTGTGCATACATCCTGTTTCTATTTAAAGAGAACTCAGGCATAATGGCCTACGTTCAAGCCACCCACCACCCATCTCCAATGCTCCCATCACGCTAATAATGGCAATGCCATGGCATGGAAAGAGCAATCATAAATGACCTATACATGATGTTCCCGTCTCGGACAAGATCTGCCAGAGCGACACCTGTCGTCAATGGTGGGTGTAACATGGCCTCAGGGGACGTGTTGGCGTCTACATGGCGTCTCTACATGGGTCAGATTTGTCAGAAAATGTACAATTGGCAGCTCTACACATTTAGTAAATTCTGCTAAATTAGGCTGCAATTTGGTCAATGCTAGGTAAATTAGAGTATATTTGGCATTGCATTGATTCTAGCAATCTGTTTGGTTAGGTTGAACTGTATTTTGAACTTTATTTTTGTCTGGAATTTGGGTTATTTGAGAGGATTGGTGAAGGTGAATTGTACATTTTCTGAAAATCTGACCCACGTACGCGGCACCAGGTGTCCCAGCGTTTTTATGACTTTGTATTGCCATGGGAACTTGTGACTATCCCAAAAGAGCAAATAAGGCTGAGAGGATCGATGAATTAAAAGGGAAAGTCAAGGGATCTTTCTAAATGCCTTATGATGATATTTAACGAATGAATTGATATATTATGGATATAAAATAACAATTGAATTAGATTAAATAATTAATTTAATATGTGCATATAATTAGGTTTTATTTGTTTAGATCACATATTTATTTATAAGCATTTTTGCTAACAAATCGCAACAAAACAAATAATTTCCTTTGCACACTATATGTGGGTCAGATCTTCAAGAAATGTACAATCGGCAGATCAACAGTTAGTAAATGCCACTAAATTAGACTGAAAAATCGTCAATATTAGGTAAATCTCAGTATATTTAGTAATATTGCCCTGTTTCAAACAGTCTGTTAGGTTATGTTGAACTGTACTTTGAACCTGATTTTTGGCTTAAATTTGGGTTATTTGAGAGGATTGGTGAAGGTCAATTGTACATTTTCTGAAAAACTGACCCACAGACTTCCAGCCACGATTAATGATGGGTTCATTCTGCTACATTACGCGGCAATTTGGTCAATACCAGGTAAATTCGAGTATATTCGGCATTGCCCTGATTCTAGCAATCTGTTTGGTTAGGTCGAACTGTAATTAAAATTATTTAAAACCTAATTGTTGGCTTAAATGTGGGTTATTTGAGAGGATTGGTGAAGACAAATTGTACATTTTCTGGCGACTTCACCCATGTTATCTAATGCCTAGAAGTGAAAGGTCATTTGTAGCGACATCACGTAGTGGCGGTAGTAATGGGCCATGTATGGATGGATCACCATAGATACATGGCTATAATAACCTTTACTCGCGGCAGCTACCACCATGCATATTCCCCCAGCCTTTGGTACCAACACCAGATGGGCACTAACCAGCCTGTATCTGGGCCGGATTTTCAGAAAATGTACAATTGGCAGCTGTACACATTTAGTAAATTCTGCTAAATAAGGCTGAAATTTGGTCAATACTAGGTAAATCTATGTATACCTGCCATTGCATTAGGTTGAACTGTATTTTGAACTTTATTTTCGTCTGACATTTTGGTTATTTGAGAAGATTGGTGAAGTTGAATTGTACATTTTCTGAAAATCTGACCCACTTGCTACTTAAATATTGTGAGGGAAATATAGCCTACTTCTGACCACCGGGGATGTATTAAATCTAACATGTGAAAGAGTCATTGGAACACTAATCACATAATCAAAATAAATAAAAAATGGTCCCCAAGTGCTCAGTGAAACCGCCTCAATTAAATAAAACATTGTAAACTAAGCTAAATTAAATGGAACGACGACTAGACGTAACTTCGCGCGTAACATTTCAAAAATTAATTTGGGTATGTTTTTTTTAAATATTTGATTTACACTGAGTTAGCATTGTCCAGGTGCCCAGGCTCTTCTAATGCGCCCAGTTATAATTAAAGCAGTCAGGTTTTGAGGTTAACAAAAGGGAAGTTGCATAGCCACCATTTTGAACCTTGATTCGCATGGAATTATGGGACTAATGGTACAGTATAAAACCTTTAGAAAACATGCCATGTTCAGCATGGGCTATGTATCAATGTTCTAATGTCAATATCCATGTTTTATACATGTTTCTATGACACCAGCCCCCATCTTTCCCATCATGCATTTGGTTTTCATAGATCATTTATAACAGCTGTAATATAGGTGAAAACATTCTTGCAATTTTCGATAAAAATGTTGCTAAATATTTGTATGTCAGATTTCAACAGAATCCATCCCATGGTGCACTGTAACAGACATGCGCAGTGGCACATGCAAATCCCCTATTAGCATTGTCAGTAGTCAGAGAACATGATGGATACATAGTTCATCCTTTGGTCTAAATTAAGTACTTGGGAGAGTAAAAACTATGAATGAGTTAGTGTGGTTCACGAGCTAGTTCAGTAGCCATGGCCATCGCTAGTGTAACTGATCATGCATATCATTTAGCCTAGTAAATTATTCCTAGCAACAATGGCACCCTTAGAGACGTTGCAACAACATCTCCGAGGTAACAAGTGAAGTCATGGTAACCCACGTTTGAGAACGTCCAAGTTCTCATTCACATGGTAGCTTCCAGAGGGTTGGGACGTGTTGCACCGTATCACTATGATCATGCTAGACAGATTATTCGTCCCCTAGTACCCCAAGCGGGGACGAACACTTTCCCATATTCTTTCCACTGGAAACACAACTATATAGTCTGTCTAAAAAGTAGTTGACACGTGATTCCTTAGTCCCTTTAAGGGGAGGGAAAAGTGGGGGAGTTTTGACTTCAAACTTTTTCCCTCTGAATCACCGTTTGCGACTGACCATGACCGTTTGCGACCGACCATGGCCAAATATCCAGCTGTATTGTATTGCACTGTCTCTGCTCCATGTGCAGCAGCTGTTGTGTTGCTTAGATGGAAGGAAGAGCTGGTTATACTGGCCCTGTTACTCCATGGTTGAGTGCAATGGGCGACTCCCTGGGCAAAGGATTGACAGGTCCTTGTCATAAATAGAAATACAAAATCTCCCACTTTCCCCTCCCCTTAAAGGTTCTAAGGAATCACGTGTCAACTACTTTTTAGACAGACTATAGCTGCTCCCGAGAATGTAGGTCTACTATATTCTGCTTTATTGGATTCAATTCAATTCAATTAAAAAATTCTTTATTGCTGATGTTATTACAATGGTGGATCACCTCTGGCACAAACAATGATGCCAGTCCTTCCTGGGATTGCCGTCTAGATTACTAGAGAAATCATTGATTTTGATCAATCTAACTAGCGTACACCCATTGATATAAAGGTAATGTTCAATCCACACTCATTTGTTTTATGTGAAATGTGTGTACACTCATGTACACATGTACACTCTTATTAAATATGCCCCGATTCTCAGAAAGCCCCAGTGGCTGGCTGAGCAGGTTATGATCATGCATATCACTTCCAATAAAGGTTTCATATGTTGCCGCCAACTTCACCAGTCTTGTAACACTGGCAGACGGGAACAAATGATGGGTCAGATTTTCAGAAAATGTACAATTCGCCTTCCCCAATCCTCTCAAATAACCCACATTTAAGACAGAAATCAGGTTCAAAATACAGTTCAACATAACCAGAGAGATTTATTGAATGCATACAATACAGAATACACTCAGTATTTATCATTTTTCACTCTAGTTTAGCAGAATTAGAGAGATGTGTAGAACTGTAGATTGTGCATTTTCTAAAGATCTGACCCAAATGCTCATGTAACGTCTCCCTTCCCCTGCTGTTGGGGGTCGGGGCTTGTAGTGGCCAATGGGGTCGCCTACATCAGTGCACATTTAATACCCGACCACTGAATAAATGATCTCATG
The DNA here is from genome assembly GCA_942159475.1 of Sthenelais limicola. Classification (NCBI taxonomy): domain Eukaryota; kingdom Metazoa; phylum Annelida; class Polychaeta; order Phyllodocida; family Sigalionidae; genus Sthenelais; species Sthenelais limicola. The sequence goes on from OW804098.1 coordinate 11,049,040, forward strand.
GGTCAGATTTTCAGAAAATGTACAATTGGCTGCTCTACTTATTTATGTAATTCTGCTAAATTAGGCTGAAAAATGAAGAATACCGGGTATACCTGAGTATATTTGGTGTCGCATTGATTCAAAGTACCAGTTCTGTTAGGTAAACTGCATTTTACAGCTCATTTTTGTCTTAATGTGGGTTATTTGAGAGGATTGGTGAAGGCGAATTGTACATTTTCTGAAGATCTGACCCAAATGATCTTCATCCCAACTATAAGAGTTTCAGTGGGATTAAGACATCCATGCGGTTAATCACCGCTTAACCGCTGATCCTTTCCCACAAGATGACGTCACAAGACGACCCAGACGCGCGTCTGATCGATTCTTTCACTGCCTTTACTTCCGGGTCAATCATGTCAAGCAGTGAGGCGCGAAAGGTAAGGTCGGCCAGTGTGAGGCCTTGTGTAAGGCGTGTTTCCATGGCAACCGAGGATAAAAGCCGTGAAGGAGCACCTGATCGCTCTCTCAATGCTTCACGTAAGCCATGTAAGTGGGTGAGATTTTCAGAAAATGTACAATTCGTCTTCACCAATCCTATCAAATAACGCAAATTTCAGACGAAAAAAAAAGAGTTCAAATTTCAGTTCAACCTAACCAAACAGATTGATATAATCAATGCAATGCCAAATATACCCGAATTTACCTAGTATTGACCAAATTGCAGCTTAATTTAGCAGAATTTACTAAATGTGTACAGCTGCCAATTGTACATTTTCTGACAATCTGACCCATGTAAGTGGTCAATGGGTAAAGGCAAATCGCCACATAGGGGTCAGAATTTTAGAAAATGTACAACTCACTTCTACCAATTCGCTAAAATAACCCACATTTAAGACAAAAATGAGGTTCAAAATGCAGTTTAACATAACAGAACTGATACTTTAAATCAATGAGATACCAAATATACCCAGTACTCATCATTTTTCAGCCTAATTTAGCAACGTTTCCTAAATGTGTAGAGCTGCTAATTGTACATTTTCTGAAAATCTGACCCATAGTCTCATTTTCCCAGTGCGGTTGCCAAAGACCAACCTAAGAACACGTTAAGACAAGGACCAAACCTTGGCGAATCTCGTATAACAAGGACTGGGAGCGCCTAATAGGAGCGATATAATGTTACAAATGTCCTTAAAAGAAACCTGCCTAGGTCAGATTTTCAGAAAATGTACAATTCGCCTTCACTAATTCTCTCAAATAACCCACATTTATGACATAAATGAGCTTCAAAATGCAGTTTAACATAACAGAACTGATACTTTAAATCAATGCGATACCAAATGTACTCGGATACACCCAGTATTCTTCATTGTTCAGCCTAATTTAGGAGAATTTCCTAAATGTGTAGAGCTGCTAATTGTACATTTTCTGAAAATCTGACCCAACCAAAAGAACCTGCCTCAAGGCGAGGGTTTGTCCATTAACTAGTGGTCTCAACTAACCATCAGGGTTTAAGGTTCAGTAAAACGCCCACCTGTTGTTTTTTTTCAGGGTTTCAAGAATGACTTCTTTCCTCGTTTTTGTTTTTTTTATTTTAAAAAGGGCCTTGGTTGGATAGGAGTGAGTGAGTGAGATTGGTTGCTTTACGCCCTTATCAACACATTTAATATGGTTATATCAAGGGCGGGAGAGCTGAGAGGGAGGCAGTTTATGATCATACCCCGGAAATAGAGATAGAGAAGAAGGGAGAGAGAGAGACAGAAAAAAGAGGCAGAAAGGCACTTGGTTGGATATATGGGTAAGATTTTCAGATAATGTACAATTGGCAGCTCTTCATATTTAGTCATTTCTGCTAAAAAAACACCCAGATTTTGGGTACATCTGAGTATATTTGGTATCGTATTGATTTAAAGTATCAGTTCTGTTATGTTAAACTGCATTTTGAAGCTCATTTCCCTCTTAAATGTGGGTTATTTGAGGGGATCGTTGAAGGCGAATCGTAGATTTTCTGAAAATTTGACCCATATATCGTACTTGGTTATAATATTTTCAAAGAACTTACAAATATTCAAACTATCATAAACTAAATCGACATATATTAAATAGGTAAGAACAGGTAAGAATTGTCTTGGCCGTAATGGAAATTTAAAAAAACAAAAAAACAAAAACAGGTCTGTCATCGCTTGGTGTATAATCTTATGAGCTCAGACGGTTTAAAAGCATTCAACGAGATTCTGCTGGTCATCATCCAATTATTCACAGACATTCTTTAGACACGCTAATGCGTTGAAATTGTAGCTACCTTCGCTTCAATGATTACTAAAGCAAAGGAAATGCAATTTGTGTAACTCCGGATGGCACGGTTTCTTACATCACAAGCTATTTGGTCAGATTTTCAGAAAATGTACAATTGGCAGCTGTACACATTTAGTACATTTAGGCTGCAATTTGGTCAATACTAGGTAAATTCGAGTATATTCGGCATTGCATTAATTCTAGCAATCTGTTTGGTTATGTTGAACTGTATTTTGAACTTTATTTTTGTCTGAAATTTGGATTATTTGAGAAGATTGGTGAAGTTGAATTGTACATTTTCTGAAAATCTGACCCTCTTACATGACATCACACAATATAATCAACTCTGCTTCCTCGTCAATAATTACTCGATGAAATATCACTTTCCCAAAAGTTCACAAATGAGTCTTAGAAAGGTGAGAAAGTCGGCACTACCAGTGCTATTTATAGATTTCCATGGCAACAGTGTAAACATTTCCTTTGAATGTTAGATGAGACTAGCGCTGAATGTGTCATTCATTTCACATTCCCGTCCTCCTCATTATGGGGGTCAGATTTTCAGAAAATGTACAATTTGCCTTCACCAATTCTCTCAAATAACCCACAAAAATAAGCTTCAAAATACAGTTTAACATAACAGAACTGATACTTTAAATCAATGCGATGCCAGATATACTCCGATATACCCGGTATTGACCATTTTTCAGTCTAATTTAGCAGAATTGACTAAATGTGTAGAGCTGCCAATTGTGCATTTCTGAAAATCTGACCCATGGGTTAAGTTCTGAAAGATTTAGCGCTCTCCACTCTTATGGAGGTTTTATGTGTCTAACGACACTGTTTTACAAATAAGGATGGAAATCCTCAATCAGTTCTCGAAATATTTAGTGACATTCAACAGTAATTGTAACCGAGGAGCGGCATATGGGTCAGATTTACAGAAAATGTATAATTGGCAGCTGTACACATTTAGTAAATTCAGTTAAATTAGGCTGTAATTTGGTCAATACTAGGTAAATTCGAGTATATATATAAACTCAAGAATATTCAGCATTGCATTGATTCTAGCAATCTGTTTGGTTAGGTTGAACTGTATTTTTAACCTTATTTTCGTCTGACATTTGGGTTATTTGAGAAGATTGGTGAAGTTGAATTGTACATTTTCTGAAAATCTGACCCGTATAGAGATGCAGAGGCTCAATGGATGAGATTAGGACAGAATGACTCGCTATTCACAGCTGAAATGGACGCGACTGATTCCCTTCATAAGGCATGGTATTAGCCAGCATATATGGGTCAGAGTTTTAGAAAATGTACAATTCACCTTCACCAATCCTCTCAAATAACCCATATTTAAGACAGAAATGAGCTTCAAAATGCTGTTTAGCATAACAAAACCGATACTTTAAATCAATGTGATACCAAATATAGTCAGATATACCCGGTATTCATCATTTTTCAGCCTATTTTAGGAGAATTTCCTAAATGTGTAGAGCTGCTAATTGTACATTTTCTGAATATCTCACCCATATACAATGCACAATACATGGTATTAGCATATATACAATGCGTGCTCAATGTTCCATTGAAACGAGAAGATAAATATCAGGACTCAATCAGGGGGAATGGAGGGGGCAGCTATACATGGGTCAGATTTTCAGAAAATGTACAATTCAATTTCAACAATCTTCTCAAATAACCCAAATTTCAGACGAAAATAAAGTTTAAAATGCACTTTAACCTAACCAAACAGATTGCTAGAACCAATGCCATGCAAAATATACTCGAATTAACCTAGTATTGGCCAAATTGCAGCCTAATTTAGCAGAATTTACTAAATGTGTACAGCTGCCAATTGTACATTTTCTGAAAATCTGACCCATATGTTGAACCAGTTACTGTAAACCCAACTTTGTGCGTGGAAATAAATCCTGTGCAAAAGCTATAATTATTGCATAAACAGGGTGTGAGACTTCCTTGCTGCTGAAATTTAAATCCGCACAGAAAAGGTGTCAAACTTTATAATTTTTTAGCAGAATTTAGCAGATATCACTAAATATGTAGAGCTGCCAATTGTACATTTTCTGAAAATCTGACCCATACTAAATCACATTGGTAACCGGCCCACATACTTCTAGTGAACTGATCAGAATAGAAGATCCTATACGGCTTAGATCTAGAGACCCAAGGCCTAAACTGATCTCGGAATTTAATTAGGTCTTAGATGATGAATGCGAATAGTAGTTTTGGATTGCTTGTTAAATCCTTCCCACAATAGAGAGATTTAGCAACCACAACGCACCAACACAACACTAACGCATCCACTAACTATTAATACATTATTACCGTTGTGGGGATATCTCGAGAGGCCTGCAATGCAGATGCCCTCGGCCTAGCGTCTCTCGAGATATCCCCACAGCGGTATTAGGGAGGCTTCGATGTACCGCGTTTCACTGAACGCTAGCAATAACGCGGCCTGTGGTTTAGGAATATCTCCTTGTGTCTACGTTGTACGTCAGTTCTTACGGGCGTAAACAACGCTAACTAAGTGTGCCCTGCGTTGCCCATTTACGTAAGCCTATATCTTCATTTTGAATGTTATATTCACCCGGAATTAACTTGTATAAGAAAGAAACACCTCCCTCCTGTGTGGATATACATCTTGACTCTCCCGCGACCTACCGCTTTTTTTAAAAAAGCCGCCACCGGCTCCTCTCTAAAATTGGAACAGTCGTACCCGTTATCACGGTCACACGTACAAAGTAGAAGAAAAGGGAATTGCTGCTATCTCTGCCAACGAAATAAATGCTCATTCAGCTTTGTGTCAGGTGTGAGAACTACCGTATATTAGTAAGCAACGATATTAGCTAGTGATTACTGGAACAATATTGTCCATATACAATGCTAGAGTCAGGTATAGCTCGATAGGTCCCGTCGGGAAGATTCGAATGGATGGCCATTGCCGCGAAATATATCAACAAGCGCCGAAAATGGTGTCTCCCAATGCCGCCGCTGGCGCCACTGCTCCGTGCCTATGCACGGAGCAGCGTTATATGGGGTGGGGGTGGGGTGGAGGTGGAGCATGGACGGGACCTCGTCGGCAACTGTTTTTCTTTATTTATACAAGCAACTAGCCTAAAAGCCAGATCACAACACAACCCAATCCAGCGGTATGCTTTCTGGACGAGGCGCGACTGACCCGCCCTCTATGAGGGTGGAATCCCACATCAGAAATTCTTCCTGTTGCCCCCTGAATCAGCGTCCTCTCCCCATATACCCACAACCCGTCCTTCTGGCCTTATTTTTAATGTGTTTCCCTGTAAGTGGCCACCTGTAATTCGCCTGAGAGAAACTTGACTTAGTTAGCTACCCTTTTGTCTGGAAAAACTACTGTGTTCATGGTACAGAAATGCTATTGTGAAAACATTCATACACCCTCTACCTGTTGTCACTCACTCCTGCCATGTTTACATAGCTTCAACCACCCAACAGCTATACCCTTACTAGCCACTGCCACCCTTACATAACTCCCATACTCACAGCTAACTTGTTGACATGTAGGCTATTTATAGGGTGGGTGTTGTATAGCCTACCCAACACGTTGGTGTTGTGTAGGCTACATTATTTAATTGATACTAAATCAAATGGATATCATATTGTAGGTATAGGAGGGGTAGAGACAGGGTGGGTGGGTGGGACGATCTTTTATTTTTAAATATAAAAACAATCTAAAAGCGTTCAGATCTGGTGAAATACAACCAATTTACTTCCCACAAATAAATGTCTTGCTGCGGTAATTTTCTGGACCAATCAATATAAGTGTCTCCAATACATGCTGAGAGAGTCTGGAAGATGGTTTGCGTGTAAATTTATGTTATGTAAATTTATGTTTCCCCAAACTTTATCCATGTGTTTTCAACAGAACAGAATACAAGGTATTCCTGGGTCTCCCTGTAGTAGCCCTCCATCGAAGGGTCTTTCTGCCTCCTGGACGCGGTGAGAAACCTCCGCTAGCTAAGGAGGGGGTTTCCCCAAATTTCTATCCCACGTTCAGCTAACGTTGGCGAGCAACGCGGTGCATCGAATCCTCCCTAGTAATGTATAAATACACTCTAGGTCTAAATCCTCAGATCAGATAAGACTGGTATGTCACTCTACCTCACAAATCGGTTCTTGTCCAAGAAAACGGCGTTGTAATGGGAATATAATGCCACTTTGCGGTTTGAGGCGGGAGACTTTCCCTTCGTTTGAAGGGACTCTCTCATCTTTGGGCCTAGATAAATAGTTAGTGGATGCGTTAATGTTGTGTTGGTGCGTTGTGGCTGCTAAATCTCTCTATTAGCTAAAGAAGCGTGCGTGGGCTGATACGTTGCCATTGCGAGAAACAAAGTTCTGCAGCTACACAAATGCAAAATCAGCAAAGCAGCCCCCTTTGAAATTACAAATTCGAAAATGTCTAAGATTTCACTGTTTTAAGAAATAATCACCGTACATTTAATTAAAAGTGAAGCATAATCTTGAAAGTAATTACCTAAATTAATCCCGCCATTATGAACAGCAAATATCAACTTACACCAAAAGAAGTTTTTGTGGCGAGCAAGTTTGCCATGTCATTACTGACTCCGGAGCTTCACATTAGGTGGGCATTGACTACATTAGGGTCAGATTTTCAGAAAATGTACAATTCGCCTTCACCAATCCCCTCAAATAACCCACATTACGACAAAAAATGAGCTTCAAAATGCAGTTTAACATAACAGAACTGATACTTTAAATCAATGCGATACCAAACATACTCAGATATACCTGGTATTCATTATATTTCAGCCAAATTTAGGAGAATTGTCTTTATGTGTAGAGCTGCCAATTGTACATTTTCTGAAAATCTGACCCTTATACCAGAGGTGATGAAGATGAAATTCAGATGTGTTATTTTCTATTGTCAGTTGTTACATACTTTTACTTACTTATCCATGTACCTATATTGGTAAATATCATATATTGTAAATAGCTATAGAGACATTCGTCGACACAATACTGGTCACAACTGTATGGGATATTAATCAAACTGTTTGTCTATTACAGGATTAGTTTCCAAAATATAAAGGTTAGAAATCATTGTAAAGATGAGAAAATATGGAATCATTCAGCACTAAATGTGTAGAGCTGCCAATTGTACATTTTCTGACAATCTGAGTGTGGGCCGAGTGTGTGCTAGCACTGCCAGGAGCAATGCTACACTTGCATGTACTACTTACATCAGCAGAACCAGACGCTGGCCTCCTCCCACAGGGCCGCCCCGCCGCTCAGTTTACTTCTGATTAATAATAACTTATTCATACATCCTCAGAAGGATTATATTTACATGGAAATAATGTCGGTGGTGTATGATCAAACCGGGGCCTGTGCTTGACTATACATGGGTGGGGCCTCTGCTTGACTATACATGGGTGGGGCCTGTGCTTGACTATGCATGGGTTAACAGGAATACTAGTGACGCATTGTATTATTAATATGTATAATAGGGAGATTCCGCAAGCCAACCTTTCTCAATTACGTAACCGTAGTGAGTGAGTGAGTGAGTGAGCGAGGGAATGAGTGAGTGAGGGAATGAGTGAGTGAGTGAGCGAGAGAGAGTGAGTGAGTGAGTGAGTGAGCGAGGGAATGAGTGAGTGAGGGAGTGAGTGATTGGGTGAGTGAGTGAGAGAGTGAGTGAGTGAGTGAGCGAGAGAGTGAGTGAGTGAATGAGTGAGTGAGTGAGAGAGTGAGTGAGGGAATGAGTGAGTGAGGGAATGAGTGAGTGAGTGAGCGAGGGAATGAGTGAGTGAGTGAGTGAGCGAGAGAGTGAGTGAGTGAGTGAGTGAGCGAGCGAGGGAATGAGTGAGTGAGTGAGTGAGAGAGTGAGTGAGTGAGGGAATGAGTGAGTGAGTGAGTGAGTGAGCGAGAGAGTGAGTGAATGAGTGAGTGAGGGAATGAGTGAGTGAGTGAGTGAGTGAGCGAGAGAGTGAGTGAGTGAGTGAGTGAGCGAGGGAATGAGTGAGTGAGGGAGTGAGTGATTGGGTGAGTGAGTGAGTGAGCGAGAGAGAGTGAGTGAGTGAGTGAGTGAGTGAGAGAGAGTGAGCGAGTGAATGAGTGAGTGAGTGAGTGAGCGAGTGAGTGAGCGAGTGAGTGAGCGAGAGAGGGAGGGAGTGAGTGAGTGAGTGAGTGAGTGAGTGAGTGAGTGAGCGAGTAAGTGAGTGAGTGAGTGAGTGCGTGAGTGAGTGAGTGCATGAGCGAGTGAGATTGGTTGCTTTACGCCCTTATCAACACATATAAAGGTTATATCAAGGGTGGGAGAGCTGAGAGGGAGAGAGGGAGTGAGATTGGTTGCTTTACGCCCTTATCAACACATATAAAGGGTATATCAAGGGCGGGAGAGCTGAGAGGGAGTGAGTGAGTGAGTGAGTGAGATTGGTTGCTTTACGCCCTTATCAACAGAGGGAGTGAGGGAGTGAGATTGGTTGCTTTACGCCCTTATCAACACATATAAAGGTTATATCAAGGGTGGGAGAGCTGAGAGGGAGTGAGTGAGTGAGATTGGTTGCTTTACGCCCTTATCAACACATATAAAGGTTATATCAAGGGTGGGAGAGCTGAGAGGGAGAGAGTGAGTGAGATTGGTTGCTTTACGCCCTTATCAACACATATAAAGATTCTATCAAGGGCGGGAGAGCTGAGAGTGAGTGAGTGAGATTGGTTGCTTTACGCCCTTATCAACACATATAAAGATTCTATCAAGGGCGGGAGAGCTGAGAGTGAGTGAGTGAGATTGGCTGCTTTACGCCCTTATCAACACATATAAAGGTTCTATCAAGGGCGGGAGAGCTGAGAGGGAGTGAGTGAGATTGGTTGCTTTACGCCCTTATTAATACATATCAAGGTTCTATCAAGGGCGGGAGAGCTGAGAGAGAGGCAGTTTATGATCTCACCCAGGAAATAGAGATAGAGAAGAAGGCAGAGAGAGAGAGACAGAGAGAGAGAGACAGAGAGAGAGAGACAGAGAGAGAGACAGAGAGAGAGAGACAGAGAGAGAGAGAGAGAGAGAGACAGACAGACAGACAGACAGACAGACAGACAGACAAAAAGAGACAGAAAGGCACTTAAATTGTGCGATGAAACATTTTGCTTGATATGTCATGTTATGTTTTTCCCGCCATGTTTTGCTGAACATCTTTCTTTCTTTTCACGTATGTGTGTATATCAGAAATATGTTTACGTTTACGTCTAGGTTGGACTTGCTGCTAATATTGAGTCTAAAAACAGACCAATATGGGGTAATTTTCAAGAGCTCGTTCCTAGTTCAAAGGAACAATATCCAGACCATGTAAAAAGGGGGAGAATGGACTATGACCGTGGTTGTCCTATAACTATAACAGCCTAAGCACAACTGACACAAGAATAGAGTATTGGCAGCACCATATGGGTCAGATTTTCAGAAAATGTACAATTCGTCTTCACCATTCCTGTCAAATAAACCACATTTAAGACATAAATGAGCTTCAAAATACAGTTTAACATAACAGAACTGATACTTTAAATCAATACATACCAAATATACTCAGATATACCCGGCCAAATTGCACTCTAATTAAGCAGAATTTCCTAAATGTGTAGAGCTGTACATTTTCAGAAAATGCACAATTGGCAGATCAACACATTTAGTAAGTTCTACTAAATTAGACCGGAAAATCGTCAATGCTACGTATATCTGAGTATATTTAGTATTGCCTTGATTCAAACAGTCTGTTAGGTTATGTTGAACTCAATTTTGAACCTGAATTTTGTCTTAAATGTGGGTCATTGGAGGGGATTGGTGAAGGCGAATTGTACATTTTCTGAAAATCTGACCCATATATGAGTCAGATTTTCAACAAATGTACAATTCGTCTTCACCATTCCTGTAAAATAAACCACATTTAAGACAAGAATAAGCTTCAAAATACAGTTTAACAGAACAGAACTCATACTTTAAATCAATGTGATATCAAATATACTCAGATATACCCGTCCAAATTGCAGTCTAATTTAGCAAAATTTCCTAAATGTGTAGAGCTGTACATTTTCTGCAAATCTCACCCATATAGGCCCTGTGATTCACTGTGAAAGTAGCGAGACAGTCGCAGATTTAAATGCCGGAAAGCAACATTTTCTTGCCGACCCTTAACTATACCCAGAAGAGTCATTACTTGTGTTGTTATCAATTACTGTTCCCACTGGAGCAGTACTGGTGCAGGGTTTATCGGGGAAGATATGGATCAGATTGTCAGAAAATGTACAATTCAACTTCACCAATCTCCTCAAATAACCCAAAATTTCAGACGAAAATAAAGTTCAACCTAACCAAACATATTGCTAGAATCAATGCAATGTCGAATATACTCGAATTTACCTAGTATTGACCAAATTTCAGCTTAATTTGGCAGAATTTACTAAATGTGTGGAGCTGCCAATTGTACATTTTCTGAAAATCTGACCCATATAGGGACAAACCAATGTATTGCAACTGTTTTGCGATTTGGGGCCACCATAAGGTGGAGTCGGACGAAGCGGATACATCCTCCCCAGAGAAAACCTCACAGAGTTGATTTAACTGGTAAATTTAGACGTAGTGAAACAAATTTGAAGCATGAGAATCAGAACAACTGTCCACTTTTATTCGAAGAAGACAAAAACAAGTTTGCCGGAACGTTGGGAGAATAATAAATATAGGCCCACATCCAATAGGGGAGTTGCATAGCCGCCATTTTGAATCTTGATTCGCATGGAATTATGGGACTTATCATGGTAGAGTGTAAAATCTATAGAAAACATGCCATGTTAAGCATGGATCATTTATCAATGCTCTAATGTCAATATCCATGTGTTATACATGTTTCCATAACACAAGTCCCCATCTTTCCCATCATGCATTTGGTTTTCATAGATCATTTATACAAGCTATGATATTGGTGAAAACATTCTTGCAATTCAATAAAATGTAGCTAAATATTTGTATGTCAGATATTGTCGGATTTCATCAGAACCCATCCCAGCATGCACTGCAGTAGACATGCGCAGTGAGACATGCAAATCCCCTATTCATCTACAGTTGTCTCTGATATACATAGATTTCACTGACGTCACGGCCCTGGCCATGTTTGGGGTCAAGTTAGATGGCTATATATGCTGCGATACTTGAAAATATCGTTTTCTGGCTGTTTTAACCTTTACCAGTTTTAATCTGCCACAACAATACCTTCATGATAGGTTAGATAGTCTGCCTTTAGTGTAGAATTACCCAAGTATCTAGTCTTGTGAGGTTTATCAACTTTGTTTTGATACCCCCCGCCATAGACGGCAAGCGTAGCAGTGACCCCAGACATGGTAGCCACTGTGATACCCCAGCCTACTGGGTGACGTCATGTGAAATCTATGTATATAAAAGCCACCACCACATTTGGTTTCCAACAGCGCAGTTAGTTGTCTGACTCCCCGCCATTTTATTGCAAGAGTTCTGAGCCGATTCAGACACTGGAGAACAGAGCGATGAGATCCTGCTACGTGAAGGGAAATGCAAAAGCATAATACGAGTGATAAAGAGCCTGAAGGTTCTTGTTACTCACTATATGGGTCAGATTTTCAGAAAATGTACAATTCGCCTTCACCAATCCTTTCAAATATCCCAAATTAAAGACAAAATTCAGGTTCAAAATACAGTTCAACCTAACCAAACAGATTGCTAGAATCAATGCAATGCCGAATATACTCGAATTTACCTAGTATTGGCCAAATTTCAGTATAATTTAGCAGAATTGAATAATTGTGTACAGCTGCAAATTGTACATTTTCTGAAAACTGACCCATATGATACTAGCAATAAAACACAACATTTGGGACGCCCAACTACAACACTTTGCAGACATTTGACGTCACACCATATTGGTGCTGACGTCAGGAGATTTCCCTGACCTCTTTACGTCTAAACCATATGGCGTGTCAGCTTTTTTTTCAAAAAACCGAAATGACCATGTCTGATATGTGTCCGCTTTCCACATATATGGGTCAGAATTTCAGAAAATGTACAATTCACCTTCACCAATCCTTTCAAATGACCCTAATTTAAGAGAAAATACGGTTTAACGCAATGAAAGAGACATGTTTTATCAACACAACGCCGCCAGAGATACTCTGATATACCGATTAATCATAATTTCACAATCTAATTTAGCAGAAGTTAATCATTTTATACAGCTGCTGATTGTACATTTTCTGAAAATCTCACCCATATATATCTCATAGAACGTGAGCGTTGAGGAAAGACGGAACAGCCACATATATGGGTCAGATTTTCAGAAAATGCACAATCTACGGTTCTACACATCTCTCAAATTCTGCTAAATTAGAGTGAAAATTGATAAATAATATGTATATCTGAGTGGGTTCTGTATTGTATTCATTCAATACACCGGTCTGGTTATGTTGAACTGTATTTCAAACCTAATTTTCTTCTTAAATTTGGGTTATTTGAGAGGATTGGTGAAGGCCAATTGTACACTTTCTGGAAATCTGACCCATATATAAATGAGAAAGCAGACAAGATAAATAAATATATATATAAAGCCCGGTGATTAGACATTCAGACATCCTCAAATTGTCCTCTGCTCAAATTGTCGTCCGTTGCCTGGCGACCAATGCAATGTAAGAATTTCAAAGGAAATTGAGCCAGTCTCCTACATCCTGCGTTTCCATATTTGGACACAGGGCAATTTGGCAGTGGGTGGACTGATTATAGGGTCAGATTTTCAGAAAATGTACAATTCAACTGCGCCAATCTTCTCAAATAACCCTAGTTTCAGACGGAAATAAAGTTCAAAATACAGTTCAACCTAACCAAACAGATTGCTAGAATCAGTGCAATGCCGAGTATTTTTAAATTTACCTAGTATTGACCAAATTGCAACCTAATTTAGCAGAATTTACTAAATGTGTACAGCTGCCAATTGTACATTTTCTGAAAATCTGACCCTATAGCCCATCCCTGCACCTTGACTGAGGACAGCTAAAACGGTCCATTATTTAGACATGAGTAGGAGGACAGATAATGAACCAATCAACCACAAGACAAGGCAGTTCACTTTCTTATATGGGTCCATTTATCAGAAAATGTACAATTCACCTAGTTCACCAATCCTCTCAAATAACCCGCATTTAATACAAAAATGAGCTTCAAAATGCAGTATAACATAACAGAACTGATACTCTAAACCAATGCGATGCCAAATATACTTAGATATACCCGGTATTCATCATTTTCAGCCTAATTTAGCAGAATTTCCTAAATGTGTAGATCTGCCAATTGTCCATTTTCTGACGATCTGACCCATATATGCACGTACATATATGGGTCAGATTTTCAGAAAATGGACAATTCAACTTCACCAATCCTCTCAAATAACCCAAATTTCAGACGAAAATAAACTTCAAAATACAGTTCAACCTAACCAAACAGATTGCTATAATCAAGGCAATGCTAAATATACTCAGATATAACTAGTATTGACCATTTTTCAGTCTAATTTAGCAGAATTTACTAAATGTGTAGAGCTGCCAATTGTACATTTTCTGAAAATCTGACCCATATATCGCACTGATCTGTCCAACATATTCAGTGTTAAGGAGATGAACACAAAGTTCCCTGTAAGAATGCTGATTTGGAAATCAATCCTCCCAGATTTAACTGCCAAATGGTTTCTTATTACGTAGCCTTTTCTGCTTTCCAATTAAATTCTCATTATGGTGAGCCATAATCGATTTGTCACAAATGGAAAACATATTCTCCGTTAACGTGCCAATCTCCAACAATTAACGTCGGCAATATCTTATTGAAATTCCACGTATTGGTTTGCTAAAAATAGCCACTGAGTGGTATTGAATGGATAAAAACGATATGTACATCGAGTCAAATCCGTCTAAGCATAAGCAACAAACAGAACATAGCTCGTCGAACAAGGCGACTGGCTTTTGTTACCTAAAACATCGAAGAAACTGCTTTTCTGCGAAGCGATCCAATCCCTTTAATACATTTATGTTCGCGCGTCATCCATGTCTAAAATATATATCTACTGGCGGTGTACAAGCCCATAGAGATGAAATCGCGATGGCTGCTATAGGGAAAGGAATGCCATAATTCACTTTTGGCGGATAGAAAGTGTCACGTTCCAAACGTATTATCATCTACCATTACGTCATATTGTATAATGATCAATTTGGATCGTGAGAAATTAGTAAAAACTATTCATGTGTGTCACATTATGTCGACGTTTCCACCAAGTAATGTGAGGATATTTTATTTCAGTGAAATATAAGGACTCGGGTGAGGACGGAGGAGGGGGGGGGGGGGAGTAGGATGGAGGGGGGGAGGGAGTAGGGAGGAGGAAGGGGGGAGTAGGGTGAGAAGGGAGGAGGGGGAGGAGGGAGTAGGGAGGAGTGAGGAGGAAGGAGGGGGAGGGAGGGGGGAGGAGGCAGGAGGGGGAGGAGGGAGAAGGGATGGGGCAGTAGGGAGTAGGGATTATTACGCCCCTCAGTCTCCCGCCACAACCTTGATGCATAACCCTTGACAGACTGAACCCTAGGTACATTCCATATAGGGAGTAGGGAGTAGGGGGAGGAAGGAGGAGGGAGGGGGTGAGAAGGGATGGGGCAGTAGGAAGTAGGGATTAGGGAGGAGGGGGGAGGCAGGAGGGATGCAGGAGTAGGGGGGAGGAAGGAGGAGGGAGAAGGGATGAGGGATGGGGCAGTAGGGAGTAGGGATTAGGGAAGAGGGGGAGGCAGGAGGGATGCAGGAGTAGGGGGGAGGAAGGAGGAGGGAGAAGGGATGAGGGATGGGGCAGTAGGGAGTAGGGATTAGGGAAGAGGGGGAGGCAGGAGGGAGGCAGGAGGGATGCAGGAGTAGGGGGGAGGAAGGAGGAGGGAGAAGGGATGAGGGATGGGGCAGTAGGGAGTAGGGATTAGGGAGGAGGGGGTAGGGGGGAGGCAGGAGGGGGGAGGAGGGAGAAGGGATGAGAAATGGGGCAGTAGGGAGTAGGGATTAGGGAGGAGGGGGGAGGCAGGAGGGGGGGAGGAAGGAGGAGGGGGAGGCAGGAGGGGGGAGGAAGGAAGAGGGGGAGGCAGGAGGGGGGGGGAGGAAGGAGGAGGGAGAAGGGATGAGGGATGGGGCAGTAGGGAGTAGGGATTAGGGAGGAGGGGGGAGGCAGGAGGGGGGAGGAAGGAGGAGGGGGAGGCAGGAGGGGGGAGGAAGGAGGAGGGGGAGGGGGAGGGAGGAAGGCGGGAGGAGGGGGAGGGAGGAGGGAGGGAGGGAGTGGGAATGAGGGATGAGGCAATAGGGATGAGGGAGGAGGGATGAGGGAGTAGGGAGGAGGGAGGAGGCCAGGCAGACGGCAGACACAGGGCGTTAAACAAGAGCCTCTTCATCTACCCCCACTTTACCTGGTGTTACGGTAATAGGAAGCACATATATGATGCAGTGGTGGCCACTTAGGGACATACCAATGAGGAGGTACGTAAGTGCCCGTACACGTGGAGGTACGTAAGTGCACGTAAACATGTTTGCATTATACGTCAATCCTTCTCATTCTCCCACATGAACATATTATGAGGGTGAGAACATTATACGTTTAGCCTTTACACCGCTGGGTTGAGTGATAAATACGATATAAAAACCTAAACACATTTACTGGAAATATCCATAGATTCGTTCATAATATGAATATATGGGTTAAATTTTTAGAAAATGTACAATTAGCCTTCACCAATCCTCACAAATAACCCACATTTAAGACAGAAATGAGCTTCAAAATGCAGTTTAACATAACAGAACTGATACTTTAAATCCATGCGATACCAAATATACTCAGATATACCAGGTATTCCTCATTTTTCAGCCTAATTTAGCAGGAATTCCTAAATGTGTAGAGCTGCCAATTGGACATTTTCTGAAAGTCTGACCCATATACAAGTATACGTATACGAGTGAAGGTTGGAATGACTTTCAATAATCTAAAGCATTATGAATTGTACTGAACTGTAAAAACTGCAAAGATACATCAAGTAAAAACGTAACTGGATTCGATTGATTTTTTGTTTTGTTTTTTTGGATGGATTCGATTGATTAACGAACTAAAAGCTACTAAATTCTATATTGAAGGCTAAAAAAAAACCATCAGTGTGTAATAGGGACAGATTTTTAGAAAATGCACAATTTACATTTCTGCACATCTCACAATTTCTGCTAAGTTAGAGTGTGTGAAAAACGATAAATACTGAGTATATCTGAGTGTTATTCTGTATTGTATTCATTCAATAAATCTGTCTGGTTATGTTGAGCTGTATTTTGAACCTGGTTTTCGTCTTAAATCTGGGTTATTTGAAGAGCATTGGTGAAGGTGAATTGTACATTTTTTGAAAACTTGACCCAATAGGTAGAATAGGTCTACTATTGTGCCCTAAGTTCGATCGCGTCCACAGTAAAAATGTCTACTCAGTTCCCAGCACCAGGGAATATACAGGCCACCAATGGACCATTTCCCACCCAAAATAACTATTGGTTTCCTGGATCTGAATACAAATGTGTTTGGCCATGCAGGGTTTAGTATTAGGGGACTTGCATAGCCGCCATTTTGAATCTTGATTCGCATGGAAGTATGGGAGTAAGGGTACAGTCTAAAATCTATAAGAAAACATGCCATGTTCAGAATGGGATTATTTATCAATGTTCTATGTCGATTATCTATGTGTTTTACATGTTTCCATGACACAGGTCCCCATCTTTCCCATCATGCATTTGGGCTTCCATAGGTCATTTATACAAGCTCCCGTATTGGTTGAAAACATTCTTGCAATTTTTCGATAAAAAATGTTGCCAAATATTTGTATGTCAGATTTCATCAAGAATCCATCCCCAGCATGCACTGCAGTAGACCAATGCGCAGTGAGACATGCAACTCCCCTGGGGTATACCTCAAATTTATCCTTTTTTTAGCAGAATTTAGCAGAAATTGCCTAAATATGTAGAGCTGCCAATTGTACATTTTCTGAAAATCTTACTCATTATAGCACCTTGCATGGATCTGTACTGGAACCACCTCTATATTAATTGTGGTATAATAGTTGGGGAGATGGGTAACAGGTCAGTGTTACCTGATTACAGGTGTAGCAGTTCTAATGTACCCCCTGGTCAGGGTGTGCCCCCGGTATAACTAACCTAGGGTCTAATGTACCAGGGGTACCATTTGACCTAGGTCCAATTTACTCCCGGGGTAGGTTGAATATACCCCCGGGGGTACATTAGACCTAGGTTGGATATACCCCCTCCAGTTTCAATGTACCCCTGGGGGTACATTACACCTAGGTCAAATGTACCTCCAGGTTCAAAGTACTCCTACAGGGGAAACTAAACCTATATGGTATTTCAGTTTAAATAAATAGACAGAAAAAGGGATTACAGAATTACAATAATTTTCATTATTAGACCCTCAAAGTATCCTTTAATTTATGTTCCATAAGAATTAGATATTATCTTCTCTCCCAATATGGTTCTTTTAGAATTTGGTTGGTGTAAGATTATCAATGAAACAAAAGGGGAGGGTAATAGGGGGAGTTTCTATAGCCGCCATTTTGATCTTGGATTTGGCAATTGAATTTATGGGGACTAATGGTAACAGTGAAAAAAATCTATAGAAAAACATGCCATGTTTCAGCATGGGATATTTATCATTGCTCCTAATGTCAATATCGATGTGGTTTTTACATGTTTCTAGTTACAAGTGCCCATATTTCCCCATTATGCATTTTGTTTTCACAGATCATTTATACAAGCTATGATATTGGTGAAAACATTGTTGGAAATTTTCGATAAAAATGTTGCCTAAATATTTGTTATGTTAGATTTCATCAGAATCTATCCCCAGGATGGCACTGGTAACTGACATGCGCGGTGGGCACATGCAACTCCCCTATTTCAACCTAGAGGGGGGTCCATTTAAACCTAAGGTCTAAATTATACCGGGGGGGTATATTAGATGAGGGGGATAATTTAGAACTTGTTTACACCGGGTGAGGGGGATGATGTGTTAGCCGGTGAGTAAATGTCCCTCCCACGGTCGGTGACTAGATCATCAGCCAAGACAACACCGCGTCCCCCTCACCACAAGCTTAATTAGGGGTCAGATTTTCAGAAAAATGTACAATCGGCAGGTCCCTGGCACATTTATCCAAGTTCTG